>CM060449.1:83214517-83831068 GCA_030545235.1 Helianthus tuberosus | reverse complement strand
GTGGATTGTCGCATGCTCACATTTGCATATTTTTGAAACTGGAATCCAAACTTTTGTCTGTTGATCATCTAGACAAATTCATTTTTGCTGAGATACCAGATAAGATGGAAGATCCTAGTCTTTATGCACTTGTATCCGAATTTATGATTCATGGTCCATGTGGAAATGCAAATCCCAATTGTCCTTGTATGGTTGATAGTTGATGTTCAAAAAATAATCCAAAAAAATTCAACCCTAAAACAACTACCGATGTTGTCAAATGGAGACGGTACGGACAACGAACAAACAGGAAAGGATGAGATCAAAGCATACTACGATTGCAGATATGTTTCCGCCTGTGAAGCTTCGTGGAGAAGATTTGCAAATGAAGTTCACTTCAAGTTTCCTCCAGTCATGAGACTTCCTTTTCACCTTGAAGGTTAACAAAATGCTGTATTTGGCGCCAAAGACGATATCGAAGATGTTTTGGAAAAGCCATTAGTGGCTTCTTCTATTTTTCTAAAGTGGATGGAGATGAACATAAATAATTAAGATGCACGAAAACTTACGTATGTTGAGTTTCCTACGAAATTCTGTTGGAAACTAAGAGATAGAGATTGGGCACCACGTAAAAGAAAATTGTTACAGATCGAACACATTCATTCTGTTTCCCCTGCTTCGGGTGAACCATATTTTCTTAGAATTCTTTTAAACAAAGTCAAAGGACCAAGATCGTTTAAAGAAATTAGAACTGTTGATGGATACTTGTTTCCAACCTTCAGGGATGCATGTTACGTATGGGTTTGTTAGATGATGTCATGGAATACATTGAAGCTATTAAAGAAGCGAGTTTTGCGGGAGATGGTCGTTATATTCATGCATTGTTTGTTACTTCGCTTTTGTCAAACACATTATCAAGACTTGAATATGTATTTGAACAAAACATGGAAATACTTGGGTGATGACATTTTATACAGCAGAAGAAAAGCAACAAAGAACAAAGGTGTGTTTTTAATATATTACGCAGAACATTATTCAGATACATTTTATTCACATTTTTGATATTTAATTACTTTTTTCTGTACAGAACTTGTAATGTCCGATGAGAGATTGAAGAACCAGACACTTGGTGTAGATTTAAAAGTACCTCATTCGAAATGGCTCGTCTTTGACACGATGGTCAACCATTCCTTATCCTGATTATGATTCCTTTGCTGTTGGAAACAATCGTTTGGTTGACGAAGAACCATATTTTGATATTCCTCAGATACAGAGTGAGTTAGTTACTCTAAAATCTTCATTGGTTGAGGAACAACTCTCTGTTTATAATCAAATAATGACAGCAGTTAAAGGTGACAAAGGAGGTGTATTTTTTGTTTACGGATATGGAGGAACAGGTAAGACATTTTTTGTGGAAGACGTTAGCCTTATCCGTTAGGTCTAGAGAGGAGATTGTTCTAAATGTTGCTTCTAGTGGTATTGCTTCATTACTAATGTCAAGAGGTAGAACGACCTATTCTAGATTTCACATCCCCATAAATTTAGATGTGGGTTCTATGTGTCACATAGCCTGATGGTGATGTAGCTTATTTGCTTAAGCAAACTAGGTTGATTATATGGGATGAAGCACCCATGGTACACAAACATGCGTTCGAAGATTTAGACAGAACATTTAAAGATGTTTTGGTCGATAAAAGCAATCGTCATTCGGATGTTTTGTTAGAGGTAAAGTAATCGTGTTTGGTGGTGATTTTAGACAAATTCTTCCGAATATTCCAAACGGAAGTAGGGCAAGAATTGTTAACGCTTCGTTGAGTTCATCCTATATATGGTCCCACTGTAAATTACTTACTTTGACCAAAAACATGAGATTGACTATCGGTGCTTTACCATCTAGATTGGAGGAGACTAAGAAATTTGCTGAATGGCTTCTTATTATTGGTGAGGGTAAAGTTGGAGGTGACAATGATGGTTTAGCAACTGTAGAAATACCTTCTGATCTTTTAATCTCATATTCTTTGGATCCCATTGAAAGTTTGATTCAATTTGTATATCCATCTGTTCTAAAAAGATATAAGGATCGATATTATTTTTCTGAAAAGGGCGATTCTGACACCAAAAAATGAGGTGGTACATGAAATAAATGATCGATTGTTAGAGTTGTTTCTGGTGAACAAACCGAGTACCTAAGCTCCGATAGTATATGTCAAACGAAGCAAGGTATCGATTCCTTCCAACACGAGTTGTATTCACCTGATGTCCTCAATGGTTTAAAGATATCTAGTTTACCAAATCATCGTCTGGTTTTAAAAGTCGGACTTCCAATTATGCTTCTTAGGAACATTGATAAGCAAAATGGTCTATGTAATGGTATAAGGTTACAAGTTACATTTCAGGGAAAGAGGGTTATAGAAGCTGAAATTATATCAGGTGCTAATGTTGGAACCAGAACATTCATTCCAAGAATTAGCATGATTCCGTCCGATAAAAAAATACCTTTTGCTTTTCAAAGACGACAGTTTCCTATTGCTGTTATGTTTTGCTATGACAATCAACAAGAGTCATGGCCAATCTTTGTCTAAGGTTGGACTGTTTTTAAAAGAGCCAGTTTTCACATATGGCCAGTTATATGTAGCATTATCAAGTGTTAAATCAAGAGAAGGGGTGAAGATGTTAATTCTCGATAAGGATGGCAAACCTACAAATACGACAACCAATGTTGTTTACAAAGAAGTGTTCACACACCTATGATATGTTTCTGATTTAAATTTTCATTCTAATTAGTTTAATAAAACTTGATTCATTGGTTGATATTATTGTGCATTCTGCTTTAATTGTTTAATTAGTTTAGTAATCTTCCATATATTAATTTAATTGAAAGTAATAAGTAAATCATTTACTTATATATAGATGTTGACTATAACTACCAATCTCCATGGTAATAGATTATAACAAATATTTAAGTAGAAAATTGTTTCCAAAAATTATAACCAATATGTAAGGTAATCGATTTGGGCTTAATTTCCGTCATATACATGGCCCGATTACAATTTCCAAATTAGTCATCAGCTAATCATAGAACAATAAGGTTTTTTTTTTTTTGTAAAATTTCTTAAATTTATTTATTTATCGTAACTGCTAATATTTACAATAAACATATGATACACTATTTTTTGTTAAATATTTCCTTAAAATATTGTTTTCACATGTTCTTTCTCTTATATATATTAAACCTCAAAGCTACAAACATCATACTTGCTGTTATTTCCTTAGTATATCAAGGTTAGTACATTACTTGTTCCAATGGTGTTAGAATTGTATAAATCTGATCAGTTTCAAACATTATGGTTCATTCTATTTTATCATATGTGATTTATATCAGCATATAGGATGTTATGATTATATGTGGTAGAGATGTAAAATTTAAATATGTTGAATATGTTTAGATTTTCTATTTTATTGTTTCAGTGTTGTTTTTTAACGTTTTTTATTCAATTGTTTTATGATAACTAACTGGAAGAATGAATATATTGTTATTAAGTTTCATCTACTTATAGTTAGTTTGTTTATATTTTGTAGATAATGTCTTATCTTCATGGTAATCAGTTTATACAACTTCTATCGGATCCACTGTTTTCTCATTTGGTAAATACGTAGTTTTTTTTCATTATTAGTTGTTATATTTATTTATACCTATGGCATTTGTTGGATGATTTTTAAATTTAGTTACTTAATTTGTTATTTTTAGGAAATTCGATCAAGCATGAACAAGATGTTATTGTTGATTAAAATGTTGAACTCTAAAGTTGTTGTTGCTACAAGTAATGGCAATTTATGGACTGTTGATCTCAACTATATTGGTGATCAATATTATTTCATGAATGGTTGGCAAAATATTGTTAAAGATTTGGATTTGGATGTTCTTTGTTTTTTGGTATTTGAATATGTCAGAAACAATAAGTTTAACGTATCTTATTACCACCAAAACCCTTCTAAGCAGTATTTACAACCTTCTTTTTGCAACTCAATTGATCAACCATTCTCTACCCATCTTGTAAGTATATCAAAAAGAAGTCTTATTGATAAAATACTTAATTTCCTTTTCTAAGATAGGTAGTACAATGATATTTTTTATTAATTTATTTTATATCATCAAGTGCTACCTTTGGCTTTTGGGATAAAATATTTCCGAACTCTTCATGTTCATACTACTGCTATTCTAAAAGTGTCTAAAGATCACACATGGAAAGTTAACGTTTCGAAAATTGGTCCGAGTTATTGCTTCACAGATGGATGGAGTAAATTTTTCTTTGACCTTCGGTTAGACTTTGGTGATATTATTTGTTTTGAAATGCAAGGCAACATGCTATTTAACATCAACATATTTGATAAGTCGGGACGTCAATATCTTCTAAAATCTCCCAAACCCGACTTAGTTACTTATGGAAATATCACCAAGCAGTATAAGAAATCCCAACTTGATAATTCATCAATTACACCCTTCTTTGAAACAATTGTTTCTTCTAAATTGGTAAGAGTTCACTGAATAATCTTCGTATAAATAATATTTTATTTACTAATTAATCAAATGAATAACTTATTAAATCTTTTATTTTATTAGATTACTCCTGAAGAAATTCCGATCTTAGCTGGTTTAGATTAATCTTTGTGAATTATTATTAAAGTTATAGACAGTCACAAATGTGCTATGGAAATTCAAGCATTAAAAAATGAGCCTACAAAAAGGTATAAACTTTTCTAATTTATTTGTTTATTTAATTTTATAGAAAACCTTTATATATCTTTATACTGCCAATACTTATTATTCGCCTATTATTTTTAACTTTAGGTTTTATGTTATTGGTTGGGACGAGTTGATAAAAGATGAAGGCTTTTCAATCAGAGAAATATGCATCTTTAAGTGGTTTGAACGTGCTGGAAAGTTTATACTTGCACCTTTCGAAGAACCACTTAGCAATGACTCAAACTAAGAATTTGTGTTAATTGATATGGATTTTGATTGTTACGGTGTTGAGATTGTTTTCATTTTCAAGTTGTTATAGTTATTTTCTGTCCATTTTGTTGTTCATAATTATTTTTTTAAATAACATATATATTTTTATAATATATATACATACATTTAAGTAATCTAAATTAGTTTTTAACTAAATAGGTAGCTATACAAAATGATCATAAACTAAAGGTTGCAGAACACATAACTAAGAAGTTGCAAAATAATTTATCATTAAACTATATGAATGGGTATTGATGTTAAACGTCTTCTCTATCTTGATATCGCCTAAAAGTACGATCTTTTTATGTATTCGAGTAAGTTATCATAAATATTAACCAAAAGTGTAAAATTCTAATCTATATAAGTATCACATTCATCTACTGAAATTATTGTTGAATCATTATTATTATTATTATTATTATTATTATGTTTTTAAATTAATACTATAGGCTGGGTGATAAAACAATAAATAGAGAAAAAGCAAATAATTAAAAAAAACAATTTAATTATTATTATAATAATATAACAATATAATTACTTTAGATTTGACTCAATGAATTCCGTTTTTTTGTATGATTTTTTATTTATTGTTTCCAAAATAAAAAATATCACACAATCAATTCCATATTTGTAGGATTATATCTATGTTTATTACTCTATAAAAATCATATATTTTTAGTATAATATTTTAGTAATATATAATTTGTAAATCATACCAAGTTTATCTATACTTCAAATGATCTAAAATGTCATCAATCTTAACATCCACATGTCATTCTTTTAAATTTCATTGTTTTCACATTTAAAAAAAAAAATCAACCAATATCATATAACTAAAATAACATATATTTTTATTAATAATTGTCAATAGAAAACAATAAATACGTATATTGCTTTTTCATTTATTTTTATATAAATCAATATATAATTTCTTATCAATGATCATAATACAACCTTAAATTTTTGTATTATTTACATTGGCTAAAGATATATATTTGTATTCACATTAACATAACTCAATTAATATCATTTTCTTATATTTACATGTTAATGAATTTATATAATATTTTATACGTTTTTTCATTATAAACTTGTCCCTTATATATTGATCAGGAAAACCTTATATTTTTTTAGTATTTATAAGTTATTCGTTTAAAAATATGTCAGTTAAAAAAATTGTCAAAGTTTTCGAAAATCAAAAATATATTTAATAATAATTTTCCAAAAATAACCGTAAATATAATCAAGTTTTTCATTTTATTCATTTTCTCCTAATATATCAATTTAAATCTAACAACTTCCTAAATTAAAACTTTATTATAAATATATTTTAAAAGTTGTTCCAAATTCACAGATCATAAGAGAAAGTCTGTCTTTTAGCGTGAAGTTGAGAAGGTGTGAATTTATATTTTTTTTACTCTAATCTTCAAGTACTCTATTATTTTATTGCTTCCAATTTGTATTTTGTTCGATTTATATATAACAAAGTTTTGTATTAAATTTTGTAGATGTCAAGGGATGAATTTATCATAAAGACTCCTTTAAGAAACATATATGACCTTTAGCAAATCATGAATGTTTTTACGAATCTATATAATACATATGTACCAAATTATTTTATAGAAATTAATTATGTTCTTATTTTAAAATTTATACAGCCTCAATTCGTTGTGATAGTTGGTACTATTAAGGCTATAGATAAGTATTTTAGTTGGCACTCTATGGAGTGTCCTAAATGTTTAATGGAGGCGGATACAGATCTTATAGACTGTGTGGGTATGGATGAGCATTTGTTTCATGTGTGTAACAATTATGATTGTGATGAAAGGGTTATATGTCTAATTGCAATGTATTATGAGCCTATTTTTATCTATTTTAATAATTATATTTATTAAAATATAAACGATTTGTATATATTTTTTTATTTAATTTAACTAGATCAAGATAAAGTTCAAGTGGAAGACATTAGTGATGATGTTCCAATAATATTATTTCATCCTCTAGCTGATGAAATTATTGAAAAAGTTGTTCTCAAGTGTGCCGACCAATTACTTCAAGAAAACACAACACCTGTATGTATGAATAATTTTTACTTCACCTATATATTTTTGTCATTACATTTAAATTTTTGGTTATATTAATTTAATCATAAAATATTATGATTAACAGGATGTTGAAGAAGTTAGCTTTCCTGTGGATTTAAATAAGTTGATTGAAAAGATGTTTGCTTTTAAAATTGAGATAACAACTTATAATTTGACTAACTTTTATGAAATGTATGTTGTTACAAACATGACTGATGATGAGTTAATTATGAGCTCAAAGAAAAGATGAAGATTACTGAGGTATTTTTTTTATAAAAATAGAGGATTCATATTAATACATTAATATTTACAGTTTATGTAATTCTATTATTAGTAACTTAATTTTGACATTTGTCTCAGGGAAACAATAAAGAATTTATCCAAAGAAAAAGTCCTATTCCAAGCGTTAAGAATGATGATGCTAATACTAGTTCTGATATCAATAAAATCAACAAGCGTAAATTGGTTGACGTCTACAACTCTTCAACTCCAAGTAACATCAAGGATTCGGAGAAAGTTAGCAAGAAAGAGACTTAGCTCCTATCTCTATGAATTCAAAGCAGTTTTTATGATTTTTACGTTTTAAACATTGTTTTTTTGAATATTTCAGTTTGTTTGACGTGGTTGTTTGATCTTTATATGCTTTTTTTATATATATAAATAAATTTATCCTTTTAACCAATATTTTTTTTCCTTTTAACTTAATCAACTTATCATTTGTCGTATAAGGATTTCATCACAATGATCAGAGTACTAAGTTTGACATTAATCGACGACTCTTAATAAAAGAAAAAAAGAAAACAAAATACATATAATTTCCTAAAACACGTTATTTATAATATGTTTATGAATTTTATTAGTTGAAAATTCAAGTAAAAGCATAATATAATTTAAAAACAAACAATATAACATTTTGTATGGGTTTACGAAACATTTTTATACTTAGATCTCATTTAAAATTTAAAAGGTTATTAGCTTTACACGAAAACTATGAATACAAGTGGAGGCACAGTTAAGATACTGATGAAACCGAACAAATAAATTATTGTGGGAAGGAAAAGAAGATACTATTGAGTTTGAAATGTTGTTTATGTACTTTTTATTATTGAAAACTAAATTTTCCTAACTCGTGATGTTCCCGGGTGATAGCCTAGTATAATTTAATGTACACATATATTTTGTGAAAAGTGTACCTGATCAATTGAAGCAATGAAAGCAGTCAACACAAACTCACGAGCATTAACAAACTCATCTTCAACATTGGATATCACTTGAGAGCATGCCTGTTTACTCGAAGATGATTTAGAAAACTCCTTCTCAAGATACCTATAAGAGTAGTAGATTTAAAAAAAAACACTTATAATTTACATTTAATTATAAAATTAAAAATAAGTACCCGTCTTTGAATTCTGTTATCTCATCAATATCAGAATTTATGAAGACACGACTTGCTTCAAACATAAGGCCAGTTTTACCTGCTTATAATGTACATGTTTATCAAATGATATAAAAAAACGATGAAACTATATTAACTTAATAATATATAGATCCAAACAGATTGAAGAATAGTATGTTAAAATATTTTATCTATTTAAATTAAATAACTTGATAGATGTTTAATGTGCCAAAATGCACAAGAATAACAACATGAGCGGGGCGATTCTTAACATTCATGTACTTTGACATCTCAATTGCATAGTTTTCCCATAATGTAAGACCAATCTTCTGATCTCTGTATAAATAATATTTGAAAAATTAATATCCAACATATAGATTAATAAATATATATCTATATATAATAATGTATATAAACTCAATACTTGAGATCTTTGAGAGTTATGCTCATTCGTTTGGTTTTAGTGCCATCCTTCCTATTTGCATCTTCAATAGGATAAGAAACAACCACATAACTGAGAAAATCTATAGAATACAACAATCTATTAATATAAAGAAAAAAGAACATTTATTTAACAATTTTAACATACTTTCGACAAAGAAATACATCAATTATAGAAAACTGACAAATAGTCCATACCTATTGGAGTATTAACTTCAACTTTTTTGCTCAACAGAGATTTAAAATCAGTGAAACGAAAAAAGTACTGAGGCCCAGACCAATTATCCGTTTTCAGAACAGAAGTGAATGGATACAAAGATAGCTTCTGATATTTTCCTGTAACCTTAATCTTTGTTGTATCTTGGGCTAGGGATGGTTTGTAAAACAATAAACAGTCATCAACAACCAAATGTTTAAGGAACCGTTTGAAAAGTTTATGCAAAAAGCTACATTAAATGAATGAACCTTGAAATAAAAAATATATAATGACTTTTAGATCATCAACATGCATAACTATGGTTAAACCGAATTATAAAGAAAACTTAAGAACATTAAAAAATGTTACCTCCTCATCCATCAACAACATGTCAACTGAATAGATCTGCTTATCATCACCATTCATTTTTTTATGCCACAAGGATATGATCTTCGCTTTGATAGTGTAGTTCGTGAATGAGCATTGAGTGACCGGAACATAGTAATCTGGTTGTTCTCTATTGCACTGGTTGTTTATGGCAAATGTCATTAAAAAGAATTTTGAAATGTAATATACAAGACTAAATATAGAGAATTCACAATAGGTGATGTTTTATACCTTAAGATTTCGAGTACCAAAGCAGAAGAATGAGTAAGACTGCTGATGTGAAAACATTGAAGAATAGCATCTATGTGACAACCCAAGATCTCAAGGTTCTTTCTTTACGCATCACTTGTTTCACAACCCTGTTTTCACAATTTGTTTTACCTTTTACCATGTGAACTATATATAAATGATTAAAGTATTGTTATGTCTGGTTATTGTTAGATGAAACTTGGGAATTGTTTAATGTTTAGACATATTATGTTCATGCTTCTTAACTCTGGGCTGCACACCACACTTGAGTCACGAAGGACCCAAGTCGACGAAGAAGGGTTCTTCGTCACAATTACTTCCTGACGAAGAAGGTTCTTCGCCAGGAGTGTCCTTCTTCGGAAAGGGCTCTCGGCCCAAATCTCTTCAAAAGCCCAAGAGGGGCCCGACTCACTTATTCGATCATATACATGCTTAGGGTTTTTATTATCCCACGAAACTCACTTTGTTGCAAACCCTAATCCCCTCCCTCTCCTCACAACTCGACGACAGCCCTTCCCTCACACGAAGCTTCACTCTCGGCTCAAACAATTTCTCCAACACCTCATAATTCGGTTAGTATACATATCTTGTGTTACTCGAGTTCCTTTTGATTATGTGTGATTGTCTTTCTGTTTGTTTTGGTCCGAATAGACCATCATGGAGAGTGTTTATGAATAGGTATTGTTTGATGGTAAGGAGTTAGATAACTGTTGATGATTGTTATGATACGATCATGCGAATATTTCGAGTATTAATACATGTTGATATTGATAAATTTGTAATTAAAGGTTTGATGATTAGTGATGATAAATGCTTGCTGAATAACTATGATGCTTGGATTAGTTGGTTAATCATAATCATGTGTTGAGTGACTTGATGATTGATCATTGGGAAGCTTTAGGTTGCTTGATTTGATAAAGATCTGGATGAAACTGTTAAGTGCATAATTAGGATGCATGATCATGATTAAAGGTGTCGTTTGATCTGATTAGAAAACGGTCAAGCTTGTTAGCAACTGTTACGGCAGAAAATAAGGGAATCATAACCATCTGTTGAGATGTAGCGACGAAAGACCCCCTCCCATGAAGAACCTGGTTCTTTGTTGACTGGTTCTTGACGAACCACTAGGGTTCTTCGTCACACTTAATCTCGACGAAGAATAGTTCTTCGCCATTAGGGTTCTTCGCCACGGAGGCATCCCACGAAGGACTCGTCCTTAGTGGAGATGCTGAAGAAGGGCAAATGGACAGAATAGTTAAACAGTTTATGATGTATATGATGATGGATATTTGTGTTTATAAAATTCTATTTGTAGCATATTAATAATGTTGATTCGGAATGAGGAATCTGATTTGACTTTTGTGAGTAGCAAACTCACCTGTTAAGGATTGTTATGAGACATGCATGTGAGACGAGGACTTGTATGAGATATGGGTACTTGCTATGTGTTATATGGTGATCTTTGTGGTTAATACAATCTGTGAAAAATACGTGATTTAACTGATTATGAAATTGATCTTATCGGTAACTAATGTTTGGAACGTGAACTTGTGTTATGAACGTGTATGAAATCTAAGTGTTTGCTATGTGTTACGTGACAATGGTGTTACATGTGAATTGCTGAATACGTGATTTGGATATGTGTTTACGAAACTGATCATCTTTGGTAACCTCGGTAGGGTTTGGTTGACCAACTTGGAACGGGTAATGTAACGTAACATAACATACCGAGCAGTCTAAGGTGAGTTCACTTCTCTTGAGCTTGTGTCCCGGTGGGTGGGACAATCAATGGGTATTCCTGAGAGGAATAGGTCTTTTCTGGGTAAAACTGGGATGTTGGATAATACACTCATTTCCTATCACCTTAAGTCCCATCTTCTACCGAATAGTTACCTGAGAGGTAACGGGGTACTAGTTGATAACGCTATTAGGATTGGTAACCTCACACTGTACCTGAGAGGACGGGCGTGAACTAATAACCTTAATCATGACCAATGCTTAGATAGGGGGCATTGGGGACGGGCAAAACAATCTGGAACCATCTTGTACGGTACTCGAGTTAATATCAACATTACTTTCGGAATTGTTATTAAACTGGATTAAACACTTGGTAACCAAATGTATTCATAAAACTGTGAACTCACCAGTGTTGTCTGATACACTTGTTTGCATGCTCGCAGGTTATAGATATGTGTGGATGTGGAACTTGCTGTCTGGGACGCTGGAGTGGTCATAGGTCGTGATACATGGAAACACATGATGAGTTTAATAAATGTCATACACTGGGTTTACGAAATACGTAACTGACGATTTATGCTTCCGCTGAACACGTTGAGTTATACTTTATGTAACGTAACACTTTGTTTTAATGAATGAAAGTTTCTAATTAAAATCTTGTATGAGTTCAATATGAATGGTGGCTAGATCCTGGTACGTCACACGCCTCGCGGGGGTTTCCGCTTGGTGTATTTCTGGGGGTGTGACAGTTTAGTATCACAGCCACTGGTTAGTGAACTTGGTTTTAAAACGTTTTTATAAAACCAGACTATAATCGAACAGTACTGAATACGACCATGACACTCAGCTCCCGATTGCAAGGTTCGTCTCTCGTTTACTAATTGTACTACATAACTAGTGAACACTTATGTGTGATATTGAACGTGATAGCACATTTAGCACTACAATACGAATTCATGTGTTACTTTCCTGTGTATGTGATTGATAGTGTGGCGTTTCCCTTAGACATTCCTGACCCATGTTTTGTGATGTTCTTTGTTTACTACTCGAGTCTGACAAACTATTTAACACGAGTTAGGAGGAGCTGAGATGAGCATGCAAATCATGTTATTATTGTGGGTGCACACATAATAATAATGTGGGGTGCATGTGAGTCCCAGTGATGCTTAACAAGTGTGAAAGGGGTTCCATTCCATTATTCGACCTATTGTGAAACACAACGATCCATAGGGGTTATAGCGATGATTGTCTCCTATTTGAACGTGATCCTTCCACTCTCCTCTGAATCTTTACGAAACTCGATGCTATCGGGTGTTATCCGAACACTCCTCTGAATGTCTAGCGAACCATATAAGAATGTTAGGTGCTAGTGCGAACGTCCCTAAGTTAGTTGTTGAAGCGTCGAATGTTTGGTCTATACTTCCTCATTTTTCTCGTTTACTTGCACTCAATGAGTTGATGCCTTAGATCCAGAAATAGGGTCACCTCTATAATTCTTTAACGACTTACCGTGCATTATACAAACAACACACAAGACCGATGGACAAGAAGTAGAACGTGATACCTTACCAACGTTAGTAATATAACGGCTCTAATTTCTAACAACGAACACCAGCAGATTGATTTCAATCGAGTCCCGAACCCCAATTGGCGACCTTTGGGAGCCAACACTTACGAATCAATCGGGGCATAAACGCTGACAATATACCGGAGTATGGAACGTGTAGTTATCAGTGACATGGGTAGTACCCTAGGACGTGACAAGATTACAAGAACAGCGAGAAGGTGGACCCTATTGGCAAAGGATCACCGAGAACTGTTTCCAAGCAGCGACATTAGAAGCAATGGCCAGGGTGGCAATAAAGTATTCGTACTCAAAATCTTCAGTATGGGAATGAAGGAGACTTTGACGATAACAACGATGGTGGAAATGGTGCTCGTGGAGGAGTCCTTACGGCTAGCGTGGGTGACGCCAGGAATGATAACATCATAGTGACACGTATGTTTATGTGAATAACCTTTCTCCCCCTGTTTTTTTGGACACCGGCACTTCTTGAAACCGAACCTGTGGTAGAATCGGTCGACGGCCAGCCAATTGAAGCCTCATATGTTCGTTGGGATGCAAACTCGACCTTGTGGGTCAAGTGTTCGACATCGACCTTCTTTTCGTTACCCTTGATAGTTTCGATGCAGTAGTTAGCGTGGACTGGTTATCCAGATATCGCGCTGATACACTCTGTAAGGAGGAAATTCTGCGTATCCCTCTTCCTAGTGGAGAATCGTTGTTTATCCTAAGGCGTCTGAGTGGTGCAAGGGTTGGCGTCATTTCAGCTATGAAAGCCCAGAAGTGTCTATGGAGGAATTACCACACTGTGTTAGCACTCGTTACTGACGCAGGATCAAGGATCCACCAACTATTCATGATTACTCCCCATGTGCTACCCGAAGAACTTTCAGGTTTACTTCCACAACTGTTAGATAGAATCTCAGTTTGACTTCACGCCAGGGGCAGCCTTGATTACTCATACCCTTTATCGTCTTGCTCCAGGAGGGTTGTAAGTACTGTTTAATCAACTTTAGGAACTGTTGGACGGGAGTTTTGTCGGTCCTAGTTTTTTGCTTTGGGGAGCCCCAGTTCTGTCAGTGAATAAGGAAGATAGGCGTTTTCGTATGTGTACTAATTATCGAGAACTCAACAAGGTGACCGTCAAGAACCGTCCGCCTCGACCATGTATTGACAATCTGGTGACCAGTTGCGAGGGTCAAGCTCCCATTCGAGGATTAACTAACGAACGAACTATCATCAGATGGAAGTCCAAGGGAAGAATGTTCCTAAAACGGCATATCGAACGTAGTACAGCTATCACGATTTTCTATTCCATGACGTTCGAGTTATTCAACACACCAGAAGCCTTATGGATCACATGAATCAACCGTGTTTATTGAGATGTTTTGAATCATTTTCAGGAGAAGAGAACACCATGAGCGGCACTTGTAACTTATCTTAGAGCTCCTTGGGGGAGGAGCGACTCCACGTGAAGTCTTTCTAAGGGTGACTTCTGGATTCGAGAAGTACGCTTTCTTGGTCACATAGTCAACGAATTGGGAACACTCGTGGATCCTGCTAAGATCCGTTCTGCTAGAAATTTGTCACTGAAGGGTCCGTTAGAGGTGCGGCAATTTCTTAGTCTCGCTATGTACCGTCGCAGATTCATCAAGGGATTTTCGAAGATTGTACAACTTTTATCGCTTTAACACAACAGGGTACCGTGTATTCATGGAGGACAGCACAGGAGAACGTCTTTTCAGCTTCGAAACTAAACTAAACTTTGAAATGCACTGAATATTGTCCTTACTCGATGGTACAGGTGATCTGGTAAGTGTACCATGTTGTCTCGATTCAGAGTCTCGATTGCGTGCAGGTGCAGCGCGAGAAAGTGATAGCTTACGTTTCTCAACAGTTGCAGATTTACAAGAAGAATTACACGACTCACAACCTGGGATGGAAGCCATGGCCTTTGGATTTGGAATCTAGAGGTGTTCCTTATACGGTACCAAATGCACTGTTTAAACCGATCACAAGGGCCTTCAGTACATCCTTGATCAGAAAGAGTTAAACATGTGACGGCATCACTGAATGGAACTCTTGAACAATTACGACTATGAAACCTAAACGTGCACGAGCTTTGCAGCTCACCATCGACTCTAACATGCCTGATCAAATTCGATCTGCCCAAACCGAAGCATTCAAGGAAGAGAATCTTCAAGCTGAACCTATGCGGGGCATGTGGAAACAACTTCTGGCAAAAGTCGGACGGTATTCGCTACCTTATAGGGTGGATATGAGTCCCACTATACGGCAACCTGAGGAACTTGTGTTGGGCGAAGCACACCAGTCTCGAAATTCCACTCGTCTGGATCTTTGATAGAATGTATTAGGATATAAGAATCTTGTACTGGTGACTGGGCATGAAGGACCACATAACAATTTATGTGAACGATGTTTAACTTGTGCGAAAGTCAAGGTGTAATATCAAAAACCCTCTGGTTTGTGTCAACAACCAGAAACACCCATATGGAAATGGGACCAGACTGCCATAGATTTTGTCACAGAACTACCTAAAACTCGAAACGAAAACGATATCACCTGGGTGATCGCTAGTGGTCTCACGATCAAGAAATTGACAAGTCTTCGCAACCTGCGGACTCTTACTTGAAGGAAGTGGTACCTAGGAACGAGGTGCCAACCTCTTTCATCTCTGATCATAATCCGCATTTTGCATCTAATATGTGGTGAGCGATGCACAAATATTTCGACTCACGTCTAGACATGAGCACTGCTTATCACACTCTCAGAAAGATGGACAGTGTGAGTGGACCATCCAGACACTCGAAGACATGCTGCGAGCATGGGTGATCGACTTTGGTAAAAATTGAGACATTTACCTTTAGTAGAGTTTCGCTGCAACGGCTACCATTCTAGTATTCAGGCAGCTCCGTTCGAGGCATTGTATGAACGACAATGCCGATCTCTTTGTTGGGCTGAGATGGGTGACAACCTAGTCACAGGTCTAGGACTTGTAATCAAAACTCTTGAGAAGATTGTTTAGATCAAAAATCGTATGGCGACAGTGCATGACTGTTAGAAAAGCCGTTAAGCATAGGAAACCCTTAGAACTCACAGAAGGCAATCATGTTATGTTGGAAGCCTCACCCTGGGAGGGTGTGGCGCGCTTTGGGAAGTGCAGCAAACTTAATTCACGATACGTTGGGCCAATCGGAATTCTGAAGAGAATCGGAAAGGTGGCCTACAAACTCGAGTTATCTCACAAACTGGGCAATGTTCACGCTGTTGTTCACGTCTCAAAACCGAAGAAGTGTTTGTCCGACAAAACACTTGCGGTCTCCTTGCAAGAACCATAGATCGATGATGAGTCGCAGTGCGTTGAGAACCCTATTGAAATCATGGATCGAGATGTTAAGGTTCGTAAGCACAGTCGAATTCCAATCGTGAGATTTTGTTGGAACTCAAGACGTGGACCGGATTTCATGTGGGAACGCGAAGATCAGATGAAGCTCAAGTATCCACAACTGTTCAAAACGACGGAACCAAATTCTGATGAGACTGGTGAATTTCGAGACGAAATTCCCTTTCAAGTTGGGGATGATGTGGCACCCGAGGAAGATCCACAGTCATCCTGATCTAACACCTTACTGCTTTGGGTTACTTATCAAATTTCGGGACGAAATTTCTTTCAAGTTGTGGATGATGTGACAACCCGAGATCTCAAGGTTCTTTCTTTACGCATCACTTGTTTCACAACCCTGTTTTCACAATTTGTTTTATGTTTTACCATGTGCACGATATATAAATGATTAAAGTATTGTTATGTCTGGTTATTGTTAGATGAAACTTGGGAATTGTTTAATGTTTAGACATATCATGTTCATGCTTCTTAACTCTGGGCTGCACACCACACTTGAGTCACGAAGGACCCAAGTCGACGAAGAAGGGTTCTTCGTCACAATTACTTCCTGACGAAGAAGGTTCTTCGCCAGGAGTGTCCTTCGCCGGAAAGGGCCCTCGGCCCAAATCTCTTTAGAAGCCCAAGAGGGGCCCGACTCACTTATTCGATCATATACATGCTTAGGGTTTTTATTATCCAACGAAATTCACATTGTTGCAAACCCTAATCCCCTCACTCTCCTCACAACTTGACGGCAGCCCTTCCCTCACACGAAGCTTCACTCTCGGCTCAAACAATTTTTCCAACACCTCATAATTCGGTTAGTATACATATCTTGTGTTACTCGAGTTCCTTTTGATTATGTGTGATTGTGTTTCTGATTGTTTTAGTCCGAATGGACAATCATGGAGAGTGTATATGAATAGGTATTGTTTGATGGTAAGGAGTTAGATAGCTGTTGATGATTGTTATGATACGATCATGTGAATATTTCGAGTATTAATACCTGTTGATATTGATAAATTTGTAATTAAAGGTTTGATGATTAGTGATGATAAATGCTTGCTGAATAACTATGATGCTTGGATTAGTTGGTTAATCATAATCATGTGTTGAGTGACTTGATGATTGATTATTCGAAAGCTTTAGGTTGCTTGATTTGATAAAGATCTGGATGAAACTGTTAAGTGCATATTTAGGGTGCATGATCATGATTAAAGGTGTCGTTTGATCTGATTAGAAAACTGTCAAGCTTGTTATCAACTATTACGGTAGAAAATAAGGGAATCATAACCATCTGTTGAGATGCAGCGACGAAAGACCCCCTCCCACGAAAAACGTGTGACAACTGGCACTTTTTGATGCATTCCGTACAATAATTAAACAGTAATCTGTGCTTTAATGACTATGCATGATTTAGTTTACAAGACGAATGAATTTCTGATTTCTATTATATACATACAATGGCATTTCATGTTGCAAGACTTTTATCATTACGACATTCAACACGATATAGTTCTATTAATGCACAGAACAGAATTGGCACAGTTATCAGACAAACTAGAAGCACTGATGGGAGTTCAGTACTTAGACATACATGATGTTAAGACACAAAATAAGCCCCAGGACCAAGTGTACACTAGTATAGTGGGTAGGAAAGTAGGGATTACAAAACTGTCTTCCTAGTGATGACATAGGTTCCGAAAAGTGCCAGAAACACACTAAAACTACAAAATTCTGCAGATAATAAACAAATTCAGCAAAAATTCTGCTTTTAACATCTAATTATAAAGCAGAATTGTGATATAATGGTCAAGAATACTTTCCTAAGTGTCGGGAATCGAAACTGTCATGAAAGACAACATAAAGCACACTAAACTGCACAATTTAGCACTTTAACAAACAGTAACGAAACGAACAACCGGACACTACCCGAAACATCAAATTCTTACTAGAAGCATTGTTTTAGTGTTACAAAGTTAGTTATGGTCACCGAACATCATAACACATCTCATAAACATTAAATACATAAAATACCTAACTAGTACCATTACCTTCCAACTAAATAAACTAACTAAGGTTGGAACCTAACTAACACCCCCCCCATTTACGGTTGGGACATGGGGCCCACACCAAGATTTTATTTAAATTGTTTAATGGATTTGTTGGTAACTTTAGAGACATATTAACCTAAAGATAATTAAATGTTGGTGGATCCATTTATAAAAACCACTAGATTAATATACTTATCATTCATCATCTTCCACCCACAAAACAACTTCTCTCCTTCCCCCATAACTCACGGCCCAAGCTTCTCCATACATGCCATCCATTTTTCAATCCAATCAATGCATTCTAAGGAGATCCTAAGGTGCAAGAAGCATAGTAAAGAAGCTTGGAAGCATTGAAAGTGGAAGGACATTCTCTATTTTCTTTTATCCACCTATTTTCTTCTCTTGATCATCCCTAGCCTTGAGCTAGTAGTAAGAACACTAATCTCTTCATTTTACATCTTATTTAAGTGGTTAAAAGAAGATACATGATGTTAATCTTGAAGAACACTAAGAATCAAGAGAATGAAACATGAACATAAGCTTAAATCTTACAGAAATCTTGATGTTTATGTGTTGTTATACTTGTTGATTATTGTTTACTTATGTAAATGATGTAGATCATCATATGATCTTGCTAGATCATGATTAAAAATATAATCTAGCAAGATGAGAGGATGAAAATGTTAAAGATCCATGGATCATCCTTACATAAATCATGAACTTGAAAGAATATATTGTTTTCTTGTAAAATAATGATTAAAGTGAGTTGTAAGTCTTGTAAATCTAAGATTTCAAGAATGATTTTTCAAGAAACCAAGTTAAAAATACAAGTTTTACTTAATCTTGGTTCTTAAATAAATAACCCTCATTTTTGGTGGTTAATAAAGTGTAGAAGCACATATGTGACAAGAAAAATCCATAAATAAACATTACTAGAAAATGCGATTATAAGTTGTGAAGAACTAACTTCTTTAAAAATGATGTTTTTAAAGAATCAACCACACTTTAAAGGGTAACAAGACTTACTAAACACCCTAGTAAGTTACTATAAATTTTTATAAATTTTCAAGTTCATGAAATGGTAGTTTATGCTTGTTTTTGGCAAAATTGGTAAGTGTAGATTGTTTATTGTTGATTGTTGAATGATTGTGTTAATTTACAAAAGAAAATGATATGCTTTGAAAGCATGGAAACCTCCATTTTTAAGGGAAACTATGGCAATTTTTTTCTAAAAATTTAACACTTAGAAAAACATTTCTAAACAAATATTTACAATAATATTTCAAACTGTGGATTTTCACATAAGGTTTGCCATAGATTTTTGTTCAAAAATTATAAATATTGGAGGTTGGTTTTTATAATTAAAAGTGACTAAATATGTATTTAGGGAAATATATATTTAGAAGTCACCATGTGTGTGATTATTTGTATATTATGTCTATTAGTTATATTATTTTAGGACTTGAAATAATATAACTCTTCAAAATACCAAAAATTACAATCCAAAATATTACCAAAATTCCAAGGAATAAATATACAAAGAATACACAAAATATTGGTGAAACCAAACAAAGGAATATAACTCACAAAAATATTCCGGAAAACTTATTCACAAGCATATTTTTGGTAAATAATATTTTGGACACCAAGGAAACAAAAATATGATTTTTACAATTATTACAAGGTTATATCATATTTTTGACAAGGAGAAAATATATTATTTTTGGTAAGTAAAAATATATATTTTCTTGGAATTATTAGAAGATGTATTATTTTTGAAAGAAATATATATTTTCTCAAACAAACATGAAATACATTATTTTTGGGAGAAAATGTATTTTCTTATGTAAACTTGAAATATATTGTTTTTGGAAGAAAAATGGATTTATATATATTTTCTAAGTTAGACTTGGAAATATATTATTTTTGGGATTTACAAATATTTTTGCCAAGGGAAAAATTATGAATAATTTTTCTAAGTAATAATTCTTAAAAATATATATTTTGGAAATATATATTAATGTATTTTTACTAGGGATATTATTCTGGAAAAATTAATACAAAATTAAGTATATGAATACTTAACAATCACAAGAAAATACGTATTCTCGTACGTATAAATACACTACAGAATACGACCCCAATACATGGCAAAAATATACAAGTATGAGAATACGAATACAAATACACCCATCCTTGGGAAGGATATACATGTATAAGTACTTGGAAAGTAACAAGTTAAAATATAATGTTTTAACTATTATTCCAAAAATTTAATGAACATAATTTAAGTTAAAATATTTATTATTTTAACAAATAATTATATAACTTGGAATAATATTGAAGACACAAAGAAGTGTAACTCAAAGACACTAATTAATACTAAGTCAAGGCACGACCCGCTCGTCTAATAGACCGTAGTACGTTGTAGGTAGTCGTGCACACTAGTAGCAGCTTGAGTTACGTCGGATTGAAGAACGCAAAACCGTGAGTTCATAACTGATGTGCGTAGTGCGTGGTATAATTTTATGTATATTTTTAGCCCTTTTTACACTTTAGTCAGGTTTTAAATTTATAAAACACGATATTTTACAAACACTAAACACACATATGGGCAAGTGCACCCATCGTGAGCTTAGTATAGCGTTGGTAAGATACCGAGGTCGTCCAAGGACACAAGAGCTTTTAGTACCGGTTTATCCTCAACGTCTAATCAAATCAAAATTTTAGAAAAAAGGTTTTTAAACAAGAAAATAAAACTAACTAAAAATGCTTAAAATAAAAATAAAAATAAAACAGATAGACAAGATGAATCACTTGGATCCAACTCGCCTTTAGTGTAACCTTTGATTATTTTCACACTTTTGCACTTTTTAAGAGATTATCTTAGTTATAGTAGTAGGCCCCTCTTTTGAAGGTGACGTTACCCTCAACCCAGTAGTTTGAGTCAGCAAGGATACAATCCTAAAGGGTCGGATTATTGAAAGATAATTAATTAAGTTATTAATGCATAATGTGGTAGGCCTCTCTTTTGAAGGTGACGTTACCCTCGGCTAAGTAGTTTGAGTCAGCAGGGATACAATCCTAAATAGTCGGGTTAAAGCTTTAATAGTAGTTTACATATGAGGGGATCAAGGAGTTCGGACCCCCGCCATCCAATACCAGTGGGTATTGAAGGAGGTCCTAATAAACTTGACCCAGGTCCTTGCAGGATCTATACACTGAACAAGGCAAGACGCTTACCAAACCATTCCCTTAACCCCCGACCAGGTAGCCAACATATCTCCATATAGACCGTGGAGATATGAATGGTGTAAATATTTTATTTTATATAGACAGTAAAATAATGCCAAGACACCACGGACAAATGATAAGGAAGTTTCACCTTCAACATAAGAAACTAGTTATTAAAGTCATTAATACATAACCAAATAAAAAGTGCGAAAAGATTAAAAATAAAAAGTATTACACTAAATGCTTGTCTTCACCAAGTGATGTAAGAGACTTAGGCAAACATGGACTTTGATTGTCAAGAACTTTAACGATCAATATTGGATCCCGAGACTACTCACATACTCTATGATGGTTGATGGATGATGGTGGTGGATGTGGGTTGTGATGGTGGTGGTGGGTGGGTGAAGTGTGACACATGTGCCTCCATGGCCATCAAACAGATACCAAATCAAGGAAATATTGTATTTCATACTTGGGATTTGTATAAATATGTGTATCATTTGCACATATCAAATCTTGTTCGATTTCGAGCTCTAAATCGCTTTCTGGGAAGTTATACGCGAACTGATGCGTAAACGTAATCAGTTTAACGCAACTAACACTCCGGAATAGTGACATGGGCTTAACATACCTTAAATAACCTTTACATAACTTAGAAATAAGTTTTGGAAGGTTTGGTGTACCGAAATCAAGTTTATTCGCTTACAGGGACAAATTTCGACAAACTACGAAAGTATGCCGATTCGTACTGTAACAAACATTCCGGAACATGATCATAAGTTAAACAAGCCCTAAATATCCTTTACATAGCTTAGAAATAGGCTTTGAGGTGTTCGGGGTGCAAAAATAAACTTTTTGGTCATTCAGGGACTAAAAGCGTCAAAAAGTGCATAAGTTTGCATTTTCGCGCATATCTTACGTTCTGAATACATCCGGACATCCAAAAATTCATATAATCATTAAAATACTTTATTTTAGTGATTGGCTTGATAAAATTCCATTCGTCGCGTAATTTGGATCGTTTTTCGCGTCCGTTCGTGTTTCGTCGTAATTAACCAAACAACGCAACCGTACGGAAAAACGAACCAACATCCGAGATGTTTTTGAGCATGTTTCATGTTCCCTATACTTTAACTTCATTATAGAGCCTTGAAATGAGGTTAACGGGCCTTAAACGTGTAAAAAACGCATCAAAAATCAAGTTCGGAGTCTCAGGGGCCTATTCTGCCTTTTTGTGAAACTTGCTGACCTGCACAAGGCTTACGGACCGTAAGCACAAACCCATACGGTCCGTAAGGACTCCCCAGATCAGCAAAACTGATTTCTAGCTAGTTCCAGCTGTTCCCCATGTTTGCAAATGGTTTTGTCAAGTCTATGGGCTTGTTTTAAGTGCCCATGGTATTCTAAAACAGGGGGTGCACTTGTACGGCTCAGATTGAAGCTTGGTTTTTGATGAACGATCTTAACAGTTACCCAAAAACTATATATACCCCCTTCCATTTCACTTGCAAACTCACACTTTGATCTAATTTCTCTAAGTTGAAGGTTAGAACCTTCATACCTAAGAATTCTAAGATCAAACCTCCATTCTTGGACCTTTTGTAAGTATTCTTTCGTTCTTTTATGCGTTTTTAAGCGTGAAAGTCAAACTGTGTTTGACTTTCTACTTTGACTAGGTTATGGTCAACACGAATTTCGTTTGAAGTTCGCAACGTGAGCGTAATCACGATGGTTATAGTCCCTAGTGACTATACCTACTGATTACCACGTTGTTTAGGTATAGTGACGAATCATAGTTTCGGTCAAAATGCGTATTCTTGCATATTTTGTAACCAAACTTTTCTTGGGTGTCAAAACCGTTTGTTTTGATACCAAACTTGTTTTCTAACTTTGTTAAACATGTATTAACATGTTTAACTCGTCACTTTTAGATTCGTGCTTATATAGGGTCGTAAGATAAGCGGTCTAAACAACCGCTTAGACTTTCGAACCCGACCCGTTTGGTCGATCATTAGGATCCGACCGAACACATTAGGTGACCATAGTTGTATAAGGAATAACCTTCCGAGGTTATATCTTATGGTCACTTCGTTTAGTTAGTTGTATGATAGGTAGTTTATATGCCTTAGGAAAATGACCAAAATGCCCTTTTTGCGCATAAATTCATTTTAAGCATATGTAACTAAAATTTTACATCTAAACTTATTAGGAAACATTATTAGACTTGTTAAGGCATATAATACTTATCATAGGACTAGTTAGGCGGTCCGAATGCGTTTTACGTAAACGACGCGTTAAAGTAGCGTAAGCTACCTAAACGGGTCGTATTGGGTCGTAAGCACTTAGGTTAGGTTTCGTTTTAGAATGTAGGCTTTGTTAAACCATATTACATGAGTTCCTATACTCATTTGCTTTACGAAACCTCATTCTATCCCATCTTCCGATTTAGGTCCGGTTTATTTACATAGTTACCTATATTAGGTGCCGTTTGATTATGTGATCCCTCTAGCTTTGCTTGGTTGTTATTCAAAACTTCTAAGCACTCTCAAGTGAGTACATAGTCCCCTCTTTTACTGTTTTTCAAACATTTTGGGGTGAAACACATGTTCCTACTTTTTACTTTCATGCTTTCCATGTTTTCATATCATATGCTTGTTATGTTCATTAGTACACTTATAGTACATGATTTCATTATGTTTTTGCTATGTATGTTCATTTAGTGCATACTTAGTACATTATTTTACATTACATTACATGCTATGTATGTCCATTTAGTGCATACTTAGTACATTATTTTACATTACATTTCATGCTATGTATGTCCATTTAGTGCATACTTAGTACATTATTTTACATTACATTTCATGCTATGAATGTTCATTTAGTGCATACTTAGTACATTATTTTACATTACATTTCATGCTATGTATGTCCATTTAGTGCACACTTAGTACATTATTTTACATTACATTTCATGCAATGTATGTCCATTTAGTGCAGACTTAGTACATTATTTTACATTACATTTCATGCTATGTATGTTCATTTAGTGCATACTTAGTACATTATTTTACATTATATTTCATGCTATGTATGTCCATTTAGTGCATACTTAGTACATTATTTAAAATTACATTTCATGCTATGTATGTCCATTTAGTGCATACTTAGTACATTATTTTACATTACATTACATGCTATGTATGTCCATTTAGTGCATACTTAGTACATTATTTTACATTACATTTCATGCTATGTATGTCCATTTAGTGCATACTCAGTACATTATTTTGCATTACATTTCATGCTATGTATGTCCATTTAGTGCATACTTAGTACATTATTTTACATTACATCTCATGCTATGTATGTTCATTTGTTGCATACTTAGTACATTATTTTCATAAAACATGCTTACATTTTGGTATGACATTTGGTTTGTTTAAATGGGACAAAAATACATTCATTAACATTGATCACGCCGTTCGTTAGTAGGTAGTGGTACCATAGGAATTGATAACTCCCGTTCCTGAAATCCTAGGTTTGTTTGGATGGAAGGAATGACCGAATTCGATACACATAATTCAGATAAACCTTTAATTTGTTTAAGGGTTTGTCGCCACAGTCTCAAGGCTTGAATGTATGCATTTTCACAATACCGCATAGATGTTTGTATCAGTAAAGCATGCATTATTTTACAAACCATAACTTTTGATTTATTCAAATACTTTGTTTTGTACATTCTTACATATGATTAAGTAGTCACTTTTTACTTATCATACATGACATTTGT
Organism: Helianthus tuberosus; assembly: GCA_030545235.1. NCBI lineage: Eukaryota > Viridiplantae > Streptophyta > Magnoliopsida > Asterales > Asteraceae > Helianthus > Helianthus tuberosus. Next base: position 83,805,537 of record CM060449.1, on the reverse strand, counting down.
TTGCACATTTCATGATTTACAATTGACAATAAACATGGTTTTCACACAAACATTTTGACATTTGATTATACATAAACATTTTTACATTGGTGGTTTGTTTGGTAAGTGATTTAAGTAACGAGGCGTGTGTAATATGATAAAAGCATGGTGGATACGCCGCTGGTACTTCCTATATATAAGTGCTTTTATGATATTACATATCGTAGCGTTATTTAAACCATTTCAATTTTGACATATTACATTTTACACAATTAAGATATCTTTACAAAACAGTGTTTTACAAACAACACATTTTATAAAAAATCATTTTACTTGTTATTTATTTAACCATACATATTTCTTTTATATCATCTGTTTCCTTATCGATTATTATACGATTTATAAAAGAAAAACATTTTACAAGGTTCATGACTACTTTTGTTAAACATTTTCTTTAAACTTACAAGTCATGAATCCTAAATCAATAAAACCTATGTATCTCACAAGCATTTTTATGCTGACGTACCTATTTTCACATGTGTTTTCAGGAAATGATGCATCAGATTGATCAAGATACACTTAGGCGGACTTGGGCCTTAGTGACATTAAAAGATGCAAGACTAGTTAATTATGTTAGGATTCTTTGTTTTAAGGCATTGTAACCTCTTTTAATTCAATAAAACAAAATTCCAAATTCCATGTGTTATGAAACAATGATTCTGTTACAACACTCCCTGACGATTCCGCCGCGATTTGTTGTTTTACGCGGTCGGGGTGTGACAGAAAAGTTGGTATCAGAGCTCATGGTTATAGGGAATTAGGTTATTAGTAATGCTTTGACCTAGTCTATAACCTTCCTAGGACCCTAACACAAGATCCTTGTGTTTAGATCTTAAAACAATATCGTCACTTATCCTTAGGTAACAACCACAATGAGAACACAAATTTCAGATCCGTTTTGAAAACCAATCATCTGTTCTAGGACAATTTATTATAAGGTTTTGAACCTTCAAAGTTTTCAAAATCTCGTCAAAGTTGGGTCTTATAATGTGAACACGTGCAATCTGGAAGAGTGGATGCCTGTACTCTGAGTTTTCTGTCTAAGGCTAGAGTGTTCGTACAAATCCACGTAATCGGACCAGTCACTCTTACCTGGGAACTCTTGGGGTGAGTGTCCACTTATAGGCTAAAGCATGTCTTCGCGATACATTAATATGACCCGATTACTTTGATTAGTCACCATCTCATTTGTTTGCCTTAGGTAACAAACAAATGATCGCAAATTTTTATGCATTGTCATTCTGTTTTTGGTTATTCGATAACATTTCACTTGTTTCTTTCTATGTCTTTCGTTTCTTCTAGAATGTCTCTTCATCGCAACGACGCCCAGATATCTGAACACACAACCAAATTTGCCCAGCGAATAGGCGAAGTAGTCCTGAAGACTGTTGAATTAGCTACTGCCATGTATCGTCTCCAGGAGGAAGCCACTCAAGAGCCACCGAAGGAAACAGAAGCCAAGCCGTCACCAAAACCAAGGAAACGTAAAGCTTCAAAGAATCCCGTAGCGGTTGCACCAAAACAGGGAGGACCTAGCCAGGTGGCAACACCACCTGCTAAGAAGCAATACAAGGGAACTTCACCGTTATGCAACCGATGTAATGGGCATCCCCAAGCTCACCTTCAGTGTCGTCAGTGTGTATCATGTGGGCGAGTTGGTCTCCTGGCAAGTGCTTGTCAAATTAACCCTAACCAAGGTGGTCCAAATCAACCACAAGCCAACCTTGCCCAAGCTCGCTTTCCATCTGGATCGTGCTATAACTGTGGCGAGATGGGCCATTTCCGAAGGAATTGCCCAAAGCTTGCTAATGCAAATCTGACCCACGGATGAGCATTGGGCTGATTATAAGATGCTGCTGCTTCGAATAATTTGAATCTTATGCTTTTGTGTCTTTTGTTGAACCCTGAAACACAATCTGTTTTATTTATAAATAAATCGTTGTTCGCAATTCTGATGTACAAGTGTAGTTACATGTGTGTATGGCATTTCCCTATAATACCTACATTAAGGAACTATATTCTTTACAAACTACCCTTGTGACTCTCCCTTTCAAGTGATCGCTCATAATTTCCTCATAAATTCTAAAGTACTCATTTCATTCTGAGAAACAAGGTACATGAAATAAAGTGACATTATGAGTAATCGTGCTTTTTGCACATCTATATCTTTAAATCCTTGGTTTAATAACTAAGGGTATTTCCGATCTCATACCCATATCATTACATTCTAGTTTTCATAACAACATACATAGTATAAGTTTTCAAAACAACCTTCATGATTTCAAAATATTCCATATAGTTTGAAAACATTTTTAACATAGTATATTTACTTAATATATCAAGTGCATGATTTCAAAAGCATCATTCATGTTTTCAAAAACCTTATACATAATTTCAAAATTCATCTCGCATGATTTTAAAACATTTTATAAATATACTTATCTAGTACACCTACTTTATGATTTCAAAAGTATTATGTAAGGTTTCAAAAACATTAAACACATTTCTAAAAGAACCCCAGGCATAGTTTTCAAAAACATTTTGCTCATACATTGACTTAACCTTCAAATTATGCTTCATATGTCGCCTTGGCATATCTAGCACCTCAAGTTCATGAGCATTTTACCTCATGTTTCGACTTAAGCACGTCTAGTGCAAGGTTTTGAAATGCCTCCCGCTTTTCAAATCCCAAAATCCATATGGGATCTTTTTATCTTCACAATTAGATCCTTGTGGATGATTATCATTTAAATCGGAATCCTTAATTGAATTCCTTGTATACCTTAATTCGAATATTACGATTCCTTGTAATCGAAATCGAATTTTCTTTTTAAGATCTTCCTATCCTTATAGTTAGATTCTTAAAATGTTTAAAGTTCCAAATGAAATCCACGGATTGGATACCTGATGTGCTTTAAATACATGTGCACAATTAACAAACAAATTAACAAAATGATAACAAATTAAAAATCAAGTTAAACAATTTTGTGATTATGTGTTTTCTTTTGTGTTTTTGTTTTCATTATCCAAATCCTCGTAGAATCCTCCATATCTTCATGTGAGAGATTCACAGTAGGATATCCAAAGGTACTACCCAAAATCCTTAATGGGCTTCTACGTAATCGTTAAGACCCTTGGATTATATAGTACCATTCCATAATTCAAAGAGACCCCTTGAGTGGTCTAAGTCAAAAGATTGAATCAAAATCTAGTTAAGAACGGCATGTGATGATATAGCTGGTGTAACATCCCAAAAACGGGTTTGGTAATCAAACCACGTTAATAGTAAAGATGGGTAAAATACCGTTAGTGGTAAAAGTTAACCCGGTAAATATTAGGACTCAAATAAATAAACCTAATATTAATTAAAAAGGGGAATAAATACTTTGAGAAAACAAAGTATACAAAAAGGCCAAATTAACGGGGCTTAAAACATAACGGGTTATAACTTCCCAAACCCGTTAAAGTAACTAGGAGTAATTAACCTAGTTAGTAGCATGTGATTAAGTAACTAATGGTGAGATATAGCTTCATTTGATCAAAATAAAACATGAGGGACTAATATGGACAAGTGGGAAACTTGTTTTATTAAAAAAAAACACAACACACATTAAAAGAGTGTGTGTGTGCGTGCGTGGGATGGCCAGGAGAAAGCTCCCATGGAGCTCTAGCCCTAAATCCAACAAATCTCTCAAATTGAAGCTCAAATCAAACCCAAATCGTCTGCATGTTTACCAATTCGTGATCACCTAGTCGTGGGGATTACAAGGTATGTTGAATTTTATGATTTGGTGATACTTTGAGATTATGATGAACAATCATAATCAAAATTCTGGAATGAATGTTGAGTCTATGAGTGTTATTGTGATTATATCTTGGTTTAGAAACAAACCCTAGTAGAAAATTTGATGAATTGTTGTCAAAACTAGGGATTTGGTAATTACCCTATTATGTGCTAAGTGGGTTTTATGTTAATATGATGAACACTCAGATTAGAATGTAAGATTGATGAATATTGAGGTTATGATATAAGTTCTAGATATAGTTCATGAACACTAGACTTTGAGGTTTGAATGTGTTGATGTAAATCTTGGTAAAGATAACTAGTTATGAACTAGTTAGTAAATATGAGAAATTATGCCCGCAAGGTGTTTGTTAAAATGCCTAAGTGAATGTTTATATGTTGAAATTACGAATGAAACGCGTAATTGCCTTGTTTGACGAATTACGTGAAATAAGGGTTAAAACGGGTTCTAATCATAATGTTGATTTAACTTAATTATGCCTATTGTATGATTTAAGATAGTTGACCTATAAAAGTCAAACTAACCAATGATAAAGTCGAATAGTGGTTTCGACATAGAAAATACGTAAGGTGGAATAGTCGTGAATTGAAATGACTAATCTAACCACCTTGTGAATGATGATAGTTTGTCGCCTAACGAGCTAGGTGGAGGCTTGGGAAAGAAGCGGTCAAATGAATCAAGCACGAGAAGAAAGCGTATTCGGATGCGAGGTAAGTAGAGCTTACGCCCCTTTACATTATTTGCAAAGTTACTAAATTTCAAGTATTGATATGAATGCTACTAAGTGGTTGGTATATGATATTCCGACACAATTCAATGAGAGTCGGAATGAGGGAAAATGGTAAGAAATCATGAATTATAGTAAAAGGGGTAAAATGGTAAATTAGTCATGTAATGACGAATAAATAAAAATGGTTTTAAGTAAAACAAGTTCAAAGGAAAACCGGGAAAGGTTTAAAGGGGTGAAATGGTAATTAAATACCATTTCATACGGACAAATGGTCAATTAGACTAAATGGGTCAAATGGTGTGGTTAACATCATTTGACAATAACATTTGACAATCGTTTGTTGAGTTTTGTAATCAAAGGAAATAACATAAGCTTGCGTTGCTTTAACTAGAAAGATTTAAAGCAAAAGTTATGTAAACGGGTCAGTACTTTGACCCGGGCCAGGTACGCATAAATAAGCTTTTAGTTAAACATACAATTTTTGGTCAAATATTTAGCAAAAGTCTCTCGTCGTAAAGTGAGGGACTAAAGTTAACCAAAAGACCCTTGAAGGGTATATTGGGTAAACGACCCATAGGGGTTGTTTAGGAACTTGTATTAAGATTAGGGAATCATTAAATATGAATAAAAGTCATAGGAATACACATTCGTGGGTCAAATGCTCAAAAATGGTCATTTGCGTAAAATGACCAACCGATGGGTAAAATTTGGGAAAAAGGTGTTCATTATGTTGAATCCACCATAGAAATAGTTTAGGTGGAAGATAGGTAGTTAATTAGCAAGAAGAGAAGAGGCGCGAAAAGAAAATAGCGAGTTTGAATGCTCAAATGCATGAAAACTTCTAAACGGGTCAAAATAAAGTAGGTGGTAAAATGTTGGCTTAAGTGTAATAAAGAAAAACGTAAACCGGGTAACGGGAGCGTAAACTATATGAATAATGGATCCGGGTAATGGATGATAGCTTAGACATGTTAAGAGACGAACCCCAAGCAATTAAAATGAGTTTGTATAGGTTTGGATGCAAATTTGATGAAAAATAAACGTGCAGAGTTGACACGGGCGGGTGAAGTTTTGACACGGCCGGGTGAAGGGGCTGTGAAAAATATATGTTAAGCTGACACGGCCGGGTGATCTTTTGACACGGCCGGGTGAAGGGGCTGAAACCAAAATATATAATTTCTTGTATTTAATTATTTTGTTCAAATGCCTTGATTTCTAATCTTTTAAATGAAAGTTAGGAATCCAAGATAGAGATTTAAAGTTAGATATCTTAGTTTATGATTTATGACTAACTAGAAACAAGTTTAGAGGTCCTAAATACAAACGGGTCGAAATATTGATTCTGAACAATAATCCGAATGCTTAAAGATTTAGAATTTCATTAGTTTTAAATGTTGAATTTTACTCTACAAGATGGAGAATCAAATTACGATCATGTAGGAAGAAACGGGAGGTCAAACGGATACGTGGATCGAAAGATACGAAACTTTTCGTGTCAAAAACGGCAAAATGGAAGAGGCATAACACAGGGGCCACCGTAACTTACGGTGCCCACCGTAAGTTACGGTGGGGCTGAAATCGATACGGTGGTTGCTTCCTGAGTTACGGTAGAGAAATTTTAACACAGGGGCCACCGTAACTTACGGTGTCCACCGTAAGTTACGGTGGAGGCCAGATTCAAGTAAGTTACGGTGGGGCTGAAATCGATACGGTGGTTGCCTCCTGAGTTACGGTAGAGAAATTTTAACACAGGGGCCACCGTAACTTACGGTGTCCACCGTAAGTTACGGTGGAGGCCAGATTCAAGTAATTGTTTTTGGGATCAAGATATCAATGTTGGATTTTCCTAATTTCCTTGTTGTATTAGTTATTTAATTATCAAAACTGACCTTTAAGTTGGTTTTGATCACAGGTGAATGTCGAGAGTCCCGGATGAAGATGAAGCATCGAGTAAGAACCAAACACACATTAAACAAAGCTTCCGCAACGTTGTTTCGTCGTTATTCTAAAATGGCGAATTAAATCATATTATGTTGTATCACTTTAAATTGTAAAAGTTTTTAACAAACCCGTATTTTCAGTGTAATTGTGACTATTATTATATGATTATGGATTTAAATTATACGATAAACGTGAAATATTAACAAGGGTGTAACAAATTGATATCAGAGCCTTGGTTTAAGAGATTCAAGTATGGTGGGAAAACTATGCTTGGACTTAACCCTTATGCTCTTAATAAAGATTGGTGTTCGGTTCGAGGCTTGATCGCAAATCCGGTAAGTGCATGTATATTAATCGTTTAGCGTATTAAAGTGTTGTAAACAACACATAGGGTTATCGTGTAATATACGATACCTCAATTAAATAATAGATAGAGTCAACGAAATTACACGCGTTGATGCGTATAGTAGAAAAGCCTTGTATTATAATACGGGTATCCTTTAATGTTGAAATTACTAATTGTTGTATATGTTTTAGTTGAAGGTCACTCGCATATGAGGATAGCGAGAGTTTAACGAATCGCAGATTTGACAGAGGAACGGTCCAAAGAGTATGCTCATCAAGGACCTAAATCGCGTAACGGTCGCGAACAAGGCTAATGGCAAGAGAAGCCCGTGAGGGCAAGCATTACCAGGTGCACATTTTAAATTTAACTGCAAAATTAGTAATATGCAACAAATATGTAGAAATTGAAAGTTGCACATGTAGATTAAAAACTTGGAAAAACCCGAATAGAAAATGTATTCGGGATATTGTTTCCAAGAGAAACAAATAGAGGCATTACTTACATAGGGCGTGATGTGAAAACTATAAAAAAGGTCATGCGTGTCATGTGTTAATCACTTACTCTGGCCAAGTAAGTAGTGGCATATGATACCATGAACTTCTTATGATGGACACATTTATGTCCGATGTAGTAAGGGTGGGGTGAATGGGACAAATTAAAAAGTACCCAAATGAAACAAATGAACAAAATAGTTGATAATAATGTAAACGCACAGCCGGGTGACGGAAGCGTATTACATTAGGATAATGAGCCCGAGAGAAGGGACAAGGATTAATGTAAATGATGATATAGATGAATGATCAAAAGAAAATTCACGAAAATAAGTCATCTTGGACGAAAGGGCCATGGTGAACAATATGGGCAAGTAAAACCAAAGTATAGATGATCCGCCGGGTCATAAAAACAAAGGTGTTGCCCACACGAAAAAGATAATCAAGGTTGTTAACTTTAGTCATAGTAAAGAAAGGATAACGATGATAATCGTCACTCATAATTAATAAGGCTGCCAATGGTGGTCACGTAAAGAATAAAAGACATGGTCGAATAAAAGCGACGGATTTCGCTAAGATGACCAAGTAAATCGAAATGAAGTCTTAATGCATACCGGAAGGGGTGCAATGATAACGATTTCGGTAAAACACCCGGTTAATGGGTAAGGAATTAAACGCATACGTAGACTGAGAAACAGGAACGCGTATGGAAAGTCAAAAAGACTCGGGTTTTGGGTCATGACTAAAGGACGATAAGATACTGCAAATAGAAATTTTGATAAATTACGTTCAACTATTTTAAAGCTGAACGGTTCGAACAAAGACTGAAGTTTGACATTCATAAGTGATGAATTTTCACACGAGCAAGTCAAACAAATTTAATAAAGAATGACACTTGCTAAAGTAAGTAAGCGCGAATCGAATAAATAAAAGTGTGAAATATTAATAAACCTACGTAAAGAAGTATAGGTAAGAACCGGGTAACGGTAAGTGTAGGGCAAACTGACGTGTAATTGACGTTAGAAGTCAAGAAGTCGGAAAGATAATTCGAAAGAAAACAATGTAGCCTTAGACTACGGTCAAGGTCAAACGAAATCTAAAAAAAAAGTAAAGGTGAATAATTCTAAACATAAAAAGGGGTGCCTTAACGCCATATGCGTATATAAAACGTATATACAATTGAATAAAGACTCGAATAAAAGATGATCTACGGGATCATCATAACCTACGGGATATTAATTAGTGTAACGGTCTACGGGGCCAAAATGACCCACGGGTCATGAATTGAAGCAAAGGGATCACAAGGGCCTCGCCTTAAAGAGGTGAATGCTTAAGGAAATAGCCTACGAGGTTAAGTGAAGGAACCTACGGGTCAATAGTGTAAGGTGAGGGAACTTGTTATGAATCCCCGCGTAAAACGAGAACGGAAAACAATAAATTATGGGTTGTCAATTTCCTTGATATGAGTAATTGACATAGTTAAAGAGAAAAACGTTAAACAAAAAATTCAGTTTTAGTAAGAAATAACGTTTTAACAAATATGAATACTATAAGGCGAATTCGAAAATAACAAATATCAAAGAGTATGGGTTTTTAACATCGATAAGTGCGAGACGATACATTCGAAAAGAAGAAGTATGATAAAGAAACGTTGAATTAAACTTAAACGTGACGTAACACGCTCACGGACAAGAAAAGAAATATAGAAAATGATCACGTTGTAACGTGAGTTACGGGGTATGAAGTGACGGCGACTAATTAGTCTAGCCGGTAAAACTATTCAAAGTTAAGAAAGCGTCATAACAAATATAAGCGCTTGTAAATATAACACAAGCGCGGGATAGACCTATTAAAAGACTAACGAGACTAAGTGGTCAAGTGACAACTCAGTCAATAAAGATAAAGGGTTATAAGCTGTAAGTAACGGCCCGCGAGGCCTTACACATGAAAGACGTACGCGTCAGTATACATGAAAACTTTTGACCAAAGGAAACGGGAGCCTTGAAAACGAAACTAGGTTCGTTTGATTAAACCAATGAACTAAGTAAATAAGGTTTCGGGGACGAAACCTCTTTAAGGGGTGTAGACTTGTAACATCCCAAAAACGGGTTTGGTAATCAAACCACGTTAATAGTAAAGACGGGTAAAATACCGTTAGTGGTAAAAATTAACCCGGTAAATATTAGGACTCAAATAAATAAACCTAATATTAATTAAAAAGGGGAATAAATACTTTGAGAAAACAAAGTATATGTGACAACTCGAGTTTCCGACTTTCACTTTCGCATTTAATGCACGTTGACTTTGACTGTTTAGTCGTTTGACTTGTTTGACTTGTAACTGTACACATTGTGATATGATAAAATATATTGTGTTTGCATAATTATGTGTTTGATTGGATAACATGTAACCTGTTGAGAAACTTAAACTGTTTAACACATGAAAATATCCGACGAAACACAAGATGTGTTTCGCCAATAACAACTCGACGAAACAGGATGTTTCGCCGGCCCACGATTCGCCGAAGCCCATTAAGGGCCCAGCACGTCAAATCGAATATTAAAAACGTGAAACAGCCTCAGTTTCACACTTTTATCAAAACAACCGAAACCCTAGAGCTCTTCCTGCTGTGTGACGGCAAATCTTGTGTTCTCGAAGCCCTCAAGATCGACCAATTTGTTATTCCCGTTTATCACGGTTTGTGTTTAACCCTTTTTGCATAATCAGAATTGATTGTTATCATTGCATGATTCTTTGGTAATATGTAATGCTTGATATTTTGGTTGGAGTTTCTATGTTAGTGTTGTTAGTGATTAGCACGATCGATAATGAAACTTGTAAAACGATTCGGATTGCAAACATATAGGGTTCTTATTGATGTTAGTTCGAATGGGTTATGATTCGAAGATATAGGATTGATTGATATGATGGATTGTGCTCGTGTTAGGCTCGTTGTATGAACAGATTGTTAAGATTAATTTTTGGCTCGATATGATCGATGTGATACTCATGATTTGTTGATTATTGATGATCGATGATTAGGGTTTCTGTGTAACCGATAACATGACGTAACTGACTTGTTCATGAAACGGAATTCACGGCGAAACGGGAGGATGTGTTTCGCCGAAGGGATCATGACCAAACAGAGTGTGTTTCGCCGAGGGATGTCACGACGAAACCGGGTGGTTCGTCGAAGGGGTTCACGGCGAAACGAGGGTGTTTCGCCGATTGGGAAATTTGCACAGTAACTATTTCTGTTAAAACTTAACTGAGTTAACTAACTGCTGTTAGATGCTATGCCTGACTTGTATGATCATGAATACGTGCAATGTGCTACTTGGTGATTATTGATGCGTTGTCCACTATGATTATACTTACGTGCCAACTTCGTAAATACAAACTGATTATGTATACGTGCGTACTTTAGGACGTGATTGATTTACTGTGAGCACATACATTAGCATACCGAGCAAACCAAGGTGAGTTCACACTCTTACCAAGGCATGGGATTCCCGGGGTTGGGAATGGGTTGATTGATTTCTTATGCTTAAGGGTTATCGGAATTACATACCATAGGCCTCGGGAGAGGAAGGTTATTGGTAGATACTGCTAGACTAGTGATACATATACTTCTCTTCGCACACACGCCGGGATTGGCCGCGATAATAGAACAATCTTCGCATACATGCCTGGAATGGCCGCGAACCATACTTTAATCTTCGCACACATGCCGGGTGGGCCGCGATACAAATATACCTAGTCTAGAAAACATGGGAAACCCCCACTAAACTTCGCAAACATGCCTAGAGGGCCGCGATACCATTACATACGATACATGATTACTAAACGAGCTTACGATTTACGATACGAACACTATAACTGAATAACCAACTGTGAACTCGCTCAACCAGTTGTTGACTCTCTGTTACATGCCTTGCAGGACCATAGGTACTATTGGAGCTTGCACGGGAGGCGCGGTCGTTGTGGGCACGGATTGTGGATCTTATGATAAAACATTTAAACATTTGAACTTATTACTTACGTTGGGTTTACAATTATGCTTCCGCTAGACACTTAACATGCTTTGTTTGAACACCTTTCATATTGTTTGGTTACATTACATTTAATACTTATTATGTTCAATATGATTGGTGGCTTGGTCCTGGTCAGTCACGCCTCCAAGCGGTGATACTCCGCGTGTGGATTTTGGGGGTGTGACAGATTGGTATCAGAGCCATTGGTTATAGAGAACTCGGTTTTAATAAGGGGAAAACGTTTTTATTAAAACCAGACTATAACTAGTACAGTGCTCAACGATCCACAACGACGCCTCGCTCCGCGTGCAAGACTCAACATTTTAGGTAATATGGTATATGTTTTATTGCCTACTTGCTAGAATTACATAGAACTTTGCTCAATGTATGCTTAGATATACAGAACCTCTATTGCTTGAGAACACTTGTGTGCTCACTCTCTTCTGTCATCGCACTATTCGCGAACCTCTCTTACTTATGTTACCTTTGCTATGAAGATCATGGCTGGACGCATTAACTTGACACAAGCCCAGTTGACGGCTCTCATTAACGAACAAGTTGCTGCGGCAGTTGCAGCCGCACAAGCAGGAGGTATACCCTGCAGTTGTAACTCACACTAGGATCTTTAGATCCTACATTCCTAAACCAACTCTTGTGTTTAACCTTGTTCTGATTCTTACACAACAGGTCAACCACCTGTTTGCACCTTCAAAACTTTCATGGACTGTCGTCCAACTACATTCAGCGGCACTGAAGGAGCCGTAGGTCTCCTCCACTGGTTTGAGAAACTAGAATCTGTGTTCGAAATGTGTGAATGCCCTGAGGCACGCAGGGTGAAGTATGCTACCGGTACACTCGAGGGTTTAGCCCTCACATGGTGGAAAGCTCAGGTCCAAATGCTGGGGTTTAGCCCTCACTTCGAAATGTGTGAATGCCCTAACGCCACCCCATGGAACAATTTTAAGGAGATGATCAAGGAGGAATACTGCAGTCGTGACGACATTCATAAGCTGGAAGTCGAGTTCTTCAACCTCAAGATGACGGGGTCAGAAATTGAGGCGTTTACAAAGAGATCGAATGAGCTTGCATTACTGTGTCCTACTATGGTGGACCCTCCAATTAAGCGTATCGAACTTTATCTTAAGGGTCTAGTGCCAGAGATCCAAAGTCATGTGACTTCAGGAAACCTTGCCACCTACCAGCAGGTTGTTCAGTTGGCTTACCGTCTCACTGATCAGGCGGTGGAGCAGAGCAGGTTGCCTAAATGCATCAGTGCTACCACTACCGCTACTACTTCAGCTACTCCTGCTACTCCAAGTGACACCAAGCAGAAATGGGAGGGGGGTTCCAGCAGGGGTTCAGCTACCGTTCAGTCTCAAGCACAGCAGCAGCGCAAGACAAATGATTTCCAGAGTCCGAGTCAGCAATCTTCTGGTGGTCAGGGGCAGGGTGGATATCGGGGAATTCATCCACTGTGTAACAGGTGCAACAAACACCACAGTGGTCAGTGTCGCAAGGGCCGCTGTCAGAGATGTCTAAGGATAGGTCATGAAGCTAAAGACTGCAGGAGCTCAAGGCCTGCGAATCAGAACCAGCAACAACAGCCACCAGCTCCACGAAACCAGCCACAGCAACAACAGCAAGGAAATAGGGGATGCTTTCAGTGTGGGGCTGAAGGCCACTTTAAGCGGGATTGCCCTCAGTTAAACCAGAATCAGAATAACAACAACAATAATCAGGGCAATGGGAACAACAATGGAGGAAACAACAACAATGGTGCTAGGGGTCGTGCATTTGTGATTGGTCAGGCTGATGCAAGGAACGATCCAAATGTGGTTATGGGTAAGTTTCTTCTCGACGACTTTTATGTTACTGTCTTATTTGATTCGGGTGCCGATACCAGTTATATGTCCCTGAAAGTTAGTCAAATGCTTAAACGCGCACCAACACTTTTGAACACCAAACATGTCGTAGAGTTAGCTAACGGTAAAAGTCTAGAGGCCACACATATAGTTCAGGGTTGTAATCTTATCCTCGCTGGTCAGACTTTCTCTATCGATCTCATTCCTATAACTCTGGGTAGTTTCGACATCGTCATTGGTATGGATTGGTTATCTCAACAACAAGCAGAGATCTTATGCAAGGAGAAGGTCATTCGTATTCCCCGTACTGGCAAAGAACCTCTCGAAGTTCAAGGCGACAAGAGTGGTGTCGTGAGTGGCATCATTTCCTTCCTGAAGGCTCAGAAGTGTTTGCGAAAGGGCCACACAGCTATACTAGCACTCGTTACAGATACATCGACTAAGGAAAAGAAGTTAGAGGATATTCCAGTTGTACGCGATTTTCCTCAAGTGTTTCCTGAAGAGTTACCTGGGTTACCGCCTCATCGCCAGGTCGAATTTCAGATCGAGCTAGCTCCTGGAGCAGCACCCATAGCTCGAGCACCTTATCGCTTAGCTCCAACCGAATTGGAAGGACTGTCTAAGCAATTGCAAGAACTCTTGGAAAAGGGTTTCATACGTCCTAGCTCTTCGCCCTGGGGAGCTCCAGTATTATTTGTGAAGAAGAAAGACGGTACCTTCCGCATGTGTACTGATTACCGCGAACTGAACAAGGTCACCGTGAAGAATCGCTATCCTCTTCCACGTATCGATGACTTATTCGACCAGTTGCAAGGGTCGAGTTATTACTCGAAGATTGACCTGAGGTCAGGCTATCATCAACTGAGAGTCCGGGATGAGGACGTCTCCAAAACAGCATTCAGAACTCGCTACGGCCATTACGAGTTCTTGGTCATGCCATTCGGGTTAACAAATGCGCCTGCCGTTTTCATGGACCTTATGTGTAACATCTGTGCTTGTAATCATTATGAACAGTTCTATTAGCAATAAAACAATGTTATTTGATCCCAATGTTTGTTTTGTTATATTTTACATTTTTCATGTTTTGACTTTTGTGTAATTTCAAACTCTATATCGCTTTCTGGAGAGTTATACGCAAACTGATGCGAAAACGTAATCAGTTTAATGCGAAAAATACTCCGGAACATCTACATATACTTAACATACCTTAAATAACCTTTACATAACTTAGAAATAAGTTTTGAAGGCTTTGGTATGGCAAAAACAAGATTTATTCGTCTACAGGGACTAAACTTGACAAACTACGAAAGTATGCCAAGTTGAACTGTAACGAACATTCCGGAACATGACCATAAGTTAAACACACCTTAAATATCCTTTACATAGCTTAGGAATAGGCTTTAAGGGGTTCGGTGCGCTAAAATAAACTTTTGGGTCATTCAGGGACTAAAAGTGTCAAAAAGTGCACAAGTTTGCACTTTTGCGCATAACTCACGTTCTGAATACATCTGGACATCCAAAAATTTATGTAAGCACTATAATATTTTAATTTAGTGTTTGGCATGAGAAAAATCCATTCGTCACGCAATTTGGATCGTTTTTCACGCTTATGCGCATTCCGTCGTAATTAACCGAACAACGCGATTGTACGGCTAAACGAACCGACATCCGGCATATTTTTGAGCATGTTTCATGTTCCCTATACTTTAACATCCTTGTGAAGCTTAAAAATGGGCTTGACGGGTGTTAGAAGTGCCAAAACACGACGATACGCGCTCAGGAACCAAAACTGCAAAACTGCAAAAAAATATATATATAAAAAAAAATAAATAAATAAAAAAATGCAGCAAAAAGCCATTTTAAACATAAGTTAGCAGCCCCTAACACTTCCCAAAGGTCAAGTTCCACATGTTAATCTCCTATGGTGGCCAAAATTAGTTACCACAACATTTTGACAAGTGTACGGCCTAGATCGTGCCCCCTTTTCCAAGAAACGATCCTAACGGTTGTGGGTTTACTATAAATACCCAACCCATTTTCACTCATTCCTCACTAGAATCTGATCTAAAAGACTCTAAGTTGAAACCATTGTTTCATACCTGAGTTATTTGGATCTAGATTAGCATTCGGGGACCTTTCGTAAGTATTCTTTCGTTCTTTTATCGCTTTCGAGTCCGAAAGTCAAACTTTGTTTGACTTTCTGCATTGACCAGTTTATGGTCGATGAGAAGTTCGTTTGAACTTCATAACGTGAGCGTGATCACGATCGTTATAGTCCCTAGTGACTATACCTACTGATTACCACGTTATCTAGGCTCAGTGACGAGTCGTAGTTTCGGTCAGAATACGTATTCTTGCGTATTTTGTAACCAAACTACTTATGGGTATCAAAACCGTTTGTTTTGATACCAAACCTGTTTTCTAAACTTAGTTAAGCATGTTTTAACATGCTTAGCTCGTCACTTTTAGTTTAGTGCTTATATAGGGCCGTAAGGTAAGCGATCTAAACAATCGCTTATACTTTCGAACCCGACCCGTTTGGTCGATCATTAGGATCCGACCAGGCACATTAGGTGACCATAGTATATAGGGAATAACCTTCCGAGGTTATACCTTATGGTCGCTTCGTTTAAGTAGTTGTATGATAGGTAGTTTATATGCCTTAGGTAAATTACCAAAATACCCCTTTGATGCCAAAATTCATTTTAAACATATGTAACATAACTTTTGACATCTAAACTAATTTGACAACAATATTAGACATGTTAAGGCATATGTTACTTGTCATAGGACTAGTTAGGCGGTCCGAACGCGTTTCACGCGAACGACGCGTTAAAGTAGCATAAGCTACCTAAACGGGTCGTAATGGGTCACAAGCACTTAGGATAGGTTTCATTTAGTATGTAGGCTTTGTTAAACCATACTACATGAGTTCCCATACTCATTTGGTTTACGAACCCTCATTCTATCCGATCTTCAGATTTAGGTCCGGTTTATTAATGTAGTTACCTATATTAGGTGCCGTTTGATATTCCGAGATCTCTAGCATTGCTTGGTGGTTATCTTAGGACTTCTGAGCAATCTCAAGTGAGTACATAGACCCCTCTTTTACTGTTTTCCAAACATTTTGGGGTGGAACACATGTGCCTACTTGTTACTTTCGTGCTTTCCTGTTTTCACATCATATACCTGCTATATTTGTTAGTACATTATAGTACATGATTTCATTACATTTCATGCTATGTATGTCCATTGTGTGCATACTTAGTACATTGTTTTACATTACATTTCTGCTATGTATGTTAACTGATAGCATACTAGCACATTGATTTACATGACTTTTCTGCTTTGTATGTTAACTTAGTATACTTAGTTCATTGTTTTCATATAACATGTTCACTTTTGCTATGACATTTGGTTTGCACAAACGAGACTATTATACGTTCATTAACATTAGCTACGCCGCTCGGTAGTAAGTACTGGTACCATAGGACTTGACAAATCCCATTCCTGACATCCCGGGTTTGTTTGGATGTAAGGAATGACTGAATCCGAAAACATTACTTTTGATAACCTTGACTGAAAGGGTTGTCCGACTGTCTCAAGGCTTGAATGTATGCGTTAACTTACCACATAAATGTTTGTATCAATGTAACATGCATTACTTTATAAAACATAACTTTTTGATACATTCAAAATACTTTGTTTTGTACATTTCTACATTTGGACTATTTGACAATACTTTACTTACAAGACATAACATTTGTTACACATTACTTGACTACTTTTGGATTATCAACATTTGACATGGTTTATACAAGGACTTTTGACAATTAGTTTAAACATAGACATTATACATTGTTGGTTGGTTAAGTGACTTAAGTAACGAAATGTGAGTAATATGACACAAGCATGGTGGATACGCCGCTGGTACTTCCTATATATAACTGTTTGTATTATATTACATATCATAGCGTTATTTAAATCATTGATTTTGGACTTATACATTTTATACAAGTAACATGTTTTCACAAGACTTTGTTTTACAATACGGTTTATTTTATACAACTCATTTTACATGGTTATTCATTTAACCATACATTATTCTTTTACTTATACATATCATCTGAACTTATTGTTTTTCAAGCGATTTACAAAACAAATCAAATTACAAGGTTCATGACTAAACATTTTCTTAAACTTAAGTCATGAATCTTATTTTCACAAACCTATGTATCTCACAGGCATTTTTATGCTGACGTACCTATTTTCACATGTGTTTTCAGGAGCTTTTCCGTAGGATGATGATCGTGACACTAGGGCGGACCTGTGCCTTAGAGATTTAAAATGAAGAAAGACTTAGTTTAATTATGTTCTGAACTCTTTAATTTCTGTTTAAGACAATGAAACTCTTATGTTAATAAATAAAATACAACTTTGAATGCCATGGTTATGAAACAATTAATTTTGTTACAACACTCCCCGACGTTTTCCGCCACGTCTTGTATGCTATACGTGGTCGGGGTGTGACAGAAGAGTTGGTATCAGAGCCAATGGTTATAGGGAATTAGGTTATTAGTAATGCTTTGACCTAGACTATAACCTTTCTAGGACCCTAACACGAGTTATCTTGTGTTTAGATCTTAAAACATGTACATCACCTATCCTTAGGTGATTATCAAAACAAGAAACCAAAATTTTCGAAACGATTTAAAAAAAAAAAAAACAATCTTCTGTTTTTGAATGATTTATTACATGGTTTTGAACCCTCTTTTGTAAGGTTTTGAACCCTTCCAGTTTGACTAAATTTTTGGCCTTGTGCCTTCAAATTTTCAAAATCTCGTCAACGTTTTGGGTTTTAAATAATGTGAACACGTGCAAACTGGAAGAGTGAATGCCTGTATTCTGGGTTTTCTGTCTAGGCAAGCACTTCGTATACATCTCATCAGACGCGAGACCAGTTGTGCTTACCTGGGAATTCTTGGGATGAGTGTTCACTTATAGGCGAGTATGTCTTCGCAATACATTATTTTTGATCCATTTACTTTGATTAGTCACTGTGTGTCGTTTGTTTTCTTGGTAATGCGGACAAATGACCACCATCTTTGCGTTTGTTAATTTTGTTTCATCTCATTCTTTTCATCCAATCCTCTCACTCGTTTCCTTTCATGTTTTTCCTCTTTTAGAATGCCTCCTCGACGCGACAATCTGATTGCGACTGCCGAACTGGCAGAAATTATTGCAGAGCAGATGGCTGCTCAGTTCCCAAATCTCTTTGCTCAATGGCACGCAGCCAACAACAACAACAATGCTCCATGCAAATACAAGGACTTTAGCTCGGCTAAACCACTCAAGTTTAGTGGTTCTGAAGGAGCGACTGGGCTTCTTCAATGGTTTGAGAGCATTGAGAATACTTTCCGCCACGTGCAGTGTCCGGATAATCGCAAGGTCGAGTTTTCTTCGAGCGTGTTTCAGAAGAGGGCTCTCACATGGTGGAACGGGGTTATGAGAGATCGGGGTGCAGAAGTTGCTCTAGCGCAAACTTGGGCTGAACTTAGGGCCCTTATGATGAGGGAATTCTGTCCTCGTCATGAACAGCGAGCGTTGGAGAAAGAGTTTGAGGACTTGAAACAAGACAGTGGCGAACACAGGGCTTATACTGACAGGTTTGAGGAGTTGAGTCTGCTTTGTCCAACTATGGTTACCCCACTCGACAAGGCTATCGAAAGATACATCGACGGCCTACCTGACTCGGTACAAGACATCATTACTGGTAGCAACCCTACCACACTCCGTCAGGCGATCGAGTTATCAGCGACATTGACTGAGTCGCAGGTTCGTAAGGGAAAGCTGCATAAGAAGGGTGACAAGGGCAAGAAGCAGTCGGCTGATAATGAGGATAGCAAGAAAGGTCAAAACAAGAAGGGAAAGAATTCTGGAGGGTCTAGGAAGCGGAAGGCTTCCCAAAACTATGCCGTTACTGCATAGGCTCAAGCTGTACCAAATCAGCCTGCGCAACCACTAGCCAAGAAGCCTTATCTTGGCAATGCACCTTTGTGCAACAGGTGTAACGGCCATCATCAACCACACCTCCAGTGTCGTCAGTGCACTAACTGCGGAAGGCCTGGTCATCTTGCTGCCACCTGCCGCATTCCTGTTAACCAGAACCAGGCAGTTCAGAACCAAGCCCAACAAGTTGCTCAGCCTCTTGCTCAGCAACAAGGTCAAGCTGCACGACCTCATTTTCCTCCTGGTTCATGCTACAATTGTGGGGATCTGACCCACTACAGGAACCGGTGCCCAAGGCTAGCCAACCAGAATCCGAATGCGAACCCGAATCAGGCTCAGGCTCAGGCTCGAGGACGAGCTTTTAACTTGAATGCCCAAGAGTCGCAGGCGGATGATAACGTGGTGAACGGTACGTTCTTTATTAATAATCAGCCTGCATCTGTTCTTTTCGATTCTGGTGCCGACAAGAGTTTTGTGTCATTGTCTTTTGAGCCTATGCTTCGCGTGTCTAGAACGAAACTAGGTAAACCTTTGACAGTAGAAGTTGCTAGTGGTGAACCCATTGTTCTTGATTCTATTCTTCGCAACTGCCAGTTGAATCTTAACGATCATCTTTTTCCAATCGACCTCACGCCTATGCAACTTGGAAGCTTCGACGTCATAGTGGGTATGGATTGGTTATCTAAGCATCGCGCAGAGATAGTTTGTTCTGAGAAGATTGTTCGTGTGCCGCTTTCGACAGGCGAGATCCTACAGGTTCAAGGTGAGAAACCTGCCGGTGGTCTCAAACTCATGTCTTGTTTTAAAGCTCGGAAGTATCTGCGGAAGAACTATGTGGCTTTCTTAGCACATGTTACAGCAGATAAAGGCAAGGGTAAGTCTATTTCAGATATTCCTGTCGTTCGGGATTATTCTGAAGTTTTCCCTGAAGAGTTACCTGGTCTACCTCCAGCACGCCAAGTCGAGTTCCGCATTGATCTCGTACCTGGTGCAAATCCCATTGCCAGAGCTCTATATCGTCTTGCACCGTCAGAGATGCAAGAGTTGTCTAAGCAGCTTCAGGAGCTCTCTGACAAAGGTTTTATCCGTCCTAGCTTTTCACCCTGGGGTGCTCCCGTTCTTTTTGTCAAGAAGAAGGATGGATCTTTTAGGATGTGTATCGATTATCGTGAGCTTAACAAGCTTACCATCAAGAATCGATATCCCCTACCGCGCATAGACGATCTCTTTGATCAGTTACAAGGCGCTTCTTATTTTTCGAAGATTGATCTACGTTCCGGATATCATCAACTTCGGGTGCATGAAGAAGATATTCCCAAGACAGCGTTCCGCACTCGGTATGGACATTATGAATTCACAGTCATGCCATTCGGTTTGACTAATGCTCCTGCTGTTTTCATGGACTTAATGAATAGGGTCTGCAAACCTTATTTGGATCAGTTCGTCATTGTTTTTATTGACGACATCTTGATTTACTCTAAGACACGAGCTGATCACGAGCAACATCTTCGTCTTACTTTGGAACTCCTAAAGAAAGAGCAACTTTTCGCCAAATTCTCAAAGTGTGAATTCTGGCTCAAAGAGGTTCAATTCTTAGGACATATTATCAACGAACAAGGTATTCATATAGATCCCTCCAAGATCAGTGCGATTAAGGATTGGGATACGCCTACTACTCCTACTGAGGTTCGTTCTTTTCTTGGTCTAGCGGGTTATTATCGCCGCTTCATAGAAAACTTCTCGAAGATTGCAGTTCCTCTAACTGCTCTAACTCAGAAGAAAATGCCCTTTTATTGGGGATACAAACAAGAGGAAGCTTTTCAAAACTTGAAGCAGAAGCTTTGTGACGCGCCTGTTCTAACTTTGCCTGAGGGCAATGATGATTTCGTCGTTTATTGCGATGCATCTAAATTGGGTCTTGGCTGCGTTCTTATGCAAAGGAACAAAGTCATAGCATATGCATCGAGGCAGTTGAAGATACATGAGAAGAACTACACCACTCATGATCTTGAGTTGGGTGCAGTTGTCTTCGCTCTTAAGATCTGGAGACACTATTTGTACAGTACAAAATGTGTGGTTTTCACGGACCACAAAAGTCTTCAGCATATCTTCAATCAGAAAGAACTCAACATGAGGCAACGACGTTGGGTTGAGCTTTTAAACGACTATGACTGCGAAATTCGCTACCATCCTGGTAAGGCGAATGTCGTAGCTGATGCATTGAGTCGTAAGGAACGTACTAAGCTTCATTGTGTACGTGTTCAATCTGTTATTCAAGCTCGATCCGATATCCAAGCACGCATTACTCAGGCTCAACAATCTTGTGTTTCACAAGGTTTGATGGATAAGGAATTTCCCTATCACATAACGCCTGCTTTGGAACTGAAGGACAATGGATCGTATTACTTCATGGACCGTTTGTGGGTCCCAAGCCAGGATGATCTTCGTACCTTTCTTATGGATGAAGCCCATAAGTCTCGTTATTCTATTCATCCGGGCTCAGATAAGATGTATAAGGATCTTCGTATTCATTATTGGTGGTCTGGTATGAAGAAAGACATTGCCTTATACGTATCAAAATGCCTTACTTGTCTTAAGGTTAAGGCTGAACATCAGCGTCCTTCTAGTTTATTGGAGCAACCAGAGATCCCAGTTTGGAAATGGGAAAACATTACTATGGATCTTGTTACTAAACTTCCGCGCACAAAGAAAGGTCATGATGCCATCTGGGTAGTTGTTGATCGTCTTACTAAGTCCGCGCATTTCTTGCCAATCCGTGAGGATTTTCCTACTGACAGACTTGCTCAAATCTATGTGGATGAAATTGTGGCTCGACATGGTGTTCCTTTGAACATCATTTCTGACAGAGATGCTCGTTTCACTTCTCATTTTTGGAGAACCATGCAATCTGCTATGGGGACCCAACTTAATCTGAGCACGTCTTATCATCCGCAAACGGATGGTCAATCTGAAAGAACAATCCAGACTCTGGAGGATATGCTAAGAGCTTGTGTGATCGATTTTGGTGGTAGTTGGGATTCACATCTTAAGTTGATTGAATTCTCCTACAACAACAGTTATCACACCAGCATCAAAATGGCTCCTTTCGAGGCTCTCTATGGTCGAAAATGTCGTTCACCAGTCTGCTGGAATGAGATCGGCGAGGCTCAACTTACTGGACCTGCTCTCATTTTAGAGACAACTGACAAGATAAAGAAAGTTCGTGATAACCTTCAGACAGCTAGAAGCCGTCAAAAGAGTTACGCGGATCCAAAACGCAAGGCCTTGGAATTTCAAGTCGGTGATCGAGTATTACTTAAGGTCTCACCTTGGAAAGGTGTGATCAGATTTGGAAAGAAAGGAAAACTTGCACCTAGATACGTTGGACCATTCAAGATCGTCGAAAGAATCGGGAAGGTAGCCTACAGACTTGAGTTACCTCCTGAACTTGGAAATGTTCATCCAACTTTTCACGTGTCCAATCTCAAGAGGTGTTTAGCTGATGAGAACCTCCACATACCACTTGACGAAATTCGTGTTGGTAAAACACTGAAATTTGTTGAGAAGCCAGTGGAAATCATGGAACGTGAAGTCAAGTGGCTCAAACGTAAGCGCATTCCTTTGGTCAAAGTTCGTTGGGAAGCTAAACGTGGACCCGAGTTTACTTGGGAACGCGAAGATCAAATGAAGGCGAAATATCCGCATCTTTTTCCACGAGTTTCCTCTAAATAAATTTCGGGACGAAATTTCCACAAGTAGGGGAGACTGTAACATCTGTGCTTGTAATCATTATGAACAGTTCTATTAGCAATAAAACAATGTTATTTGATCCCAATGTTTGTTTTGTTATATTTTACATTTTTCATGTTTTGACTTTTGTGTAATTTCAAACTCTATATCGCTTTCTGGAGAGTTATACGCAAACTGATGCGAAAACGTAATCAGTTTAATGCGACAAATACTCCGGAACATCTACATATACTTAACATACCTTAAATAACCTTTACATAACTTAGAAATAAGTTTTGAAGGCTTTGGTATGGCAAAAACAAGATTTATTCGTCTACAGGGACTAAACTTGACAAACTGCGAAAGTATGCCAATTTGAACTGTAACGAACATTCCGGAACATGACCATAAGTTAAACACACCTTAAATATCCTTTACATAGCTTAGGAATAGGCTTTAAGGGGTTCGGTGCGCTAAAATAAACTTTTGGGTCATTCAGGGACTAAAAGTGTCAAAAAGTGCACAAGTTTGCACTTTTGCGCATAACTCACGTTCTGAATAGATCTGGACATCCAAAAATTTATGTAAGCACTATAATATTTTATTTTAGTGTTTGGCATGAGAAAAATCCATTCGTCACGCAATTTGGATCGTTTTTCACGCTTATGCGCATTCCGTCGTAATTAACCGAACAACGCGATTGTACGGCTAAACGAACCGACATCCGGCATATTTTTGAGCATGTTTCATGTTCCCTATACTTTAACATCCTTGTGAAGCTTAAAAATGGGCTTGACGGGTGTTAGAAGTGCCAAAACACGACGATACGCGCTCAGGAACCAAAACTGCAAAACTGCAAAAAAAAATATATATAAAAAAAAATAAATAAATAAAAAAATGCAGCAAAAAGCCATTTTAAACATAAGTTAGCAGCCCCTAACACTTCCCAAAGGTCAAGTGCCACATGTTAATCTCCTATGGTGGCCAAAATTAGTTACCACAACATTTTGACAAGTGTACGGCCTAGATCGTGCCCCCTTTTCCAAGAAACGATCCTAACGGTTGTGGGTTTACTATAAATACCCAACCCATTTTCACTCATTCCTCACTAGAATCTGATCTAAAAGACTCTAAGTTGAAACCATTGTTTCATACCTGAGTTATTTGGATCTAGATTAGCATTCGGGGACCTTTCGTAAGTATTCTTTCGTTCTTTTATCGCTTTCGAGTCCGAAAGTCAAACTTTGTTTGACTTTCTGCATTGACCAGTTTATGGTCGATGAGAAGTTCGTTTGAACTTCATAACGTGAGCGTGATCACGATGGTTATAGTCCCTAGTGACTATACCTACTGATTACCACGTTATCTAGGCTCAGTGACGAGTCGTAGTTTCGGTCAGAATACGTATTCTTGCGTATTTTGTAACCAAACTACTTATGGGTATCAAAACCGTTTGTTTTGATACCAAACCTGTTTTCTAAACTTAGTTAAGCATGTTTTAACATGCTTAGCTCGTCACTTTTAGTTTAGTGCTTATATAGGGCCGTAAGGTAAGCGATCTAAACAATCGCTTATACTTTCGAACCCGACCCGTTTGGTCGATCATTAGGATCCGACCAAGCACATTAGGTGACCATAGTATATAGGGAATAACCTTCCGAGGTTATACCTTATGGTCGCTTCGTTTAAGTAGTTGTATGATAGGTAGTTTATATGCCTTAGGTAAATTACCAAAATACCCCTTTGATGCCAAAATTCATTTTAAACATATGTAACATAACTTTTGACATCTAAACTGATTTGACAACAATATTAGACATTTTAAGGCATATGTTACTTGTCATAGGACTAGTTAGGCGGTCCGAACGCGTTTCACGCGAACGACGCGTTAAAGTAGCATAAGCTACCTAAACGGGTCGTAATGGGTCACAAGCACTTAGGATAGGTTTCATTTAGTATGTAGGCTTTGTTAAACCATACTACATGAGTTCCCATACTCATTTGGTTTACGAACCCTCATTCTATCCGATCTTCCGATTTAGGTCCGGTTTATTAATGTAGTTACCTATATTAGGTGCCGTTTGATATTCCGAGATCTCTAGCATTGCTTGGTGGTTATCTTAGGACTTCTGAGCAATCTCAAGTGAGTACATAGACCCCTCTTTTACTGTTTTCCAAACATTTTGGGGTGGAACACATGTGCCTACTTGTTACTTTCGTGCTTTCCTGTTTTCACATCATATACCTGCTATATTTGTTAGTACATTATAGTACATGATTTCATTACATTTCATGCTATGTATGTCCATTGTGTGCATACTTAGTACATTGTTTTACATTACATTTCTGCTATGTATGTTAACTGATAGCATGCTAGCACATTGATTTACATGACTTTTCTGCTTTGTATGTTAACTTAGCATACTTAGTTCATTGTTTTCATATAACATGTTCACTTTTGCTATGACATTTGGTTTGCACAAACGAGACTATTATATGTTCATTAACATTAGCTACGCCGCTCGGTAGTAAGTACTGGTACCATAGGACTTGACAAATCCCATTCCTGACATCCCGGGTTTGTTTGGATGTAAGGAATGACTGAATCCGAAAACATTACTTTTGATAACCTTGACTGAAAGGGTTGTCCGACTGTCTCAAGGCTTGAATGTATGCGTTAACTTACCACATAAATGTTTGTATCAATGTAACATGCATTACTTTATAAAAACATAACTTTTTGATACATTCAAAATACTTTGTTTTGTACATTTCTACATTTGGACTATTTGACAATACTTTACTTACAAGACATAACATTTGTTACACATTACTTGACTACTTTTGGATTATCAACATTTGACATGGTTTATACAAGGACTTTTGACAATTAGTTTAAACATAGACATTATACATTGTTGGTTGGTTAAGTGACTTAAGTAACGAAATGTGAGTAATATGACACAAGCATGGTGGATACGCCGCTGGTACTTCCTATATATAACTGTGTGTATTATATTACATATCATAGCGTTATTTAAATCATTAATTTTGGACTTATACATTTTATACAAGTAACATGTTTTCACAAGACTTTGTTTTACAATACGGTTTATTTTATACAACTCATTTTACATGGTTATTCATTTAACCATACATTATTCTTTTACTTATACATATCATCTGAACTTATTGTTTTTCAAGCGATTTACAAAACAAATCAAATTACAAGGTTCATGACTAAACATTTTCTTAAACTTAAGTCATGAATCTTATTTTCACAAACCTATGTATCTCACATGCATTTTTATGCTGACGTACCTATTTTCACATGTGTTTTCAGGAGCTTTTCCGTAGGATGATGATCGTGACACTAGGGCGGACCTGTGCCTTAGAGATTTAAAATGAAGAAAGACTTAGTTTAATTATGTTCTGAACTCTTTAATTTCTGTTTAAGACAATGAAACTCTTATGTTAATAAATAAAATACAACTTTGAATGCCATGGTTATGAAACAATTAATTCTGTTACAACACTCCCCGACGTTTTCCGCCACGTCTTGTATGCTATACGTGGTCGGGGTGTGACATTATGAACAGGGTTTGCAAACCCTATCTTGACAAGTTTGTCATTGTTTTCATCGACGACATCCTGATTTATTCGAAGAGTCAGGAGGAACACGAGCATCATTTACGACTTATTTTGGAACTTCTTCGAACGGAACAGCTATACGCCAAGTTTTCAAAATGCGACTTCTGGCTTCGTGAAGTCCACTTCCTAGGCCACGTGGTAAACAAGGATGGGATTCATGTTGATCCATCCAAGGTAGATTCGATCAAGAACACACGTTAAACAAAGCTTCCGCAACGTTGTTTCGTCGTTATTCTAAAACGGCGAATTAAATCATATTATGTTGTATCACTTTAAATTGTAAAAGTTTTTAATAAACCCATATTTTCAGTGTAATTGTGACTATTATTATATGATTATGGATTTAAATTATACGATAAACGTGAAATATTAACAAGGGTGTAACAGCTGGACAGACTCCTTGGTAATCTATTTAAAGAGATCCTTTATTGATTTAATTAAAAGGACCCTATGGTGGTCTAGTCACAATCATCACCAGTTCGTTCATTATTTTCTTCCCCTACACATTATACGATACACTGTGTGGACTATGCAAGGAATTTCGTAATTATGGATGCATACATAATTATAAAATTTGGTGCAAGAAACCACAGTAATATTTATCATGTGTAAGAACCTATAGTGGCAAAAATAACGAAATATAAACAATGAAATGGAGGTACGGTGGACGCACCAATAACGCTTTATATACTTGTATATAAGTGTCCCTCTCACATTGCAAGCATGATATTATTTATAGTTACTAGAAGTTCAGGACTCTAACCAGTGTTGTTTTATCTTTTCAACTTCATGTTTCAAGCTCTCACAAGTTTCCTCTAAATAAATTTCGGGATAAAATTTCCTGAAGTAGGGGAGACTGTGAAACCTGTGCCTCCACAACCATCAAACAGATACCAAATCAATGAAATATTGTATTTCATACTTGGGATTTGTATAAATATGTGTATCATTTGCACATATTAAATCTTGTTCGATTTCGAGCTCTAAATCGCTTTCTGGGAAGTTATACACGAACTGATGCGTAAACATAATCAGTTTAACGCAACTAACACTCCAGAACAGTGACATGGGCTTAACATACCTTAAATAACCTTTACATAACTTAGAAATAAGTTTTGGAAGGTTTGGTGTGCTGAAATCAAGTTTATTCGCTTACAGGGACTAATTTCGACAAACTGCGAAAGTATGCCGATTCGTACTGTAACAAACATTCCAGAACATGATCATAAGTTAAACATGCCCTAAATATCCTTTACATAGCTTAGAAATAGGCTTTGAGGTGTTCGGGGTGCAAAAATAAACTTTTTGGTCATTCAGGGACTAAAAACGTCAAAAAGTGCATAAGTTTGCATTTTCGCGCATATCTTACGTTCTGAATACATTTGGACATCCAAAAAGTTATGTAATAATTAAAATACTTTATTTTAGTGATTGGCTTGATAAAATTCCATTCGTCGCGTAATTTGGATCGTTTTTTGCGTCCGTTCGTGTTTCGTCGTAATTAACCGAACAACCCAACCGTACGGCCAAACGAACCGACATCCGAGATGTTTTTGAGCATGTTTCATGTTCCCTATATTTTAACTTCATTATAGAGCCTTGAAATGAGGTTAACGGGCCTTAAACGTGTAAAAAACGCATCAAAAATCAAGTTCGGAGTCTCAGGGGCCTGTTCTGCCTTTTTGTGAAACTTGCTGACCTGCACAAGGCTTACGGACCGTAAGCACAAACCCATATGGTCCGTAAGGACTCCCCAGATCAACGAAACTGATTTCCAGCTAGTTCCAGCTGTTCCCCATGTTTGCAAATGATTTTTTCAGGTCTATGGGCTTGTTTTAAGTGCCCATGGTATTCTAAAACAGGGGGTGCACTTGTACGGCTCAGATTGAAGCTCGGTTTTCGATGAACGATCTTAACGGTTACCCGAAAACTATATATACCCCCTTCCATTTCACTTGCAAACTCACACTTTGATCTAATTTCTCTAAGTTGAAGGTTAGAACCTTCATACCTGAGAATTCTAAGATCAAACCTCCATTCTTGGACCTTTTGTAAGTATTCTTTCGTTCTTTTATGCGTTTTTAAGCGTGAAAGTCAAACTGTGTTTGACTTTCTGCTTTGACCAGGTTATGGTCAACACGAAGTTCGTTTAAACTTCGCAACGTGAGCGTAATCACGATGGTTATAGTCCCTAGTGACTATACCTACTGATTACCACGTTGTTTAGATATAGTGACGAATCATAGTTTCGGTCAAAATGCGTATTCTTGTATATTTTGTAACCAAACTATTCTTGGGTATCAAAACCGTTTGTTTTGATACCAAAATTGTTTTCTAACTTTGTTAAACATGTATTAACATGTTTAACTCGTCACTTTTAGATTCGTGCTTATATAGGGTCGTAAGATAAGCGGTCTAAACAACCGCGTAAACTTTCGAACCCGACCCGTTTGGTCGATATTAGGATCCGACCGAACACATTAGGTGACCATAGTTGTATAGGGAATAACCTTCCGAGGTTATACCTTATGGTCACTTCGTTTAGTTAGTTGTATGATAGGTAGTTTATATGCCTTAGGAAAATGACCAAAATGCCCTTTTTGCGCATAAATTCATTTTAAGCATATGTAACCAAAATTTTACATCTAAACTGATTAGGAAACATTATTAGACTTGTTAAGGCATATAATACTTGTCATAGGACTAGTTAGGCGGTCCGAATGCATTTTACGCAAACGACGCGTTAAAGTAGCGTAAGCTACCTAAACGGGTCGTATTGGGTTCGTAAGCACTTAGGTTAGGTTTTGTTTTAGAATGTAGGCTTTGTTAAACCATATTACATGAGTTCCTATACTTATTTGGTTTACGAAACCTCATTCTATCCCATCTTCCGATTTAGGTCCGGTTTATTTACATAGTTACCTATATTAGGTGCCGTTTGATTCCGTGACCCCTCTAGCTTTGCTTGGTTGTTATTCAAGACTTCTAAGCACCCTCAAGTGAGTACATAGTCCCCTCTTTTACTATTTTTCAAACATTTTGAGGTGAAACACATGTGCCTACTAGTTACTTTCATGTTTTCCATGTTTTCATATCATGTGCTTGTTATGTTCATTAGTACACTTATAGTACATGATTTCATTATGTTTTTGCTATGTATGTTCATTTAGTGCATACTTAGTACATTATTTTACATTACATTTCATGCTATGTATGGCCATTTAGTGCATACTTAGTACATTATTTTTCATTACATTTCATGCTATGTATGTCCATTTAGTGCATACTTAGTACATTATTTTACATTACATTTCACGCTATGTGTGTCCATTTAGTGCATACTTAGTACATTATTTTACATTACATTACACGCTATGTGTGTCCATTTAGTTATGTGTGTCCATTTAGTGCATACTTAGTACATTAATTTACATTACATTTCATGCTATGTATGTCCATTTAGTACATACTTAGTACATTATTTTACATTACATTTCATGCTATGTATGTCCATTTAGTGCATACTTAGTACATTATTTTACATTACATCTCATGCTATGTATGTTCATTTGTTGCATACTTAGTACATTATTTTCATAAAACATGCTTACATTTTGGTATGACATTTGGTTTGTTTAAATGGGACAAAAATACATTCATTAACATTGATCACGCCGTTCGTTAGTAGGTAGTGGTACCATAGGAATTGACAACTCCCGTTCATGAAATCCTAGGTTTGTTTGGATGGAAGGAATGACCGAATTCGATACACATAATTCAGATAAACCTTTAATTTGTTTAAGGGTTTGTCACCACAGTATCAAGGCTTGAATGTATGCATTTTCACAATACCGCATAGATGTTTGTATCAGTAAAGCATGCATTATTTTACAAACCATAACTTTTGATTTATTCAAATACTTTGTTTTGTACATTCTTACATATGATTAAGTAGTCACTTTTTACTTATCATACTTGACATTTGTTTGCACATTTCATGATTTACATTTGACAATAAACACGGTTTTCACACAAACATTTTGACATTTGATTATACATAAACATTTTTACATTGGTGGTTTGTTTGGTAAGTGATTTAAGTAACGAGGCGTGTGTAATATGTTAAAATCATGGTGGATACGCTGCTGGTACTTCCTATATATAAGTGCTTTTAAGATATTACATATCGTAGCGTTATTTAAACCATTTCAATTTTGACATATTACATTTTACACAATTAAGATATCTTTACAAAACATTGTTTTACAAACAACACATTTTATACAAATTCATTTTACTTGGTTATTTATTTAACCATACATATTTCTTTTATATCATATGTTTCCTTATCGATTTTTATATGATTTATAAAAGAAAAACATTTTACAAGGTTCATGAATACTTTTGTTAAACATTTCTTTAAACTTACATGTCATGAATCCTAAATCAATCAAACATATGTATTTCACAGGCATTTTTATGCTGACGTACCTATTTTCACATGTGTTTTCAGGAAATGATGCATAGGATTGATCATGATACACTTAGGCAGACTTGGGCTTTAGTGACATTAAAAGATGCAAGACTAGTTAATTATGTTAGGATTCTTTTTTTAAGGCATTGTAACCTCTTTTAATTCAATAAAACAAAATTCCAAATTCCATGTGTTATGAAACAATGATTCTTTTACAACACTCCCCGACGATTCCGCCGCGATTTGTTGTTTTACGTGGTCGGGGTGTGACATGAAGTGTGAGAGAGGTGGTTTGCCAATGGATGATTTGGAAGTGAGCCAAGCACCCCTATTTATAGCCTGCACAGAAGCCCGGACACAGCCCCGTGTCCATTGGGCACGGCCTTGTGTCCACCCATCTTCTCTTCTTCATTAATTGCAGTTTGTCTGCATTAGTTGACCACGCCCCCGTGTCCGCTGGGCACGACCCCGTGTGCAGAAGCGTATCTGTACTATCAAGATTTGCCTAGATTCAGCGAATCTTAGCGTTGACCACGACCCCGTGTCCGCTGGCCACGCCCCCGTGTTGGGAAATAGAAACTTCTACAGCTTTGTCTTTTCTGCAGACACTTGGGCACGCCCCCATGTTCATTGAGCACGGGGCGTGTTCAGCCTTCTGATGTCTTGGTTTTGCTTGGGAAGATGCTGTCGAGGGGTCGGGCATGCCACGTTTATTCCTTTTCTTGTATTATTGTTAGATATGGCAGCATTTTTGCTTCTTTTGTTCATTTAAGCTCATTTAACCCTGAAAATACAAAAGGAAGACAAAAGCACACTTTTTCCAACATTAGTACTAAAAAAGGGTTAGTTTTATGCCTCATTTGATGTAATTTATATGTTGCATTTTGCACACATCAATAACCCCCACTTTTTACGGTTTTATATTTTTATAAATGTTTTCGGGGGTGGAAAGACATGCAAGTTTTGCAAAAGTAAACAATTTTTTCGATAAACGAAAACTCACTTCTAAACCATGTTACGAATGGATTTCAAGGAACTCAAATGGTTTACAAACGATTTATACTAAATATACCGGTTTTACAAAACAAATGCGTATTTTCGAAACTTGCATGATTTTCAAGATTAGGGACGGGAATGTCCTAGTTATAACAACGAGATTGGGTTTGTCTGCGTACTCAAAACAAGACCACCCAATGAGTTCATGTCCCCCTTTTCTCTTAACTATTTTCAGTTTTATAACTCTCGGGGGTAGAATACATGTTACGAATGTTTTAACGGTATGAATTGACTATGAAATGAACTATTAGATCATGTGAGCATAGATTAAATTTGAAATGCCATTAACTCTTAATTAGGGACGAAGGTTAGATCTAACGGGTACGGTCGAGCCCCACTCATGGTCCTTATGTGACCACTTGAGTACTTTGGTGTCCCAGTCGAGGTAAATCGACAACGGTCAAGGGTAAATTGACACTGTCAAGGTAAATTGACATAGTCAAGGTAAATTGACTCACTCGAAGGGGAAAATTTGACACAGTCGAGGAAATCGCCGAGGGTATAAGCCTACTCATTTGAGTGCTCCCTATGTCTTCACATGCTTTAATGTCCTTGTAAAACATTAATTTGATCTATTCATAAATGCTTTTCATACCTGTTTTCAAAGGAGTCTCTCAAAAGTTTACAAGTTTGTCAGTACTCATAAAAAACACATGAACTCGC
Organism: Helianthus tuberosus; assembly: GCA_030545235.1. NCBI lineage: Eukaryota > Viridiplantae > Streptophyta > Magnoliopsida > Asterales > Asteraceae > Helianthus > Helianthus tuberosus. Next base: position 83,772,706 of record CM060449.1, on the reverse strand, counting down.
TCAACTTTTGTTGATGTTTTCCAATATTACATGTATTTCAGGTAACAAGTTGGATCTTGAGCACTGGTATAGTTTCTAGAAGTAAATTCCAAGTTTTGATGTCATCCACTTTTGTTGATCTGTAACTTAGTAGAAGGTTGTGCTGTTTGGAACTTAAATAAATGGTGTTTGTAATACTTTAAACTTAATGAATGGATGAACATCGTTTTGATCATATAGTTGTTTATTATGATTGAATGCAATGGTATTAAACAAGTCACACATCATACGCTTCCGCAAAAGTCAGGGTGTGACAGAAAGTAGTTCGACGAAGAACCTGGTTCTTCGTTGACTGGTTCTTGATGAACCACTAGGGTTCTTCATCAGACTCAATCTCGAAGAAGAATAGTTCTTCGCCATTAGGGTTCTTCGCCATGGAGGCATCCCACGAAGGACTCATCCTTCGTGGAGATGTTGCAGTAGAGCAAATGGACAGAACTGTTATACAGTTTATGATGTATATGATGATGGATATTTGTGTTTATAAAATTCTATTTGTTGCATGTTAATAATGCTGATTAGGAATGAGGAATCTGATTTGACTTGTGTGTGTAGCAAACTCACCTGTTAAGGGTTGTTATGAGACATGCACATGAGACGAGGACCTGTATGAGATATGGGTACTTGCTATGTGTTATACGGTGATCTTTGCGGTGAATACAATCTGTGAAAAGTACGTGATTTAATTGATTATGAAATTGATCTTATTGGTAACTAATGTTTGGAACGTGAACTTGTGTTACGAACGTGTATGAAATCTAAGTGTTTGCTATGTGTTACGTGACAATGGTGTTACATGTGAATTTCTGAATACGTGATTTGGATATGTGTTTACGAAATTGATCATCTTTGGTAACCTCGGTAGGGTTTGGTTGACCAACTTGGAACGGGTAATGTAATGTAACATAACATACCGAGCAGTCTAAGGTGAGTTCACTTCTCTTGAGCATGCGTCCCGGTGGGTGGGACAATCAATGGGTTCACTTCTCTTGAGCATTGCCGATATGTTTGTCCACTTAAACTTTAACGCTCAACTTTCAATTTTTTCAACTTCGTGATACGCTTAAGGTAATATTATACTATAATACACGTGTGTCTCATTCCATGACATACCCCCGTGATCTAGGTAAGCACAACAATTCATCGTAGCAGGTGAGTATACTTAGTTCATCCATTTGATTTACAACATCAGACTATTGGTGAACAGGTCAGTACTTTCGTACAGCAAAGTGACCAGTATTTGTGTCCAACAAGGGTTAGGCAAATACCTTTTGGTACGAATATAGCTTTTTAGCTCAATGAAATTTCCTCAATTTCAGTTATCTTCCTTTAAGGTTTTGGTCTCTTTGGCTCTTTTAAGATATCTCGTGTAATATACGAAACTTTCAAAACCCTAATGAAATAAATGTCATAAGTAGTGCGACATATTACTATGTCGGATATTCAATGTCTAGAATGTTGGTCAACTTTTAACCACAAATTAATTAAGCTATAATAATAACGATAACGATAACGATAACGATAACGATAACGATAACAATAACAATAACAATAATTAGTAGTTAAGATTGCTGTGTGTATTATATGTTCCTATGAAGAGAGGAAATAATGTATTTATATGAACTATTAAAACATTTTGTAAACACAATTGTAGCAGAATTGGTAGAACCTACGAAAGAAGAAATAAATAATAAATAACAAAATAATAAAGTTAAATAAAATATATAATAACTAAATAAGAATGAATTGATAAGGAATTAAGTTGTATAGTTGTCATCATCCGATCCTTTCTTAATCTCTCGGTTTGACCAGGATCCGTTCTCAACGTTTTCACACTTCCAACCGTTTTCTCCTGATCCCGTTATATATATATAGGATCAGGAGAAAACACCAAAAAGTGTGAAAACGGTGAGAACGATTTTGGCGTTGACATGTGGCGTTGATGCTAACTTATAATATTGTCAAAAAACTCATCGACATGCCACTCACATGCCAAAGACCATGCAAATGGAAGTCAGATGCATATTCCACCATCTTTTTTAAACTCTCGTAACTTTTCTATACGTGATTATATTTTTAAAAATATTACACCATAAAATCGAGTGTTTTATTATATTTCCAATGAGTATACTATTGCTATACTTTTAAATTAAAAAAAAAATGACATGAACTGGGTGTTCAATAAAAACGCCATAAAACACCAAGTTCAGAAAAACACCATGAAATATGACCTGTTGAAAACGCCATAAAAACACCAAGTTCAAAAAAACGACATGAAAATAACCAGTTGAAAACGCCATAAAACACCAAGTTCAGAAAAATCCATGAAAAATACTCATTTGAAAACACCATAAAACACCCAATTTAGAAAAACACCATGAAAAATTTAATTGAAAACGCCATAAAACACCCAGTTCAGAAAAAAACCATGAAAAACTTAGTTGAAAACAACATAAAAACACTCAGTTTAGAAAAATTTTATAAAAACACACAGTTCAGAAAAACGCCATAAAAACAGCTAGTCAGAAAAACACCATAAAACTAGGTGAAAACGCCATAAAACATAAAGTTGAAAACGCCATAAAAAACTCGGTTCATATTTTTTCGAAAAGTATATCAATAGTATACTCGTTGGAAAGATAAAAAACGGTGGATTTTATGGAGTAACTTTTTTAATATATAATCATGTATAAAAAAGTTATAGATGTTTTAAATATGATGTGGGAAATGACATGTGATTAGCATGTACATCCCTGTTTGAATCTTCCCAATTTACCCCTCCGACTAGTTGTAAGGTTCCCAATATTTACAAAAACGTCACCGCATAAATCTTAGCCACAAATCACAAAGAATTTGTGACTGAAAATTGTTCTCACCGTTTTCACACTTTCAGTCGTTTTCTCCTAAACCCGTGTATATATATATATATACACATATATAGGGTAAGGTTCATTTGAGAACCACCCTTATTGCGAGAACCAATGTGAACACAAAAAAAAATACCTAAAAAATCCAAAAGACACACAAATATTTTTTTAATATTTTTCTAACAAAAATCGCTATATTTCGTTACCCAAATATTTTTTGGAGTAACAGTTATGGATGCACATGTGCATATGTATCATTTCTTGGACAAATTCTGTAATATTTACTAGTAGTAGAAAAATGCACTTTCATTTACATTACAATCCGCAATACACTAATTTTTACATTACCAATATTAAGAATGCACATGTGCATCATTATGTATAACCATCATATAACGTGTTTTGGTACAAAAAATTTGTGATTTTAAATGATGAAGTAGGCCCATATACATGTGTTTTGGTTAGTTATATCTAGTGGTTGATGGTTTGATATATTTGTCACTTTATGATGTAATATGTTGTTTGGATGGTATAAAGGGTGTTGATGTACATGTAATAAAGTGAAATATTGGTAATAGTATTGTATTATAGATGGTAGGAGGCAATGGTATAGTATTACGGATGGTAGGCGGTAATGGTAGTGTATTATGGATGGTATGATAGATGAAAGGGAATGTGTATTCAATGTGGTGTACCAAAACACGTTATAACATGTTCATACATATAGATGCACATGTGCATTTCTAGTGTTATTAATGATATAACAAGTTCATACATATAGATGCACGTGTGCATTTCAAATATTGTTAATGTAAAAAGTAGTGTATTATGAATGGTAGTGTAAATGAAAGTGCAATTGTCTGATATTAGTAATGTATTACGGAATTTGTCAAAGAAAACCTTGTTTATTACACGAGTTGAATAAATGTAATTTTATATACCAAATAATAAAAAAAATATATCTTTTAAAATCTCGTTTATTACTTGGGTTGAATAAATGTAATTTTATATATTAAATAATAAAAAATTTATATCTTTAAAAACCCCGTGTATTGTATGGGTTAGTAAATTTTTATTTATATATTAATTAATGAAAAAAGTTACATTTTTAAGAAGCTCGTGTATTGTATGGGTTTGTCACATGTAATTTTATATAACAATCAACAAAAAAGTTATATCTTGTTATATTGTTATAAACCATGTGTATTATAAAACATTTGTACTAAACTGACAAAATGACTCAAAGCACAGGGACTAAAATGACATTTAACTCTTTACATTACATTATTTTATATTTAGTGTACGTCTTTTGTTAGTTTCGAGATAAATAATTTTGAAATCTAATAAATATTTCAAAAGAGTATATTATCTCCTATAAGAATTGTTTAAATTTATATTAAATTTATTTTATAATTATCTTTTAATTATAATTAAGTAGGAGATAGAGATAAGAAAACTAAAAAATCGATGGCTCCAATGAATGTTTAAATTTATATTAAATTTTATTTTATAATTATCTTTTAATTGATATTAATTATAATTAAGTAAGAAATAGAGATGAGAAAACTAAAAAATAGATGGCTCCAATGAGTGTTTAAATTTATATTAAATTTTATTTTATAATTATCTTTTAATTAATATTAATTATAATTACATAGGAGATAGAGATGAGAACGCTAAAAAATAAATGACTCCAATGTATGACATGTGTCCGCTCATTGGTTTCTTTTATTATATAGTACTAGTAGTAAAACCCGTGTGCAAACACGGGTGTTTTTAGAAAACCATGCATACCACATTTTATTAGTCGATGAATGATTAAACAGTTTTTAAGGTTTAATTAAAAATGTATTATAAAGAAAGGGAACATGTAACACCCTTGTCATTATTTAATGGTTTTTGTAAAGTATACGACAAACAACATGTAATTATGACTACATATACTTTGTAAAAATACGGGTGTTTAAACTTTACAATTTTAAAATAATACAACATAACATAATTAAGTTCGTCGTTTAAAAGTTACGACGAAACGACATGCGGAAGCTTTTACCTTATTCGTGTTCGGTTCTCCGTTGAGCTTGATCGTCCTCCGGTAACTCTTGAAATTAACCTGTGATCGAAACCAACCTAAAAGTTAGTTTCGATACTTAAATAATAGCTTAAAACATGTACATCGCATCAAACAACAAAACAAAAATAATTTCTCAGATTTATGCCATGCAAATCACATTATATCAGTTTTCTAATATTCAAGGTTCAAATTACGGGTTCTTATGCAAATCTTAACCCGTTTTGCATATCTACTCATTTTGACCCGTTACGGGGTATTTAACACTTTTAAGCTTAATTCACGCTTCTTTTAGCTTACACCCTATCTCCATTTTATACATATCCCAAGGACTCAATTAAACGAAACGCTTATATTTAAACAACTCTTAAAGGTTGTTTTTCCCTATTTACCCCTCAATGACTTTTTAGTCAATTTTAAATCCTTCATTTTGCGACGAAAAGCTTTCGCCAATAATTGACCACGATATTGTTTCTAACTACAATACAAAATATGCGTACCTGGCTCGGATCAACATATTTACCCGTTTAATACATTGCGTCCATAATATGCTAATTCATAGCACCGCTAAATCATAACCATTTTATCATGTGCACATAAGACTCGACAAGCACTTATTAGTCATTATTTGTCAAATGGTATCTACATTACCATTTGACCCGTTTGGTCTAAACGATTTAAACACTTTGCGCTTATATTGGAATGGTATCTATTTACCATTTCATTAAATAAATAAACTCAGATTTCTCACCTCTTTAGCTATGTCCCTTAAACCCTTTTTCCTTACTCATTTAGCCCGACATGACTTATGTCGCTTAGTGTTGTTCTATATTTCAACTTTTACTTATTTGTTCGTGACTAAATCACCGTTTCCCCTTTTTACTAGTTTAGGTTTACTTATAAAGTAGCCGTTCGAAAACCCATTTTTATTCATGTCACTTCATGACCATTTGCCTCTTTATCATAAAACATTGTTTTTCATCATTAGATATGCTCCGACCCATATCGTTTCGTGTCAGAGCCATATCTTGAATATCTTCTTAATCGTATAAGAAACTTTTAGAACAAACACATATTCTACAAAAAGTGTAAGTTTCACTTACCTTGCATCCGGTTATGCTCTTTTTCCTCGTACTCGATCCGTTTGACCCGCTTCTTTCCCAAGTCTTCATCTAGCTTGTCTAGAGTCAAACTATCATCATCACAATTCGTAAGAAGGTTAGATTAGTCATAATCATTTACGACTATTCCATCCTACGGGTTTTATGTTGAATTTATCATTCGTCCATATCAAAATTATCATTCGATCTAATCATTGGTCGGTTTGACTTTTTAAAAGTCAATTGACTTATCTACATATTCAAATGCACATTTGGTTCAATGAACTCACTTAGGCATATTTCATCCGAACTCTTAGCGAAATCAAATTTTACATACTAACTAGTAGGCCGCGATTTCATTTAGGCATTTCATATCACTGAAAATGGGCTGTTTTTTATGACTTGTTTAACCTGTTTACAAGTCTTTAAAAATTATGATTTTTTATGTGGCGTACCTCTCGGAGTTAGGCCTTGTGTTAAAATTTCAAGATCTAACTCTTTACCAAAAATTCATAAAAATTCATTTACTAAGCTGCAATCAGATTCGTCACTTCTGACTACAGCTTACGGAAATATTCATTAAAAATTCCTCGTTTATCCGGTTGACGAAATTCTAATTGGCGATTCTTTTAATCGCTTAAAAATATCTACAATAAAAATTTGAGATCATAACTAAATACCTAAATTGAGTTATGACATTCGTAATGGGCTGCAAATTCTGCCAGAAAACGCAGCTTGAACCTTGGATACGAAAAAATTCATAAAACGCTCAATTTTCTTCGAAAAAATGAGATTCCAGTGGGGTTTTAAAGATATTTCCTGGAATTACATTTTAGACTCAAGAAACACATGTTTTTATCAGGTTTTGTTCAGGTTACAGCTAATACAAGTCGGTTGTATATTCTTATCAGGAGCTGTTTGAATTCAGCTTTCAATTTAAGCATGTTCTTGACATCATAACACTATTTTTAGCAATCAAAACCCTAAAAACATCTCATACATGAATTTAGCATCAACAAAAATCTGAATTTACTTGAGCTAAGCATGATTTCAACATATACTTGTCTAGGGTTTACTCCTAAACACTATTTCACTTCAATATCATCCATACCACAATCATGCAACATCAATTTCGAATTTCTTATGTACATCAAGAATTCTCAACTTCATAAATATCAAAAATTCAACATACCTTACGATCCCCTTAGCTCGGTGATCGTTTATATGTATTCAAATCCGAGTTTGGTCTTCAATTGCACCTTCAATTGGAAGATTTTGTGGAGTTTAGGGTTTTACCCCTTTTCTTCCTGTTCTGGTCGTTCCCCACGCACACACACATATTCTATGTGTGTGTTGTGTTTTAATTATTTGTTTTAATAAAAAATAGTTTCCTACTTGACGACATTAGTACCTATAGTTTCAAGAATTTACAATTGAAACTAGAACCCATGGTTTATCATTTCATTACCCATTACTAACTAGGTTAGTTCTACCTAGTTAACTTAATGGGTTCGGGGAGCCATAACCCGTTTTATTTTAGGTCCCGTTAACTCGGGCCTTTTATATACTTTGTTTTCTCAAAGTATTTATCCTTCTTTTTAATTGATATTAGATTATTTATTTAAATCCTTATATTCACCGGGTTAATTTTACCACTAATGGTATTTTACCCATTCATTATTATTAACGTGGTTTGATTACAAAACCCGTTTTCGGGGTGTTACAAGTCTACCCCCCTTAAAGAGGTTTCGTCCCCGAAACCTTTCTCACAAACTTTATCAGTTTAGATCATCTGAACCATAGTTTCGGTGATCACTTGAGCACTATTCGCACATAATAATCTTACCAAAAAGTATGGTAATGTGTTTTTGGTTTTAAGGCGTATGCGCCTTTCATATGTAAGGCCTCGTAGGCCATTACTTTCAGCTTGTGTTTCTTATTCTAGTCACTTATTTGACCGAGTTGTCATCTGATTACTCGGTCGTATTTATTATTCAACACGTTTACTTCTAGCAAGTTTTTATATTGACCAGCGCCTTGCATAAGTCGTAATACTATTTTGACTCTGAATGGTTTTTACCGGCTAGACTAATTTCTCGCCGTCACTTTATACCCCGTCCCTCAGGTACATCATATTGCCATCCCGGCCTTTTGCGTGTTTCTGATTTCTTGTCTCGTAACTAACGTTACAAGATGGTTACATTCTACGTCACTTTTAGTGACCGTAATCCCATCACATCTTGTTTAAGTTTATGTCGACTTTTCATTGTCGAAAATCTTTCTTTCGAATGTATCGTTTTACACCTATTGGTGTCAAAACCTATATCCTTTAATATTAACCATTTCTGAGTTTGTCTCATAATTTTCATATTTGTTAAAACGTTGTTTCTTACTAAAACTGAATTTTAGTTTAACGTTTTTTTCCTTTTAACTAAGTCAATTACTTATATCAAGGAAATTGACAACCCATAATTTATTCTTTTCCGTTCTCGTTTTACGCGAGGAATCGTAGCAAGTTCCCTCGCTTTCCTCTATTGACCTGTAGGTTCTTTCACTTAGCCTTGTAGGCTATTTCCTTAGGTCTTCACCCCCTTTTAATGGGGACCCTAAGGTTTATTTCTCTTTTTATTTGTCACCCGAGAGTCATTCTGGTCCCGTAGACCTTAACACTGCTCGCATTCCCGAAGGTTACGATGATCCCGCAGATTCATCTTTTATTTGTGTCTATATTCAAATGTATATATACATATATAGCTTCAAAGCATCTCTTGTTATGTTTGGAATCATTTATTTTCTCTTTTGAACTTCAGTTGACCTTGACCGTAGTCTAAGGCTTCATTTGTTTACTTTTGGACTAATTTTCCGACTTTACGTCTTCTTACGTCATTCATACGTCGGTTTATTCTATGCTCACCATTATCCAGTTTACATATATCCGCATTTGATTATGTCCCATTACCGGGCTCATTATTCTTTTGCTTTTAACGCTACCGTTATCCCGCTTGCGCTTACTCATGCCATCCGGCATTATATTATATTCAACTTGTTTGACTCATTCATGTGAAATTTTATCATTTACGGATGTCAACTTCATTCTTTGTTCGACTCGTTCAACTTTAAAATAGTTGAACATAATTTATCAAAATTTCTATTTACATTATCTTGTCGTCTTTTAGTCATGACTCAAAACCCGAGTCTTTTAACTTTCCATCCGAGTTCCCATTTCTCGGTCTACGCATGTGTTTAATCCTTACCCATCAACCGGGTATTTTACCGAAGTCGTTATTATTGCAACCCTCCCGTTATGCATTAAGACTTCGCTTCACTTTTATATTCCGACTTTGTCCTCAAGTTTGACGTTTTACAAAAACGGCCCGTTAAGAGACACATTTGCATTCTCCGGGTTCGAGTGTAAGTACACCCCCTCCCAATGCATATCTTAATCATTTTACATGTTTGCATTCTCCGGGTTCGAGTGTAAGTACACCCCCTCCCAATGCATATCTTAATCACTTTACATGTTTGCATTCTTCGGGTTTTACATGTTTGCATTCTCCGGGTTTTACATGTTTGCATTCACCGGGTTTTACATGTTTGCATTCTCCGGGTTCGAGTGTAAGTACACCCCCTCCCAATTCATATTTTAATCATTTTACATTAATTTTTTTCCCTTCACTCGGGCTCATTATCCCAATGTAATACGCTTCCGTCACCTAGCTGTGCGTTTACATTATTATCTAATATTTTACTCATTTGATTCATTTGGGTACTTTTTAATTTGTCCCACTCACCCCGTCCTTACTACATCGGATGTAAGCATGTCCATCATAAAAAGTTCATGGTACCACGTGCTCACCACTTACTTGGCCAGAGTAAGCGATCAGTACCTGGTATACATAACCTTTTTATAATTTTCACATTACACCCCATGTAAGTAATGCCTCTATTTGTTTCTCTTGGAAACAATATCCCGAATAGATTTTCTATTCGGGTTTTTCCAAGTTTTTAATCTACATATGCAACTTTCAATTTCTACATATTTGTTGCATATTACTATTTGTGCAATTAAATTTAAAATGTGCACCTGGTAATGCTTGCCCTAACGGGCTTCTCTTGCCATTAGCCTTGTTCGCGACCGCCACTCGATTTAGGTCCTTGATGAGCATACTCTTTGGACCGTTCCTCTATCAAATCCATGATTTGTTAAACTCTCGCTATCTTCATATGCGAGTGTCCTTCAACTAAAACATTTACAATAGTTAGTAATTTCGACATTAATGGATGCCCGTATTATAATACAAGGCTTTTCTACTATGCGCATCAACGCGTGTAATTTCGTTGACTATATCTACTTCATATCGTTTTTATTGGTATAACGTGTATTACACGATAACCATATGTGTTGTTCTCAACACTTTAATCATACTAAACCATTGATATACATGTACTTACCGAATTTGCGATCAAGCCTCGAACCGAACACACTTTATTTTTTTTAACATGAGCTCTGATTACCAACTTGTAACACCCTTGTCATTATTTAATGGTTTTTGTAAAGTATACGACAAACAACATGTAATTATGACTACATATACTTTGTAAAAATACGGGTTTGTTTAAGTTACGACGAAACGACGTGCGGAAGCTTTTATCTTTTTCGTGTTCGGTTCTCCGTTGAGCTTTATCGTCCTCCGGTAACACTTGAAATTAACCTGTGATCGAAACCAACCTAAAAGTTAGTTTGGATACTTAAATAATAGCTTAAAACATGTACATCGCATCAAACAACAAAACAAAAATAATTTCTCAGATTTATGCCATGCAAATCACATTATATCAATTTTCTAATATTCAAGGTTCAAATTGCGGGTTCTTATGCAAATCTTAACCCGTTTTGCATATCTACTCATTTTGACCCGTTACGGGGTATTTAACACTTTTAAGCTTAATTCACGCTTCTTTTAGCTTACACCCTATCTCCATTTTATACATATCCCAAGGACTCAATTAAACGAAACGCTTATTTCTAAACAACTCTTAAAGGTTGTTTTTCCCTATTTACCCCTTAATGACTTTTTGGTCAATTTTAAATCCTTCATTTTTCGAAAAAAAGCTTTCGCCAATAATTGACCACGATCTCGTTTCTAACTACAATACAAAATATGCGTACATGGCTCGGATCAACATATTGACCCGTTTAATACCTTGCGTCCACAATATGCTAATTCATAGCACCGCTAAATCATAACCATTTTATCCTGTGCACATAAGACTCGAAAAGCACTTATTAGTCATTATTTGTCAAATGGTATCTACTTACCATTTGACCCGTTTAGTCTAAACGATTTAAACACTTTGCGCTTATATTGGAATGGTATCTATTTACCATTTCATTAAATAACTAAATTCAGATTTCTCACCTCTTTAGCTATGTCCCTTAAACCCTTTTTCCTTACTCATTTAGCCCGACATGACTTATGTCGCTTAGTGTTGTTCTATATTTCAACTTTTACTTATTTGTTCGTGACTAAATCACCGTTTCCCCTTTTTACTAGTTTACGTTTACTTATAAAGTAGCCGTTCGAAAACCCATTTTTATTCATGTCACTTCATGACCATTTGCCTCTTTATCATAAAACATTGTTTTTCATCATTAGATATGCTACGACCCATATCGTTTCGTGTCAGAGCCATATCTTGAATATCTTCTTAATCGTATAAGAAACTTTTAGAACAAACACATATTCTACAAAAAGTGTAAGTTTCACTTACCTTGCATCCGGTTATGCTCTTTTTCCTCGTACTCGATCCGTTTGACCCGCTTCTTTCCCAAGTCTTCATCTAGCTTGTCTAGAGTCAAACTATCATCATCACAATTCGTAAGACGGTTAGATTAGTCATAATCATTTACGACTATTCCATCCTACGGGTTTTATGTTGAATTTATCATTCGTCCATATCAAAATTATCATTCGATCTAATCATTGGTCGGTTTGACTTTTTAAAAGTCAATTGACTTATCTACATATTCAAATGCACATTTGGTTCAATGAACTCACTTAGGCATATTTCATCCGAACTCTTAGCGAAATCAAATTTTACATACTAACTAGTAGGCCGCGATTTCATTTAGGCATTTCATATCACTGAAAATGGGCTGTTTTTTATGACTTGTTTAACCTGTTTACAAGTCTTTAAAAATTATGATTTTTTATGTGGCGTACCTCTCGGAGTTAGGCCTTGTGTTAAAATTTCAAGATCTAACTCTTTACCAAAAATTCATAAAAATTCATTTACTAAGCTGCAATCAGATTCGTCACTTCTGACTACAGCTTACGGAAATATTCATTAAAAATTCCTCGTTTATCCGGTTGACGAAATTCTAATTGGCGATTCTTTTAATCGCTTAAAAATATCTACAATAAAAATTTGAGATCATAACTAAATACCTAAATTGAGTTATGACATTCGTAATGGGCTGCAAATTCTGCCAGAAAACGCAGCTTGAACCTTGGATACGGAAAAATTCATAAAACGCTCAATTTTCTTCGAAAAAATGAGATTCCAGTGGGGTTTTAAAGATATTTCCTGGAATTACATTTTAGACTCAAGAAACACATGTTTTTATCAGGTTTTGTTCAGGTTACAGCTAATACAAGTCGGTTGTATATTCTTATCAGGAGCTGTTTGAATTCAGCTTTCAATTTAAGCATGTTCTTGACATCATAACACTATTTTTAGCAATCAAAACCCTAAAAACATCTCATACATGAATTTAGCATCAACAAAAATCTGAATTTACTTGAGCTAAGCATGATTTCAACATATACTTGTCTAGGGTTTACTCCTAAACACTATTTCACTTCAATATCATCCATACCACAATCATGCAACATCAATTTCGAATTTCTTATGTACATCAAGAATTCTCAACTTCATAAATATCAAAAATTCAACATACCTTACGATCCCCTTAGCTCGGTGATCGTTTATATGTATTCAAATCCGAGTTTGGTCTTCAATTGCACCTTCAATTGGAAGATTTTGTGGAGTTTAGGGTTTTACCCCTTTTCTTCCTGTTCTGGTCGTTCCCCACGCACACACACATATTCTATGTGTGTGTTGTGTTTTAATTATTTGTTTTAATAAAAAATAGTTTCCTACTTGACGACATTAGTACCTATAGTTTCAAGAATTTACAATTGAAACTAGAACCCATGGTTTATCATTTCATTACCCATTACTAACTAGGTTAGTTCTACCTAGTTAACTTAATGGGTTCGGGGAGCCATAACCCGTTTTATTTTAGGTCCCGTTAACTCGGGCCTTTTATATACTTTGTTTTCTCAAAGTATTTATCCTTCTTTTTAATTGATATTAGATTATTTATTTAAATCCTTATATTCACCGGGTTAATTTTACCACTAATGGTATTTTACCCATTCATTATTATTAACGTGGTTTGATTACAAAACCCGTTTTCGGAGTGTTACAAGTCTACCCCCCTTAAAGAGGTTTCGTCCCCGAAACCTTTCTCACAAACTTTATCAGTTTAGATCATCTGAACCATAGTTTCGGTGATCACTTGAGCACTATTCGCACATAATAATCTTACCAAAAAGTATGGTAATGTGTTTTTGGTTTTAAGGCGTATGCGCCTTTCATATGTAAGGCCTCGTAGGCCATTACTTTCAGCTTGTGTTTCTTATTCTAGTCACTTATTTGACCGAGTTGTCATCTGATTACTCGGTCGTATTTATTATTCAACACGTTTACTTCTAGCAAGTTTTTATATTGACCAGCGCCTTGCATAAGTCGTAATACTATTTTGACTCTGAATGGTTTTTACCGGCTAGACTAATTTCTCGCCGTCACTTTATACCCCGTCCCTCAGGTACATCATATTGCCATCCCGGCCTTTTGCGTGTTTCTGATTTCTTGTCTCGTAACTAACGTTACAAGATGGTTACATTCTACGTCACTTTTAGTGACCGTAATCCCATCACATCTTGTTTAAGTTTATGTCGACTTTTCATTGTCGAAAATCTTTCTTTCGAATGTATCGTTTTACACCTATTGGTGTCAAAACCTATATCCTTTAATATTAACCATTTCTGAGTTTGTCTCATAATTTTCATATTTGTTAAAACGTTGTTTCTTACTAAAACTGAATTTTAGTTTAACGTTTTTTTCCTTTTAACTAAGTCAATTACTTATATCAAGGAAATTGACAACCCATAATTTATTCTTTTCCGTTCTCGTTTTACGCGAGGAATCGTAGCAAGTTCCCTCGCTTTCCTCTATTGACCTGTAGGTTCTTTCACTTAGCCTTGTAGGCTATTTCCTTAGGTCTTCACCCCCTTTTAATGGGGACCCTAAGGTTTATTTCTCTTTTTATTTGTCACCCGAGAGTCATTCTGGTCCCGTAGACCTTAACACTGCTCGCATTCCCGAAGGTTACGATGATCCCGCAGATTCATCTTTTATTTGTGTCTATATTCAAATGTATATATACATATATAGCTTCAAAGCATCTCTTGTTATGTTTGGAATCATTTATTTTCTCTTTTGAACTTCAGTTGACCTTGACCGTAGTCTAAGGCTTCATTTGTTTACTTTTGGACTAATTTTCCGACTTTACGTCTTCTTACGTCATTCATACGTCGGTTTATTCTATGCTCACCATTATCCAGTTTACATATATCCGCATTTGATTATGTCCCATTACCGGGCTCATTATTCTTTTGCTTTTAACGCTACCGTTATCCCGCTTGCGCTTACTCATGCCATCCGGCATTATATTATATTCAACTTGTTTGACTCATTCATGTGAAATTTTATCATTTACGGATGTCAACTTCATTCTTTGTTCGACCCGTTCAACTTTAAAATAGTTGAACATAATTTATCAAAATTTCTATTTACATTATCTTGTCGTCTTTTAGTCATGACTCAAAACCCGAGTCTTTTAACTTTCCATCCGAGTTCCCATTTCTCGGTCTACGCATGTGTTTAATCCTTACCCATCAACCGGGTATTTTACCGAAGTCGTTATTATTGCAACCCTCCCGGTATGCATTAAGACTTCGCTTCACTTTTATATTCCGACTTTGTCCTCAAGTTTGACGTTTTACAAAAACGGCCCGTTAAGAGACACATTTGCATTCTCCGGGTTCGAGTGTAAGTACACCCCCTCCCAATGCATATCTTAATCATTTTACATGTTTGCATTCTCCGGGTTCGAGTGTAAGTACACCCCCTCCCAATGCATATCTTAATCACTTTACATGTTTGCATTCTTCGGGTTTTACATGTTTGCATTCTCCGGGTTTTACATGTTTGCATTCACCGGGTTTTACATGTTTGCATTCTCCGGGTTCGAGTGTAAGTACACCCCCTCCCAATTCATATTTTAATCATTTTACATTAATTTTTTTCCCTTCACTCGGGCTCATTATCCCAATGTAATACGCTTCTGTCACCTAGCTGTGCGTTTACATTATTATCTAATATTTTACTCATTTGATTCATTTGGGTACTTTTTAATTTGTCCCACTCACCCCGTCCTTACTACATCGGATGTAAGCATGTCCATCATAAAAAGTTCATGGTACCACGTGCTCACCACTTACTTGGCCAGAGTAAGCGATCAGTACCTGGTATACATAACCTTTTTATAATTTTCACATTACACCCCATGTAAGTAATGCCTCTATTTGTTTCTCTTGGAAACAATATCCCGAATAGATTTTCTATTCGGGTTTTTCCAAGTTTTTAATCTACATATGCAACTTTCAATTTCTACATATTTGTTGCATATTACTATTTGTGCAATTAAATTTAAAATGTGCACCTGGTAATGCTTGCCCTAACGGGCTTCTCTTGCCATTAGCCTTGTTCGCGACCGCCACTCGATTTAGGTCCTTGATGAGCATACTCTTTGGACCGTTCCTCTATCAAATCCATGATTTGTTAAACTCTCGCTATCTTCATATGCGAGTGTCCTTCAACTAAAACATTTACAACAGTTAGTAATTTCGACATTAATGGATGCCCGTATTATAATACAAGGCTTTTCTACTATGCGCATCAACGCGTGTAATTTCGTTGACTATATCTACTTCATATCGTTTTTATTGGTATAACGTGTATTACACGATAACCATATGTGTTGTTCTCAACACTTTAATCATACTAAACCATTGATATACATGTACTTACCGAATTTGCGATCAAGCCTCGAACCGAACACACTTTATTTTTTTTAACATGAGCTCTGATTACCAACTTGTAACACCCTTGTCATTATTTAATGGTTTTTGTAAAGTATACGACAAACAACATGTAATTATGACTACATATACTTTGTAAAAATACGGGTGTTTAAACTTTACAATTTTAAAATAATACAACATAACATAATTAAGTTCGTCGTTTAAAAGTTACGACGAAACGACATGCGGAAGCTTTTACCTTATTCGTGTTCGGTTCTCCGTTGAGCTTGATCGTCCTCCGGTAACTCTTGAAATTAACCTGTGATCGAAACCAACCTAAAAGTTAGTTTCGATACTTAAATAATAGCTTAAAACATGTACATCGCATCAAACAACAAAACAAAAATAATTTCTCAGATTTATGCCATGCAAATCACATTATATCAGTTTTCTAATATTCAAGGTTCAAATTACGGGTTCTTATGCAAATCTTAACCCGTTTTGCATATCTACTCATTTTGACCCGTTACGGGGTATTTAACACTTTTAAGCTTAATTCACGCTTCTTTTAGCTTACACCCTATCTCCATTTTATACATATCCCAAGGACTCAATTAAACGAAACGCTTATATTTAAACAACTCTTAAAGGTTGCTTTTCCCTATTTACCCCTCAATGACTTTTTAGTCAATTTTAAATCCTTCATTTTGCGACGAAAAGCTTTCGCCAATAATTGACCACGATATTGTTTCTAACTACAATACAAAATATGCGTACCTGGCTCGGATCAACATATTTACCCGTTTAATACATTGCGTCCATAATATGCTAATTCATAGCACCGCTAAATCATAACCATTTTATCATGTGCACATAAGACTCGACAAGCACTTATTAGTCATTATTTGTCAAATGGTATCTACATTACCATTTGACCCGTTTGGTCTAAACGATTTAAACACTTTGCGCTTATATTGGAATGGTATCTATTTACCATTTCATTAAATAAATAAACTCAGATTTCTCACCTCTTTAGCTATGTCCCTTAAACCCTTTTTCCTTACTCATTTAGCCCGACATGACTTATGTCGCTTAGTGTTGTTCTATATTTCAACTTTTACTTATTTGTTCGTGACTAAATCACCGTTTCCCCTTTTTACTAGTTTAGGTTTACTTATAAAGTAGCCGTTCGAAAACCCATTTTTATTCATGTCACTTCATGACCATTTGCCTCTTTATCATAAAACATTGTTTTTCATCATTAGATATGCTCCGACCCATATCGTTTCGTGTCAGAGCCATATCTTGAATATCTTCTTAATCGTATAAGAAACTTTTAGAACAAACACATATTCTACAAAAAGTGTAAGTTTCACTTACCTTGCATCCGGTTATGCTCTTTTTCCTCGTACTCGATCCGTTTGACCCGCTTCTTTCCCAAGTCTTCATCTAGCTTGTCTAGAGTCAAACTATCATCATCACAATTCGTAAGAAGGTTAGATTAGTCATAATCATTTACGACTATTCCATCCTACGGGTTTTATGTTGAATTTATCATTCGTCCATATCAAAATTATCATTCGATCTAATCATTGGTCGGTTTGACTTTTTAAAAGTCAATTGACTTATCTACATATTCAAATGCACATTTGGTTCAATGAACTCACTTAGGCATATTTCATCCGAACTCTTAGCGAAATCAAATTTTACATACTAACTAGTAGGCCGCGATTTCATTTAGGCATTTCATATCACTGAAAATGGGCTGTTTTTTATGACTTGTTTAACCTGTTTACAAGTCTTTAAAAATTATGATTTTTTATGTGGCGTACCTCTCGGAGTTAGGCCTTGTGTTAAAATTTCAAGATCTAACTCTTTACCAAAAATTCATAAAAATTCATTTACTAAGCTGCAATCAGATTCGTCACTTCTGACTACAGCTTACGGAAATATTCATTAAAAATTCCTCGTTTATCCGGTTGACGAAATTCTAATTGGCGATTCTTTTAATCGCTTAAAAATATCTACAATAAAAATTTGAGATCATAACTAAATACCTAAATTGAGTTATGACATTCGTAATGGGCTGCAAATTCTGCCAGAAAACGCAGCTTGAACCTTGGATACGAAAAAATTCATAAAACGCTCAATTTTCTTCGAAAAAATGAGATTCCAGTGGGGTTTTAAAGATATTTCCTGGAATTACATTTTAGACTCAAGAAACACATGTTTTTATCAGGTTTTGTTCAGGTTACAGCTAATACAAGTCGGTTGTATATTCTTATCAGGAGCTGTTTGAATTCAGCTTTCAATTTAAGCATGTTCTTGACATCATAACACTATTTTTAGCAATCAAAACCCTAAAAACATCTCATACATGAATTTAGCATCAACAAAAATCTGAATTTACTTGAGCTAAGCATGATTTCAACATATACTTGTCTAGGGTTTACTCCTAAACACTATTTCACTTCAATATCATCCATACCACAATCATGCAACATCAATTTCGAATTTCTTATGTACATCAAGAATTCTCAACTTCATAAATATCAAAAATTCAACATACCTTACGATCCCCTTAGCTCGGTGATCGTTTATATGTATTCAAATCCGAGTTTGGTCTTCAATTGCACCTTCAATTGGAAGATTTTGTGGAGTTTAGGGTTTTACCCCTTTTCTTCCTGTTCTGGTCGTTCCCCACGCACACACACATATTCTATGTGTGTGTTGTGTTTTAATTATTTGTTTTAATAAAAAATAGTTTCCTACTTGACGACATTAGTACCTATAGTTTCAAGAATTTACAATTGAAACTAGAACCCATGGTTTATCATTTCATTACCCATTACTAACTAGGTTAGTTCTACCTAGTTAACTTAATGGGTTCGGGGAGCCATAACCCGTTTTATTTTAGGTCCCGTTAACTCGGGCCTTTTATATACTTTGTTTTCTCAAAGTATTTATCCTTCTTTTTAATTGATATTAGATTATTTATTTAAATCCTTATATTCACCGGGTTAATTTTACCACTAATGGTATTTTACCCATTCATTATTATTAACGTGGTTTGATTACAAAACCCGTTTTCGGGGTGTTACAAGTCTACCCCCCTTAAAGAGGTTTCGTCCCCGAAACCTTTCTCACAAACTTTATCAGTTTAGATCATCTGAACCATAGTTTCGGTGATCACTTGAGCACTATTCGCACATAATAATCTTACCAAAAAGTATGGTAATGTGTTTTTGGTTTTAAGGCGTATGCGCCTTTCATATGTAAGGCCTCGTAGGCCATTACTTTCAGCTTGTGTTTCTTATTCTAGTCACTTATTTGACCGAGTTGTCATCTGATTACTCGGTCGTATTTATTATTCAACACGTTTACTTCTAGCAAGTTTTTATATTGACCAGCGCCTTGCATAAGTCGTAATACTATTTTGACTCTGAATGGTTTTTACCGGCTAGACTAATTTCTCGCCGTCACTTTATACCCCGTCCCTCAGGTACATCATATTGCCATCCCGGCCTTTTGCGTGTTTCTGATTCCTTGTCTCGTAACTAACGTTACAAGATGGTTACATTCTACGTCACTTTTAGTGACCGTAATCCCATCACATCTTGTTTAAGTTTATGTCGACTTTTCATTGTCGAAAATCTTTCTTTCGAATGTATCGTTTTACACCTATTGGTGTTAAAACCTATATCCTTTAATATTAACCATTTCTGAGTTTGTCTCATAATTTTCATATTTGTTAAAACGTTGTTTCTTACTAAAACTGAATTTTAGTTTAACGTTTTTTTCCTTTTAACTAAGTCAATTACTTATATCAAGGAAATTGACAACCCATAATTTATTCTTTTCCGTTCTCGTTTTACGCGAGGAATCGTAGCAAGTTCCCTCGCTTTCCTCTATTGACCTGTAGGTTCTTTCACTTAGCCTTGTAGGCTATTTCCTTAGGTCTTCACCCCCTTTTAATGGGGACCCTAAGGTTTATTTCTCTTTTTATTTGTCACCCGAGAGTCATTCTGGTCCCGTAGACCTTAACACTGCTCGCATTCCCGAAGGTTATGATGATCCCGCAGATTCATCTTTTATTTGTGTCTATATTCAAATGTATATATACATATATAGCTTCAAAGCATCTCTTGTTATGTTTGGAATCATTTATTTTCTCTTTTGAACTTCAGTTGACCTTGACCGTAGTCTAAGGCTTCATTTGTTTACTTTTGGACTAATTTTCCGACTTTACGTCTTCTTACGTCATTCATACGTCGGTTTATTCTATGCTCACCATTATCCAGTTTACATATATCCGCATTTGATTATGTCCCATTACCGGGCTCATTATTCTTTTGCTTTTAACGCTACCGTTATCCCGCTTGCGCTTACTCATGCCATCCGGCATTATATTATATTCAACTTGTTTGACTCATTCATGTGAAATTTTATCATTTACGGATGTCAACTTCATTCTTTGTTCGACCCGTTCAACTTTAAAATAGTTGAACATAATTTATCAAAATTTCTATTTACATTATCTTGTCGTCTTTTAGTCATGACTCAAAACCCGAGTCTTTTAACTTTCCATCCGAGTTCCCATTTCTCGGTCTACGCATGTGTTTAATCCTTACCCATCAACCGGATATTTTACCGAAGTCGTTATTATTGCAACCCTCCCGGTATGCATTAAGACTTCGCTTCACTTTTATATTCCGACTTTGTCCTCAAGTTTGACGTTTTACAAAAACGGCCCGTTAAGAGACACATTTGCATTCTCCGGGTTCGAGTGTAAGTACACCCCCTCCCAATGCATATCTTAATCATTTTACATGTTTGCATTCTCCGGGTTCGAGTGTAAGTACACCCCCTCCCAATGCATATCTTAATCACTTTACATGTTTGCATTCTTCGGGTTTTACATGTTTGCATTCTCCGGGTTTTACATGTTTGCATTCACCGGGTTTTACATGTTTGCATTCTCCGGGTTCGAGTGTAAGTACACCCCCTCCCAATTCATATTTTAATCATTTTACATTAATTTTTTTCCCTTCACTCGGGCTCATTATCCCAATGTAATACGCTTCCGTCACCTAGCTGTGCGTTTACATTATTATCTAATATTTTACTCATTTGATTCATTTGGGTACTTTTTAATTTGTCCCACTCACCCCGTCCTTACTACATCGGATGTAAGCATGTCCATCATAAAAAGTTCATGGTACCACGTGCTCACCACTTACTTGGCCAGAGTAAGCGATCAGTACCTGGTATACATAACCTTTTTATAATTTTCACATTACACCCCATGTAAGTAATGCCTCTATTTGTTTCTCTTGGAAACAATATCCCGAATAGATTTTCTATTCGGGTTTTTCCAAGTTTTTAATCTACATATGCAACTTTCAATTTCTACATATTTGTTGCATATTACTATTTGTGCAATTAAATTTAAAATGTGCACCTGGTAATGCTTGCCCTAACGGGCTTCTCTTGCCATTAGCCTTGTTCGCGAGCGCCACTCGATTTAGGTCCTTGATGAGCATACTCTTTGGACCGTTCCTCTATCAAATCCATGATTTGTTAAACTCTCGCTATCTTCATATGCGAGTGTCCTTCAACTAAAACATTTACAACAGTTAGTAATTTCGACATTAATGGATGCCCGTATTATAATACAAGGCTTTTCTACTATGCACATCAACGCGTGTAATTTCGTTGACTATATCTACTTCATATCGTTTTTATTGGTATAACGTGTATTACACGATAACCATATGTGTTGTTCTCAACACTTTAATCATACTAAACCATTGATATACATGTACTTACCGAATTTGCGATCAAGCCTCGAACCGAACACACTTTATTTTTTTTAACATGAGCTCTGATTACCAACTTGTAACACCCTTGTCATTATTTAATGGTTTTTGTAAAGTATACGACAAACAACATGTAATTATAACTACATATACTTTGTAAAAATACGGGTTTGTTTAAGTTACGACGAAACGACGTGCGGAAGCTTTTATCTTATTCGTGTTCGGTTCTCCGTTGAGCTTTATCGTCCTCCGGTAACACTTGAAATTAACCTGTGATCGAAACCAACCTAAAAGTTAGTTTGGATACTTAAATAATAGCTTAAAACATGTACATCGCATCAAACAACAAAACAAAAATAATTTCTCAGATTTATGCCATGCAAATCACATTATATCAATTTTCTAATATTCAAGGTTCAAATTGCGGGTTCTTATGCAAATCTTAACCCGTTTTGCATATCTACTCATTTTGACCCGTTACGGGGTATTTAACACTTTTAAGCTTAATTCACGCTTCTTTTAGCTTACACCCTATCTCCATTTTATACATATCCCAAGGACTCAATTAAACGAAACGCTTATTTCTAAACAACTCTTAAAGGTTGTTTTTCCCTATTTACCCCTCAATGACTTTTTGGTCAATTTTAAATCCTTCATTTTTCGAAAAAAAGCTTTCGCCAATAATTGACCACGATCTCTTTTCTAACTACAATACAAAATATGCGTACATGGCTCGGATCAACATATTGACCCGTTTAATACCTTGCGTCCACAATATGCTAATTCATAGCACCGCTAAATCATAACCATTTTATCCTGTGCACATAAGACTCGAAAAGCACTTATTAGTCATTATTTGTCAAATGGTATCTACTTACCATTTGACCCGTTTAGTCTAAACGATTTAAACACTTTGCGCTTATATTGGAATGGTATCTATTTACCATTTCATTAAATAACTAAATTCAGATTTCTCACCTCTTTAGCTATGTCTCTTAAACCTTTTTTCCTTACTCATTTAGCCTGACATGACTTATGTCGCTTAGTGTTGTTCTATATTTCAACTTTTACCTACTTGTTCGTGACTAAATCACCGTTTCCCCTTTTTACTCGTTTAGGCTTATTTATAAAGTAGCCGTTCGAAAACCCATTTTTATTCATGTCACTTCATGACCATTTGCCTCTTTATCATAAAACATAGTTTTTCATCATTAGATATGCTCCGACCCGTATCATTTCGTGTCGGAGCCATATCTTGAATATCATCTTAATCGTATAAGAAACTTTTAGAACAAACACATATTCTACAAAAAGTGTAAGTTTCACTTACCTTGCATCCGGTTATGCTCTTTTTCCACGTACTCGATCCGTTTGACCCGCTTCTTCCCCAAGTCTTCATCTAGCTTGTCTAGAGTCAAACTATCATCATCACAATTCGTAAGATGGTTAGATTAGTCATAATCATTTACGACTATTCCATCCTACGGGTTTTATGTCGAATTTATCATTCGTCCATATCAAAATTATCATTCGATCTAATCATTGGTCGGTTTGACTTTTTAAAAGTCAATTGACTTGTCTACATATTCAAATGCACATTTGGTTCAATGAACTCACTTAGGCATATTTCATCCGAACTCTTAACGAAATCAGATTTTACATACTAACTAGTAGGCCGCGATTTCATTTAGGCATTTCATGTTACTGAAAATGGGTTGTTTTTGGTGACTTGTTTAACCGGTTTACAAGTCTTCAAAAATTATGATTTTTTATGTGGCGTACCTCTCGGAGGGTTAAGCCTTGTGTTTAAATTTCAAGATTTAACTCTTTACCAAAAATTCATAAAAATCCATTTACTAAGCTGCAATCAGATTCGTCACTTCTGACTGCAGCTTACGGAAAAATTCATTAAAAATTCCTCGTTTATCCGATTGACGAAATTCCAATAGGCGATTCTTTTAATCGCTTAAAATTATCTACAGTAAAAATTTGAGATCATAACTAAATTCCTAAATTGAGTTATGACATTCGTAATGGGCTGTAAATTCTGCAAGAAAACGCAGCTTGAACCTTTGAAACGGAAAAATTCATAAAACGCTCAATTTTCGTGAAAAAATGCGATTCCAGTGAGGTTTTAAAGATATTTCCTGGAATTACATTTTAGACCCAAGAAACACATGTTTTTATCACGTTTTGTTCAGGTTATAGCTAATACAAGTCGGCTGTAAATTCTGATCAGGAGCTGTTTGAATTCAGCTTTCAATTTAAGCATGTTCTTGACATCATATCACTATTTTTAGCAATCAAAACCCTAAAAACATCTCATACATGAATTTAGCATCAACAAAAATCTGAATTTACTTGAGCTAAGCATGATTTTAACATATACTTGTCTAGGGTTTACTCCTAAACACTATTTCACTTCAATATCATCCATACCACAATCATGCAACATCAATTTCGAATTTCTTAAGTACATCAAGAATTCCCAACTTCATAAATATCAAAAATTCGACATACCTTACGATCCCCTTAGCTCGGTGATCGTTTATATGTATTCAAATCCGAGTTTGGTCTTCAATTGCACCTTCAATTGGAAGATTTTGTGGAGTTTAGGGTTTTACCCCTTTTCTTCCTGCTCTGGTCGTTCCCCACGCACACACACACACATTCTATGTGTGTGTTGTGTTTTAATTATTATTTTTTAATAAAAATTAGTTTCCTACTTGACGACATTAGTACCTATAGTTTCAAGAATTTACAATTGAAACTAGAACCTGTTGGTGCACTGAATGTCTGATGACTACGTCTTAGTTGAGTCTTAGTTTTAGATAGGTTGTATGGAGTTGGAAAACACAAAAAGTGGTCTTAGGATGTAATTCCGCTCCAAATGACACTTGTGTCATTAGGAGCGATATCAGGATTTTATGTAACATGTGATTCCACTCCAAATAGGTTTTGGTGATTCCGCTCCTGATATTAAGTAGGTGATTCCGCTCCTGAGGTTAAGTAAGTGATTTCGCTCGTAATATACATGTATGTAGGAGCGGAATCAAGCCATCTATAAATAGGGTTCAACTGTTGTCATTTGTAACAGTTGGAGAGGAATCTGGTCTTGAAGTAGGTGTCGAAACTTTGTCAAAATTCATTCAGAAATACTTGTAAAGATTGGAAATCAGTAATAGAAAGAAGTTAAAAGGATCCGAGCTGTCGTGACATTGTTTACTTTGATTCCGCCTCTGTATTTAATGATGAACTACCTTATACTGACTGTTTAGGGTCTCAACACGGTCCAACAAGTGGTATCAGAGCTCCGGACGAGGAGTTCATACCATAGCAGCTTGATTCTACCAGAATTTCTCATTTCTACTTACTTCTTCTTATATTTTTCTGATTTGAACTATTTCCAGCGGTCGGAATGGCCTGAATTTCGAGTATATTGTGTAAAACATAGTGTTAATAAACCCTAGAAAGAATCAGGTTAAAATTCGGAGTAAAAATGGTAAAAATAACCTAAAAACCTGATTCCGCTCGTAAAGTTCTTCGCTGATTTCGCCCTTAAAAGTTGATTTCGCTCTTAAAAACATAAAAAGTTAATTCTGCTCGAAATTTAGTTGTTGATTTCGCTCGTAATCAGTTAAAATCTGATTCCTCTCAAAAACTACTTTCTGATTTCGCTCGAAATCAAATAGTCCTGATTTCGCCCAAAAATTATATTCTGATTTCGCTTGTAATCAGAACAAGTCTGATTCCGCCTAAAACGTATTATCTGATTCCGCTCGAAATCAGACTAAAGCTGATTTCGCTCGAACTTGCTGTGTTTCAAAATTTCGAAAATTTTTCTAAGTGTTTTGCTGATTGTTTTCAGCTACGTACAAGATGGATGATTTCAATCCGTTTTATGATGTATTTGCATTTGCTGGAGACGGTGGAAATGATACTTCTTCTAGTAACATAAATGAGAACCCGTCAAACACAAAGAAAAAGCTATCGGATGCCTTGGAGGTTGAAAGTGCTTTCGGAACCTACAACAAACCCCCGAAGTTGATGGCTATAGAAGAATACAGTCGGTGGGCAAAGAAATTTGAAGATTGGTTGATGGCCTTTGCTTTTCCCAGCTGGAAGAGTCTAAAAAATGGTTACAATAATGGAGGCAAAAGTGGCAAAACCTTAACAACACCTGATGAAATAGAATCGTTTGTTGCTGAGCAAAAATGTATTGCGTTGCTGTTTCAGTCTGTCAGAGAAGATATAATATCTTTGATCGAATACTCTAGTGCTACAGATCTCTGGAACAAATTGAAAAACAAATGTATAGGACGCGAAGAAATTGTGAAAAACAAAAAGAAACTACTTAGAAAAGAGTTTGATTTGTTTGGGTGTTTAAAGAATGAATCAGTTTGTAAAATGATTGAGAGGTTTGGGCATCTGAAGCTGGAACTGGCGAGACATGAAATTTCCTATTCTCGAGAAGAGCTAGTCAACAAACTGTTTGATGCATTGCCAGATGAGATGGATTGGCAATATTATGCTTTGATGCTAAAGAATACTATCAAGCCACCAGAAGCGTTGACAGTCGACTTGCTGATTGAGAGATTAGAGAGTCACGAGTTGGAATTAAAGAAGACGCATAAAGTCAATCACTCATCATACCAGCAGAACTTGGATTTGTATTATCCAAAGAGCATGATGCCAAAGAATACATCTCCCAAGACTGCGTTTTCTGCTAAGAATGTTTCCACAACAAGCAAAGAAAGTCAAAGCAGTGGTTATCACAGTGGATATCACAGTGGGTCTTCATCAAATTCAAACCAGTCTAATGCAAAGAACTTATTTCAATGCAACATCGCTGTAGACTTAAAGAACGCTCAGAACTTCAGCGAGAAGTCTGCCAAACAACAAATGGTTTTCCTAGCATCTGTGCTAGAATCTTATGAAAGTCTTGTAGCAGGGAAGATAGGCAACACCAACCTGACGAAAGAAGATTATGATCAGATAGATCCTGAGGAGATGGAACTAATCGACATAAGGTGGTGTATGGCCAGTGCAGTTCGTCGAGCACAGCGTTTCATGGAGATAACCGGGAGGAAGTCAATTGGTGGACCATCTACCAAGTTGGGCTTTGATAAATCCAAGGTGACATTCTTCAAGTGCAAACAGAAAGGTCACTTTAAGCGTGAATGCAGAAACGCGTATGCTGATGAGTCTGAAAACCCATTTAGAGAATACTACTACAAGAAGGCAATATATCATCAGAACAAATCGGAGCCGCCAAGAATGAAAAAGATTGAAGATAACAAAGAAAAATCTAGAGCTCTTGCGGTGATTCACGATGATGAAGGTTACGACTGGAGTGAGTTGTTACCTGAAGAGGATGCGGTTGGATATGCTTTCATGGCAAAAACTGAACCTATTCCTTGGAAAGATAACAGAACTGAAGAACAGAAGTATAATTACAGAAGGATGTTAGCCACGAACAAATTGATCAGAATATCTGGTATTTTTTCTGAGGCAAAAAGAGCAAAGAGATGGGATCCAGACAGAGAGTGTTATCTTGACCCCTATGGAAACATTGCTGTTGATCATAACACTCTTGATGTGGAAACCATAATCCAAGAGTATAAAATTGAAGATGATTATTGGCAGAAGAAATGGTGGGGAAGCGGAGAAGATGAAGAGAAAGAAAAGAAGGAGGAAGAAGAGAAAGAGAAGTCAAAGAAGATTGACACTGGGATCATTGACACGACACAGGAGTTGAATGCTGAAAACATGGGAAAGATGGCTGACAAGGTGCTGGCTGCTAATGCACTTGAGGTAGATTCTAAATCCGCTTTTGAGTCTAAAAGCCAAGTCAGTTCAAATGCGTTAACGACTGAGTCAGGTAAGAAGGTCATTGGTAATGTTGACTGCAAAAATTGCATCAAAGAATGCAAGGTTTGTAGTACAAACACTTATCTCAAAGGTAAGAAGATTGAGGATCTGACTGCTAAAGTCAGAAGTGTTGAGGATCAAATCCTTGATCGTGACAAAATGGTGAAAGCTTCAACTGAACGATTAAAAGAATTAACTAACAAAATTGAAACTGATAAAATTGATCAAGAAAAGGTTAGGAAAGCAAATGAGAGGTTAGTTCTTGAAAACCGTCAGATCACTGAAAAATTTGAGAAGCTTAAAAGCACGATTAAAGATAAAGATGATAGAAACGGTAAAACTTACAAAGAAAATTGCCAATTGCAATGTGTTTTGAGAATCAAAGAAGAATTAATCAACAAACAATTGGATGAGATTGCTAAATTGAAACTTCAGTTTGAAGAAGCCAAGATTGAGAATGAGCGTATCAATTTGAAATTGAACAGTTACAGTCTGGAAGCTTTGTTTTGCAACACATTATTCCCAAACCCATCAGGAAAGACAAAGTAGGCGAAGATGTATACTGTGATGGAACTGGGGTCGGGTTTCATCAAGTTCCACCACCAGTTCTAGACAATTATTCGAAAAAGCAATCTGGGTTGGTTAATCTTGAGGAAGAAAAGGAAGTGAAACTTCCTGATTCAATTGATGTGATATTTTCTTCTTCATCATCTGATGATAATCTTCAGACAGAGATTGTTAAAAGCATGGCTTAAAGTGTTTTGGATAGTGATTCAGCTGGAGATGATGAATGTTTCTTGAACAAATACATTCCGAAACAGAAGTCCAAAAACAACTTAGGTGATGAACCGGGTCTTGTGATGTACAAGATGGCTGGATCTGATAAGTTGTATTCGGATTCTGAGTTTCCTCTGGAGAATGTAAATGTTTCAAAATTGACAAATGTGTTCAAAATGGTTGAAATCGATTTGTCTGAAGTAAAGAGTTTGAAACTAACAAAAAGGCAAATGAATTTTGAGAAAGATAAAGCTTACTACAAGAAACCTGTAGTTCCACCACGTTTCTATAACAACAATCGAAACAATTGGTCGGGTGGATATCAGGGTGGTAAGAGCTATCAGAAAAGGAGTTTTCAAAACAAAAGGTTTGCTGAGAAGAAGGTGTTTGTGAACGGTTCAAGTTCACTTTCTGATGAGGAAAATGAAATCTTTTCGAAATCAAATGAAGATTTTTTTGCGAAGAGGGCCTCACAACCTCAGTCTGAAGGCACAAGTCGGGTAGTTGATACTTGTACATGCTTTAGATGCAACAAAGTTGGTCACATTGCAAGAAATTGCACCAACTCCAAGCCTAAGACTGAAGTTGTTGAGAATAGACAGAAGAAGGTTGATTCAAAAGGCAAAGCTCCAATGGTTGTTGAGAAAGTTTTGAAAAATGAGAAAACAAAAGTAAAAATTGAACCCATTAGGAATGTGGTAACTAAAAATGACAAATTTTATAAACGGGTTACATCATCTCAGCAAACATGGAAGCCAAAAGTTGTTGAAAAACCAAAGGTTTCAGAGTCGGAAAAACAATCGTCTTCTACCATACCGGTAAAGATGAATGTTCCTTTGGATTATTATGAGAAATTGGAGAAACAATCTTCTACTCCACCAGAGAAGAAGAATGTTCAAAAGAAAAATCAACCAACTGGTCAACTTAAGATAGATGAGTTTTTCTTATACAAAAAGGTTGAGGTTGGATCAGATGAAAGTTTGAAAATGAATGATAAAAATTTTCCGCCACTTTACACTGCTAAAACTCACATTAAAGTCCAGTTACCTGAGTCGAAAGAGGCTTGGGTAGCATTAAAATCTCATTAAAGATTTTGGACTTGCCGGAGCTTCCTAGTTGGTAATTGTGAAGCATGAATCGGCATCTTTATTGAATTGTTTGTGATATGTGCAGGAACTTCCGAGAGCTATTTCAAGATGGATTATGGATAGCGGAGCGTCTCGACATATGACAGGGAAGACTGCATTGTTGTATGATGTTAGAAATTTAAATGGAGGTTATGTGGGATTCACAGGAAATCAAGGTGGTAGAATTATTGGTGAAGGAACGTTATCCAATGGGATTGTTACGTTTGAAAGAGTTAACTACATTGCTGAGCTGGAGAATAATCTGCTGAGTATCTCACAGATTTGTGACAGGATGTATACCACTCACTTCACTGATAAAGAATGTTTGATCTTGAAGCCAGGATTTGTTATCCCTGAAGAATGGATTATCATGCGGGCACCAAGAGTCAATGATCTGTACGTGTTGGACATGAGTGTAGCTACTACAACCACGGGTCAGGCTCATTGTTTTGTGTCTAGAGCAACGGAGAAAGAATCAAAGTTGTGGCACCGGAAGATGGGGCATATACATCTTAGAAAAATGAATCACTTGGTGCACAATGATTTGGTTCTTGGAGTTAATATCAAAGGTTTTCATCTGGAAGGGAGTGCATTAGTTGTATCAAAGGCAAGCAGAAGAAAAAGTCACACCCTAAAAAGCAAGTCAATTCAGTTTCCAGACCATTAGAGAGACTACATATGGATTTATTTGGTCCAGTAAATGTCAAAAGTATTACAGGGGATCTCTACTGTCTTGTGGTTAGTGGTGATTATTCCAGATTTTCGTGGGTTTCATTCTTGAAGTCGAAAGATGAATCGTTTGATAGTTTGATGGCGTTGTTCAGAAAGATTGAAAATTTGTACCAAAGGCGTATCAGAAGAATCAGAAGTGATAATGGTACTGAGTTCAAGAACAACAAGATGGAAGAATATTGTGATGAAAGAGGTATATTGCATGAGTTTAGTTCTCCGTACACTCCGCAGCAGAATGGAGTCGTAGAACGCAAAAACAGGACGCTAATCGAAACGGCTAGAACAATGCTTGCTGATTCAAAGCTACCGATAAATTTTTAGGCAGAAGCAGTTTCCGCTGCATGCTATACACTCAACCAGGTTCTCACTGTAAAGAAATTTAACAAAACATGCTTTGAGTTGATCAATAATCGAAAACTGAACCTGAAGTTTTTAAAACCATTTGGGTCTCCTTGTACAGTTCTAGAGCCTTTTGGTAAGTTTGGTCCAAAGAGTATCGACGGAATATTTGTGGGTTACTCAAGTCCACAAAGACAAGTCTTTGTTCCAAGCATGAAGCAGATCATCGAAGCACAACATGTTGAGTGTCAGGGGTATACTATGCCGCCTCAAAATCCCGGTGACTCATGGCGTTTTAATTATGATAAATTGTGGGATTCGTTTGACATGGAAGAAGAAAAGGAAGAAGAAGAAGATTTCTTTGATGAGTTGGATATTTTGCGAGAGTATGAGGAATCGCAGGAAAGGTTTCCAGCTGAGTATTCAAGAAGATCGCAACAAGCTTCAAATGATGATGAAGCAGGTCCAAGCAATGCTGGTGAACATGATAATGTCCAACAAAATGAAGTTGCACAGGATAATCAGTCGGCACAGAATGATATTCAAGAATCTGAGAACAAGCCAGTATTTGATCGTGGTGATTCAGATTCTGAGGGGGAGCAAATTCAGATTTCAGGTCAAACAAACCCAGTCAGTGAACAAGATGCAAAACAGAATGTTACTAATCTGGAGGGTAATGTAGATGTTCCAGGCGAAGTTATGCCACGAACTCTTTCATATCATCCAGAGGAATTGATCATTAGAGAACTGCAGACTGGCGTTTGCACTCGAAGGCAGATTAATAAAGGGCTTACATGTTTTTATACAAAAGTTGCTCCTTTGCAAACTGAATTCTCATTGAGTTGTTTTGTCTCGCAGGTTGAACGAAGGACTTACAAAGAGGCGCTTACTGAAGATTCTTGGGTCAATGCAATGCAGGAGGAACTAAGCCAATTCAAAAAGTTGGGAGTGTGGAAGTTAGTGGATTTGCCAGATGGTCAGAGGAAGATAAACACCAAGTGGGTGTTTAAATGTAAGAGAGATGATAGAGGAGTTGTGGTTCGCAACAAAGCTCGACTCGTAGTCCAGGGTTTCAGTCAGCAGGAGGGGATAGATTTCACTGAAGTATATGCTCCTGTAGCTCGACTAGAAGCTATCAGAATCTTTCTAGCATTTTCATCATGGAAAAATTTCAAAGTATATCAGTTAGATGTAAAATCGGCGTTTCTCTACGGGAAGGTTAAAGAGGAGGTATATGTCGGTCAGCCACCGGGCTTCACCGATCCACTTCACAAAGACAAGGTCTACTTGTTAGACAAAGCGCTGTATGGTTTACACCAGGCCCCGAGAGCTTGGTACGAGACATTGTCTCAACACCTGCTAGCCAACAGTTTCATCCGTGGAAAAGTGGATGCCACTCTCTTCACCAAAGAGGTCGACGGTCATCTTCTGATTGTTCAAATTTATGTGGACGACATCATATTTGGGTCAACAAATGAAAATTTGTGCAAAGATTTTGAACGAGTTATGAAGCAGAAATTCGAAATGTCATCGATGGGTGAGATGAAATTCTTTTTGGGATTGCAGGTTGAACAACTACCCAAAGGAATTTTCATACATCAAACGAAGTACGTTCATGATATCTTGGAGAAATTCGGGATGTCAGGTTCTACTCCAGCTTCTACCCCATTAGCAATGAATCATGGGATAAACCCTGATCTCACCGGAGAAAAGGTAGATGAAACGATGTATCGTTCCATGATCGGATCGCTGATGTATTTGACAACTTCAAGACCCGATATCATGTACCCAACCTGCCTTGCAGCAAGATTTCAATCTAACTCGAGAGCTTCACATATGGTGATTGTAAAAAGGATATTACGCTACCTGAAAGGAACTCCATCGTTGGGGTTGTGGTATCCAAGAGAAGGCGATTTCACGCTCGAAGGTTATTCCGATTCCGATTTCGGATGCTGCAAAGTTAATGCTAAATCAACAACAGCAGGGTGCCAGTTTTTTGGATCACGATTGGTTACTTGGCAATGCAAAAAGCAAACCTCTGTGGCTTTATCCACATGTGAAGCAGAGTATGTATCTGCTAGCAGTTGCTGCTCACAGATCTTGTGGATCCAGCAACAGATGTGCGACTACGGTTTGCAATTTCTAAACACCCCTATCTTTGTTGATAATGAGGCAGCGATTAACATTACTAAAAATCCAGTTCATCACACTAAAACGAAACACATAGAGCTTCGTCATCACTTCATTCGAGATTGTTTTGAGAAGAAGTTGATACGAATTGAGAAAATCCACACTGATGATCAAAAAGCTGATTTACATACCAAAGCATTTGATAAAACACGTTTTCAGTATTTGCTAAAACTGAATGGTATGAAGCTTTTATCGGTGTTGGAAGAGATCATTGGCGTTGATGAAGGAGACATTGTAGATGATGTTGAGAAGCAATCTGCAATGGTTTGTCGGTTTTTTACTTGTTGTGGTATTTAGGGGGAGAATAGGGTAATTTTTCAGAAAATACAAAAACAATAAAAAATGACAAAAATACAAAAACATGAGATATTTAAAAAAAACAAAAACAATAGAAAACCAGAAAAAGAGTTTGTGTAAAAAGGGAAAATGATAGTACATCGGCTTGACAGTCACGGTATGCTAAAGAATTGGAATGTTTAAATGCATTAAACAGTCTCGCTGATGATATGTCGATAGGTTTTTGCACATTTAGTAGGTTTGTTCGGGATATAAACTTAAATCTTTACTTACTTATTTCGTGGGGAACACTACTTGGATATATAGGTAACCCCTGAAATCTCGTTTGAAAGATTCCTTTTTCTGATATACTAGGTTTTTATACTCAGTGATATCTGGGGTATTATTCTGGGACTTCTGCTGAATGGAAGTTCTGACCTAGTCCTCGAATAATACTTTCTGCAAATGCTTGAAACATAGCATCACCCTCAGCATATATGATAAGACAATAAAATTGCTTAGCAATGCTGTTGTAAAAAAGATCCTCTAAAGGGGACACACCCAAGTTGAGTCATGATCTCTCTGCTGAACGGTAGTTCTGACCTGAGCTCTCATGATTCTTCATAAATTATTAACCCCTTACAGATATCATTTGTGTTATAATTACCTGTAAGACTGAATATCGGGATCTGGATACGGGAGTATATTCAAGAGGTGGGACACATGTATAAGTTTAAGTCTCTAAAATACTAAATCCGTATCCTGGACAGATTGAAAATTGTGTGAGAAATTAAGTGGATCAGTATATCGACAATCTAAGCGAATTGTTTAATTCTGAGTATGTAATTGAAGCTTAACGGTACTTGTGATTTGTCGAATAGCTGATGTGATTCCCTAACACGCTCATCAAAAATATGTTTGTAAATAGTTTACTTTCATTGCATTTTAGTTCTGTATTTCATTTCTAGTTTAGAAGCTTTATTAAAAATCCAAAAAGATTTTACATTTCTGCTTTATTTTTGACAAACCAAAGTGGAGAGTTGATCTTCGGAT
Source organism: Helianthus tuberosus (assembly GCA_030545235.1). Taxonomy (NCBI): domain Eukaryota; kingdom Viridiplantae; phylum Streptophyta; class Magnoliopsida; order Asterales; family Asteraceae; genus Helianthus; species Helianthus tuberosus. The sequence goes on along the minus strand of CM060449.1, from coordinate 83,738,231 downwards.
TCGAAAGATTGAAAGCAGATGCAGGAGATTTCTGGACTGGAGGATGAGTCGTGAGCTAAATCTTGAAAAGTTTGAGAAGTTGAAAAGTTAATACAAGTTCATTAATTTGAAACTTGTAATTTTCAGAAATTCAAATTGAACCAACTGTTAGTGTGAATTATCTCTGATCAACCAAGGTCATTAAATTGGACTTGGTAGATAAATTGAGTAATCAGGGTCATTAATTTGGACCTGAATACTTAAGTGGATTTCTAACACTGAAGGTTGAATGGTAAGTTTTGATTGATACTATTATTATCATATATCTTATTTTTGGGTAGAGATTTTACAGGAATCCTCATGGCAACAAAATGTTAAAGTTTGAACCAGAATTAGAGCCCTAGCCTACCAAGAGGGGGAGTCTGTGAAAGGGGGAGTCAGGATTCTGGATCAACAATCAAAGGGGAGTTTAAAGATGGAGCCAGATTGAGTTTCTGAACTTGTATGAAGAAAGAGTGTATGCAATGAGAAGACAGAGTTGGAAAGAGACCAAGACTGAAGACTCAATGCCGAAGACTTTGTCAACATCCAAGGGGGAGTCTGTTGGTGCACTGAGTGTCTGATGACTACGTCTTAGTTGAGTCTTAGTTTTAGATAGGTTGTACGGAGTTGGAAAACACAAAAAGTGGTCTTAGGATGTAATTCCGCTCCAAATGACACTTGTGTCATTAGGAGCGAAATCAGGATTTTATGTAACATGTGATTCTGCTCCAAATAGGTTTTGGTGATTCCGCTCCTGATATTAAGTAGGTGATTCCGCTCCTGAGGTTAGGTAAGTGATTTCGCTCGTAATATACATGTATGTAGGAGCGGAATCAAGCCATCTATAAATAGGGTTCAGCTGTTGTCATTTGTAACAGTTGGAGCGGAATCTGGTCTTGAAGTAGGTGTCGAAACTCTGTCAAAATTCATTCAGAAATACTTGTAAAGATTGGAAATCAGTAATAGAAAGAAGTTAAAAGGATCCGAGCTGTCGTGACATTGTTTACTTTGATTCCGCCTCTTTATTCAATGATGAACTACCTTATACTGACTGTTTAGGGTCTCAACACGGTCCAACAGAACCCATGGTTTATCATTTCATTACCCATTACTAACTAGGTTAATTCTACCTAGTTAACTTAATGGGTTCGAGGAGCCATAACCCGTTTTATTTTAGGTCCCGTTAACTCGGGCCTTTTATATACTTTGTTTTCTCAAAGTATTTATCCTTCTTTTTAATTGATATTAGATTATTTATTTAAATCCTTATATTCACCGGGTTAATTTTACCACTAATGGTATTTTACCCATTCATTATTATTAACGTGGTTTGATTACCAAACCCGTTTTCGGGGTGTTACAGAACATCATTTAATAACAAACATGTTTAATAATTTTAACACAACAAAGCAAAGATTAAATACAATCGAGCTCTAATGCTTTATAGAAATTTTACATAGCCCATTTTATTAAACAACGAATCACTATACAACGTTAATAGTAGTTAATCCTGTTACAACCAACTTTTTATAATCATTGTTGGTTTTACTTTTCAATATCAGAAAAAATCGATGATTACAAAGGTTTCGGATACACCGCCTTTTCCGTTAGTCACTCGACCCTGCCTAGAAAATTTCTTGTCTCTGGCCATGATACAAACCAACCATGTCCCTACAAAATATTATGTACACAAACTTGTTAAATTATAACTCGTTTGTTAAATAACTGGTTTGGATTTGTAAGCGAACTGAGCTCGAGTCAAGGTAAGTTTGTCTTGTTGACTCGCTTGTTAGGCTCGTTTTCACATATAGAAATTATAACTCAAAAGTATAACACATGTAATAGACTTAATATATATATATATATATATATATATATATATATCAATTATCTCTAAATATATATTAAGTCTATTAACATGTTATAAGATGTAGAAAATATAAATTCTTTTGTTAATAATATTAATATTTTATGTATGTTAGAAAAATTATTTTCTTTTTTTTAAATATCAATATATGTAAAATAATAGAATTATTTCTGCCGATAGACAACAGTGGTTAGGATAAACAGATTTTTTGAGAACAGATGATACCTTTCAGCAGTAGATGAATTTTTAGCCAAGTAGAGGTTTTAAAAACAGTGGTTTAAAAACAAAGGTTTCCTAACATAAATGAGGTTTCCAACGGAGGTTTCCTATTAGTATAAACCAAAAAAACATTCAAAAAACAAATCTAAGAATTCGAAATACAGATCTAAGAATTTTTGGATCAAACCAGAATTCGATATTATCAAACCTTTAACCGTCAATCACCGAATCAAACCAGAATTCGATCAAATCAGACCGATTTCATCGAAATAATTCCGATCGCCGCTAACACCAGCACTATCTCCGCCACTTTCTTCAATTACAGAATCAGCAAAATACAACAAATCATCTTATCAAATTAAGAACGATTATGGCTCAATTTATCACATCGCAAATAAAACAACAAATCATCTTAGCAATAAGAACGAACTGGCAAAATGCCGAACATACCCGCTGATACGGTTTCTACACCAGTTTAACACTACAGGAATCAAAATTACCAGTTACGACTACGACGATTGATACGAACAATTCCATTTTCAGTTATATTGAATCAAAACAGAAGATTCATTGACATGAATGTGGAAAATAAGGGACTGTGGATAGAAATATAGAATGATCAAGTATAATGATTCCGAAAATCTATGTGTGAATTATATTTAATACAAATCATAAACAAATGCAATTACACAAAAATGCCCTCAGACTAATCATATCTAAAGATTTCATGCTTATGTCTTACTTAAATATAGCATATATGCAATTACACTAAATCAGTCAATCAGAATATACTGCAAAACTATACAGTTAGATTTCATGCTGATGCGTTTCTTAAATATTGAATAAATAACCTATACAATATGATTAGAAGCCAAAGAGTTGAATGGTAGAGAGTAAAATAGGCCTAGATATCCCAGACTCGTATATCTCATTTGCAGTTTTGATTTTATTCTTGGACTCCAGGTGATTAGCATACGATATGTAAAACAGAGAATGTGTCTAGCCGATTTTATTTGTGTCAAGAAAATTGTAAACAACTTCTGCATCATCACAATTTTTAGGTTGCAATGCAAATTTGAGTGATTACCATACATACACAACACAATGGGTTGGTTTGAATATCAACATGATACTGGTCCACGCTGCACGTTATTCGCTCATTAAAGCACATAATTTGGTATACCAAACATATAAAGACACAAAGCATATTATAAGATACCTAAATGCATTCACAAGAGATAATAACTGAAGAAAAACTATTACCAAAGTAATTGTCACAGTTGCGTGAAGGTTATTGCCTTCTCTCCTAAACCTGTCATGTGGTGCAGTGCGAATGCGGAATTGTACAAAAAAATCAAATCAACGATCACCAATGTATTTGACTTCAATTGCACTTAATTTTTTTATTCTAATTCCGTACTTTACTTTGTGTTCACTTGTTTTTTGACATTCGTTGCTTAATTTGTGGTTTAAAGGTGTAATTGCTGGATGAATTCATGTTCATATCATAACAGGTAATTTCAAATCATCAATTTCATCAGTTCTTCATTAATTGTTCGAATTCATGAGTGATTGAGTTTAATTGCTTTACGCTTTACATTTTCTGTGAATTTGACTTCAATCGCACTCAATTTTGATTCTAATTTCGTACTTTACTTTGTGTTCACTTGTTGTTTGACATTCGTTGCTTAATTTGTTGTTTAAAGGTGTAATTGCAAGATGAATTCATGTTCATATCATAACAGGTAATTTCAAATCATCAATTGCATCAGTTCTTCATTAATTGTTCGAATTCATGAGTGATTGAGTTTAATTGCTTTACGCTTTACATTTTCTATGAATTTGAATTCAATCGCACTCGAATTTGACTTCAATCGCACTTAATTTTGATTCTAATTTCGTACTTTACTTTGTGTTCACATGTTGTTTGACATTCGTTGCTTAATAAAACTAATCTATTATTAAAAGTAAAAATAAACAGACCTTCAAATCTCCAGGTTCACAGACAAACGGATCATCTGGAACTCAGGAGAAATCAAACTGAAACTCATACCTGCTATACAACAACCGGCAAACAAATATATATATATATATATATAAATAAATATATATATATAAATAAATATATATATATATATATATATATATATATATATATATATGTTTGTGTGTGTGTGTGTGTGTCAAACTGAAACTCATACCTGTTATACAAAAATTGAAGCGGAATGATTGTAATGAAATTGTTAGTAGGATTGGGGAAACGATGAAGAGAGCAATGACGATGAAAAGCCCCAGGTTACAGAGATGAAAAAGCTCCGGCAACGTTTTCGTCGTGAACAACCATCGTGGGTGACCGGAAACCCTAATTTTGACAGATTGTTTGGTTTTTGTGATCTCACTGGTGATATTTATGGGTTTGTTTGATTTTCCTCCAAGAAGCAAGTATAACGGAAACGATGACTTCTGTCTTGATTTTTTTAGTTTATATACTTCTCGAAACTATAATTTGTTATGCCATGATCAAAGGTGAAGGTTTAGAGAGGCGTGGAAGAATCTGGATTTGAGAGAGAGGGGATTAAAAATCACCAGAGAGAAGAGAGGGAAGAGGAAATGTGGAGTAATGGATTGAAGAAATGTATGCTATATATGTATATTGTTTGAATTTTGAATCTAGAGCCAAAATTTTGAATTTTGAATGTAAGCAGAAGTTTTTTGAATTTTGAATGAACATCAGTGGTTTCAATTACGAATGAGGGCAGAGCTTTGAAATTTGAGGGAGGGCCAGAGCTTTCAATTATGAATGAGGGCAGAGCTTTGACCATTTGTATGTGGGCAGACCTTTGAAAAGCTGATTGTGTGCTAGAGCTTTGAATATTAAAGTGTTTTTGTCACACCCCCAAAAATACCAAAAGCGGAAACCCCCGCGAGGCATGTGACGTACCAGGATCTAGCCACTAATCACATTGAACCATAGATAAAATAGAACTTTCCCATTAAATAAAATAGTATAACTCAAACACCAGTTTAGAAAATCAAACATGTTCAGCGAAAGCATAATAGTTTGTTAACTAGGTTTAATGAAAGTGTTCAAAACAATGCAACATCAAGGAACGTTCCAATTTCCACGACCCATGACCACTCCAGCTTCCCAGACAGCAAGTTCCATGACCGTGTACCTAAGGACCTGCAAGCATGCAAGAAAGTGTATCAGCGAAAGCTAGCGAGTTCACAGTTTGTTTAACCGTTTGTTACCAAGTATTGACTTATGTTATGTTGATAATAACTCGATACCGCAGACGGCTCCTTTTTGCCCTTCTCCAATACTCTATCAAACATTGGTCATGATTTTAAAGTTATTAGTTCACGCCCTTCCTATCCAGGTACGTCGTGAGGGTGCCAAACCTAATAGCGCTATCAACTAATAACCCCGTTGCCCTACAAGCAACTTGTTCGGTAGTATGATGGGACTTAAGTGATAGAAAATGAGTTTATTATCCAACATCAACATTTACATGAAAACCTCCTCATATCCCCTACAAACATATGGGTTTGTGAAAGTCTGTTTGTTACTAAAACCGCCTCATATCCCCTACAAGGACATGGGTTTGCGAAAACTGTTTATTTGTTTTGCCTGTTTGATTGTCCCCACCGGACGCATGCTTGTATTGAGAGGAGTGAACTCACCTTAGTTTTGCTCGGTATGTTAAGTTACCCGTTCCAAGTTAGTCAACCAAACCTACCGTGGTTACAAATGAAATCAGTTTCATAGTCAATTAAGTCACGTACATTCACACTTTGCATTCATAGCAAAGATCACCGTATATCACATAGCAATTATTCAATCTCATACAAGTAATAACCATTTGAGACCTTACTGTTTAAAAGGTTCTGTTTGTTTACTCTATTGAAGCATCCTCACCAAGAACCAGTTCTCCGTGGGATACTCTCATGGCGAAGAACCCTCCAGGTGAAGAACCATGTTTCGTCGAGGAATGATGGTGACGAAGAACCTTAGTTGTTCGTCGAATGCCAGTCAAGGAAGAATCAGTTCTTCGTCAACCTCGGTTCTCCGTTTGGGAGTCCTTCGTCGCTGCACCTCAATAGTTACATGATTTCTTTCATAACAACTATCCCGTGATTACAGTAAACACTTTGTCACAAACCAAAACGGATCACACATTATGATTTAACAGTTATGATTCATGTTCATACAAATTTCATAAATTTCATAATTGTAACAGTTTCCTTAATGCCCATAACACCAATCATAAGTAACCCTAATCATCATACTCATCATATCACAACTCAAATTATCCAATAACCATACACAATCAGATTTGTGTGTCTATCATAATATAAATTCAACAAGCAGATTTATCAAACCGCGTGATGAACATGAACGAATACAAGCCATCGAACCCTCGTCTTGCATGTTCTAATTTCGTTAAGAGTGGTGATGGCGAAGAACCTTCTTCGTCATGAAATGTTTGTGACGAAGGACCTTGTTCGTCAAGAAGTGAAGTTGGCGAAGAACTCTAGTAGTTCGTCAAAGGCCAGCCAACGAAGAACTAGGTTCTTCATCGACTTGAGGGTGGTGTGCAGCCCAAAGTTAAAAAACATGATCATATTATAACTAAGCATTAAACAACTCCTAAGTTTTCATGAAACACCCAAACATTGCAATACTTTAATCATTCAAACATCGTGCGCATGATACAATGTAAAACGAATTGTGAAAACAGGATTTGCGTAGAGGAAAGAGCTTGGAATCTCAGGTTGTCACATCATCCCCAACTTGAATGAAATTTCGTCCCGAAATTTGGTAAGTAATCCAAAGTGCCAGAGAGTTAGATCAGGATGACTACGGATTTTCGTCAGGTGCCACATCATCCCCAACTTGAAAGGGAATTCCGTCCTGAAATTCACCAGTTGCATCAGGATTAGATTGGTCAGTGGGGAAAAGTTGAGGGTACTTGAGCTTCATCTGATCCTCTCGTTCCCATGTGAACTCCGGTCCACGCCTTGAGTTCCAACGGACTCTCACGATCGGGATTCGGCTATGCTTACGGACCTTGACTTCCCGATCCATATTTTCGATGGGTTCTTCGACAAACTGCAATTTGTCATCGATTTTCAGTTCTTGAAGTGGTACCACAAGTGTTTCATCGGACAAACACTTCTTTAATTGCGAAACATGGAAGACATCATGAACGTTACCCAACTCAGCTAGTAACTCGAGCTTGTATGCCACTTTTCCAATTCGTTCCAGAATTTTGAATAGCCCGACATAACGCGGATTAAGCTTGCCGCGTTTCCCAAAACGTACCGCACCCTTCCAGGGAGAGACTTTCAACATAACGCGATCGCCTACATCGAACTCCAAAGGTTTCTTACGCTTATCAGCGTAGCTTTTCTGGCGATCACGCGCTGCCTCCATACGGTTTCTGATCTGGACAATCTTCTCGGAGATTTCGAGCACAAGTTCTGGACCTGTGATTTGGCTGACACCCACTTCAGCCCAACAGAGGGGAGATCGACATTTCCGTTGGTATAAAGCCTCGAACAGAGCTGCCTGGATACTAGTATGGTAGCTGTTGTTATAAGAAAACTCTACCAAAGGTAAGTGTCTTTCCCAACCTTTACCAAAATCGATAACACATGCCCGCAACATGTCTTCTAAGGTCTGGTCTGGATGGTTCGCTCACTCTGACCATCCGTTTGAGGGTGATAGGCAGTGCTCATGTCAAGACGTGAGCCAAACGATTTGTGCATTGCTTGCCACAAATCGGATATGAAACGCAGATCACGATCAGAAATATTGGAGGTTGGCACTCCGTGCCTGGAAACCACCTCCTTCAGATAGATACCATCCAGTTGTGAAAACTTATCGGTTTCCTTGATCGTGACGAAGTGTGTTGATTTCGTAAGACGGTCGACGATCACCCAAATGGTATCGTTCCCATTTTGAGTTCTAGGTAAACCAGTGACGAAATCCATAGCAATTTGCTCCCATTTCCACATGGGTATCTCTGGTTGCTGAAGCAGGCCAGAGGGATTTTGATACTCCACCTTGACTTTCGCACAAGTCAAACATTTACTCACATAGGTCGCGATGTGTGCTTTCATTTTCGGCCACCAATATAAGACTTTTAGATCCTGATACATCTTATCAGAACCTGGGTGAACAGAATAGTGGGACTTGTGTGCTTCGTCCATCACAAGTTCTCTAAGATTTCCATACAACGGAACCTATATTCGTTCCATGAAGTAACAAATGTCGTCATATCTCTCTACTAGTAGTTTCTCCATACCCCACAAATATTCAGCTTCCAGGTTTTCTGCCTTCAACGCTTCAGTCTGAGCAGAACGGATCTGATGAGGTAAATTAGAGTGGATAGTTAACTGCAGAGCGCGAACATGCTTGGGTTTCGTTTCCTTTCGACTCAAGGCATTAGCTACAACATTAGCTTTACCTGGATGGTACTTGATTGCACAATCATAGTCGTTTAAGAGTTCTACCCAGCAACGCTGTCGCATATTCAATTCCTTATGATCAAAGATATGCTGAAGGCTCTTGTGGTCGGTATAAATAGTGCATTTAGTACCGTACAAGTAATGCCTCCAGATTCTTAACGCAAAGACCATGGCCCTAACCCTAAATCGTGAGTCGTGTAATTCTTTTCATGGACCTTCAACTGCCGAGAGGCGTAAGCTATCACTTTCTCGCGTTGCATCAGCACGCAACCGAGACCCTGAATAGAGGTGTCACAGTATACCACAAAATCTTCGGTACCCTCAGGTAAAGACAGAATCGGTGCATTGCAGAGTTTTTGCTTCAGAAGCTGGAAGGCGTCTTCCTGTTTCGTCCCCCAGGAATACACTACACCTTTCTATTTCAGAGCGGTGAGAGGTTGAGCAATCTTTGAAAATCCCTCAATGAATCTACGATAATACCCAGTGAGACCCAGGAATTGTGGCACCTCCGAAGGATTTTTTGGCGCTGCCCAATTCCTGATAGAGTCGATTTTAGCGGGATCCACGTGTATTCCCAGCTCGTTGACTATGTGACCAAGGAAGTGTACTTCTCGAATCCAGAAGTCACACTTAGAAAATTTCGCGTAAAGCTGCTCCTTCTTTAGGAGCTCTAAGATAAGACGCAAGTGCCGTTCGTGGTCCTCCTTGTTCTTAGAATAGATCAGAATGTCATCGATAAACACGATGTCAAAATCGTCAAGGTATGGTTTACATACGCGGTTCATGAGATCCATGAATACCGCTGGTGCGTTGGTTAACCCGAATGGCATGACCAGAAACTCGTAATGGCCATACCGTGTTCTAAAGGTTGTTTTGGGAACTTCCTCTTCTCGGACTCTCATCTGATGATAGCCCGACCTTAGATCAATCTTTGAGTAGAAACTCGACCCTTGCAACTGGTCAAACAGGTCGTCAATGCGAGGTAAAGGATAACGATTCTTGATTGTCACCTTGTTGAGTTCATGGTAGTCGATACACATGCGAAAAGATCCGTCCTTCTTCTTTACAAACAAAACTGGGGCTCCCCAAGGTGAAGAACTGGGTCGGATAAAGCCTCTATCCAATAGTTCTTGGAGTTGATTAGACAATTCTTGCAATTCTCCAGGTGCAAGACAATAAGGTGCACGAGCAATCGGAGCTGCTCCTGGTGTAAGATCAATTTGGAATTCCACGTGACGGTGTGGAGGTAAGCCTGGAAGTTCCTCGGGAAACTCACGAACAACAGGTAGATCCTCAATTCTTTTCTTTTCAGGCTAAGTATCAGTAACAAGCGCAAGAATAGCTAGATAGCCCTGCAAATACTTCTAGGCTTTCATGGATGAAATAAGGCTGACGGTTGCACCACTTCGATGACCCTGGACAGACAATGATTCCCCACTAGGGAGAGGTATACGCATGATTTTCTTATTGCAAAGTATATCGGCTCGGCGTTTTGGCAACCAATCCATACCAACAACTATATCAAAGCTACCAAGTGTGACGGGAAGGAGGTCAATGTCAAACACTTGACCCAAGAGATCAAGTTTGCACCCAAAGAGAATATGTGAGGCTTCAATTGACTTCCCGTCAGCCAATTCTACCACGTGTTTGACCTTGAGAGTTGTTGGAGTTAACCCTAACTCACGACTGAACCCCAAAGACACATAACTCCAGTCGGCACCAGAGTCGAATAATACAGAAGCGAAAATACCATTGATAGAGAACATACCAGTCACGACATTGCCATCGTTCCTTGCATCGCCCGCTCCAATTGTAAACACTCTCCCACGAGCACCATTTCCACCGTTGTTCCCATTGTTGTTATTTCCCGCATTGTTGTTATTCTGGCGATTATTGTTCCCACCATTATTGTTGTTAGCGTTCTGATTCAGTTGTGGGCAATCCTTCTTGAAATGCCCTTCGTTGCCACATTGATAACATCCCCTCTGATTACCCCGATTCTGTTGGGGTTGCTGCCTTTGTTGTTGTTGTTGGAGCTGTTGCTGTTGTTGGTTGGGATGTGGAGCTCTACAGTCTTTCGCCATATGACCCACCTTATCACACCTTTGACATGCTCGGTTACACAAGCCATAGTGGTGAAAACCGCACTTGTTGCACTTCGCTTGTTTCCCCGCATAAGAACCTAACGTTTTACTGTTGTTCTAATTCTGGTTGACTGAAGATGACTGGCTGTAACTACGACTGTTGTTGTTGTTGTTGTCAGGCTTCTTTTGTGACTGATTTGAGTTAGTCGCCTTGTCTACATCATTCCACTTACGCTTGTTGTCAGTGGTGGGGGTAGCAGTAGCAGCAGCAGTAGTAGTAGTAGCAGCAACACGTGGTGGCAGCGAGCCACGCTCCACCTCCTGATCAGTGATCTTATGAGCCAGTCTAATAATCCGTGGTAGGTTGTCGAGATTTGCTGCAGTGACTAATCCCTTAACTTGTGGTGCCAATCCCTTAATGTAGAGTTCGATCCTGCGGGGCGGTGGTTGGGATAGGTTAGGATACATGTTTGCCAATTAATGAGACCGTTTTGTATAAGCCTCGATCTCTGATCACTCCATCTTCAAGTTATAGTACTCGTTTTCCAACTTTTGAATTTCATCCCGAGGGCAGTACTCTTCCCGAATCAACTCCTTGAAATCATCCCAAGTAGTCATGTTTGCCATTTCAATGCCCAACATCTGCACCTGAGCATTCCACCAAGTCAAGGCACCATCCTCCAAGGTGCCAGAAGCAAACTTTACCCTGTCCCCAGCTGGACAGTTACACATAGCAAAGACGGATTCGGCTTTCTCGAACCAACGGAGCAGTCCCACGGGACCTTTAGCTCTACTGAAAATTTGAGGCTTGTAATCCATGAACGTTTTGAACGTACACACGGGTGGATTGTTCTGGTTTTGGTTCACAGCTTGACCTAAAACAAGAGAAAATACGCTCAAATGAGAATCGAGTAAAATAACTAAGGATTATGCTTGGTCCGGTATGTATTGTACCGGCTTGCTGGGCTGCCAATGCCTCAGCCACACGTGTGTTAATCAGATCTGTCAACTCTGCCTGAGTCATCACGATGTTGCCACGTCCACCGTCGCGGCCGCCTCCACGTCCACCGTTACGTCCGCCACGTCCGCTCATGATTCTATATAAGAAAAGAGTGGAAAGGATGAGGATTGCAATTGAGTTGAAGTCAACCATCACCATGACTTCCATAGATTTGAGAAACTCTAACATTATACGGATAGTGGAACAGAACCCCTTTCACACTTATTAAGCCTCACTGGGATTCATATGCACCTCACATTATTATTATGTGTGCACCCATATTAATAAGGCAATTTGCATGCTTATCTCAGTGCCTCTTAACTCGCGCTAAAAGGTTCCCCACACTTGAATAACAAAACGAAGGACATTACAAAACTAGGAATCACAAAATTCGAAGGGTAGTGCCACACTATCAAGCATTACTTAAACATGCAGCACATGCAATCATATCATAGTATCTAGTATATAGTTTCATGCAAGTCATGAGCGTGTGTATACTAGCTAAGTAATGCATAAAGTAAAAAGAGGACGAACCTTGCAATCTGGAGCTGAGTGTCATGGTCGTTTTCGATACTGTTTGGTTATAGTCTGGTTTTATGAAAACGTTTTAAAACCTAGTTCACTATAACCAGTGGCTCTGATACCAAACTGTCACACCCCCAAAAATACCACAAGCGGAAACCCTCGCAAGGCATGTGACGTACCAGGATCTAGCCACTAATCACATTGAACCATAGATAAAATAGAACTTTCCCATTAAATAAAATAGTATAACTTAAAACCAGTTTAGAAAATCAAACATGTTCAGCGGAAGCATAATAGTTTGTTAAATAAGGTTAATGAAAGTGTTCCAAACAATGCAACATCAAGGAGCGTTCCAATTTCCACGACCCATGACCACTCCAGCTTCCCAGACAACAAGTTCCATGACCGTGTACCTAAGGACCTGCAAGCATGCAGAAAAGTGTATCAGCGAAAGATGGCGAGTTCACAGTTTGTTTAACCATTTGTTACCAAGTATTGACTTATGTTATGTTGATAATAACTCGATATCGTAGACGGCTCCTTTTTGCCCTTCTCCAATGCTCTATCAAACATTGGTCATGATTTTAAAGTTATTAGTTCACGCCCGTCCTATCCAGGAACGTCGTGAGGGTGTCAAACCTAATAGCGCTATCAACTAATAACCCCGCTGCCCTACAAGCAACTTGTTCGGTAGTATGATGGGACTTAAGTGATAGAAAGTGAGTGTATTATCCAACTTCAACATTTACATGAAAACCGCCTCATATCCCCTACAAGGATATGGGTTTGTGAATTCTGTTTGTTACTGAAAACCGCCTCATATCCCCTACAAGGACATGGGTTTGCGAAAACTGTTTATTTGTTTTGCCTGTTTGATTGTCCCCACCGGACGCATGCTTGTATTGAGAGGAGTGAACTCACCTTAGTTTTGCTCGGTATGTTAAGTTACCCGTTCAAAGTTAGTCAACCAAACCCTACCGTGGTTACCAATGAAATCAGTTTCATAGTCAATTAAGTCACGTACATTCACACTTTGCATTCATAGCAAAGATCACCGTATATCACATAGCAATTATTCAATCTCATACAAGTCATAACCATTTGAGACCTTACTGTTTAAAAGGTTTTGTTTGTTTACTCTATTGAAGCATCCTCACGAAGAACCAGTTCTTCGTGGGATACTCTCATGGCGAAGAACCCTCTAGGCGAAGAACCATGTTGCGTCGAGGAATGATGGTGACGAAGAACCTTAGTTGTTCGTCGAATTCCAGTCAACGAAGAATCAGTTCTTCGTCAACCTGGGTTCTTCGTTGGGGAGTCCTTCGTCGCTGAACCTCAACAGTTACATGATTTCTTTCATAACAACTATCCCGTGATTACAGTAAACACTTTGCCCCAAACCAAAACGGATCACACATTATGCTTTAACAATTATCATTCATGTTCATACAAATTTCATAAATTTCATAATTGTAACAGTTTCCTTAATTCCCATAACACCAATCATAAGCAACCCTAATCATCATACTCATCATATCACAACTCAGATTATCCAATAACCATACACAATCAGATTTGTGTGTATATCATAATATAAATTCAACAAGCAGATTTATCAAACCGCGTGATGAACATGAACGAATACAAGCCATCGAACCCTCATCATGCATGTTCTAATTTCTTTGATTTAATATTGAAACATCAAAACCCTAATTAACACAATATGTGAGCATGGTTTCTAGCAAAATCCTATATGCACAGCAGATCTCAAGCATCCCATAATAGTCATCAAACAACGTGAAGTGTGGTGAGATACTAACCGAATGGTGAGATGGTCACGAAAGTGCAAGAGGGCTTCGAGGGAAAAGAAAGGTGCTGCTGGCGTTCACAAATGAGCAGGAGAGTTTAGGGTTTGACAGATTTGTGTTTATATGGTGCGAACAGGGCCGAGCCACAACTGGGTTTCACTTGGGCCGAAATCCCTTTCGACGAAGGACCCTCTTGACGAAGAACTATACTTCGTCAAGAGTGGTGATGGCGAAGAACCTTCTTCTTCATGAAACGTTTGTAACGAAGGACCTTGTTCGTCAAGAAGTGATGTTGGCGAAGAACTCTACTAGTTCGTCAAAGGCCAGCCAACGAAGAACTAGGTTCTTCGTCGACTTGAGTGTGGTGTGCAGCCCAAAGTTAAGAAACATGATCATATTATAACTAAGCATTAAACAACTCCTAAGTTTTCATGAAACACCCAAACATAGCAATACTGCACATGATACAATGTGCAATGAATTGTGAAAACAGGAATTGCGTAGAGGAAAGAACTTGAAATCTCGGGTTGTCACAGTTTTAATATTAAGCTTTATGATGCAATAATAACATAAGAAAAGCTTTGTTGGACAGTCTCTCTCATGCCATATCAGCTTTTCTTATGTCATCGAGTTTTCTCCTTTTATAGAAAATATATATAGATATGTTAACACAAATTTTGTTATCAAGATTTATCTTTTAAAAATGAACTTTGATGTACTATTTATTATTATAACATTTTTCTTTGTTTTTTATTTGCATAAATTTTATATAATAAATAATAAAAAAGATTTATCTTTAAAAAATTTGTTATTTACTATGATCATAATAAAAACAAACGTTTATATTCTTATCTAATTTTTTGTTTATTATTATTATTATTAAGAGTTAAATTCTATTTTTGTACATGTGGTTTGGGTTATTTTACCAGTTTAGTCCAAAGGTTTAAAACGTTGCAATTTTAGTCCAAATAGTTTCAAACGTAGCCATTTTAGTCCACTGGGTTAACTCCATCTCTTTATTCTGTTAACTGGAAGGATATTCCGGTCATTTTATATGTGTGTTAACTAGAAGGGCAATTCGACCATATAAAATGATTGAATTACCCTTCTAGCTAACAGAAAAAATGGACAAAGTTATCCCAGTGGACTAAAATGACAACGCTTGAAACTATTTTGACTAAAATGGCAATGTTTCAAATCTTTGGGCTAAACTGACAAAATGACCCGAAACACATGGACTAAAATGGCATTTAACTCTATTATTAAAAACAAACGTTTATCTTTATCTAAATATTTATTCTTATCAAATATTTTGTTTAAAATAATCATGAATGATAAATAAGAAAATAAGGTGAGAATATTAAATGATAAATAAGAAAATAAGGTGAGAAAGCACCAGAAAGTGACATGTGTCCTAAAAATATTTTCATTTATTAATATATAAATATATGTATGGATGTATTAGCAATCTTACTAACATAACAAATTATTACTATATATTAAACTCTCCATGAATAGTGGTTTAATTTTTTAATATTGTTTTTTCTAAGTTTTTAATATTATATTGTTTATTATTAAGATTTTAAACATATTTTTTTTCTTATAAAATAAATGCATACGGTATCAATATTGTATGGTTTAGTTCGGTATTGTTTTTTTCTAGGCTTTCATTATTATACTGTTTTCTTATTAACTTAAGTTCTCATTATTATATTGTTTTCTTATCGATACGTTATCAGTGTATCGAAATCATAATCAATAAAAATAAATAGGGTATTGATACAAATGTTGTTCAATCGGTTTCAATTCGATTTGTTACGAGAGCGGCACGATATGTCTTTTAGAAATAAAAATCACAATGTTGAAATAAAATAAACATGAAAATGCAAACGAACTAAATCGATATTAACTAAACAACATCAGTTCCAGTATTGATATATGTTTTTATTGTTTTTGATGGATGTAATGTTTTCTTTTTCGACTATTATAGCGAGTGCCGGTAACGTAACGAACCAAATTGATATCGACTGAATTCCCGCCGCGAAGCACGGGGGAGTCCCACTAGTTAATAAAGGAAATGAAATGAATAGTGATTTTAATATTATAATAATACATAGTTTTTTTAATACTTTTACTATTATAATAGTATAATAATAGTTATTTTCGTTACTTTTTAACTTTAATTTTTTTTTCATATCAGGGGTTGGGATAAGCTTGGTGTCAACCGGTATCGAACCAGTATTGGTATCGAAAATACCGGGACGGTCCTGTTCGGTATCAGTACATGAAGTTAAAATCCCGCACTAATACAGAAAACTTCAAAAGTTGGTGTCGAATTGATATTGGAAATCTTTTGGTTCGGGAAATTCAGTCCTGCTACCCGGTACCATTTGCTCATCCCTGATCACGGTTACCGTACGAACAACGGTATCGTACAACTTTTTTTTGTTGATTTTCTACAACTTTTAATTTTTTTTTAGTTTCAGGGGTAGGGATGAGCTCGGTGCCAACCGATACAGAATCGGTACTGATACCGAAAATACCAGTTACGGTACCGGTATATGAAGGTAAAAAACGGTAGTGAACCGGTACCAGGAATGCCAAAAGTCGGTACCGAATTGGTACTTAAGATCTTTCGGCTCGGCAAATTTGGTATCGGTACCCAGAACAATTTACTCATCTCTGACCACGGGTTTCATACGAACAACATCGTTACCATACAACTTTTTTGGTTGATTTTCTTTCGGTTATCTTTTAGTGTTTTTTTCTACATTTTCCTTTTATTCTTGTCAGCAGTTCCGTTCGCAACACGCTTGTAGTGATTTCAAAACACATGTAAACATGTAAACACAGACTAAATAACAAAAGAAATTCGCCGCAACGCGGCGAACTTATTTAAACCTAGTTTATAAATCATTTATGAAACAAAGAAACTTAGTTATTTTAATCTATAATTGCAAGTAAACACGAATTTTTGAATAGTTAAACGATAAATTCATCCCCAAAATAATAATTCCATCCTGGCGAGAAAAGCGCATACATTAAGCTGGATTATAAATCAGAAGACAATCTTATAGCATCTTAGATGAAGTTTCTAAAGTACATTTTAAAGAAAATTGCTGGAATTTCAAAGATTTATAGCATCGTAGATGAAGTATCGAAAGTACATATTAAAGAAAATTGCTGGAAGTTCAAAGATAACAACTTAGAATTGCAAACGAGTACTACAATATCTGAACTGAGAAAAGCAAATTCTATTCTATATCCTTACATTTACAAAAGTGTTGTACAGTAACTTGCTTTTTGGGTTTTTTTTTTTTTGTCTTTTTTCTTTTTGTTTTACCTTTTTGATTTTTGTGCCTTTTTTGTTTTTGTATTTTTATATACTTATACCTTTCAATTTTCAGCATTAACACTTACAAACCATTAAATTTTTAAGAACTTTGAAATCGAGTTTTACGTGCTTATTTTATGTATGTGTTGGCATAAATTCAAATTAATTTACGTTTAGACATAAATTTTTCTCAGAAATGAGTTATATCAAATATAATATGTTCTTATACTTATTATTATATACGTTTTTCAGTTGTTCTATGTTTTGACGCAATTTTTTTTCTTCTGAAAATGAGTCGGGTCAAATATAATACATTTTCTTGCTTATTTTTATGTATGTTTTCCGTTATTCTACGTTTTGACGTGAATTTTATTCGGAAACGAGTTGGGTCAAATATAATACGTTTTCACTAGACGGTATAAATTCGAGTCACTTTACGTCCGACACCACGTCGTAAATGTTTTCTTATGTCCTTATTTTTATGCACATGTTAATATAAATTCAAGTTGGTCTACGTATTGACGTACATTACAATTAGCAAGTTGTGTGAATAGTGTTTTCATCCTATTTGTTTTTTTTTTTTTTTTTTGTTCTTTCTTGATTTTTTTCGACTTTATTTTTTTTACTTTTCTTTATATTTAGTGTTTTAATTTAAGGTTCCTTTTTCATTAAAGTTATATTTAAGATAGAGTTTATATTAATTAATTTAAATCAATTTGTCTCGCTATTCAATTTAAATTTATTTTTATGTTTTTTGCCGATGTAAGACATGTTTTATATTCTTTTAAGCATATTTCTTTCGGTTTTTATACAGAACCAAAATAGATATCAACTTAAACCCCGCTGCGAAGCGCGGGTAATCTTACTAGTTAACAACAAATACCATTACAGATTGAAACATCAGAATTGATCAGAAAGCATGCTCTCTAATTCGTTTTTGTATATGGTTATAAAAGCATCCATTTGTTTAGCAGGAAGACACAAACCAATTTCAAGATCATCTGATGCTTCTTCGCTTGCGTTAACAGATATCGCATCACTGAAATCTAACGATACAGTCTCATACTTTTTGGGCCTCCCCCACCCAAAATCAACCTCATAAACATTGAGTTTTGGTGTTCCTGCAACACCAATCGTTGGAGCTTGCGAAAGTCCCTTCTCCAACGACGTCTCCATATCTTCAAAGAACCCTTCCTTGTTGTTTACCGCTTGCATTATAGCGGTTCCTAGTACATCAACCGCGGTTGGAAACCCATTGCTTCCTGTTATTAAAGTGGTTTTTGTTATAGCCATACATAACCCTGTACAATTGCCAAAATAAGTTGGGGGAACCGAGGGTTCCAAACGACTCCTCCAATCAGCCATACAAGCAAACCGTTCGACCTCATACTCACCCTTCTTTCCTTCAATAAGAATACGCGATTTGGCTATACAACTCCATACAAAACCACATCCAACAACAAACGAAGACAAATATTTTAGTGTTGGAAGTTGAACCAACAGCCATTTCTTTAGCCAAGTGATTTGTGATCGAGTCAAGACAATCGTTGATCGAACTTTATCGGGCTGGGGAACAAGCTGCTGCACCTTGTAGTTTTCATCAATATTTCGAATGGGTGGTAAACTCAAAAGCATTTCATCTAAGGAATCAGGGTAGCTGATCACTCTATCGTAAAATGGCAACGATCCACTAGCTAAGCATATCTCATCACTGCCGTGTTTAGCAATCGATATCCACCCCATCAAGAAATTATATCGTGTTCTTGCATCACAAAGTGAGTGATGATTTGAGAGCCCGATGGTAATTCCCGAATTTGGAAATATCGTTACTTGAATCGAAAACACTGGGATTTTCACAATGTCGGATACTTTAAATGCGCTTTCAAGTTGAGGTACCAAAGGGTGAAACTTGTTACAATCTCTAGGATGATTTCCTTTGAGATCATGGAAATCAAGACTACACTCAGCAAAGGTAAGCGTGACTGCATCGCCATCGACATGAAGGATTTCGGGTTTTTTAATGACACCCGAATGGTTTTCGCTAGGAAACGTGATCATGTTGCCTGCGAATGGAAAGAAGTGTTGAAGAGTTATGGACAACGAGTGTTTGAATTTTGGAACAAATGTATCGATGAAATGGGATTTGGAATGTGGGAAATCATAAAAGAAAAGCTGGTGAACAGCTGCATGGAACAGTAACCATGGCAAATCGAAGGAAGTGAGTGGCAGTGATCTTTCGCCTACGGTGTGAGGCGGTGGTGAAATTCGGCATTTTTCAAGAATGGTCAAGACCCCCTCGGTAGACATTTGTATTTTGTTTCTGGAGAACACAAATTGTTGGGTTTACTTATAAACAACCTCCCCACATATTATATTATTTTATTTATAATAATAATAATAATAATAATAATAATAATAATCTGATACCAATTTTTTTTTATGTTTTTATATTGAATTTTTCAACTTTTAATTTCACCCCTTATTTTTAAATAACTTATACATTTAACCCATTTAGTTTAATTTAATTTGATTTTCCTATGATAACAAATGTTCATTATTTTTTTTAAGTTGAATACGCTATTGTGTTTAATATTTTTTTTCTCGGTGTAAACTTTGTTGAAAAAGAGTTTTATTTAAAATAGTAATGTGGCGAACCGAATCAATGCCGACATCACTACCAGTATTGTTATAACTAGAAACAGTAGCATCATTCGCTTTTATGATTGATACCATTGTTATTGTTAGAACCGATATCGGTATTTACTTTTATAGTTTTAATCTAAAATACATTTTTTGTGCATTTCATTACTTTAAATAAGTGACGGTACCATGCCGGGCTGATATATTAAAAAATGGGGACTTACAAATCATAAGTATAAATTTTAAACTTCTATTATATTATTATTATTATAATGACATTATTATGACTTTAAAGCTATTTTGTTTTTCTGTTATAACTTTTAAAGTTCGTTGTTTAATAAAATTCCGGCTATGCGTTTGCGACATACTTAGTTTTATCTACGTTTTGATATAAGTTTTACTCAAAATCAAGTTGTGAATGATAGGGTACAAATAATAGAAGCCTAAACGTACATGTCTTCAAATCTAATTCATGGATTAGTTGTTTTTAAACAAAGTAATGACGTTTATCTTTACGTTAATGTAATAATATAATGCAACATGCGTATATTTATCAACGTGAGGATAACATATTTATTTAAAAGCGAACGGGTCAAATATAACTTATTATTTTGATCTTTACCGTGACGAACCGAGTCGATATCGTTCGAACAACAGCGGGACCGACACCTGTTTTCGTTTTATGGTTTTCTCGACCTTCCTACTGGTGATGTGACAAAACGAATTCATTCTAACCAAATAAAATTGGCATTGATATTGGTTGTTATATCTAGTGTCGGTATCATACCGGTGTTGTAGTGAATCGAACCGATATCAACTGTCGCAGTGCCCGGATAATCCTACTACTCATATCTCAAAACTTTGTATTAGTTGGATCTCAATCGTTAGAGCACTCACATCGAAACCCCTCCCCCCCCCCCCCCCATTTTTACCCTATAGTACACTAAAAATCGCTGTATTTTCTCTCCTTTTCAATTAAAAAATACATTTTAATACCTTTATCATTACATTTCTCACTCTTCACTCACAAACTTTCAAAATATATTAAAAATTTATAAAAGATGAACAGCCTTCCCTCAAATTTACAGATAAATAGTAACATTTTAATCTCCTCTACTCAAAACCACTTACAACTACCTAAAACCAGTTTTCATAAAAAAAAAACCTCTCTCAAATAATTTGAGGGAACGGATGTGAATGATATTACATAAGCAAAATTATAATGTCAAACGGTCATGTTTATAAGACTAAAGGGTATGGGGGTCGGCTAGCCCCGGCCCGGTCCGGCGCCGAGCCCCCACACCGCCCCCCTTAGCCCCGGCCCGGCTCAATCGGTTCACCTCAGCCGACTTGGACGAGGCCCCACCTTCAGAAAATAGCCGTTTACAAACGGCATTATTTAAAAAAAAAAAAATCATTTTTCAATTTAAATACCCTATATCTCAACCATTTTTATACAATTCAACCCCATTCTACTCCCATTCTTCTCCAATTCTCTTCCTTTTTTATAAAAACACTCTATATTTTTTTTACCTTACTCTCTAAATCATGTATCCTTTCAACCCGAACAACCCCAACCCGAACAACCCCAACCCGAACGACCCCAACCCAAACAACCCCAACCCGAACCAACCTAACTTTTTTTCGACCCCCGCTTACACTCCGAGTATGGATCAATCGTGGGGGGCTCCGCAATTTCCTTTTTCGGGTTTCCAACAAACACCCAACGCATTCTCACAAGTGTCTCAAGTTCAACAACTCCAACAATACCAAGCGCTACAACAAATGATGCAACGCAACTCGTTTGAACAACTCCAATCGCAACCGCCAACTTCCCAACCGGTTCACCTTGACGATGATGATGATGAAGTCGTCCCCGAATCGCCACCGCAAGAGCTCAAGCGAAAAAAAAACAAGGGGAAGGGGAAGAAGGTTGAAAACGTAACCGAAACCGCGTCAAAAAGCGGTTCGAGAAAACAGGGGAGACCTTGGACGAAAGTAGAGGAGGAGGCGCTAGCAAGGGCGGTTAGTAAGTGCTCTACTAACCCGATAATCGGTATGAACCAAAGTTTAAATTTTTAATTTAAATTTTAAAAGTTTTAAATTTTTTTTTTACTAATGCATTATTTTTTAAAATTTAGGAAACAATCAAACGGGTGATAGTTTTTGGAAGAAGGCAACGGCTAAATTTTATGAGATTATGGAGCATAGCTCGGATCGTGATTTAGAAGCCGTCTCGGGCAAGTGGCGTAAAATGAGCAAGGTCATCAATAACTTTAACGCAATTTATAACCAAATTAGAATGACGCCTCCTAGCGGGAGTAACGAGACGGACATTCTTAACCTTGCTATCGCTAAGTGGGACTCTCACAATGCAAAGCCTTTCCCGCACTTCCGAGCATGGAACGTAGTAAAGAATCAACAAAAATGGGCGCCGATTCCAAATGAGGTAGCAACCGCCAAACGGACTAAAACTTCGGAGTCCGGAAGTTATAGTGCGGGAGGCTCCACCGGTCGTTGTCAAATCAACATAAACGACGACCCGGAAGATGACGAGGACGTGTTGCCCATTCACGAGGCGGAACGTCCCACCGGGAGGAACAAAGCAAAAAAAGAGGCGGCCAGAAAGCGCAAAGGGGCCGGCTCGAGTGGAGGGGGCGGCTCAGGTGGAGGGGGCGGCTCGAAGGCATCGGAGAAAATGGACGACTTGATAAACGAATTCCGTGAGTTCAAACAGTTCGCGGCCGAAAAATACACTCACAAGAAAACCGTGTCGGCCGACCAAGCTCGAGCGGAAGATTTTAGGATTATGAGGTTGGATCTCGACTCGGTTCCGGAGGCGGAACGAGCGGTTTACCAGAAGATGAAGGAAGAAGTGATGAAAAAATGGTCGTCGTAGGTTGTTTTTTTATTTTTAGGAAATGTAATTTTTTATTTTTATTTTTCGGTAATTTTTTTTTTTAGGAAATGTAATTTTTTTTTTAGGAAATGTAATTTTTTTTTAGGAAATGTAATTTTTTTTTTTTAGGAAATGTAATTTTTTTTATAAAGTTTTAATTAACTTAATAAATTAAAACTTAGGAAATTATAAAATAATGAGGTGGGGCCGCATCCCACACGAGCCTCCATCCCCCTCAAATTTCATGGAGGCCCATCCCCCACGAGCCGCCCACGTGGCGCCTACGTGGAGGCTCATCCCATTTGGGATGGGCCAAACCATACCCTTTAGTCTAAAAGCTTAATTAAATGACTACCAAATTAATCTGTCTAACTAAAACGAATATTCTCTCTAATTTGCTAAAGCATAGATAATACACATAAGGGTGAGAGGGTGAGAGGGGCACTCCTCTCTTAGGGGAGTGACCTCTCTTACACACACCCAATCAGCACGCGTCACGTGAACTCCCCCCACACCCTCAATTTGATGGCGGCACTCCTCTCTTGGGGACTTGTTTTTTTATTTTTTTAATTAAGGGGGGAAAATACTTGATTGGTTGAATCAATGGTGGGCCACCCTCTCCCTCTCTCCCTTCATGCGGTGAACACCCACCGAAATCCATCCCCGATTAGGCTCCCCGAGTTGATGGCGGCGGTGTTCCCGCTCGGGGACTCACCTCACCGCATCCCTCCCCGAGAAGTGCCCCGATCACCCTAATATAAAAGTTGATTCTTCCAGAAGGTGATTCTCCACCATATATTGAATTTACCAACCAAATTATTAGCAGGTAGCAGCGTCCACAAAACCTACCTAACACCAGACAGTACTATGTACTGAGCCCAATAATTTTGATAAGACCGGTGGGTATGGGGAGGATAGTCTCTTTGGAGACTACCCGCCACGTAAGCGTCACGTAATCACGGGAGGAGGATAGTCTCTTTGGGACTACCCAAGGGTGTGAGGACTAGCCAAGACTACCCCACCTTTAATAATATATTAATATATATATATATATAAAGGAGGAGAGAGAAGTCAGATGGGGGCCCCACCAGCTTGCCCCGTCTCCACCGTCGGAATCCAGACGGAAGTGCCGAGCCGAGCCCCTTAGGGGCGGTGTGCGACGTTGCTAAAGGGGGGGGGGGGGGCCTGTGCCGATCCCCATACCCATTGGTCTAACATTAAACTTTATATTTTAATAATGTAATTAATAACTTAAAAATAGTTTTGTATGTTATATTAGTTCGCTGATAAAAGTAAATCTAGGTGTATATTAATCATGTAAGTTTTAATTAATGTAAATAAAAAACTAAAACTAAGTATATATAGTAAAATACACTGTTAGTACATGTTATATGCTAAAATTCCATATTTATAAATTACTGATTGAATTAAAGGTTCAACGAACAAGAACCGAGATCGTGTAATAAAAAAAACAATTACCAATAAATAATACAATTCGGATTAGACCCCACATGAAATTCACTTGCAACCAATTTTTAACCGCAAGCTCTGATACTTGTACGGAAATATATACATAAGGGTGAAGGGAGTGGCACGGCAAAGCAATCGGCAAAGCCGATTGCCGAGCGGCAACACCGCCGCCACCCCTTCAACCCGCGCGGCAAACGTTGGAACTCGGCAAGGCATCACCGATCGACAAACTTGGGGGGACAAGAATGATTTCGGCTACACCTCACATATATATATTTTTTTTAAATGAAAAAAAAAAAAGTTTACCACTTTCAAGTGTTTAACCAATGCCAACACTTTTCACCAAAGTTTAAACTCTTTAGACGTGTTGACATGGCACCCTCTCATTGGTTGATTTTAAAGTTTGCCACTTTCAAGTGTTTAACCACTCCCTTCACCCTAAGCTCTGATGTCACTTGCGAGCACCGTTGTCGTCGACGTTATGTTCAGGCAATATCTATGTAACCTAATCAATATGCGTGGAATTCATTTGATTAGGTGACAAACGTTTACAGCTCCTGGAAGCAAATGGACAGGGTTCGCCGTCCAGTTCACAAATTCGATACTGAGCTCACAATCTGCACGGCTACTTTTAGACATGCATACCTTCGTGCGGATGAGGCTATCTACTCTCGTACGGATGAACATCCTCATTCGTACGGACTAACTATGCTCACATTATTGCGAACTGTCTTACATCCGTGCGAATGGACTTCTTTGCACGGACTAAGTACATTCGTGCGAAAGTGTTATAGATGACAAAATCCGTATAATCTAACATTCAACTTATAATGTCACACCCCCAAAAATACCACAACCGAAAGCCCCCGCGAGGCGTGTGACGTATCAGGATCTAGCCACCAATCACATTGAACTCATAATAGAATTTCAAATAAAAGTTTTCATTTATTTAAATAAAGTATTACAAAACCATAAATATAACTAAGCGTATTCAGCGGAAGCATAAATCATTAGTTGAACATTTTATAATCCAAGTGTATGAAAAACCAATAGACTTGTCTCGTGATTCCATGTATCTCGACCCATGACCACTCCAGCATCCCAGACAGCAAGTTCCAAATAGATGTACCTATAGGCCTGCAAGCATGCAGAAAAGTGTATCAGCATAACGCTGGCGAATTCACAGTTTTGTTTACTGAAAATCGTGTTATATGTTTTGCTGCCAACAGTTTAGTTCAGTTCAAAAGAAATTCCAAAAAAAAAAAAAAACAATGTTGATAATAACTCGATACCGCAAGATGGCTCCAATTTGTTTGCCCTTCCCCAATGCTCTATCAAAAATTGGTCGAGTGGTTAAGGTAATTAGTTCACGCCCGTCTTCTCCGGTACGGTGTGAGGGTGCCAAACCTAATAGCGCTATCAACTAAATACCCAGTTGCCTCCCCGACAACTATTTCGATAGTAGATGTGACTTAAGTGATAGAAAATGAGTTTATTATCCAACATCCCAGTTTAACATTCCAGTTAAACCCATTTACCCAATATTCCTCCCCGGAATATTTACCAGATGTCCCTCCCCGGGACGCATGCTTGAAAAAGAGCAGTGAACTCATCTTTGGTTTGCTCGGTAATACTAGTTACTTGTTTTACAGTTGGTCAACCAAATCCTAACATGGTTATCAATGATAATCAGATTCACATTCATTCAAATCACGTATTTAACAGGTTGCATACACAAGTTGGGTTATCGTGCAACACATCGCGGATATTCAGATCACGTATAGGTTCACACCACAAGTTCGTGTTTCAACTAACCATCTAACTGTTCCTTATCATTCATCATCCAACCCATATAATTACTCATACATCATGTCAATTTATTATCACCGTATAACTTAGACAAATATGTATTTCAAACAATTGTGCGACCGAGCTTTTAATGTGCTACTTATTAGCAATCGGGCCACCCAGTGTGCAGCCCAAAGCAATGTGAGCCCATGTGTCAGGTGTGCGGCCCCAAGTTGTGGCCCAAAAACCTTCGGCTCGCCATACCAACGTGCGATTGATCACTAATGTTTGGGCCCAACTGTATCTATGTTCATCTAAGATTTGTGCAGCCCGGTTACTAGGTAAGGCCCATTTAAGTGTGCGACTAAATCAGTTGAATGGCCCGTTACACACGTGTGCGACCTCGGTAGAGGTGTGCGACCTGTTGTTGTTCGACGGGGGTGGTGTGCGACTGGGTTATACGTGTGTGATCATGCCTTACCGATTATGCAATCATGTCAATCCAAGTGTGTATGCTAGACTAGTGTGTGACCAGATTGTTTACAATAATACCTCATACATTACAATGGGGTACGAGGTGTGTGCTGGGTGCTACCCACCCTTGTGCGGTTCCGTAATTACTCCCCCCACCATAGACTATCAAGCAGTTACAACCGAAGCCCATGAAAACCCTAATTACCTTTTGAACAATAATAGATTATTCCTATCACCTAGTCAGATCAATCCATACCTGATTATTTCTTGATCGTGCACCCTAGTTCCTCAATGTTAACATTAATTACGAACAATAGCACCATTAAATCTAATCATCCAATCATCGCAAGGAACCATCCACAACTAAACATCATATAATCATACATGTATACAATTTTAAATCACTGATTCACTAGTATGCAAATCCTCTACATTAACCAGCCATTCAATCATCGATCAAATCCATTTATTCATATTCAGTTAGTGCTCATATCTCATACAATTCAAACATGGTTTTTAATTTCTCTAAATCATAAGAACTTACATGATCATAATCACCAACCATACATCTCAAATCACACAGATTCACACATAGCAAGAAACAATCAATCAGAATTAAAACAAATACGATTATACTAACCGAGGGGTCGAGGAGGACATGTTATGACGATGATGATGTTTTCGAGAAGGAGGGCTAGGGTTTGCAATTTGTGAAGGAATTGTATAGTCCTTCTCATAATCACGCGTATACAAAGTCACGTGGGATGGGATGGGCTCCTATCGGTTTGGGCCTGATAGTGAGTGTGTGTGGGGGCCGAGAGGTATGCAAACGAGATGGGAGTGTGCGATCCGAAGTTCGTGTGCGGTTATCAACGTGTGTCACAACCACTTGACGCCCAACGACCTTTGTTAATTCAAATATACAATAACATGTTTACATAACAAACACAAGTTCACAACGTACGACCAAATCATGAATAGAAACAATGTGTGCATAAAAAGCCTTGGGATTCCGAGTTGTCACATCATCCCCAACTTGAAAGAATTTTCGTCTCAAAATTTGATAAGCAGTCTCGAAGGAAAAAAGAAGCGATAGCTCAGGATGACTGGGAATTTTCCTCGGGTACCACATATAACAAACATGACACGACTCGACGACGTATACATCAGACATTATGTATTAACAGTTATTTATTCTGCATTGTGTTTTATTAATTTTATTTTCTTACTGGTCATGTTCTTTTAGCTTGTTTTCCAAGCAGAAGTGTTCTTATAATAAATGAGGGGATCCCTGATCCACTCCAAGTGAGTAGTAGTGTTGAGTAGATTGTAATTTATTTATATTGTTCTTTCGGTGTAAATGAGGATAAGCAGAAAATTCATTCAAGTTATCTCTCTAAAATTCTATCTAGTGTTCTCCCTTGTTTCTTTTTCTAACGCTCCGCATTTTCTGTACTTTCCATATTTAGAAAGTTGTATTCGCATTTTTATTTTTAGAAACTTGTATTCTTACTTTATTTCAATCCTTGTAATCTTGAGACTTTGATCATAATGGAAATCATATTTTTATATCAACCTTGTTTAATCATACATGCATAATACAAGTGCAAAAAGTTCAAGAACCAAAATTAGTAACTTCGGTGTTCTAACAACTCAAGACTCGTTAAACTCACTAAGTGGAAATTTCTTTGCAAACCGTGAGTATACATGACCCTTTTTACTTTTTACACTTTTGGGTGCAATACGTTTATACTATGAAACACACGCCATCACTTATACTTTATGCTTAAATCACAAACAAACAATCTAACATACATGCTTAATACGTTATGCTTGAGTTCGTATACATTGGAACATTCTTATGTGATAAACTTGTCATTAACTTCGTACGAGCCTCCCCTTAACATGTATAGCGCTATAGGAGTAACGCACCGCCCGTAGTCTTGTGGTCATGTTAAGTCTTTTAAACTTGCGGTAATCAGAGGATTGACTTGTATAATCGCATGCCAGTTATATGTTAATTCTTGATAACAATTTAGTCACATGGATTGTTCAAACTTTTATATACATATGCGAGTATTCAAACTTGTATACTCGCCAATACTTTTGTATTGAACTATACTTTAATACGTATTGCAGGATTTTGATGAAGATGATGATGATGATGATGCACAGAATGTAGTAGGATGCCTAGAAACACACCTTAAACTTTAATACTTGTTGTATTTTAACTTGTTTCAAACTTGTTGTAATTCTATTTCAACCAATGTACTTGATGTAGCAGTGAAACGAAATTTGTTTATTAAATACTTGTCACATTTAGCGTTATGAAGTCTTGAGCAATCTTGTTTTTGTCTCACTCCGATGTTTCCACCATCGCTTGGGGTGTGACAGATTGGTATCAGAGCCATAACTATAGGGAATTAGGAAAAATTTCCATGTTGACCTAGTCTATAGTTAAGCACCATACTTGACCATTCATGAATTATATGCTAAATTCTTAAAAAGTCTTTTATGTGCTCGTATTTACTTTCTTATTTCAAAACATATGCCTTCCCTAAGGCAACCTTACTCGACCATGTGAAAACATGAAAACACTCGTATTATACAAACGAAACGACTTTACCAAAATAAGCGTGAAACCCACACTTTGGTGAAAGACTCTCAATCCTTACTCTCGATTTTCACGAAATTATACATCAAGCTAGGAGTGACATCCTTATCTTGATGGAAAATTTCACCATACTCATTCTAGTGGACCCTTTCCAATGAGTCGGATTTAGTTCCTTATCTCGTTTGGCAAGTACCAACCACACTTAGGGAACGATGCTATCAAGTTATGGGTGAAACCCGCATCTTGATAACTAGTCCCACTCCTCGATTTTCAATCCCGCCAAAGTCTAGAACGTTTGATTGACCAAGGACAGGTAGTAACCGGAAGGGTGAATACCGTTAACCAAAATTTCGGCGAGAGTATTCTACCAATTAGGCAAAAGCATGCTTCCCAAACTCAAAAGCACTTTCGACCATTTTGGTTTAGTTAAAGTTCCGTTTCAGAAAAATCCAAGTTTTAGTCAAACAACGTCATACTAGAATCGATTTTGTGCAGAACACGAATCAAACTTCTCCTTTTCGAAATTCAAAATTTATTTCACAACGATTATACATACATATAATACTTATCCTTTTTCATATGTCTTGCAACTATTTATATATACGATTTCAAAATGACACCGCAAGATGAACACTACTCATATTCCCAAAAATGGGATCATATCATCAAGATAGGAGTGATTCCCTTACCTTGACGATTAGTTCCGCTCCGCTCCTTTCCTTTTTACAACGACTTCACCAAAGAGTTAGGAGTGATTTCCTTACCTCGGTGATCGTTACCAATTCCCATTTCTCAAAGAAATCTTGTCACACCCCCAAAATCCACAAGCGGAGTATCACCGCGGGGCGTGACTTACCAGGATCAAGCCACCAATCATATTGAACAATATAAGTAAGTAAATAAAACCCAACACAAACAATATAATTGGTGTCAAACAATTTAGCAAAGTCTAAGGGGGCGTTTGGTTCGCGGAATGTGTAGGAATTGGAATTTGATAGATTACTTTGAAATCCACAGAATGTGTTTGGTTGATAAATGTATTAATGGAATTAGAATTTAAAAATACCTAAAAAGACAAAATTACCCATAGTAATAAACAATTGGCAAAAGTTTTAAAAACAACTATCTTAGATAAAAATTCAAAAAAAATCTAAAAAATCCAAAAAATTATAAAAAATTCTAAAAATTCAAAAAAATTCTAAAAATCATAAAAATTTATAAAAATTCTAAAAAATTCTAAAAAATCCAAAAAATTCAAAAGTATCAAAAAAATAAATAAAATAAATCTAATATATAATAAAAAATCCAAAAAATCCTAATAATTCTAAAAAATCCAAAAAATTATAAAAAATTATAAAAATTCAAAAAATTTCTAAAAATCATAAAAAATTCTCAAAAAATCCAAAAAATTCAAAAGTATCAAAAAAAATTAAAAAATAAAAAATTCTAAAAAATAATAAAAAATTCAAAAAATCCTAAAAATTCAAAAAAAATCTAAAAAATAATAAAAAATCCAAAAAATTTTAAAAAATCAAAAATATCTAAAAAATAACAAAAAGTTCAAAAAATTCTAAAAAATAAAAAAAATTTCTAAAAAATCAAAAAAATAATAAAAAAATCAAAAAAATTCAAAAAAAATCTAAAAAATAATAAAAAAATCCAAAAAATTCTAAAAAATAATAAAAAGATCCAAGAAATTATAAAAAATCAAAAAAATATAAAAAAATTATTTTTCTGAAATTTTTTTACTTTTTAGAATTTTTTGGATTTTTTGGATTTTTTATTATTTTTTTGATTTTTTAGATTTTTTAACTTTTTTTTCGTTTTTTAGAATTTTTTTGGGGTTTTTAGATTTTTTATTAAATTTTTTATTTTTTAGAATTTCTTTATTTTTTAGAATTTTTTGGATTTTTTATTATATTTTTGATTTTTTTGATTTTTTAGAATTTTTTGGATTTTTTTTATTTTTTTGATTTTTTTACATTTTTTTTATTTTTCAATTTTTTTTTTGGTTTTTTAGAATTTTTTTTGGTTTTTTTGGATTTTTTTAGATTTTGTTTTATTTTTATTATTATTTTTTAATTTTTTAGAATTTTTTGAATTTTAGAGATTTTTTTAGATTTTTTATTATTTTTTGAGTTAATTACATAGTTAGTCCCTGTGGTTTGCATAAAGTAACATACTTAGGTACTAATAGTTTAAAATCACATTTTAGGGTATTAACTTTTTATTTTGTAACATTTGGGGGTATTAAGGCTATTTGTAGGCTTAAAATCACATTCTATTAGTACCTAAGTATGTTATTTTGTGCAAACCACAGAGACTACCTATGTTACTACCCTAGAAGTTAATACCTCAAAACGTTACAAAATGAAAAGTTAATACCCTAGAAGGTGATTTTAAACTATTAGTACCTAAGTATGTTATTTTGTGCAAACCACAGGGACTAACTATGTAATTAACTCTTATTTTTTTGATTTTTTTGATTTTTTAGAATTTTTTGGTTTTTTATTATTTTTTTGATTTTTTGGAATTTTTTGATTTTTTAGAATATTTTGGATTTTTTATTATTTATTATTTTTTAGAATTTATTATTTTTTAGAATTTTTTGGATTTTTTATTTTTTTTATTTTTTAGAATTTTTTTATTTTTTAAAATTTTTTGGATTTTTTATTATTTTTTGATTTTTTTGGATTTTTTAGAATTCTTTTGATTTTTTTATTATTTTTTGGTTTTTAGACAAAAATGAAAGACGCAAGGGGTTATTTCCGTAACTTTGGAAACATTCCCGTGATTTTTTTAACTTTCCTTTGAAATTTAAAAGGAATCTGAATTCCATTAAATAAGGGATTTTGTTGGAATTGAAATCCAATTCCCATCAACTAATTTGTCCAACCAAACACACAAATGAATGGAATTCAAATTCCAATTCCCTTGAAATCCTATGGATTCCTGTCAACCAAACAGACCCTAAGTTAACAGCGGAAACATTAAGTTCAAAACCAAAATATAAGTTTAAAGTGTCATAAAGTTTCTCATGAACACCCAGCGGTTCATGTCCCACAACGACTCCTTCTCCAATGCAAGCTCCAGCAAATAACCTAACGACCTGCAAAGCATGTAGTAACGTATCAACAAAAATGTTGGCGAGTTCATAGTTGGTTGTCTGTTTTAATGTTGTTCCAAAAACCATTAGTTGTTAAGTTGTTTCGAAAACCAAAAGTTATCCAGTTCCATGTTCCCATAACTATATACCATGGGGGCTACTCCATGTTGTAAACCACTAGACCCGTTACCATATCGACTTCTGACTTAAGTCATGTTTGGGTGCCCTGTGTCAATGTCTATCATCATTGACTAAGTGCCCAAGTACATTAGTCCACTCTCGTCCTCTGTTGCACGGTGTGAGGCTTGTCAGACCTATTAGCGCTATTTAACTAATGACCCGTTCGCCAATGGCCCGGCGATTAAGTCGATATAAAAATGAGGGAATTCATGATAGAGTTGTTGTCTAGTAAGTTTAAGGTTGTCCTACCCAAGAGGACCGAGGTACGTATTCTACCCAAGGAGAATACGCAGGTTGCATCTCACCCAAAGGGGATAGTTGTTGTTCCTTAACCCATTCCCAAACCACCGGGAATCCCATGCTTTGTAGAAAAGTGTGAACTCACCTTTTGTTTCTCGGTTTGACTCTTAAAAATAGCTAAGAGTCAAGGTCCGTCAATCACGTCCAAGTATGATTACCAGTTAGTCCATTAGTGGTTTCAAATAGGGCACAATGTTCCTACACGCATCTACCACATAACATGCACTCACTTTGGCAGTTCACGCCCATATATACATTCCACCTATAACTACTCAAGATCAAGCACACGATACTTCACATAACACTTTCGTTGATATATAACAAGTTGGATCATTATCAGATAACATAACCGACATTTAGACACGCAAATCACTACTTATATTGTTTCAGCTTTAACATCCAAAACTGGCCTGTTTTCGGGTATTTTAATAAAATAGTTAACTTGTTCCAAAAATTCCCAAAATTTTACAGAATGCTCAAAACGGTCCACGTCACATTTTGTAAAAATCTCGGGACTCAATTAATTACCAATTATTTTATAAAAATCATTTACCGGGCTGCAGTCAGATTCGTCACTTTCTGACTGCAGTCCACGGAAAAATTCATTTAAAATTCATCAGAAGTCGATTGATGAAATTCCAGATAGAGATTTACGAAGAGACCCTTGGCCATCTACTGTACGAATTTCATGACCTAACTCTATCCAGATTTCAAGTTATCATGAAAAACATAACACACATTTTCTGCAGAAAAAACGCAGCTTTTGCTGCAGTACAAAAGAGACCTTTAAAAATAGCAAACGACCTCAGAAAAATATGATTCCAGCACCATTTGAAGCGTTCTTCAAAAACATATAATTTAGACTTCATAAAATTAATTTTTCGATTTATAATGGTCTGTTTACAGCCAACTGAAGTTGGCTGTTTTCATCAATCAGCATTCTGTTTTACAATCAAATGACACCAAAACACATGTAAACGACCCCAACCCTTCCTATTAACAACCAACAGCTGGCTAATCATCAATTACCATTTAACCATGTCAACAATCACAAACCCTAGATGTAACACATCATGATTTTTCACAAAAACGCAGCCAATGATCATTTATGCATACATATCATCGATTAATTCAACAAATCGCATACCCAATCGAAATAAATCATGCAACAACAAAACCCTAGCATGTCAACTAAAAATCACAGCCATGTTTCTACAAAAATCACACCATGAATCACAATCCAAACAAGAATACTAACCTTAGATCGGAGAGAAGGATTAACGAGGAATAGAGAGGCGACAAGAAGCTGATTGCAAACAGGGGGGCTGCTACTGCCGTCGCATGACCAAAGGGGAGGGTAGGGTTTCAATATATATTTTTCTAACTCATGCATATACGTACATACAAATAGAAGGGTGTTTGGGTCTTGTGGGCCGAAAAGGGAAGGAGTGGGTTGGGCTCATGTTTTGCGCAAGGGGGTATGGGTGGCGGGTTGGGTCGGTTATAGCGCAAATGCGAAGGGGTCGGTTTGGGTTGGGTTTACTAAGTGGCTGTCTTGCGAGTTACACGAAATAATTAATTAAAATGTTTCGTTTCGCAAAGTATCATACTAAAATGTTTTGTTTCGTAGAAAGACGCGTAACACAATACTTCGGTTTCAGATTTCGGTTTCACGTAATTCACATCACACATTACCAAGTTCGTAATCATTCAAGAAAATAATCAAGTAACACATTCAATTCATACACGTACGTTTAATTACAAAGTAAAGCCAAACGTAACAAGGATTTATACGAGTTGTCACATCATCCCTAAGTTGAAAGAAATTTCATCCCGAAATTTAGCACATAGTTTCCGGAGAAGCTAGTTGTGTTGTGCGTTTTCCTGGGGTATCACATCATCCCCCCGTTGGTTTGGAATTTTGTCCCGAAATTCCGAAGTAGCTTCAGCATTGGACTCACCTTTCTGAAACAACTGGGGGTACTTGCGTTTCATCTGGTCCTCCCGTTCCCAAGTGAACTCTAGGCCACGATGGGAGTTCCAACGGACTTGAACGATAGGTATCTTGGTTCGTTTGAGAGTCTTGATTTCCTGATCCATAATCTCCACCAGTTCCTCGACGAAGCGCAACTGGTCGTCGATAGTGAGTTCCTTGAAAGGAACAATGAGGGTCTCATCTGATAAACATTTCTTCAGATTCGACACGTGAAAGATGTTATGAACACCACCGAGCTCTTCGGGCAGATTTAATCTGTACGCCACCTTGCCGATTTTCTTAGTGATTTCAAAAGGTCCGACATATCGTGGATTAAGTTTGCCCCGTTTGCCAAAACGGACCACACCTTTCCAAGGTGATACTTTAAGTAGCACTCGATCCATAACCTGGAACTCGAGCGGTTTCCTACGATTACCAGCGTAGCTTTTCTGACGGTCACGAGTTGCCATCATTCATTGTCGGATTTGGGAAATCTTTTTCGTTGTGTCGATAACAAATTATGGGCCAGTGATTTGGCTGTCGCCCACTTCTGCCCATCATAGAGGTGATCGGCGTGTCCGCCCGTACAAAGTCTCAAACGGAGCAGCCTTGATGCTGGTGTGGTAACTATTGTTGTATGAAAACTCCACTAAGGGTAGATGCCTTTCCCAGCCGTTACCAAAGTCGATAACACATGCTCGAAGCATGTTTTCTAGAGTCTGGATGGTGCGTTCAGTCTTCCCATCCATCTGTGGGTGATAAGCTGTGCTCATGTCCACACGTGAGCCAAAGGATTTGTGCATCGCCTGCCACAAATCAGATGCAAAGCGCGGGTCTCGATCAAATATGATGGAAGTTGGCACTCCATGCCTAGCGACCACTTCCTTCAAGTAGATGTATGCGAGTGTAGAAAACTTATTCCTTTCCATGTGTCACACCCCGATATTTCCACGTTTTACCGGTGGGCCCGGTGGGAAGTATCGTGACGTAGTTGATATCATCATAGTCAAACAACACAAATTTAAATGCACAACGGAAGCAAAAGATGAATCACATTACAAACCGAATATAAAGTAATATCAAAGTATTACAAATGGACTGTAAAGGATCCACAGGCAGATCAAAAGATAAATAATATCATTGTTCAACAGACTTTAACATCTAGAGCTTGCGAGACTTGATTATTGATGCCTGGAGTAGCCAGCCTATTACGTATAGTACCTGCACTTAGCCTTTTTGGAAAATACGTCAGTTTACACTGGTAAATACAACTTAACTGACTCATTTTGAAAAGAGTTTGAAAATCGATTTGAATGCGCTTAGGCAAAAATATCTTTTATAACTTGGGATAATTATTTAAAAATAATATTGTATACAGTTTTACTTATTTGTCGTCCTTCAGGGCCGGTTTGTAGGGCCGGACAAGATTAACTGACACGCCACAGGTATAATGCCCACAAGGTTGATTCCTTTAAGTGGATTACCAGTTTTTACATAATGCAACTGTCAGGTGTACGCCTACACCCCGTGCTTAGGTCGTGGCCATTTCTTTGAATGATGCCAAGGATATCCGGGACATGGTCATTTAATCCCCAAAGGCCATACACCAAATAATACAGATTAAACGAGATATGTAAATGCATTAATCACAATCTGATTTAAATGACTACATACCTGACCAAGCGGTATTATTATAATACCGTATCCCAAGCCCGTATAGGGAAAATAAGTTAAGAGTATTTACCTGAGCAAAGTATAAATCAAAAACAACAAGTGCACGTAGCTTTTACCGGGCTCCTAATCTGGAACGAAGGTTTTTAATAACCTATTAGAATCCTAACGGGTCTTTAATTAAGCCTAAACTTAGACCGGTTAGTTTTAAAAGAGGATACGGTCCAAAAACGCATGATTAAGCGAAGACCGGTTTAGAATGTGGTCTTGACCCGAAAAGCTTGTATACTTGTTTAATATGGGTAAACTAAACACATTCTGGATTTTGAGACAAAAATGATATGGTTTGACCCGTTTCGGCTAATATATGCAAACTAGTTACATAAGCCGATCCGAAAGCGAAAAGTGCGTAACGGGTAACCAAATGAGTCATATACAAGTTTACTAAGTTAGTATGCCTTAAATATGTTGTGACATCAGTAAGATATCTTCTATTATGCCCAAAACGGATTTAAACTCAAATTACGCCCTGTAGAGGTATTTTGGTCATTTTAAAGGTTATAAAAGAGTTTAAATATAAATCTGAGTTTCGGGTCTGATGTAATCAGTAAAAATACTTAATTCACTAAGTTATATCACTAGGGTATAACCTATGTGTGAAATTTATCATTTCTAACCATACTATGCAACGAAGGGGCATTTTGGTAATTTCACCTAAGGTTTAAAGGTCGAATCTGGAAATCTGAGTTTAAAATTTTGCTTACTGCTAAAGTATAAAAATTTATTTAAAACATCAGTAGGTATCAAGTCTTATATATCTAAAATGGTTTTAATACATACTATGTGCTTAAAACGCGTAAAAAGGCGATTTTAAGTGAATTTCGGGTTTTATAAGAAAAGCTGATATTTTTATTATTCCAGAAGGCTTAAAGTATTCTATCTATCATATTGGATCAGTAGAAAAAGGTTTGGTATCAAAAGGATTGGTAAAACTCATTTTATAGCCTAAAAGGGCAAAACCGACAATTACCGAATCAAGCTTAGATCTCTATGTTATGCTTAGCCTAAAAATAAATAAAAATCTCCAAAAATACCAAAATATTATTTTATATCAGTGGGTAAAAAGTTTGGTATTAAAAATTGGGTTTAGATAGGCTATATGCTAATTACGCCGTTTAATTACTAAAAAGCTTTCTAATTACGCTATTGAGCGTAACTCTTAATCTAGACCTCAAACAGATATCAAATTTTAGGTACAAGTTTATAAATCAGTAACTAAGGTTTATATTCTTTTACTTTTTTCAAAAATCACGTTTTAAGGTCAAAAGGGCATAATAGTCAACATTTAAGCATTTAACGGAAACATGCATATGAATCGGATAACTAATGAACCAAGTTGTGTAATCACAGAGGGTTATACTTATATGAAACCTGGTCCTAATAAAGCTCTAAGGAATTTCTAAAATATGTTCTAATGGGTTAGAACTGAAAGTCAAAGCAAAAGTCTACTTTTGCGACTTTCGGCTCAGAAACCAAGCTTAAATTGAAAATTGTCGGGTTGAACATGTTTAGACATGTTCTTACATTAATTACCAAGTTATATTAGTGATAAAACAGGTTGCATAGTTTCTACATTGTTAATTATGCATTTATTTGAAAATAAGCTTTCTGTTGACTTTTTAAGATTAGCTTTGACCCGACAATTGACCTAGTTAGAGTGGGAATCAGAGGGTGCCCTTTTAAGGGTTTATTGCCCACATAATTACCAACTCATAGGTACTTTCAATTTGAAATTTGATTGGACAAATTAAGATTAATGACGAAGTCAAATCTTAATTACGACGGTTTGACTTTAAGCTAATAAACTAAGTAAAACCGAATTAAGAAAGGTTAAGAACACTTACTGAAGTCCTAAGCATGACTAAGGATCCTTGAGAAGTGGCCTTGAGCTCCAGGAATCTCCAGAACAAGAGTTGGAAGCTTTTCAAAGTGTATGCCAAAGTGTTGCAACAATGGGTTCTTATATAGTGAGTTTAATTCATCAAGATCATGCCACAATAGTCTATGGATGTTCCTTGATCACTTCCAGGTGTCCCTAGGCATGGAAAAACCATCAAACAAGCCCCTAGGATCGAATACAAGGTTTCTAAGTCGGTTTAACTTGCTGAACTCGCACCTGTGCATGAATTCTGACCAGCTAAGGCCGTCGCGTAGCGCGACGGCAGAGGGGGTTGTTGGTGGCGCTACGCCAACACCTCAGTCACCATCCACACAAGTTTCAGCTATTTACATTTCAGCCCCTGGTCCTTTCAAACGTGGTTTTAAGTTTATTTCTTGCACTTTTGGTCCTCTAACTTGACTTTTAAGGTCTCCAAGACATAATTAAACATTGTTAAGTCCTTGGTTAACTTTATGATCACCCGTAAAGCCTTGAATTTCATCGTTGACGCTTTTAACCCTTCGTATACGAATATTATCATAACTTTCTCATACTTTATCGAAACCTTGTGAAATTTTTATCACATATTCTAGTGAGTATAATTTATTGTTACAAAGCTTCGGGTTCGCTAAAAGGTCACTCAGAGGTGTACTTTAAACATGTTGACACATTTAGCCCCTGTAGTTTGTAATCTCTCACTTTTTTCCACAATTAGCTTCGTATGATCCATAATTCCTTCGTTTAAGGGTATAAACATCATGTAGGGTTGTTGAAAGATATATTTATCCATTGTTGACACTTTGAACCCTTTTATTCACATACTTTCCTTGTTTGTCAACTTTAGTCCCTCTAAAGTAATCTTTTACACGTTTAAAGCTTATGACACGTGTCGATACATTATTGGACATAAATTTTCGAGGTGTTACATCCTCACCCCCTTAAAAGAAATCTCGACCTCGAGATTTACTGAAACAATTGAGGGTACTTTTCTTTCATTGTGGACTCTACCTCCCACGTATACTCGGGACCTCTTCGGGCATCCCATTTAACTTTCACAATTGGCACATGCTTCCTTCGAAGCTTCTTAACCTGTCGATCCTCGATCGACAAAGGTTTTTCCACAAATTTCAAGCTCTCATCTATGTGCACATCCGTATGTGGTATGACTAGCGACTCGTCAGCTAGACATTTCTTTAGATTGCAGATGTGGAATACATTGTGAATACAACTGAGCTCTTCAGGTAAGTTTAACTTATAAGCCACTGTTCCTACGCATTCGATGATCTCGAATGGTCCTATATACCTCGGGCTTAGCTTACCTTTCTTACCAAATCGCATCACCCCCTTCCAGGGTGATACTTTAAGCAAGACTTTATCACCAACCTCAAACTTTAGAGGTTTTCGCCTTTTATCAGCATAACTTTTCTGCCTATCCCTGGCAGCTTTCAGGCGGTCACGAATCTGGACAATCTTGTCCGTCGTTTCCAGGACTATCTCAGGTCCTGTTAGCTGGACGTCCCCAACTTCTGCCCAACAAACGGGCGTTCTGCACCTCCTTCCATATAGGGCTTCAAATGGTGCAGCTTGTATACTGGAATGATAACTATTATTATATGAAAACTCAATTAACGGAAGATGATTATCCCAACTTCCACCTAGATCAATCACACAGGCTCTTAACATATCTTCCAGGGTTTGAATTGTTCGCTCGCTTTGACCATCCGTTTGTGGATGATATGTTGTGCTGAAGTTTAGTCGGGTGCCTAAGCATTGCTGAAAGCTTTTCCAGAAATGGGATGTATACCTTGTATCCCTATCAGAAATAATAGATACTGGCACCTCGTGGAGAGATACAATTTCATCCACGTACAGCTGGGCTAACTTATCCGAGCTGTGTGTTTCTTTAATTGGTAGGAAGTGGGCTGACTTAGTCAATCTATCCACTATCACCCAAATAGTATCATTTCCTTTCTTTGTCTTTAGCAATTTTGTGATAAAATCCATTGTCACCATTTCCCACTTCCAGGTGGGAAGTTCAGGTTGTTGTAGCAAACCTGACGGCTTTTGATGTTCAGCTTTAACTTGTGCGCAAGTCAAACATTTGGCTACATAGGTAGCTATAGACTTCTTCAAGCCTATCCACCAAAAGTTTGCCTTTAGATCCTGGTACATCTTATCAGCTCCATGATGAATGGAGTACTTAGAACTGTGGGCTTCCTGGAGGATAACATCCCGAAGTCCTCCATAAACTGGAACCCATATTCGTCCATTTAACCTCAGAATTCCGTCCTTCCCGTAGGATAACTGCTCTTCAGTTACTCATAACTTTTCATCAGGATAGTTAGCTTCTAATACAGCTTCCTTCTGCGCAGCTAACAATCATTCATTCAAACTATTCTTTAATTCAATGCTCTTGGCATTGATTCTTATAGGCTTGACCCTTTCCTTTCTACTTAGGGCATCGGCGACTACATTTGCCTTGCCTGGATGGTATCGTATCTCACAGTCATAATCATTCAAAGTTTCCATCCAACGTCGCTGCCTCATGTTCAAGTCCTTCTGATTGAACAGATGTTGAAGGCTTTTGTGATCAGAGTAGATCACACACTTAGTACCATATAAGTAGTGCCTCCAAAGTTTCAGTGCAAATACAACGGCACCCAACTCCAAATCATGGGTGGTGTAATTCTTCTCGTGCACCTTTAACTGTCGAGAAGCATAGGCAATGACCTTGCCTTTCTGCATAAGCACACATCCCATACCTGTGTGCGATGCATCACAATATACTACAAATTCCTTTATTCCATCAGGCAATATCAACACAGGTGCATTGCTCAACTTTTGCTTAAGGATGTCAAAGGATTCCTGCTGCCTAGGGCCCCAGTCAAACTTAATATTCTTACGCGTCAACGAAGTTAAGGGCGCAACAATCCTTGAGAAATTTTCAATAAATCACCTATAATATCCTATTAAACCCAAAAAGCTACGAATTTCTGTGGGCGTCTTTAGCTCTTGCCAATTCATGACAGCTTCAACTTTAGTAGGATCCACTAGGATACCATGCTCACTAATTACATGTCCAAGAAACTGGACTTCGCGAAGCCAAAATTCACACTTTGAAAACTTGGCGTAGAGCTTCTCATGATGTAGAAGTTTAAGAATACAACGAAGATGTTTCTCATGGTCAGCTTGGTTCTTCGAGTAAATAAGGATGTCGTCAATGAAGACGATGACAAATTTATCCAAGTAGGGCTTGCATACGCGGTTCATGAGGTCCATGAATGCTGCAGGGGCATTAGTGAGCCCAAAAGGCATCACTAAGAACTCATAATGACCATAGCGAGTCCTAAATGCAGTCTTGTGTACATCTTCATCTTTAACCTTCAGTTGATGATAGCCTGACCTCAAGTCGATCTTAGAGAGGTAACTTGCCCCTTGTAATTGATCGAACAGATCGTCGATCCTGGGCAAAGGATACCTATTCTTGATAGTGACTTTCTTAAGCTCACGATAATCAATGCACAGACGCATCGATCCATCCTTCTTCTTTACAAATAGGATTGGTGCTCCCCAAGGAGAAGAACTAGGTCTAATAAAACCTTTAGCTAACAAATCATCTAGTTGAGTTCTCAGCTCTTTCATTTCTGTTGGTGCCAACCTGTAAGGCGCTCTCGCGACCGGCGCTGCTCCAGGGATGATGTCAATTCTGAATTCTACTTGCCTATCTGGTGGTAAACCAGGTAGTTCTTCTGGGTATTCAGAAATGACAGGGATATCTTCAACCTTGGGCTTCTGCTCATCAATAGTTACCTGTTCCATATAAATGACACAACCCTTCTTCAAACATCTAGATGCCTTGAGCATAGACACTTGCGCAGGCAGTCCATACTGGGTATTTCCCTGAATGGTAAGTGGCTCACCAGACGGAGTCTTGATCACCACTTGCTTCTTATTGCACACTATCTGGGCTTGGTTACGAGATAACCAATCCATGCCTATAACTATTTCGAAACTGGCTAACTTTAAGGGAAGTAAGGATAACGGAACAGAGTGGTTCCTAATGGATATAACACATCCATCTAACACAGTAGAGGCTGTTTCTAGGGTACCATCAGCTAATTCCACCTTATATTTCACACTTAGGGTTTTAACAGGTAAATTCAGCAACTTACAAGACTTATTATCTACAAACGATTTATCAGCTCCTGAATCAAATAGCACTCTTGCATAAACATCGTTTATAAGGAAGGTACCCGTGATCACATTATCGTCCTGAACAGCTTCTCGTGCATCCATACAGAAGACCCTTGCATTGGTCTTCTTTGCTTCCTCTGGCTTTTTTGCATATTTAGGGCATTTGGTCTTAATGTGCCCTTTTTCATTGCAATTGTAGCACGTAGCATCCTTAATCTTCTGGCAGTCTACTATCTTGTGCTCCTTAGACTTGCATAACCCACATGCGGGTCGTCCTGACTGAGACTTGGTCTCAAGCCTGCATTTTCCAAAGTGGCGTTTTTGGCAAGTCGTGCACTTTGGCTTCTCCTCTTCTCATTGACTACCCTTTCCAGACCCAAACTTCTTCTTGTGGTCCGTGTTTCCCTTAAACTTCTTCTCAGACTG
This sequence comes from Helianthus tuberosus, assembly GCA_030545235.1. NCBI lineage: Eukaryota > Viridiplantae > Streptophyta > Magnoliopsida > Asterales > Asteraceae > Helianthus > Helianthus tuberosus. Next base: position 83,695,223 of record CM060449.1, on the reverse strand, counting down.
TCGTGAGTTGTCGTCCTCACGTTTTCTCTTATTGTCTTTCGAGTTCTTAAGCGATTTTAGCCTAACCGCATCCAAAGTAAGAGATAGAGATAGATCAGCTGCCGACCTAAAAGTAGCAGGTCTAGATGCCTTAACACTGGCCTTGATCTCTGGGGCTAAACCCCCAATGAAGCGAGCAATTCGCTTGGGTTCCGGTGTTACCAGATACGAAACCAGCCTAGACAGGGTATTGAAACTGGTGAGGTAAGCTTGACAATCTAAATTCTTCATCACCAACAATAAAAAGTCTGATTCAATCCTCTCAACCTCGTGTTGAGGGCAGTAATTCTCCTTAATGAGAGCAACAAACTGATCCCATGTCAGATTGTAGAGTGGGATCTTCCCAGCAGCTTGAATGAGAGACTTCCACCATGCCAGTGCCTCCCCCTTAAATGATTGAGATACATACTTTACCACATCCCTTTCAGCACAACCGCTGATATCGACCACGGTGTCCATTTCATCTAACCAAGTCATACAGTCAATCGCTCCTTTCTCCCCAGTAAAATCCTTGGGTTTGCAGGAGACAAAGTATTTATAAGTGCAGGACTTGGCACGTGGTTCATTATCCAATACTACCCTTTTGGATGGGACACTGTGTTGATTGGATTAGTGTCGATCATCATCTTTCTTTGGTTCATCTTTCTTAGAGGGTGGCTTGCTGTGAGCCTCTGAATGAGTCTTGGATTTGGAATGCGGTGCGGATAGGGTCCTACTTCGAGTCCCGCTAGATTCATTATACTGCCGCTCTATAGCTTTTGTAACAGCATTATCTATTAATGGTTGCAGTTCTGCACCGGTTACATGTATCTTAGCATTCTTATGGTTTTCCAGGGGATGACTGTTTACTTCTTCCGACCTAGCCATGTAGCTTAAATGCTACATAAAAGAAAATTAATGACAAGGTTTATTTAGAAACCTATACAGTACTATCGTTCTTGACGATTTATTAACCATGGTCTTTAATAACTATTTTTGTTAATTTGTTAAGCATGCATATATTCAGGATCTTTATTATAATCCCTAATTATAATTTAATAATAGCACTAAAGCCTAGTCACATGGACAGATTTAATTTATAAACCAGGATTTTACAGAATCGAGGTATTAAGGTTTGAATCAAAGTTCATTACCTTTTCTTGACAGGGAGTTGTAGGCCACCACTGTCTTTAGTCCCAAAGGATGTTAATTATAGCCCGTAGGCACTTTATCCTTAAGGGATGATTATTTTAATAAGGAAATTTGGAGTAATCCAATTTATGAATGACTTATGCGATTTTATCGAATCACATTTTGTCAAAAATGCTAACATGTTTTTAGATGTTAATAAGGATTGGAATCTTTTGAATAGGTTTTACCATTTTGGCCATGTCTGCAACGATATATAGACTAGTTTTTACCTTTAAGATTCTTTTTAATATTTAAACACAGAACACTCCTAATTTGAGATGTTAATATGGATCTGAATCTAATTGTGGAACTACCATCTTGGCCCTGTCTTGAGGTGACACATGGCTAGGTCTTGTCCTTTTTAGATTTTGCCATTTTATTATAATGGTAGATCTTATAATAGGAATGTTATTTTAAATCTAACTGTTCCATTAAAATTTAAACAAATACATGGTTGCCCTAAACGGGACTTCTAACTGAAATGACTTGCCCATGCAGGGGCTAATCAGAAAAATAACAAAGGAAACAAATAAGGACAAAATAAAACGAATTAGGATTAGTGCTAAGTTCTTTGTCTAGACTCGAGAATCAAAGAATGTGCAATTGTGTAATTGAGATTAAACACAAAAGGTTAGTGTTTAATTCACTCAGTGTTGGCTCTGATACCAACCTGTCACACCCCGATATTTCCACGTATTACCGGTGGGCCCGGTGGGAAGTATCGTGACGTAGTTGATATCATCATAGTCAAACAACACAAATTTAAATGCACAGCGGAAGCAAAAGATGAATCACATTACAAACCGAATATAAAGTAATATCAAAGTATTACAAACGGACTATAAAGGATCCACAGGCGGATCAAAAGATAAATAATATCATTGTTCAACAGACTTTAACATCTAGAGCTTGCGAGACTTGATTATTGATTCCTGGAGTAGACAGCCTATTACTTATAGTACCTGTACTTAGTCTTTTTGGAAAATACGTCAGTTTACACTGGTAAATACAACTTAACTGACTCATTTTGAAAAGAGTTTGAAAATTGATTTGAATGCGCTTAGGCAAAAATATCTTTTATAACTTGGGACAATTATTTAAAAATAATCTTGTATACAGTTTTACTTATTTGTCGTCCGTCAGGGCCGGTTTGTAGGGCCGGACAAGATTAACTGACACGCCACATGTATAATGCCTACAAGGTTGATTCCTTTAAGTGGATTACCAGTTTTTACATAATGCAACTGTCAGGTGTACGCCTACACCCCGTGCTTAGGTCGTGGCCATTTCTTTGAATGATGCCAAGGATATCCGGGACATGGTCATTTAACCCCCAAAGGCCATACACCAAATAATACATATTAAACGAGATATGTAAATGCATTAATCATAATCCGATTTAAATGACTACATACCCGACTAAGCGGTATTATTATAATACCGTATCCCAAGCCCGTATAGGGAAAATAAGTTAAGAGTATTTACCTGAGCAAAGTATAAATCAAAAACAACAAGTGCACGTAGCTTTTACCGGGCTCCTAATCTGGAACGAAGGTTTTTAATAACCTATTAGAATCCTAACGGGTCTTTAATTAAGCCTAAACTTAGACCGGTTAGTTTTAAAAGAGGATATGGTCCAAAAACGCATGATTAAGCGAAGACCGGTTTAGAATGTGGTCTTGACCCGAAAAGCTTGTATACTTGTTTAATATGGGTAAACTAAACACATTCTGGATTTTGAGACAAAAATGATATGGTTTGACCCGTTTCGGCTAATATAGGCAAACTAGTTACATAAGCCGATCCGAACGCGAAAAGTGCGTAACGGGTAACCAAATGAGTCATATACAAGTTTCCTAAGTTAATATGCCTTAAATATGTTGTGACATCAGCAAGATATCTTCTATTATGCCCAAAACGGATTTAAACTCAAATTACGCCCCGTAGGGGTATTTTGGTCATTTTAAAGGTTATAAAAGAGTTTAAATATAAATCTGAGTTTCGGGTCTGATGTAATCTATAAAAATACTTAATTTACTAAGTTATATCAGTAGGGTATAACCTATGTGTGAAATTTATCATTTCTAACCATACTATGCACCGAAGGGGCATTTTGGTAATTTCACCTAAGGTTTAAAGGTCGAATCTGGAAATCTGAGTTTAAAACTTTTGCTTACTGCTAAAGTATAAAAATTTATTTAAAACATTAGTAGGTATCAAGTCTTATATATCTAAAATGGTTTTAATACATACTATGTGCTTAAAACGCGTAAAAAGGCGATTTTAAGCGATTTTCGGGTTTTATAAGAAAAGCTGATATTTTTATTATTCCAGAAGTCTTAAAATATTCTATCTATCATATTGGATCAGTAGAAAAAGGTTTGGTATCAAAAGGATTGGTAAAACTCATTTTATAGCCTAAAAGGGCAAAACCGACAATTACCGAATTAAGCTTAGATCTCTATGTTATGCTTAGCCTAAAAATAAATAAAAATCTCCAAAAATCCCAAAATATTATTTTATATCAGTGGGTAAAAATTTTGGTATTAAAAATTGGGTTTAGATAGGCTATATGCTAATTACGCCGTTTAATTACTTGAAAGCTTTCTAATTACGCTATTGAGCGTAACTCTTAATCTAGACCTCAAACTGATATCAAATTTTAGGTAGAAGTTTATAAATCAGTAACTAAGGTTTCTATTCTTTTACTTTTTCAAAAATCATGTTTTAAGGTCAAAAGGGCATAATAGTCAACATTTAAGCATTTAACGGAAACATGCATATGAATCGGATAACTAATGAACCAAGTTGTATAATCACAGAGGGATATACTTATATGAAACCTGGTCCTAATAAAGCTCTAAGGCATTTCTAAACTATGCTTTAATGGGTCAGAACTGAAAGTCAAAGCAAAAGTCTACTTTTGCGACTTTCGGCTCCGAAACGAGCTTAAATTGAAAATTGTTGGGTTGAACATGTTTAGACATGTTCTTACATTAATTACCAAGTTATATTAGTGATAAAACAGGTTGCATAGTTTCTACATTGTTAATTATGCATTTATTTAAAAATAAGCTTTCTGTTGACTTTTTAAGATTAGCTTTGACCCGACAATTGACCTAGTTAGAGTGGGAATCAGAGGGTGCCCTTTTAAGGGTTTATTGCCCACATAATTACCAACTCATAGGTACTTTCAATTTGAAATTTGACTGGACAAATTAAGATTAATGACGAAGTCAAATCTTAATTACGACGGTTTGACTTTAAGCTAATAAACTAAGTAAAACCGAATTAAGAAAGGTTAAGAACACTTACTGAAGTCCTAAGCACGACTAAGGATCCTTGAGAAGTGGCCTTGAGCTCCAGGAATCTCCAGAACAAGAGTTGGAAGCTTTTCAAAGTGTATGCCAAAGTGTTGCAACAATGGGTTCTTATATAGTGAGTTTAATTCATCAAGATCATGCCACAATAGTCTGTGGATGTTCCTTGATCACTTCCAGGTGTCCCTAGGAATGGAAAAACCATCAAACAAGCCCCTAGGATCGAATACAAGGTTTCTAAGTCGGTTTAACTTGCTGAACTCGCACCTGTGCATGAATTCTGACCAGCTAAGGCTGTCGCGTAGCGCGACGGCAGAGGGGGTTGTTGGTGGCGCTACGCCAGCACCTCAGTCACCATCCACACAAGTTTCAGCTATTTACATTTCAGCCCCTGGTCCTTTCAAACGTGGTTTTAAGTTTATTTCTTGCACTTTTGGTCCTCTAACTTGACTTTTAAGGGCTCCAAGACATAATTAAACATTGTTAAGTCCTTGGTTAACTTTATGATCACCCGTAAAGCCTTGAATTTCATCGTTGACGCTTTTAACCCTTCGTATACGAATATTATCATAACTTTCTCATACTTTATCGAAACCTTGTGAAATTTTTATCACATATTCTAGTGAGTATAATTTATTGTTACAAAGCTTCGGGTTCGCTAAAAGGTCACTCAGAGGTGTACTTTAAACATGTTGACACATTTAGCCCCTGTAGTTTGTAATCTCTCACTTTTTTCCACAATTAGCTTCGTATGATCCATAATTCCTTCGTTTAAGGGTATAAACATCATGTAAGGTTGTTGAAAGATATATTATCCATTGTTGACACTTTGAACCCTTTTATTCACATACTTTCCTTGTTTGTCAACTTTAGTCCCTCTAAAGTAATCTTTTACACGTTTAAAGCTTATGACACCTGTCGATACATTATTGGACATAAATTTTTGAGGTGTTACACCTTGATTGCCAGAAAGTGTGCAGACTTAATCAGTCGATCAACAATCACCCAGATGGTGTCGTTTCCTGACTGGGATCTGGGTAAGCCAGTGACGAATTCCATGTAAATTTGCTCCCATTTCCATGTTGGGATCTCTGGTTGTTGAAGTGGTCCTGACGGCTTCTTGTATTCAACCTTAACCCTAGCACAGGTCAACCATTTACTAACATAAGTCGCTATGTTAGCTTTCATGTGGGGCCACCAGTAGAGAGTCTTGAGATCCTGGTACATCTTGTCAGAACGAGGATGCACCGAGTAACGAGACTTGTGTGCTTCGTCCATCACAAGCTCTTGTAAGTTTCCATAGAGTGGAACCCATACACGTTCCATGAAATAAAAAGTGCCGTCTTCCTTTCATTCTAGTTTCTTCTCCATGCCCCGTAGGGATTCTGCTTTGAGGTTCTCTTTCTTCAATGCTTCAATCTGAGCGTCACGAATCTGGGTAGGAAGACTGGAGTTGATAGTAATCTGTAATGCACGTACACGCTTAGGTTTGGTTTCCTTACGACTGAGGGCATCAGCCATAACATTGGCTTTGCCTGGATGATAACTGATTGCTCATTAGTAGTCGTTAAGGAGTTCGACCCATCGACGCTGTCGCACGTTCAACTCCTTCTGATCCAAGATATGCTGGAAACGCTTGTGATAGGTGTAGATGGTGCACTTGGTACCGTACAAGTAATGTCTCCGTATCTTGAGTGCAAACACTATCGCTCCCAACTCCAAATTGTGGGTAGTGTAGTTCGTTTCATGAGCCTTGAGTTGGCGTGATGCGTAAGCAATGACTTTCTCACGTTGCATCAACACACAACTAAGTCCTTGGATAGACGCGTCACAAAAAAAAAACGAAATAGTCTGTGCCTTCTAGTAACGAAAGAATGGGTTTACTACAGAGTTTCACCTTCAAGTATTGAAACGCAGATTCCTGAGCAATCTTTCGAGTTAGAGTTGCGGGGGTTTAGGCATACGATCAAGAAAAGCTGGCTTCGCAACGTCAAGAGTCATTCGTTGGAAACTAAACATAAGGTTGTTTGTGTTGTAGGGGCTCCATGGTAAGTGTAGGTATCGTTCGGATTCCTACTAGTTCTTGGAGTAGTTTCAGATGTCGTCAAAGAAAACAAGTGGCATATCTGTCAAGGTAGGCTAAATTCGAATGTCGTGACTGGGAACCTATCTCGGTCGTATCGAGTTCTAAGGATAGTTCTCGTGATACCTCCATATCTGTGATATTCATGGCCCATTGCTCCTAGAGTATCATTCGTAAAGAGTAACTCCTCCAAGCAAGAGTTCGCGAAGAATGTTGTTAGGATACGGATCATAGGATTCGAGAAGTATATCGTGAATGGATGTGGAAACATGCAAAAAGGGTAGTGAATCAGCTCATTGTTTTGCTTTTTCATAGTCTCACAATTCTCAGACACCTTTTCTGCAACAACTTCCTTTTTAATCTCGAAAGCTGGAATTTATCTCTGCTTTATCACTCGAACTTCTTCTTCATCTTTCTTACCTTTCCTTCTTTCTTCGTCTCTCTCAGCTTGATATTTTAAAAGCTCTTTCATTCTTTCTGCCTCATACGAATAATCATCATCACGATCATCTTGTTTTTCAACCTTCTTCTTTGCCATTCGAGCCCTTTCAGCATCTATCTCAGCATCTCTTTCGGCTAGATATTTTAAATGCTCTTTCATACTATTTGCCCAATAATCATCATCATCATCTTCAACCTTTTGAGCAACAAAAGCTTTATGATCTACTGTTCTTTTAGGATCATAATCATCCCAACTGAAATCTTTTGGAAGCCTTTCATCATCTTGATCTGTCAGACATGCTTTACTTTCAGCCGAAATATATTTATCCCAACTAAATCCTTTTGACTATCCTCCATCATCTTGGTTAACAAGATATGCTTTCTTTGATTCTTCAATCTCCTTCCTAGCATGTGCAGTTTGTGGTTGTTGTTGATACGGCTGTTGAGCAACTTGATGATAAATCGCTTTCCGATAATAATCATTGTTGTTGAAAGGATTTTGAGCTCCACTTGCTTCGTGGTTTGTGCATTCTCGCTTGAAATGCCCTTTTTCCCTGCAACGAAAACAAGTAACTTTAGATTTATCAAATCCTAAAGTAGAAACATTTGCATCAAGAAAATCATCTCTTCCTGTGATTTGTTTAAACTTCTCAGCTCTTCTCAACATGCTAGCCAAACACCACTTTCTATCCATAAGTTCCATCTCCTCAGCATCAACCTGATCGTAATCCTCTTTTGTCAACATTGGATTTCCGATCCTTCCTGCAACTAAACTCCCATACGACTCTAACACAGTTACCAACAAAGACATGTGACTTTTGGCTACTTCTTCAGAATAATTTTGATCATTCTCCAGATTTAAAGCAATGTTGCATTGAAGAACTTTGCCACTCTTGGTTGTTGAAAATTTTGAATCGAACGATGGATATGAAGAAAATCCCGTTTTGCTACTTGATCCTTGAGATGAACTTTCAGAAGAACTTTTGGCATTGAAAGCAGTTTCGATCTTTGGTGCAATGTTGGTCTTATCACTAACACCACCTTTGTAATACAAACCAATGTCTTGTTCTCCATCATAGTTCTTCATTCTAGCTATCTTTCTTTGTTCCATCTCTTGAACTTCGAGTTGTTCAATAAAATCACTCAGCGATAGATTGTCAAAATCAGGTTTATTTTTCAACATCATAAGATACGTGCCCCAAACATCATGTGGCAACGCATTAGCCAACTTTTCAATCAATTCTTCTTTATCTTTATTGATGCTCAATCTTTTCATATTCTTCACCAAATTGCAGTATCTTTCTATAATTTGCTTGGTGCTTTCATTTCTTAATCCACGAAATAGATCAAATTCTTTCTTCATAAGCGACGTTTTGTTCTTGATCATCTCTTTATTCCCAACAAATTTCGATTTCAGTTCTTTCCATATCGATTGTGCACTACCGTTGTGTTGTAGTAAGATCAAGATTTCATCCTTTATAGCTTGCTGCAAGAGACTAACCATCAATTTTTCATTTTTGTATTTCTGTTTCTCTTCAACACTTAAATCTTTAATTTCAACCTTCTTTTCGTCATCCTTAACTGGTCTGATATATCGAAATTCAGTATAATCCCATGCATCTAGGTAATATGCTTGAACCCAATTTTCAAAACGTTCGGCCCATCCACTATATTCCTCAATACTCATAAGCTTAGGCGGTTTTTGCGTGGTACCCGTTTCATTTTCTAGCATCGTATTCTGAGTAATAGTGATCGGGCTAGCAAAAGCATTGTAGAACTCGTTTTCCATGATTCGGTTATGAAAATTTCACAAACACAGATTTTCAAACGAAATGGAATTGCTGAAGCACTTTCAAGCGAAATAAACACTTTCAAATGGAATGGATCTTTCACGCGGAATGACCTTTTCAAACGGAATAAACTTTCACACGGAATGAACTTTTCAAGCGAAATGAGCTTTCTAGCGAAATGGACCCTTTCAAGCGAAATGGACCTGTTACCCACTTCGTGCGAAATGAAAGACTGTTTCAAACGGAATGGCACTTTGGGGCGAAATGGAGGCTTATTTCGTGCGAAATGGAAGCCTGATGTACAATTTCAAGCGAAATGAACACTTGGTGCGAAATAGAAGTTTATTTCGTTCGAAATGGATGCAATGTTCAAACGAAATAATATCCAATTCGTGCGAAATGGATATGACGTCACACGGTCGGACAGTTTTTGCTAAAATTGATCAAGTTTTAAGCCAATTTAAGATCTGATTCTTTCAAGGATTTGTTAAAACAGTGTTTCGCACAATATATGTGAAAATCAAGCCATTTTATCTGTGAAATTTAGTTTAATTTTGAAAAATGTGAAGAAAGTGAGTAGAAATCAGAAATTTTCAGCTGAAATGGTAAGAACTCTTCCTCCTGTGCTCTGATACCACTTGTAGGATCGTTTGCATGACCAAAACGAGTCGTTCAGAAGAGTTCTATCCAATACGAAAGGCGGAATGAGACGTATCAGAGTTATTTCAGCTGGTTTGCACTTAGATTCACTTTAAACTATCTCTATATTGATATCAGATCGTTTTACAATTCTGGAGACACTTCGGCAGAGCTTCGCTACCGGAATCAGAACGTTACAAATGATTTGAACAAGGCACTATTTATAGGCAAGTTCATTCCGCACGAAATGGTTCACACGAAATGGACTTCTCATTTCGTACGAAATGGCCAGCATTCATTTCATGCGAAATGGACCATCCTTCATGATTTCAACATTTTCTCATATATTGTGCCCTGATCTATCTAATCTATTACAAGACTCGATACAAGACGAAGTCGACAGACATATGCACCAACAGAAAGTTTAATTGTTCACTGCTACATTGTCTTTTGCATTTGCCTCGTTTATGTTAAATACTCGTCCATGTGCTGGATTTGCATTAACAAGTCTTGGGCAATTGTTCCGATAGTGAGTAAGATCACCACAGTTGTAGCACGATCCAGGTGGATATGGTGCTTGAGCAGCAGCAGGATTTGCAACAGTTTGGTTTTGGATAGCAAGACGGCATGTATTGACCAAATGTCCCAATCGCCCACAGTGGGTACATTTGTGACACAGCGTTTGATACAGATGATGACGGTTGCATTTGTTGCACAAAGGTGCAGTGCCAGCATAGTTTTTCTTAGCACGAGGTTGTGCTGGCTGGATGGGTGCAACCTGGTTGTTCTGAGTAACTACAGCGAAGTTCTGTGAAGTCTTACATTTCTTTGACTTCTTGGTGGACTCAGTCTGTTTATCCTTTGGCTTTGTCTCATCTGATGGTTTCTTGTCCCCTTTTTGGAAAAGTTTATCCTTCCTGATCTGAGATTCAGTCAGGGTAGTGGATAGTTCAATGGCCTGTCAGACGGTGGTAGGGTTGCTACCAGTAACAATGTCTTGAAATGGGTCAGGGAGGCCATCAATGTACTTTTCAATCGCCTTATCCAAAGGCGTAACCATGGTAGGACAAAACAGACTTAATTCCTAATAACGATCAGTGTAGGCTCGATGTTCACCGCTGTCTTGCTTAAATCGTCGAATTCCGTTTCCAGTGCCCTGAGTTCATGACGAGGACATAATTCCTTCATCATTAGAGCCCGAAGCTCTTCCCAAGTTTGTGCCATTGCCACATCGGCACCCCTATCCCTCATCACACCGTTCCACCATATGAGTGCTCTTTTCTGGAATACACGCGATGCAAACTCAACCTTTCGCTCATTTGGGCATTGTACATGACGAAATGGGCTTTCGAGACTCTTAAACCACTATAGGAGCCCAGTGGCTCCTCCAGACTCAGTAAATGTAAGTGGCTTAGCTGAGTTGAACTGTTTATAGTTGCACGGAGCGGGTTCATTGTTGTTATTGTTGTTGTTTGTTTGGTTTATCTGGGTTATCAGGTTTGGGAGTACAGTAGCGATTTGCTGAGTGATTAAGGCTGCTATGGCGGCATCCTGAGTTTAATCACATCGAAGGGGCATTCTAAAAGAGCAACGAAACATAAAAGGAAACGAGTGAGATGATATTGGATAGTAAAAATTGAATGCTTGAAAGAATATCGACAAAGCATGAAGATTGTGATTATTTTTTCGTTACCTAAAACAAACAAGCGACACTATGACTAATCAAAGTAAATAGGTCATATTAATGTATTGCGAAGACATGCTTTAGCCTATAAGTGGACACTCACCCCAAGAGTTCCCAAGTAAGAGTGACTGGTCCGATACTGCGGATTTGTACGAACACTCTAGCCTTAGACAGAAAACTCGAGGTACAGGCACCCACCCTTCCAGATTGCACGTTTTCACATTATAAAGACCCAAACTTTGACGAGATTTTGAAAACTTTAAAGGCGTAGGCCTAAGGCAAATCGTCTTAGAATAGATGATTGATCTTCAGAACGGATTTGTAATTTGTGTTCTTGTTATGGTTGTCACCTAAACATAGGTGACGGTTTTGTTTAAGATCTAAACACAAGATAACTTGTGTTAGGGTCCTAGGAAGGTTATAGTCTAGGTCAAAGCATTACTAACAACCTAATTCCCTACAACCATGAGCTCTGATACCAACTCTTTTGTCACACTCCGACCGCGTAAAACAACAAACCGCGGCGGAAACGTCGGGGAGTGTTGTAACAGAATCATTGTTTCACAACACATGGTGATTGAAGTTTTGTTTTATCCCTTTAATGGACTCATTGGTTTAATACAAACCAGATAAATAAAAATAATCGTCTTTCAAGTTTTAAAGTCACTAAGGCACGAGTCCATCCTATGTGTAGCATGCGTCAACAATCATCACATAGTAGCACCTGAAACATATGTGAAAATAAAACGTCAGCATAAAAATGCCTGTGAGTAACATAGGTTTTGTGAATTAGATTCATGGCTTTGGATAACATAAGAAAAGGTTTTATATTTACAAATTTAGCCATGAATCCCTCTAAATAGTTTGGTTTCTAAACACATTGCTTTGATAAAAAAGGTTTGTAGTATATGCAAAAATATACTTTGGTTTTGAAATAATCGGATAAGTAGTATATCAAAATATACTTTAGTTTGAAATAGTTAAATAGATAGTATATCAAAATATACTTTGGTTACTAAAATAATAGATTTGGTAGTATATGACAAGTATACTTTAGTTTAAGAATGAAAGCATCGGTAGTGTATCAAATTATACTTTGGTTTGAAAGTAGCATATCAAACTATGCTTTGGTTTGAAAATAGCATATCAATGATGCTTTTGTAGTATATCAAAGTATACTTTGGTTTTGTAAATTGCATATCAGACTATGCTTTGGTAAACAATATCACATTGGGAGCATATCAACTTATGCTTTGTAAGTATATTAAATATACTTAAATTGTGATTTGGTAGTATATCAAACTATACTTTAGTAAAACAGTATCACGTTGGTAGCATATCAAAATATGCTTTGGTAGTATATCAAACTATACTTTAGTAAACAATAGCATATCAAACTATGCTTTGGTTTTGGAAATAACATAAGTTAAGTTTTTATGACTTAATTGGAAAACATTTGCAATCTATACATTGGTTAATAAAATATCACGTTGGCAGCATATCGAAATATGCCTTAGTAGTATACCGAAATATACCATAGATCGTGATTTGGAAATACATTCAAACCTAGTGTATCAAACTACACTTTGGTGACTATAGAAATACCACAAAGGCAAATCTATTTGGTTTAAACTTTGGTTTCTGACATTCCATACAACAGGAATGAGGTGTCAAGTCCTATAGCGCTATATCGTACTACCAATCGGCTTGATCATTGTTAATGAATATATAAGTAAAAATATGAACCAACAATTAGTCTCACAAACTTTGAAAATCAGTATTTAAGCCATAGATAATAGTTCAATTCGTCAAAGGATATGTACTATGCATGTGAAAAAATATTGCTTGAAATCATGAAAATAGTTTATAGGCACATATGAATCACCCCAAAACAATTGAAAGCGGTAAAAGAGGGGATTATGTACGCACTTGAGATTGCAAGTATCCTTGAGTAAGTGACCTAACAAAGCTCGGGAAATCAAGGAATCAAGTGGCACCTAGTATGGAATCACTATGTTAATAATTGGGGCCTAAATCGGGAGATCGGGTAGAATGAGGTTTTGTAAACCAAATGAGTTTTAGAACTCATATGATATTGTTTAACAAAGCCTATATTCTGATTTGGAACCTTTCCTAAGTGCTTATGACCCGTTAAGGTAGTTTACGCTACTTTAACGCGTCATTTGCACAAAAGCATGTTCGGAGGGTCTAACTAGTCCTATGATAAGTCTTATATGCCTAAAGATGCTTAATAATGTTGCATAATCAGTTTAAGTGTCAAAAACTTGGTTACGTATGCTAAAATTCAAATTATGCAGAAAAAGGGCATTTTGGTCATTTTCCTAAGGCATATAAACTACCTATCATACAACAAAGCAAACAAAGTGACGATAAGGTATAACCTTGGAAGGTTATTCCCTATAAAACTATGGTCTCAAAATATGTTTGGTCGGATCCTAATGATCGACCAAACGGGTCGGGTTCGAAGTTCTAAGCGGTTGTTTAGACCGCTTGACTTACGACCCTAAATAAGCACTAAACTAAAAGTGATGAGTTAAACATGTTAAAACATGACATGTTTAACTAAGTTAGAAAGTTGACTTGATATCAAAACAAAGTGTTTTGATACCCGAAAATAGTTTCGTCGCAAAATGCACATAATCGTGCATGTCACACCCCAACCGATGGCGGAAACATCGGAGTGAGACGAAATAGATTGCTCGAGACATCATAACACTAAAATTTGTGACAAGTATTTAAATAATAATTTCATTTCATTTCTAAAGATTCAATTACAAGGATTTGAAGCAAATACAACAACATGAATAATGGAATACAAGAATTACAATACAATAAGAATACAAAATTTTAAATGTGTATCTAGGCATCCTACTACGTTCCAAGCATCATCAACATCATCAAAAAACCTGCAACATGTTTTAAAAGCATAGTTCAATACAAAGGTATTGGCGAGTACACTAGTTTTGGATTCGTGGTATATGTATAAAAAGTATTTTCAATACAACATAGCATTTAGTATACGAGGTCAAACTATCATGCATAACAATATGTCAACTCTAGTGTCCACTAGTATTTAGCATCCCTCGTCACAAAAGCAACGAGACCGTTATAGAATAAAGACTTAACAAAACCCCGTCGGGTGGTGTGCTACACCTATAGCGCTATAATTGTTTAAGCCGAGTTAACAAGTAGTATGTATTCTAGCATGAACCTAAGCATATCAAGGCATGTATACGGATCGAATGAATAAAAGCATGTTTGAGAATTGTGCGGTTTAACAAGTAAAACATGTTGCACCCAAAGTGTATTTAAAAGGGAAAATGGGTCAAGTGTACTCACAAATTTGCTAAGTCTTTCGATTATCCAATGTGACGGAGTTATTGAGATTAGAAGGTCGAGTATGTTCGATTTGGGATTTTAAGAGACGGGTACATTCGGTCAAAGGATATGGAGTTTAAAGTGCATGAAAAGTAAGTATATGAAAAGTAATCATCTTGTACACATAGCACATGTTCTTGACACTATTAAAACTCAAAAGAGTTTGTAGGATTTCATGGATCAAGGGTCCATTAGAGTCATAATAAGTGTATGGTTATAGATGGTGTAGGTCTAATACTTTGACGAATGAACACGAATTCATCATCAAAGGTTCGAATGTTCAATAGTATATATAGATATTATTTAGGTTATGTAATATATCAATAAGTCCAATAGTTCAAGCATGAGGTAGGAGGATAAATCCTCCATTTAGGAACCTCTTTATTGTCATAGAAATCATGTAGGAGGTAGGAAGGATTGTCTTCCATTTAGGCACCTCTAAGTGTTCACCACTACACTTGATGTAAGAACATACAAGGAGGCTCATGAACTACAAGTAATACAAGAATACTAAACACTAATCTATTCGAAATCATCAAGCAATGTGTGGATTTTATGTAGGATAACCCAAGTTAATCCTAAATCACACCTACATCAAGTCTTGAACTTGAACATCACTTGTGGGTTAAACCCTTGAACAAAACAGAAAGTTTATGATGATTAATCCTCTGATTTTGAATGTCTCAACCTTGTTTTAAGCCTAACTAACCATAGATGTGGTTATAAGCATAAGGACATAGGTTTGAGATGAGTTTCCTCAAGTTTAAACAAGTTTATCAAAGTTTGAAACAAGAACAGAAAAATCAATCCACTTTGGAGCCCTTTTGGCAACATTCCAGGCTCTGGTTTTTCAGGGAAAATCCATGGAAAGGTAGCTAAGGTCAATACAAAGTAGTAGGAAAAAGAATCAAGTGAATCGGACAAGAAATGAGTGAGATATGCTTGTTTTAAGAACATGGTATGAATCTGGACGAATTTCGAATTTGCAGCTGATTAAGAGGTGTTTTGAGAGAGTTTTAGTGTTGCAAAAGTGGTAGGGAGGCTGAGATTAAGTTTTATTTATAGGGGAAAGGATTAGGGTTTAAGGGGTTGGCATTAAATGTAATTAGGAGGGGTTAAACAAAAAAAAATGGATATTGTTGCTGTCCAAACTTGCAGCCGAGAGGGCTGTTTAAAGCCAATCATATCTTCTTTTTATTTTTATTTTGTGGCATTTAGTGGTTAGTATAATATGCTATTTTAAATAAACATATAATTTATCCTTTTTAATTAAGTGTAACATGAGTGGATGGAAGGTTCTAATTAAAACAACCAAACATTCTCCTTGGTATGTGACCGTAATGGCTGTTTAACAGCCATGGTTTGTAAATTTTTTCTATTAAACTAACATATAAGTTGGTATTTATTTTAAGTTAGGTTAGTGCACTATATTTAAATATTAAAATCTCATGATACTAAGTGTTAAAACCACAAAAGAAAGGCATTTGTTACAAGGTTGGCAGCTCCGAATGCTGCTGACTTTCTTTCCCCTTTTTTTTATAACAAAATTCATATTTGAATTACTATATCAACTTTAACATCAACGTTGATGTTAACATATTTTTTTATCATAGTATTATTATTATTATTATTATTATTATTATTATTATTATTATTATATTACTATATTATTAGAATTAACCACGTATTTAATAGTTAACAAGCATGTATAAGTTATGGGTACCAGTATGTCGAGTATCGGCCACACGTATGCATTCGAGATTGGTAACGTATAACCCGAGTATTGCAACACGTACGCATGTATAAAAATAGAATTTCATTACCATCGAAGTATCAGATTTACAATGGTTTGAAACGAAATAAGAAATACAAAAAGGAACAGGCTTCCAAAAAATTAGAAATACAAGACACGTTTCTAATTAAGAAAAGTACGAAGAATCAGGGCATTACAGTCTCCCCTCCTTTAGGAAATTTCGTCCCGAAATTTATTCAAGAGGAAGACTTGAAGAGTTTTGGCAAAAGGTGTTTATTAAGAATTAAGACTTGGAAAATTTGAAAACGTTTTGAAAAGCATGAAGTTTTGGAGAACGTCAAGGTCTAGTACTTTGAATACAGTGATAACGGTCTACTAAGTACGTCTACGCAAGAAATAAGAATAGAAAGACGGTTTTAGGGTTAATGCGTCAAGTTAGGATTTGAACGTTTAAACAGACTTGATTGTGAATGAGGTTCGCTTAAGAGGATAAGGAATGAAGGAGAATAATGAGAGTATAAAAGCGAACGAATTATGTCGAATACACGGATGCGAGTATAAGAATGGCATAAGTATTGGATAGACGAAAGTGGCGTGCTAAGAATGAAATCTCGTCGTGGATAATCGGATATAATGCGTTTGTGAGTTGTCTAAAGTTTGTATTAGGTCTAAAAGGTCTGCAAAACACCAAATTTCTCATGGCACGTTTTATGAAAATTTGGTAACATGGTGAAAACACTTATATATAGGAAGTACCAGCGGCGTATCCACCATGTTTTGACCACATTATGTCCGTTTCGTATTCGGTGTCACGTTACGTTCTGTGTCTTACCATACACAGTAGTACACTCTATGATTCTCATACGCCTATCACTATAATCCCGTGTGCACCCGTGATTATATCGATCGTCGCATGATCCGCATAGCTTGTACTAGTTGCGTATGAATTAAGGTATTTGAAAATAAGAATGAGTACGTATAAGTATGTAGCATATAAGCAAGTCCATGCTTAAGTATGTATGGGACCCACGTAAGCGAATCCCTCGGATTCCACTCGCGTATGGGTACGAATGTATGAATCATGAGTATGAATGAAAGTATGAGTATAGATATAAGTTTAAGTATGAATATTCACGTAAGTATGAGTATAGACATAAAACGTACGAGTAGTACACGTATAAGTATAAGCATAAAACGTATGAGTATAAGTATAAGTACGAATAAAAAAAATTATGTATATAGTGTATGTTAAAGCATAATGAATTTGGACATATAAAAACGCTCGAGAAATTTGAATATGTAAAGAAAATGACCTAAGCGACTTCGTCGCGAGGTATCGATTAAAACGTGTATGATGATTTACATGTACAGTTGTTTAAGCGAAATGTTGAGTTTATTGAATCAAAATAGATCGAGTTTGATTTGGAGGTAGAATATAGCTTGTGAATGTAAGACAATGTAAAGTATTCATTGGTTATGCATAACGTGTTTTGTAATGAATGGAAATGCTACTTTTGTTTTAAAAAAGTTTACGTATGTTGAAGGTTGTCGGTCCCCATGAAGTCTTCTTGCCCAGGTGTTTTGAAATTTGAATGACGAATTAAGCGGTGTAGAAAAAAAAATCTTTGAAAATAATGGGTTTGTTTCGTTTGCATCAAAACAAGAAATTTTGAATTTTGGAGGTCCTTATGAAAACCTTGATCCTTAGAAAAGAAATTTAGCAAAACGGACTTAGTGATCATTAAAAAATTTTTAACAATTTATTTGTTGATGTTGAAAAGAGTCTTTGGTAAAATGATCATATAACATCCATAAGATTTTATAAGTATATGAGAAAGGTTGGTTTGATTTCGATTGGGAGTGGAAGTCTTTAGTATGATGATATAAAGTGAGTGTGTTTTAGTGATTAAGTCGAATATGAAGTTCATGGGCAAGAGATCCATTGGAACGATTAAATTGATAGGTAGCATTTCGTAAGGTTTTGAAATTCGGGTAATAAAACGTTTTAAGACATGTTTAAGAATTTCGTGTAAATGAGTTGAGTGAAAATAGACTGTAAGATAAGTAGTACGTTTGATAAAACAATGTATTTTTGAAATTGACATAAGTAGATATTTTGAATAATGATAAATGACTTAGGTATAAAACATGATCGGGTTTGCATAACAAAATATTTTGAAGGAAAGTTTTGGTAACGATCACCTAGGTAAAGGAATCACCCCTAATTCGTTGGTGAGCTCGTTTTAAGAAAAGAGGGAGTGGAGTTAATCGTCAAGGTAAGGAAATCACTCCTATCTCGATGATATGTCTCCATTTTGTGATTATAAGAATTGTAAATTTAATTGGTGACGTTTTCGAAATCATGCATGTGAAATACGTACAAGTGTATGAAAGGATTTAGTATGATATGTGTGTAAGGAAAAAAATCTCAAAATAAATTCGAATTTGAAAAGAGAGAATTTCATTGCATAAGATTGATAATAGTAAATCATAGGTTTGATTAAAACTTGGATGGTTCCGAAACGGAACTTTGACTAACCAAAGTGGTCAAAAAGTCTTTCGAATTTGAGGAGCATGCTTTGGCCTAATAGGTGGAATACTCTCGCCGACAAGTCGGTTAACGGTATTTACCCTTCCGGTTACTACATGTCCCAAATCAATCGAAATTTCGAGACTTGGCGGGATTTATGAAAATATCAAGGAGTGGAACTAGTCGACAAGGTGCGGGTTTCACCCCTAACTTGACGATTTCGTATCTTAAGTGTGGTTGGTACTCGTCGGGTCAAAATTTAATTTCAACATTTTGACGAGGGTCCACTAGAATTTGAAATTTGAATTTCTCCATCAAGGTGAGGATTTCACTCCTAACTTGATGGTGAATTCCATGTAAAAAGGAAAAGTAGATGGATTGAGAATTGTTCGCTAAATTGTGGGTTTCACGCATATTTTGGTAAAGTCATCTCGTTTGTGTATTACGAGTGGTTTCGATTTGAGTATAAACGTGTAAAAGACGAATGTTCAAAATAATAATAACAAGTATAAGCACATAAGGCATTTCAAGAAAATAACACGTAAAATAAATTTCAAGAATAGCACATAAAGATGTTTCATAAAAATAGCATGTGAAGCAAGTCTGGTCGAATTTGGTGCTTAACTATAGACTAAGTCAAAAGCATGGCAATTTTCCTAATTCCCTATAGTTATGGATCTGATACCAATCTGTCACACCCCAACCGATGGCGGAAACATCGGAGTGAGACGAAATAGATTGCTCGAGACATCATAACACTAAAATTTGTGACAAGTATTTAAATAATAATTTCATTTCATTTCTAAAGATTCAATTACAAGGATTTGAAGCAAATACAACAACATGAATAATGAAATACAAGAATTACAATACAATAAGAATACAAAATTTTAAATGTGTATCTAGGCATCCTACTATGCTCCAAGCATCATCAACATCATCAAAAAACCTGCAACATGTTTTAAAAGCATAGTTCAATACAAAGGTATTGGCGAGTACACTAGTTTTGGACTCGTGGCATATGTATAAAAAGTATTTTCAATCCAACATAGCATTTGGTATACGAGGTCAAACTATCATGCATAACAATATGTCAACTCTAGTGTCCACTAGTATTTAGCATCCCTCGTCACAAAAGCAACGAGACCGTTATAGAATAAATACTTAACAAAACCCCGTTGGGTGGTGTGCTACTCCTATAGCGCTATAATTGTTTAAGCCGAGTTAACAAGTAGTATGTATTCTAGCATGAATCTAAGCATATCAAGGCATGTATACGGATCGAATGAATAAAAGCATGTTTGTGAATTGTGCGGTTTAACAAGTAAAACATGTTGCACCCAAAGTGTATTTAAAAGGGAAAATGGGTCAAGTGTACTCATAAATTTGCTAAGTCTTCCGATTATCCAATGTGACGGAGTTATTGAGATTAGAAGGTCGAGTATGTTCGATTTGGGATTTTAAGAGACGGGTACATTCGGTCTAAGGATATGGAGTTTAAAGTGCATGAAAAGTAAGTATATGAAAAGTAATCATCTTGTACACATAGCACATGTTCTTGATACTATTAAAACTCAAAAGAGTTTGTAGGATCTCATGGATCAAGGGTCCATCAGAGTCATAACAAGTGTATGGTCATAGATGGTGTAAGTCTAATACTTTGACGAATGAACACGAATTCATCATCAAAGGTTCGAATGTTCAATAGTATATATAGATATTATTTAGGTTTTGTAATATATCAATAAGTCCAATAGTTCAAGCATGAGGTAGGAGGATAAATCCTCCATTTAGGAACCTCTTTATTGTCATAGAAATCATGTAGGAGGTAGGAAGGATTGTCTTCCACTTAGGCACCTCTAAGTGTTCACCACAAACTTGATGTAAGAACATACAAGGAGGGTCATGAACTACAAGTAATACAAGAATACTAAACACTAATCTGTAAGAAATCATCAAGCAATGTGTGGATTTTATGTAGGACAACCCAAGTTAATCCTAAATCAAACCTACATCAAGTCTTGAACTTGAACATCACTTGTGGGTTAAACCCTTGAACAAAACAGAAAGTTTATGATGATTAATCCTCTGATTTTGAATGTCTCAACCTTGTTTTAAGCCTAACTAACCATAAATGTGGTTATAAGCATAAGGACATAGGTTTGAGATGAGTTTCCTCAAGTTTAAACAAGTTTATCAAAGTTTGAAACAAGAACAGAAAAATCAGTCCACTTTGGAGCCCTTTTGGCAACATTCCGGGCTCTGGTTTTTCAGGGAAAACCCATGGAAACGTAGCTAAAGTCAATACAAAGTAGTTGGAAAAAGAATCGAGTGAATCGGACAAGAAATGAGTGAGATATGCTTGTTTTAAGAACATGGTATGAATCTGGATGAATTTCGAATTTGCAGCTGATTGAGAGGTGTTTTAAGAGAGTTTTAGTGTTGCAAAAGTGGTAGGGAGGCTGAGATTAAGTTTTATTTATAGGGGAAAGGATTAAGGTTTAAGGGGTTGGCATTAAATGTAATTAGGAGGGGTTAAACTAAAAAAAAGGATATTGTTGCTGTCCAAACTTGCAGCCGAGAGGGTTGTTTAAAGCCAATCATATCTTCTTTTTATTTTTATTTTGTGGCATTTAGTGGTTAGTATAATATGCTATGTTTAAATAAACATATAACTTATCCTTTTTAATTAAGTGTAACATGAGTGGATGGAAGGTTCTAATTAAAACAACCAAACATTCTCCTTGGTATGTGACCGTAATGGCTGTTTAACAGCCATGGTTTGTAAATTTTTTCTATTAAACTAACATATAAGTTGGTATTTATTTTAAGTTAGGTTAGTGCACTATATTTAAATATTAAAATCTCATGATACTAAGGTGTTGTTTGTTTTTGCAGACATAAACTGTCTGCAAGCTGATTTCATCTGTTTCCATGTCTGCAACTGAAGATGTGGTCTGAAGCTCTGCAAGCTGAAAATATCAGACTGTTTGTTTTTTGTGTCTGCATAAACTGAAAATCATCAACAAACACATAAGATCTTCTACATATGTTGTTTAACACCCAAACAATTAAACAAACTTTTAATAAAATTTGTTTGAGTATTTTTCCCTGTCGGTGCTGTGAATCAACATGCTGACAAATGTGATTACAAGGATATGCCACAAAATTAAATTTTAGTTTTTAAAGTAATAAAAACAATCATTATTCGGCCCACAGGGCTTGGATATGGCCGATTGGCCCCCTCATCTTTCTTATCTAGTTTAAGAGGTGTACAAAATACTTGGTTCTCAAACTTACCTGACCTGTCTCCGATGCAAGCCGATTGGCCCCCTCATCTTTCCATGTCTACCCCCTCTCTCGGTTTCTCACAGATGCAAGCCGATTGGCCCCCTCATCTTTCCATGCCTCCGATGATGATATTGAAGACGACCAGACGGTGGTGGCTGACAGCTCTGCAACTCTCCTTCTCCATTTGAGGGAGAAGACGACCAGACGGTGGTGGTGATCGGAGTTGGCTGGTACGTCGCCGGAGTCCGGCGACTCGATCTGAGGGAGAAGAGGGGAATCAGAGGTGGATGAGGTCTGTGTATAAGGTCTGCTCTTCATTTGTGAGGGTTTATGTTTTGGTTCTTTGTGAAGATGTTTTAAGCAAGGAATCAAAGCTTAATTTTTAAGATGAAAAAATGTGTTTTCAGATCTGTTTAAAGAAAAAAAAACAAACAGTCTTCAAGACCTTATGTCTGCCCGCCTGCAGACATAGGCTCTTTGCAGACCTTTTAAGCAAAAACAAACACCCCCTAAGTGTTAAAACCACAAAAGAAAGGCATTTGTTACAAGGTTGGCAGCTCCGAATGCTGCTGACTTTCTTTCCCCTTTTTTTATAACAAAATTCATATTTGAATTACTATATCAACTTTAACATCAACGTTGATGTTAACATATTTTTTTATCATTGTATTATTATTATTATTATTGTTATTGTTATTATACATATGAATTAAGACTTCTCATGAACAGTACTTCATTTTTTATATTTTATTTGTTACTTAATTTGTTTTTTTAGCAATTACTTGCATTTGTTAATATTTTAAAAATTATAGAATCACATCTATGTTTTATCATTTTTAACATTTCAAGTTATTTGCATGTGCATTGTGATGGTATGTCACCGCGAGTATTGAATCGGTATCGATTCGGTTTATTACAGTACTTGTATGATACTGCATGAAGTCAATATAGAAATCAATACATGTTTTACATCGACCGAAAACGATAAAAACAAATATCGATACCGAAACGGTATTGATCAATTCATATTGTACCAGTACTTGGTACCCATTTTGTTAGGTATGATACTATGTTCGTCTATAAAAACAATTAAAAATACCAATAGCAAAACCGATGTTGTTTTTCCTGTTTCGGTTCGGTTCACTACAGTAGAGACACGGTATCCTTTATAAAAGATGCAAACGATCAGACAAAAACTGTACTGATATTCGTTTCGGTTGGGTACGGTATGGTAACGATACGATGTTAGTTTATAAAAAACAAAAACAATAAAAATATATATACCGGTACGGATGTTGTTAGTCATTTTCAGTTCGGTTTGGTATGCTAGCGACATATTATCCGTTTTCAGTAAATTTATATCACATTGTTAATAAAAATAAACATAGAACGCAAATGAACCTAACCGATATCAACTAACCAACATCGGTAAGGTTTTATATTTCGATTACTATAGCAATTGCCGGTACCATAGTAAACCGAACCGATACTGACCGAATCCCCGCCGCGAAGCGCGGGGAAAATCTTACTAGTTGTTATTGTTATTGTTATTGTTATTGTTATTGTTATTGTTATTATTATTGTTATTGTTATTATTATTATTATTATTATTATTATTATAATTAACCACGTATTTAATAGTTAACAAGCACGTATAAGTTATGGGTACCAGTATGTCGAGTATCGGCCACACGTATGCATTCAAGATTGGTAACGTATAACCCGAGTATTGCAACACGTACGCATGTATAAAAATAGAATTTCATTACCATCGAAGTTTCAGATTTACAACGGTTTGAAACGAAATATGAAATACAAAAAGGAACAAGCTTCCAAAAAAATAGAAATACAAGACACGTTTCTAATTAAGGAAAGTACGAAGAAGCAGGGCGTTACAGTGCATTTTGACCGAAACTTTGACTCGTCACTTCGACTAGTCAACGTGGTAATCAGTAGGTATATTCGCAAGGGACTATAACCATCGTGATTACGCTCACGTTGCAAAGTTCAAACGAACTTTGTGTTGACCAAATCATGGTCAAAGCTGAAAGTCAAACAATGTTTGACTTTCTTGCTTGAAATAAATAAACAAGCATGAAAGGACACTTACGAGAGTCCTAAGCTTGGAAAAATGAACTAGAATGCTCAAGTATGAGGCCTCCAACAAGTGTGGTAGCCACAATTGGAGCAGAGATAAGAGAAGAAGGAAATGAGCAAAGATGAATGAAGTTGGTCATGGGTATTTATAGGAAACCTTGATCCTTCAGATGATTGCCAAGTGTCTTATGTGTTGATCAAGGAACAATCAAGACCATACACATGTTAGAAACTGATTAGAGGACTTGAAGAACACATAAACCAGCCCACAAGTTGCAAAAACTGAGATTAAAACTAAGTTCAGCAGTTGTTTTGAAGATTCAGTGAATCTGCTATGCTGGAGGGTCCTTACGGACCGTATGGGTGTTATGCTTACGATCCGTAAGCATGGATCCAGGCAGCAAGTTTTGAAAAGTGACAGTTTTGGTCCCTGGAGCCTGGTTTGTCGCATTTTGGCATTTCTAACACCCGTTAAGCCCATTTTCAAGCTCCATGACGAAGTTAAAGTATATTTAACTTGAATTATTCTAAAAAATGTCACGGATGTCGGTTCATTTGGCTGTATGGTTGCGTGTTTCGATTAATTACGACGGAATCGTAACGAACGCGAAAACAACCCAAATTGCGAAACGGATGGTATTTTTGCATTCCTATCACTGAAATACGATATTTTAATGATTAAAAAATTTTTTGGATGCCCGGGTATGGTTAGAACGCAAGATATGCACGTATATGCATACTTTCGTACTTTTGACGCTTTTAGTCCCTGTGATCAAATAAGCGCATTTTCGCATACTGAACCCCTCAAAACTTATTTCTAAGCTATTTTAGGGGTATTTAGGGTATGTTTAGCTTATGATCATGTTCCGGAGTGTGCGTTTCTATAAGAATTGGCAGACTTTTGCGGTTTGACGCAAATAGTCCCCGTAATTGAATAAACTTTATTTTGACACACCAAACCCTTCAAAACTTATTTCTAAGTTATGTATAGGTTATTTAAGGTATGTTAAGCTTATTTCACTATTCTGGAGTGTTTTTTGCGTTAAACTTGTGACAACTCGAGTTTCCGACTTTCACTTTCGTATTTATTGCGCGTTGACTTTGGCTGTTTAGTTGTTTGACTTGTTTGACTCGTAACTATACACGTTATGTTATTAAGAAAGGCACTATGATTGTTACGTGTTTATGTGATTTAGATTATAACATGAAACTTATCATAAAGATTTAACTTAGCAGAAAACGTAAACTGTTGAACGACCCGACGAATCAAGTGTTTCGCCATGACCCAACTCGACGAAACAGAAGCCTGTTTCGTCATTTCAATCCCGACGAAACAAGTGTTTCGCCGGCCCGCTGATTCGCCAAGCCCATTAAGGGCCCAGAACACGTATGCGTGTATAAGTTATACGGAACCACTTCATTCGCCACACTTTAGCAAGAACAGAAACCCTAAAACTCTCCAGCCTTGTGTGCGATGGCAACCTTGAGTCCGTGAAGCCCTTTAGATCAATCGAGTTATTTCTCCATCAATTACGGTTAGCGTTTAACCCTTGCATGATCATTAGATTGTTACCATTACTGACTCTTAACCGGAAACATGATTCATTGATGTTATGTAATGCTTGACTTATGAAACGTTTATGAATGTACGTGTATGATGTTCTTGATTTCGATATGCATGATTAATCAGAAGCATAACTCTATGTGAAACTTAATACAATAGAATACTCGACTTTGAATGTTGTTAATGTGATCTGGATCTGAATGCACGATAGCATCCTGATAGGGCTCGATGATGTCATGTTTTATGTTTATCGATTTGTTGTACACATAAACTAGGGTTCATGCTAGACGTTAAGTACGGTGATGCTTATGTTATGATGATGCGATGATGATTTCTGTGAGTAAATGATTACTGTATGATTGATGATGTTGATGACGGCTCTTAGCAATATTTAGGGTTTCTGTGATGAATTGATAATCCACGTAACAGACAGTTTGGACGAAACGCCGATGTTGACGAAATAGAAGTGTTTCGCCGAGAACATGCACGACGAGAGGGATGGGTTTCGTCGAAGGGTTGCACGACGAAACAAGGGTGTTTCGTCGAATGGGTAACTTGCACAGTAACTTAGTTTATTTCTGTTAGAGTTAACTGAGTTAGTTAACTGCCGTTAAATGTTGTGCATGACTTGTATGATCATGGAATACGTGCAATGTGCTACTCGATGAATATTAATGCATTGTCCACTGTGATTATGCTTATACGTAAACTTCGTGAATACAAACTGATTATGTATACGTGCGTACTTTAGGACGTGATTGATTAACTGTGAGCATACTTAGCATACCGAGCAAACCAAGGTGAGTTCACACTCTTACCAAGGCATGGGATTCCCGAGGTTGGGAATGGGTTGATTGATTACTTATGCTTAAGGGTTATCGGAATTACATACCATAGGCCTCGGGAGAGGAAGGTTATTGGTAGATACTGCTAGACTAGTGATACATATACTTCTCTTCGCACACACGCCAGGATTGGCCGCGATAATAGAACAATCTTCGCACACATGCCTGGGTTGGCCGCGATACAATTACTAAACTTCGCAAACATGCCTGGAGGGCCGCGATACAAATATACCTAGTCTAGAAAACATGGGAAACCCCCACTAAACTTCGCAAACATGCCTAGAGGGCCGCGATACCATTACATACGATACATGATTACTAAACGAGCTTATGATTTACGATATGAACACTAAAACTGAATAACCAACTGTGAACTCGCTCAACTAGTTGTTGACTCTCTGTTACATGCCTTGCAGGACCATAGGTACTCTTGGAGCTTGCACGGGAGGCGCGGTCGTTGTGGGCACGGATTGTGGATCTTATGATTAAACATTTAAACATTTGAACTTATTACTTACGTTGGGTTTACAATTATGCTTCCGCTAGACAATTAACATGCTTTGTTTGAACACCTCTCATATTGTTTGGTTAAATTACATTTAATACTTATTATGTTCAATATGATTGGTGGCTTGATCCTGGTCAGTCACGCCTCCAAGCGGTGATACTCCGCGTGTGGATTTTGGGGGTGTGACAGATTGGTATCAGAGCCATTGGTTATAGAGAACTCGGTTTTAATAAGGGGAAAACGTTTTTATTAAAACCAGACTATAACCAGAACAGTGCTCAACGATCCACAACGACGCTTCGCTCCACGTGCAAGACTCAACATTCTAGGTAATATGGTATATGTTTTATTGCCTACTTGCTAGAATTACATAGAACTTTGCTCATGGTATGCTTAGATACACATAACCTCTATTGCTTGAGAATACTTGTGTGCTCACTCTCTTCTGTCATCGCACTATTCGCGAACCTCTCTTACTCATGTTCTCCTTGATGTCAAGATCATGAGTGGACGCGATAACCTAACCAAGCCCAGTTGGCGGCTTCGATCACTGAACGAGTTACTGCAGCACTCGCAGCTGCCCAGGCAGGAGGTGTAGCCTGCCATCACAACTTACTCTAGGATCCTTAGATCCTACTTTCGTAAACCGACACTTGTGCTTAATTTTGTTTACTCTTACACACACGACAAGTCAACACGCCCAGCCACATGTATGCACATTCAAGACGTTCATGGACTGTCGTCCTAATACTTTCAGTGGCACTGAAGGAGCCGTTGGACTCCTCCATTGGTTTGAAAAGCTCGAATCGGTTTTCGAGATGTGTGAATGCCTTGAGGCTCGTAGGGTGAACTACGCCACTTGTACTCTCGAAGGCGCTGCGCTAACTTGGTGGAACGCGCAAGTTAGATGCTGGGGGCTGGCGGCTGCTAATGCCACCCCATGGAATGATTTTAAGGAACTGATCAAACGTAAATACTGTAGTCGTGATGACATCCACAAGCTGGAAGTGGAGTTCTTTAACCTGAAGATGACGGGGTCAGAGATAGAAGCGTACACGAAACGATCCAACGAACTGGCAGTGTTATGTCCAACTATGGTGGATCCCCCCATCAAACGCATTGAGCTGTACCTCAAAGGCTTAGTACCAGAGATTCAAAGTCATGTGATTTCGGCTAACCTTGCTACTATCCAGGATGTTACTCATCTTGCTCATCGTCCACAGACCAGGCAGTGGAACAGAACGGGCTGCCTAAACGTATCGGTGCTACTACTATTACTACCTCTGCTACTCCCAGTGACAACAAACGAAAATGGGATGGAACCTATAGCAAGGGTTCGACTGCGGTTCAGTCCCAGGCAGCAGCGAAATATCGACGACTACCAGAGTCCTGGTCAGCAAATCTTCTGGTGGTCAAGGGCAGGGTGGATATCGAAGAAATCACCCAAAGTGCAATAGATGCAACAGACACCACAGTGGTCACATAGTCAAGGGTTGTAACCTCGTCTTAGCCGGTCAGACATTCTCCATCAATCTCATTCCTATAACTCTGGGTAGTTTTGACATCGTCATTGGTATGGATTGGTTATCCCAACAACAAGCGGAGATCCTATGCAAGGAGAAGGTCATTCATATTCCCCGTATTGGCAAAGAACCTCTCGAAGTTCAAGGCGACAAGAGTGGTGTCGTGAGTGGCATCATTTCCTTCTTGAAGGCACAAAAGTGTTTGCGAAAGGCCACACTGCAATATTAGCACTTGTTACAGATACATCGACGAAAGAGAAGAAGTTCGAGGATATTCTAGTAGTACGCGATTTTCCTCAAGTGTTTTCTGAAGAGTTACCTGGGTTACCGCCTCATCGTCAAGTCGAATTTCAGATCGAGCTAGCTCCAGGAGCAGCACCCATAGCTCGAGTACCTTATCGCTTAGCTCCAACTGAACTGGAAGAACTGTCTAAGCAATTGCAAGAACTCTTGGAAAAGGGTTTCATACGTCCAAGTTCTTCGCCCTGGGGAGCTCCAGTATTATTTGTGAAGAAGAAAGACGGTACCTTCCGCATGTGTATAGACTACCGCGAACTGAACAAGGTGACTGTGAAGAATCGCTATCCTCTTCCACGTATCGACGACTTATTCGACCAGTTGCAAGGGTCGAGTTATTACTCGAAGATTGATCTGAGGTCAGGTTATCACCAACTGAGAGTCCGGGATGAGGACGTCTCCAAAACAGCATTCAGAACACGTTACGGCCATTACGAGTTCTTGGTCATGCCATTCGGGTTAACAAACGCACCTGCGGTTTTCATGGACCTTATGAACAGGGTGTGCAAACCCTATCTTGACAAGTTTGTTATTGTTTTCATCGATGACACCCTGATCTACTCGAAGAGTCAGGAGGAACACGAGCATCATTTACGACTTATTTTGGGACTTCTTCGAACGAAACAGCTGTATGCCAAGTTTTCAAAATGCGACTTCTGGCTTCGTGAAGTCCACTTCCTAGGCCACGTGGTAAACAAGGATGGGATTCATGTTGATTCATCCAAGGTAGATTCGATCAAGAACTGGCCTGCACCTCGCACACCAACCGAAATACGCCAATTCTTGGGTTTGGCGGGTTATTACAGACGGTTCGTTAAAGACTTCTCGAAGATTGCACAGCCGCTTACACTACTGACGCAGAAAGGTGTTGTTTATCGTTGGGGTAAGGCACAGGAAACAGTGTTTCAGCACTTAAAGGATAGACTCTGTAGCGCACCTATCCTCTCATTGCCTGAAGGCATGGACGATTTTGTAGTCTACTGCGACGCATCTATCCAAGGTCTTGGATGTGTGTTGATGCAACGGGATAAAGTCATTGCTTATGTTTCGCGCCAAATTAAAATTCACGAACGGAATTACACTACGCATGATTTAGAGCTGGGAGATGTTGTCTTTGCGCTCAAGATATGGAGACACTACCTATATGGTACCAAATGTGCTATCTACACTGATCACAGAAGCCTCGAACATATCTTCAAACAGAAGGAACTGAATATGCGACAACGACGATGGGTCGAACTGCTAAATGACTACGAATGCTCGATCAGGTACCACCCAGGCAAAGCCAATGTTGTGGCTGACGCCCTCAGTCGAAAGGACACCGCGCCTAAGCGTGTGCGAGCTTTACAACTCACTATACAGTCTAGTCTTCCTTCTCAGATACGAGATGCTCAGGTAGAAGCATTGAAACCAGAAAACGTCAGGGCTGACGCCCTACGCGGCTCAAGGCAACGCTTAGAACAGAAGGAAGATGGTGCTTACTACGTCACAGGACGCATTTGGGTCCCACTCTATGGTAACTTACGCGAGCTTGTAATGGATGAAGCTCATAAGTCTCGCTACTCAGTACATCCTGGTTCGGATAAGATGTACCACGACTTGAAAACTACATACTGGTGGCCTAGCGTGAAAGCTCATATAGCAACTTACGTTAGCAAATGTTTGACTTGTGCGAGAGTCAAGACCGAATACCAGAAACCATCAGGCCTACTCCAACAACCAGAGATACCACAATGGAAATGGGAGCAAATTTCCATGGATTTTGTTACTGGTCTGCCTAGATCTCAACGTGGGAATGATACTATTTGGGTGATCGTGGACCGACTCACAAAATCTGCACACTTCTTGGCTATCAAAGGAACAGACAAGTTCTCTACTTTAGCAGACGTTTACTTGAAGGAAGTGGTTTCGAGGCACGGGGTGCCCACCTCTATTATTTCCGATCGTGATGCACGTTTTACTTCAGAACTGTGGCAAGCAATGCACAAATCTTTCGGCTCTCGTTTAGACATGAGCACAGCTTATCACCCTCAGACGGATGGGCAGTCTGAGCGCACTATTCAAACTTTAGAAGACATGCTTCGTGCATGCGTAATCGATTTCGGCAACGGCTGGGAAAAACATCTCCCGTTAGTGGAGTTCTCGTACAACAACAGTTACCACACCAGCATTAAAGCTGCTCCGTTTGAGGCATTGTACGGACGTAAATGCCGGTCACCTCTTTGTTGGGTAGAGGTGGGTGATAGTCAAATCACAGGTCCAGAACTGATAGTTGATACTACTGAAAATATTGCTCAAATACGACAACGCATGGCGGCAGCTCGCGACCGTCAGAAAGCATACGCCGATAAAGACAGGAAACCACTCGAGTTCCAGGTTGGGGATCGAGTGCTACTTAAAGTTTCACCCTGGAAGGGTGTGGTTCGTTTTGGCAAACGAGGCAAGCTCAATCCGCGATATGTCGGACCATTCAAAATTATTGAAAAGATAGGCAGGGTAGCCTACAGATTGAACTTACCAGCTGAACTCAGTGCAGTTCACAACGTCTTTCACGTGTCGAATCTAAAGAAGTGTCTGTCAGATGAGACCCTCATAGTTCCTTTGAAGGAGCTCACTATCGACGAACAGTTACATTTTGTCGAGGAACCTGTTGCAATCACGGACCGGGATGTTAAGGTCCTCAAGAACACCAGAATACCTCTTGTTCGAGTTCGTTGGAACTCCCGTCGTGGCCCAGAGTTCACCTGGGAACGAGAAGATCAAATGAAACTCAAAAATCCCCAGTTATTCGGAAACCAAGCAACCACTACTGAGGCCGAAGCTACTACAGAATTTCGAGACGAAATTCCAAATCAACGGGGGGATGATGTGACACCCCAGGAAAACCAGTAATCTTCGCAAACCTGCTCGGGGAGCCGCGATACGAAACAGGTAAACAACGTCACACAATTAGCTTCCTCAGTAACCACATACTAAATTTCGGGACGAAATTTGTTTCAAGTTGGGGATAATGTGACAACTCGAGTTTCCGACTTTCACTTTCGTATTTATTGCGCGTTGACTTTGGCTGTTTAGTTGTTTGACTTGTTTGACTCGTAACTATACACGTTATGTTATAAAGAAAGGCACTATGATTGTTACGTGTTTATGTGATTTAGATTATAACATGAAACTTATCAGAAAGATTTAACTTAGCAGAAAACGTAAACTGTTGAACGACCCGACGAATCAAGTGTTTCGCCATGACCCAACTCGACGAAACAGAAGCCTGTTTCGTCATTTCAATCCCGACGAAACAAGTGTTTCGCCGGCCCGCTGATTCGCCAAGCCCATTAAGGGCCCAGAACACGTATGCGTGTATAAGTTATACGGAACCACTTCATTCGCCACACTTTAGCAAGAACAGAAACCCTAAAACTCTCCAGCCTTGTGTGCGACGGCAACCTTGAATCCGTGAAGCACTTTAGATCAATCGAGTTATTTCTCCATCAATTACGGTTAGCGTTTAACCCTTGCATGATCATTAGATTGTTACCATTACTGACTCTTAACCGGAAACATGATTCATTGATGTTATGTAATGCTTGACTTATGAAACGGTTATGAATATATGTGTATGATGTTCTTGATTTCGATATGCATGATTAATCAGAAGCATAACTCTATGTGAAACTTAATACAATAGAATACTCGACTTTGAATGTTGTTAATGTGATCTGGATCTGAATGCACGATAGCATCCTGATAGGGCTCGATGATGTCATGTTTTATGTTAATCGATTTGTTGTACACATAAACTAGGGTTCATGCTAGACGTTAAGTACGGTGATGCTTATGTTATGATGATGCGATGATGATTTATGTGAGTAAATGATTACTGTATGATTGATGATGTTGATGACGGCTGTTAGCAATATTTAGGGTTTCTGTGATGAATTGATAATCCACGTAACAGACAATTTGGACGAAACGCCGATGTTGACGAAACAGAAGTGTTTCGCCGAGAACATGCACGACGAAAGGGATGGGTTTCGTCGAAGGGTTGCACGACGAAACAAGGGTGTTTCGTCGAATGGGTAACTTGCACAGTAACTTAGTTTATTTCTGCTAGAGTTAACTGAGTTAGTTAACTGCCGTTAAATGTTGTGCATGACTTGTATGATCATTGAATACGTGCAATGTGCTACTCGATGAATATTAATGCATTGTCCACTGTGATTATGCTTATACGTAAACTTCGTGAATACAAACTGATTATGTATACGTGCGTACTTTAGGACGTGATTGATTAACTGTGAGCATACTTAGCATACCGAGCAAACCAAGGTGAGTTCACACTCTTACCAAGGCATGGGATTCCCGAGGTTGGGAATGGGTTGATTGATTACTTATGCTTAAGGGTTATCGGAATTACATACCATAGGCCTCGGGAGAGGAAGGTTATTGGTAGATACTGCTAGACTAGTGATACATATACTTCTCTTCGCACACACGCCAGGATTGGCCGCGATAATAGAACAATCTTCGCACACATGCCTGGGTTGGCCGCGATACAATTACTAAACTTCGCAAACATGCCTGGAGGGCCGCGATACAAATATACCTAGTCTAGAAAACATGGGAAACCCCCACTAAACTTCGCAAACATGCCTAGAGGGCCGCGATACCATTACATACGATACATGATTACTAAACGAGCTTATGATTTACGATATGAACACTAAAACTGAATAACCAACTGTGAACTCGCTCAACTAGTTGTTGACTCTCTGTTACATGCCTTGCAGGACCATAGGTACTCTTGGAGCTTGCACGGGAGGCGCGGTCGTTGTGGGCACGGATTGTGGATCTTATGATTAAACATTTAAACATTTGAACTTATTACTTACGTTGGGTTTACAATTATGCTTCCGCTAGACAATTAACATGCTTTGTTTGAACACCTCTCATATTGTTTGGTTAAATTACATTTAATACTTATTATGTTCAATATGATTGGTGGCTTGATCCTGGTCAGTCACGCCTCCAAGCGGTGATACTCCGCGTGTGGATTTTGGGGGTGTGACAAAACTGATTACGTTTGCATAATAGTTTACGTAAAACTTCCGGTAAAGCTTCTTGAGAGTTTGAAATCATACAAGATTTGATATGTGTAATGCCATGTGCAATTGTACAAATCCTAAGAATGAAACACAAGATTTCATTGGATTCGTATTTGTATGACGGTTGTTGTGACAACTGGCAAAAATAATGGTAATTCCGTACAACTTAAACACTTGATTTAACGTTAATTTCTCTCTTTACGATTTAATTATTTCATAATTAGGTCGTATAAGTTCTAGCAATCATAGGACATGGTTAAAAATGCTAAACAATATTAACAAAATCGCTATGTCACGAGAAAACCGCAAACTATGTCCTAATATGTTGACAAAACACCTTACCTATGCTAGATTTTGATGTTGACAAAGCATGGTGAAAGATCATATCTTGACCAAATAGATTATAATATTATAATCTACTTTACCATATCATTTTCACTACTTTCCTACAACATATCAAGAAGCACACAACCATTTTCTTTCCCTCTAAAACTCACGGCATACACCACATACACACACATTCACTTTTTCAAACACTAAACACCATAATCCAAGTACCCTCACCTATTTCCAGACCCCCTTGCAACCGGTAGAACGACTCGAATTTCGGGACGAAATTCTTCTAACGGGGGGAGAATGTGACAACTGGCAAAAATAATGGTAATTCCGTACAACTTAAACACTTGATTTAACGTTAATTTCTCTCTTTACGATTTAATTATTGCATAATTAGGTCGTATAAGTTCTAGCAATCATAGGACATGGTTAAAAATGCTAAACAATATTAACAAAATCACTATGTCGCGAGAAAACCGCAAACTATGTCCTAATATGTTGGCCAAATGCTGAAAACACTATTCACCTGAGCACACTATTCATGCCAGCAAATTCCGAAATTGTCGGAACGAGCAACGAAGGGCACGGATGCTCTTAGTAGATGGAATACGAATAAAAATCCCTAATTAGGGACGCTAAACATTTAAAGCACTTTAACTTTCTGGTGAACGCTTACAATTGCACTTTGTCCGCTCTGCGCCAGAATATAACCAAAATAATTTTTTCCGCGACGCCAAAACCTATTATTTTAAGGTTCGTAGGACTTGTAAATAATACTTCACATCATAAATAAGCTTGGGGATATCAATGGGATACCCGAAACATTTGCTCCCGGTGTCACGCCGCAACTTTCACACACTGTCCAAACTCGAGCCGATAGGCGAATAAATTATATTTCTACCATCCAATCTCCTAAACTAAAAGGCTAGCGAACTAGTTAGCGATATTTTGGCATCGTAAACGCCTTGAATAAACGCTATGGTGTCGATGGTAAATTAAAACCATGGCTCCCGGTATTACACTATAACTTTTGTATATCACCCGATATCGAACCGGTGAGCGAACTAGTGGTATTTTTACCATCCAAAATCAATACCCACTAACTAATAAACTAGTTAGACTTTATTTACAACCCTAAATTATCTTTAACACACTAATTAATCTAATTAGCATAATCCCATAAATATCTAGAAATTCATCATATTCATCACATGTCCTTTATAAAAAAAAATAATAAAAAAAAGAGTTAATTGCCAAAATCGCCCCTGAGGTTTGGGCACATTTGCCATTTTCGTCCAAAATGACACTTTTGTACCATTTTGCCCCCCACGTTTGTAACTTTTTGCCATTTTCATCCAAACCACTAACTTAGTTTATTTTTTCTGTTAAGTTGAAGGATATTTGGATGAAAATGGTAAATATAAACCACAGGGACGAAAATGGCAAATGTGCTCAAACTCTTTTTAATTTCTTTTATTTAGTTAATTTTGTCACATATATAATAAAAAAGAATATACATGCAATTTTTATACGAAAAAATAATAGTTTTGTCACATATTTTTTATAAATTTTAATCCATCCAGCTATCTAAGTTAATTTTTTTCTATTAATGTGAAAGATGTTTTAAATTTTATAAATTAATTTTTTTCTATTAATTTTATAAATTAATACAGGATCTTTTATTTATTAAATTTCAAAAGAAATCTAAATACAATTATGAATATTTTTGTATTGTAAATTAGGTATAATATTCTTTTTTAACGAGCACCGATACCATACTTCTTTGGTATTGGTACCAAACTGCACCATATCGGTACCAGTTCTCATTTTACATGTTATGGTCACCACTACTACAGAATGAAACATCAGACGCGGTCAACGTTTTTTAGAAACGGTAAAAAAAAACCCGTCATCAAAAAGTGAGATAAATATTGTTCAAATTTTGTTTAAGAAACAACCAAACCCCGTCTAAAGGGTTTTATAATGAACCAATTTAAAATGCTTCCATCTTCCGAGCCATCCTACTTCATTTGCTGGATAAAAACAAGTTTGAGTTTTAAGTTGATTTTTTAAAAATTTATTTATTAGTTGTATCAAGGTTATTATATGTAGTCATTTGTTCAATAGAACTTTGTTTTCTTTCTCTAAGTAACATGAATATTTCGATTATGTTTTTGAGAGTTTAACAAGAAAATAGCCCGTCGTGAAAAGTGTTTATCACAAAATATTAGATGGCATTATACTTACTATTTGGTGGGTAATTTTAAGGTTTGGTAACGGTACATTGTTTGATGTGGGGCACTGGCTTTTGTTTTTCGTTAGGAGCGAATTTAAAAGAGTAGAAGATGAATTACAAACTTGGTACATATGATAATATTTGTTTATTTGACATTTTTCTTTAAGGTTACAAGCATTTTAGTTTTATAAAATTAGAGGTTTAAGTACATTTATTTTTATAAAACTGATCTATATAAACAATTGGAAATTAATTTATGTATTAATTTATAAAATTTAAAACATCATTCGCCTTAATAGGAAAAAATTAACTTAGTTAGTGGTTGGATAAAAAATTATAAAAAATATGTGAAAAAACTATTATTTTTTTTTCATATAAAAATTGCATGTATATTCTTTTTATTATATATGTGACAAAATTAACTAAATAAAAGAAATTAAAAAGAGTTTGAGCACATTTGGCATTTTCGTCCCTGTGGTTTATAGTTGCCATTTTCATTCAAATATCCTTCAACTTAACAGAAAAATAAACTAAGTTAATGGTTTGGATGAAAGTGGCAAAAAATTACAAACGTGGGGGGCAAAATGGTACAAAAGTGTCATTTTGGACGAAAATGGCAAATGTGCTCAAACCTCAGGGGCGATTTTGACAATTAACTCTAAAAAAAAATATAACCATACCACCATACCCTCATGTAATCGGCCATAACACCTTACCTATGCTAGATTTTGATGTTGACAAAGCATGGTGAAAGATCATATCTTGACCAAAAAGATTATAATATTATAATCTACTTTACCGTATCATTTTCACTACTTTCCTACAACATATCAAGAAGCACACAACCATTTTCTTTCCCTCTAAAACTCACGACATACACCACATACACACACATTCACTTTTTCAAACACTAAACTCCATAATTCAAGCCTTAAACAACCATTTCAAGATGATTTAAGAACTTTACAAGCATGGAGGACCATTAAGGAACACTTTGGAGCTCTTGTTCTATCTTAATCTTTTGCAAAATTGTAAGCTCTCACTAATCATCTTTTTAAGCTTATTATTATGACTAGATCAAGGATGTACGAGTTGATCATCTTGAAATCAAAGAATAAATTCACTTAAAACCCTAAACAAAACTTAAACAACTTACTAATCATGATATATTATGTGATTATTATGTGTTCTAGAGTTAAATAAGTAGTATGATCATGTTGATTTATATTAAAGTAGGATGTTTAGTCATGAGATTATGATGATCATGTTGTTTATTATATGTAGTACACTAGATTAGTGATGATCTTGTGTGATTAGTCTAAAAAAAAGAAAAATATGATTTAAACAACTAGATGTTTAAATCAAGAAAGATCATCACCCTTAAACTCATGAGCTTTATATATATATGTGCTTAAACTTGAAAGATTAAAGATTTAAAGGACTAAACTTGATGATTAAAGACTAATAAGTGTGAATTTTTACTAAAAACAAGTGATTTAATAAATGGTTATGAAAACTACACTTAAAAGTCTTGGATTTCAAGACATAAAAGTGTTGGATTTTTTTTAGAAACTTTATATATATAAGTGCTCATGATTTAAGAAAATAAGTAGTAGAAATTTGTTTACTTAAAGTTGTATTTTGAGGAGATTAGTACATTGATGATGATTTGGAAATTTTAAAAATGGTTATTAAACATGATTTGAATACATGGGAAAAGATGCCATAGTTTAGGGAAACTATGGCGAAATTTTATAAAGATCTAATCGCAATTAAAATGAGATTAACGGGGTGATTAGCATGGTTAATCGTGATTAGTGATCTTAATTGTGATTAACAACCTTAATCGTGATTAGACAAACTCTAATGACA
The DNA here is from genome assembly GCA_030545235.1 of Helianthus tuberosus. Taxonomy (NCBI): domain Eukaryota; kingdom Viridiplantae; phylum Streptophyta; class Magnoliopsida; order Asterales; family Asteraceae; genus Helianthus; species Helianthus tuberosus. The sequence continues at coordinate 83,656,704 of CM060449.1, read as the reverse complement.
AGGGTTAGGACTTAACCATTCAAGAGTTATTTAAAACACTAAAGGTGTTTTATTAAATAAAATGGGTAAAACTAAAAGTATAAAAATCAATATAATTTTTGGAGAAAATTATATGTTTATATTCTAAATGCCTTATTTGAAGTATAAAATGTGTATATTATGTGTACGTATTAGACGTAGGAATATGTACCAGAAATGAAATATGCAACGCTTATAAAAAAATATATATATATACACTTTCGCCACGACAAAAACATTACAAACATTCACAAGTGTGATGTTAGTTGCGAACCTTCACGCCTACTTAAAATGCACAATTGTAATACCATAACTCAAGGTGCGAGCATCGGACGACGCTTTTTGCATAATCGGCGAAACGGACCATCTCGACACCAAAAATATAAAACAACTCACAACGACAATTATAACAAACAACATACTCTAGACACTTGAAATTTATACACACACAACAACGAAAAATTGGAAAGTTAAACTTTGGTAATAACGCCAAGTGTGCTTAGAAAAAAAAATAACAAGTTACTAGCATAACTAGTAAATGTTATCAAAATTTAATAAACACTAATGTGGGCTTAAAATGACATGCATATTGGGCTAGGCCCAACATCTTAAATACATGGGCCAAGACCCATTCCTTAAACCCTAAATAAGCCCACTCTAATAAATAAAATGGGCTAAGCCCAAATACAATATTAAAATGGACTAAGGCCCAATGGCAAAAGGTATGAACCAAGCCCAAAACACTAAATGGTGGGTTAAGCCCAAGGTAAAAATACATGTATAATTTTTATAAATATATATTATAAAAATACATTATAAATAGGGTATACCTACACGTATAATACGGTATACCTACATGTATAATCCGGTATACCTACACGTATAAATACGGTACACGTACACGTATAAAGCACACAAATACAAGTATACATACGGTATAGGTATAGGTATAAAAGACTCTAGTACATGACGATATACACACATACACTTGTTGAAGTGTACTCTCTCACTAAGGTTGTATACATACGACAACGTATTTTGACGTTAAAAATAAATATTTTTAACACTTTTTACACTTAAATTTGTGTAACAAATGTAAAGCCTCGAATCAAAGCATACAAGAAACAAATGCCAACATATTATCATTAATTTACGCAAGCGTTCCAAAAACGAAATGAAAATAATAAACGTTCAAGATGAACAACGAGTACAAGGTCTAGGAAAGACCGACGTGTCTAATGAGTTAGAACCCTTGTAGGTTGACTCGCGTTACGGAAAACTTGGGTTGAATATCTCTCCCTCTCAGGAACGCAAAGCTGTGAGTTCATGTCCCCCTTTTCTTTTAACTTTTCGGTTTACAACTTTCGGGGGAAAATACATGTCAAACTTAGGTATGATTAAGTTATGAAATGAACTCTTAGATCATGTGAGCATAGGCTGTAACTGAGGTGCCATTAATCCTTTTGAGGCCAAGGAACAAAGGTTAGATCTAATGGGTACGGGCGAGCCCCACTCACGGTCCAAGGGTGACCACTAGAGTGCTGTTGTGTCCATCGTCGAGAATTCGACACTTAAATTGCCTACGCGGGTTGAGTACCTCCTATGTCGTCACATATATTAATGTTCTTGCAAAACATTAATGATCAACATGTTCATAGACACTTTACATACCAACTTATAAACTGAACTTTCAAATGTTTTTGAGATTCATTTGATGCGCATTACACATAAAACACATGAACTCGCTCAACTTTTGTTGATGTTTTCAAACTCACATGTATTTCAGGAAACTAATGAAACTTGGTGCTGGTGTTTACTAAGAAGCTTTTGGAGTACAAGTCATCGATGTCAACCCTTTTGGAGGGTTTGGTCCATATATCTCATCTTCAATGAGATATAGGATGCAAAGCCTTATGTTTTAAACTTGTGTTGAACTTGTCTTTTGTAAAACTTATAACTTATGTCGTTTGGCATTTTAAACAAACTTATGATGTGTAATATTTTTATTATGGCAATGGATGAACATCGTATGTTTTTATTCATGTAGTTGTTTACTTATATCGTATGCAATGAGAACTAATCAAGTTCACACCGCGCGCTTCCGCTAATGAACGGGTGTGACAGATGTTAAGGCATAAATGTCACAATTGATGAAAAAAAATTATTAAAAGCTAAAGTCGCAAGTGGTTGTAGATTATGCCAGCTCTCGATCTTATGTCTTTCGCTAGCTCTTACTAGAGATGGCAAGCAAAATCCGAGCCCGACAGGTATACCCGAAACCCAAAACAAATGGGATAGGTATACCCGAAGCCCGACGGGTTTAGGCGGGGGATTAGTTTTTAAGAAAATTTATGGGTATGGGGTTGGGTGATACCCGACCCGATTACCCGAAACCACATACCCATTTACCCGAGCTATATACCCTATTTTTTATTTATATTTTTATTTTCTCTTAACCCTTAGCTATTAGTGACTTATTTTAGTAGGTTCATTATGTTAAAAAAAATATTTTAAAATATGTATTTGATAATATTATTTATATTTTGTAGGTTGTAAAGTATGTAAATAAAACTATATAAAATTTATAATGTTATTATTTATTTATGATAAAACTTATATGTATGTAACATATCTTTTAATTTATTAATAGTTGTTATATGAATAAACTTATACAATAATTATAATAGTAAAAAGAAATGTATTGGGAAATCTCAATCGGTATCTTTTAACAAATTAACTTGTGATACCTGACGGGTAATTACGGGACAAATATCTGATGAGTATTCGGCCGGCTATGAGAATGAGATTAGTAATACCTGGAGCGAACCCTGCTAATTGCTATCCCTAGCTCTTAAGTCAGATGCTGAGAATTTTCAGTTTTGAAGCATTGAAATATTGAGATTGCCTAATCAATCGTATAAGCCTTAGATGTGTATTTATTACTAACTAGATGAATAATTACAAAAGATTTGTAGTTGAATTTCAGGATAGGTGGCGCCATAATTATAAAACATTAATTATTGTAGCTAGTGGTTCATGCTTACAAAAAAATAACATTTTAGTTACAAAAGAAGGTGTTTCTTGACCCTAGTCTTCTAAATTTCACTTCATTTGTCTATGGATTTGGCTTTTGTGCAGGCTTTCGTGTATGTAGATAATAGCAATATATGACCGCTTAAATTCAATTTAGAAGACACTTGAATTATGGCCTGCTTATTGAATATAAAGCTATAACTAAAATATGTATCATATATTCAATTTAGAAGACATATATGAATTATGGTCTACATATTGAATAGGATTAGTGTGTACGTTGTCAAACTCTTGCTCTTGACCATCAATCTTTTGCTTAGCAAAAAGGAACACCATTTTGAGTAACATGTATACATGGAAGAACTTGTTAACCTCAAACCAATTAATGTAAATTAAATAAATGCATCCTAGCTTTTCACGGAAAAACAAATAATTTTTCTTGGTACGGTGCACCATATGCCAATATTCAATATCCAACGTGAACACTCCATTTGGTCAATGTATAATAGAAAGGATGCAACGTATATGAGCTGCAGTCAACATATGCTACCCTGCTTGGCGTAGTTTCCGTTCAAGTTTTGACCCGTTTGCAAAATTTATATATTTTTTCAGTGTACTTCATTTCTACAAATGAGTAGCGATCCATTAGTCCATAGCTGCATATACTCTAGTTATATTAATAATTATGTTACAACAAATCAGGGTGAACTAATATTGCCTTTACACCTTACCTGCACACAACTTGATTCATCACCAATAATATGGGTAGTCAACATCAGTTTATCTAATAAACAAACGAAGATGTTTATTTCTCATCTATATACTTAAGTTCACCACTTCTAATCTATCGTTTGTTATCTATATGGTCTACATATTTACACACCTTATTGCCTATTTCCACACCTTTCAAGACGCCTCGTATAGAGCTATACGAGGCGTATAGGGTTGCTTTTCCGACCAGCTTCTGTACCAAGCACAATGTCACATCAGTCACATCAGACGGGGAGGCTAGGTCTGTACGAGGGAAGGATACGAGGCACTAAGACGCTTCGTATAGGCCTATACGAGGTGTCTTTCGTGACTGATTTGACTATACGTTTGACAAGTGACTTAAAGTTATACGGGTAGTATAGAGCTATACGAGGCGTCTATGTCTCACATAAAGTGCAAGATGCAGTGCATTCTTTGTCATTCATTCTGCTTCTTCTTGTTCCGTTTTTTCATTTCAAACATTTCATTTCATTCATTCTGCTTCTTCGAAAGAATTGGCATTTGTGTTCTTATCATCCCGAAGTGTTGAAATGTCATCATACTGAACGGCAACTATGTCTTCAGGCAGTATTCTAGCGACAACTGGGTGGCCAAAAGCGTTCCGGTAAGAGTTATTAGCTTAAATATTTTAATTAGTTGTTGTTATAGTTTATTATTTACTAATGATGATACGGTTGTTTATTTTGGATGAGTCTGGCGTTCCCGATTCTAATGAGCAAGAGGAGGTTGTGTCTAGTATACAAGGAGAACAAAACAAACCGTTTCTAGATTTGAACAAGCATCCCCCTGTTGATGAAACATCCCCTGTAGATGACTCATACCATGCTTGTCAACCAAGTTATCCGACGCAACAAGGGTATCCGGATTATAGATACGGGTGTGAATACGAAGGAGACGGTGGATACGGAGGAGACGGTGGATACGGATGAGACGGTGGATACGGAGAAGACGGTGGATACGGAGGAGACGGTGGATACGGAGGAGACGGTGGATACAGTGGATACGGAGGATATGGTGGATATGGTGGTTATGGTGGATATGGCAGATATGGTGGTGAGACACCTCCGATCCAGGACAGTCCGTACTTAAAAAAGCAGGTATTATTATTATTTATTATTATTATTAGTATTATTAATATTATTATTATTATTTATTATTATTATTATTATTTATTATTATTATTATTTATTATTATTATTAGTATTATTAATATTATTATTATTATTTATTAGTATTATTAGTATTATTATTAATATTATTATTATTATTATTAATATTATTATTATTATTTATTATTTATTAAAATTATTTATTATTATTGTCGATGTTACAGGTTTTCAACTTTTTAGATGAACTAAAGAATCGGATACAAGAAATAGCAAACGCGGATGGTTTCGTTATTGTCACCCGTCGATCAAAGAAAACCGGGGGAAGAACCGGGAGGGTATGGCTTGAATGTGATCGTGGTGGTGAGCACCAGACTACAGCAACACTTAGAAAAGCCGGAAGCAAAAAAACCGGTTGCCCGTTTTAACTGCTGGCTGTGCGAAACCACCCGTATGAAACCTGGGAGATTAAAGACGGAAAAATTGAACATAACCACGAACTTTGTGAGGACCTATCGGCCCACGCGTTTGTGCAAAGGTTTACTCCAAGCGAAATGAAACTGATCGAGCAGCTGACAGCTCAAAACATGGAGTCGCGCAAAATATTTCAAACGATAAGGAAGCAGGACCCCGACAGGTTTCATGTTCAGAAAGACGTTCAAAACGTTGTGGCGAAGATTGCCGAACAAAGACAAGGATTGACTCCCATGCAGTCACTAGAAAACATACTGATAAACAACGACTTTATTTACGAGACACGGGAGGAACCCGGAACAGAGATCGTAACAGAGATTTTCTTTCTTCATCGGGACTCGAGATGCATGTGGCGTGCATTCCCCCACGTCATGCTGATCGATGTGACGTACAAGACAAACATATACAATATGCCATTTATCCAGATTGTTGGTATGACGCCTACCAACAAATCGTTTATTATCGCGCATGCCGTTGTTAGTAAAGAACGGGGTGATAACTTTGTGTGGGTGCTTGAGAGGGTCAAGTCAATGTTGGATGAATGTATGGAGCCACGTGTGATTTTAATGGATAGAGACCTAGCCCTTATGGGCGCGTGTGCTAAAGTATTTCCAGACGCCTCCAGGCTTCTTTGCAGGTGACACATACAACAGAATGTTATGAAGCACTGCAAGGGTGCCTTCACAGACGAAGACTGGAAGAAATTTTTGTCATTCTGGGGGACATTGATTGAGTCTCCATCCATATCCATCTACGAGTACCACTTGCGCAACATGCAAAAGCGACTTGTGGAGTGCAAACGTTCTAGTAAGTTTTTATAATAACATACGATTCACCTATGCAAATTTTATTAAATTATTTTTACTTTTTAGGAGTCTTCAAATACGTGTACGATAACTGGCTAAAAGACTATAAGGAGATGTTCGTCTTTGCGTGGACTGATAAGAGGCGCAACTTTGGTAATCGTACCACAAACAGAGTTGAGAGCCAACACGCCAACTTAAAGAGATACGTCCTAGATAGGAGCTCGCTGGACCGTGTAGTTGGTTGTGGCCGGGATATAGTTGAGACACAGTTCGGTGAAATAAGGAAGACTTTTCGAGAAAGCATCGAAAAAAGAATGGCCCACCACAAACACCCATTGTTTCAACACCTACTTGGAAAAGTATCCCATACAGCCCTTGACTTGTTGAGGGGAGAGGCAATTAGGAAGCTAGATGTCTTGGAGCGCTTTCATTCATCATGTGGTTGCCAAATGTGGCACAGCTGTGGGTTGCCCTGTGCTTGTAGGATAGAAAAGTACATGCTTGAAGGTAATAATTGTTAAACGTACAACACTTGTGTGATATATTTCCGTTAAACATGTGACTTAAACAATGTTGTTTTTAACCGTGCAGAGCGTCCGATTCAACTCGAAGACATAGACGTCTTCTGGCGGAAACTTAACTTCCAAAGTTGTAAATTGATAGACGATGACGTGGACGTGGTCGAAGAGCTAAATATTGTTAGATAACAATTAGAGTCGCACCCCCAGCTCAGCAAAAAAGCCTGATGTCAAAGATTAAAGCGGTGTTGACTCCAAAGAAATCTACCAAGAAACCACCGGTTGTCCAACAAAATACTCGTGGCCGACCAACAACAAAGCAGGTACAACAAAGGTTGGACGAGGCCTCTCGTATAGATGAAGAATTGACGAGAAGCTCATTCTGTGACAACCCGAATAACCAAGGTCAGCACTACTTGAATTCCACAATCGTTAGCGTGTATCTCTATGGTTGCTTACCTGTCGCGTGCCCTATTAAATGTTTTTGTGTGTAGTGTTTTCAAGAAATCAAGTTGCGAGTAATTGTGTAAACTAATTTATTGGGAAACTAACTGATTCAGGCCGCGGAACTTACGTGACACTTGTGAGCCTATAGTTGTGTCGACTATATGTTGGGCCGCACCCCAAAACTTGTGAAGCCCGAGGATTTGCTAAATTGCTTTGACAACCCAAGTGTATGGGCTTAAGCCCAATTCGGTTGGCTTGTAACCGGCCCCTAAACCCTTACCATTTGTAATGCACGTATCATGTTCTTGTTTGGCCAACTCTAAAATAAAACCCTAGCATTCTTTATTTCCTTCCTCCTGAGATCACCGGCAGTCACCTCCATTCTGCGAAATTGTGCCTCTCGACCGAACTCAACCCCTTCACTCTACACCTCTAGGTCAGTGTTTATCATGATCTCGATTGGATTCTTTGATTATGTTTCGTTTGTGGTTAACTGGGTAATTGATATTGAATATATGACAATAAATATGAACTAGGATCTTGTTAAATATCATGCTGAATGTGGTCGATTGTATAGATGGTATTAATAATTTATGTAGCATGGTAATAAAGGTTGGATAAACTGTGTTGTTAACAATGGGGTGGCGGCAATAAGGATTTGACAAACTGATTAGAAAGTAGGTGTTTTGGTAATTGTTATGTGGCATGACGATTGATGATGTTCGTATGATTAAGAAAACCTTCTGTGCATGTTAATTTGTTGGTTATTTAGGAGGTCCAATGAATGTGAATGTAAGTGGTCTGGCAATCACTGATAGCTTTGAATGAAAATTAGCGGCCATGTGCATTTTGGATTCTTGATCTAATAGTGCACACCCTAGTAGTGTTGTCAGAACTTGTCTAGGATATTAATGTTTATATGAATTGAATGATGTATTGTTGTCTTGTTGTGAGGTTGGGATATGTGTATATGCACGTGTACCGAATGATTGTTATGTTGCTCCCATGTGTTTGCTAAATAATTTGGATTACTTGATTACATGGTTTCTTGATGAGGATGGCTATGATCTGAATTAGTTAACATCATGTTATAATCGATAGCCTGTTAATCCAATAACACAAATATTTGATAGTGGGCCGAGGTCCAATAATAAGTTAGTTGCTATGATAATGTGATGGGTTATAACTTGAATTAAGGGTTAACAGTGGGCCGATTAAATGGGTTTAGGGACTGGTGTCACATGACCACATTGTTCGATTTATTTGATAAGTAACTGATATGGTGATAGCATGTTGAACAATTGTTGTTGGTTACATCTAAATGGTTTCTGTTAGTAATATATGATAACCAATAATGAAGTGGGCTCAAAAACTAAATGAATTAGAAGAGATTAGGGAAGTAATCGGGCCTTACATGTAGCCAGGCCGCTATAGCAAAACAGTTCATACATGAAGCTGGGTATGGGCCGCACTAGAGTGGGCAAGGCAAATTAATTGAATTATATGGGCATGAGTGTATGAACGTATGTACATTTGTGATGGGTCGAGTGGTGTTGAAACCACTTTACATTGGGCCGGATATGATTAAAGGGTGGGTTGATAGTGTTTACGTGTGAAACTCTGTATGTATGTGTGATGCAAGTTGGAATCACGACATGGTTAAGTAATAATCTGAGGGCACTAGGCGAATGAAATTACGGTCACGACTTAAATTATATGTATGTGTGTTACCTGTCCAACAAACGTACTTCATGTGGACGATGAATGTGTGAATTAATCGTACATAGAACTGACTGTTATCGTACTCGTGATAGGACGTAGTTGATCATCTGTTAAGCAAGTGAATAATCTTACCGAGCAAAACTAAGGTGAGTTCACTACATTCGAGCATGCGTCCCGGTGGTTGGGGACAGTCAGTGGGTATCCCGTGGAGGGATAAGTCTTTTGGGTAAAAACGGGTATATTGGTTAATATTCTCACCTATCATTCTTGTAAGTCCCTTATATTGTTACCTGGAGGGTAACGGGTATTAGTTGGTAGCGCTACTTAGGTTTGGCACCCTCACACCGCTCCTAGATAGGACGGAGGTGAACTAATGCCCCAGTCGGGGCCCAGTACTAGATAGGAGTACGTGGGAAGGGCAGTCATGTATTTCAGGAGCCGTCTTGTTCGGAATTGAGATATTAACAATATTACTTGCATTGGTTATTGAACTGTTTTACATACAACTGGTAACAAACGTTTTCTAAAACTGTGAACTCGCCAGCTTTGTCTGATACACTTGTTACATGCTCGCAGGTCGTTAGGTGATTGAGACAGGAGCTTGTTGGCTGGAGAGCAAGAGTGGTCATGGTCACGCTGATGAACTTATTTATCAAACACTTATTTATTATGATCGTTTAGTATTTACTTTATGGTATCTTTACGCTTCCGCTGAACTTATGGTTTTGAATGACTTATGATTGGGATTTCATTATTATTAAACGATGGAACTTTATTTTAAACTTGGGATTCAACGTAATTGGTGGCTCATTGCTAGTAGTCACACGCCTAACAGGGACACTCCCTAGGTGGTAATTTGAGGGCGTGACAGTTTGGTATCAGAGCCACTGGTTATAGTGAACTTGGTTTAAAAATGTTTTTATAAAACCAGACTATAACCGAACAAGTTCTGAATACGACCATGACACTCAGCTCCAGAGTGCAAGGTTCGTCTCTCGTATACTCATTGTACTGCATAACTAGTGAACACTTACATATGATATTGCATGAGATTGCACGTCTAGTACAATAGTATGAATTCATGTATCACCTGCCTCTGTTATGTGTCTGATAGGGTGGTATTTCCCTAAACATTCATGACCCACGTTACGTGATGCTCTTTGATTGCCGCTCGAGTTGGAGGAACCATTTGACATGAGTTAAGAGGAACTGAGATGAGCATGCAAATCACAGTGTTATTGTGGGTGCACACATAATAACAATGTGGGGTGCATGCGAGTCCCAGTGAGGCTTAACAAGTGAAAAAGGGGTTCCGTTCCGTTATTTGATCGATGTGAAACACAACAGTCTATAAGAGTCATATCAGTGATTGTCTCTTACTTGAACGTGATCTTTTCACTCCTCTCTGAATCCTTTCGAATCTCGATGCTATCGAGTCTTACCTGAACCCCCATCTGAACGCCTAGCGAACTGTGTAGAATGTTAGGTGCTTGTACGGACATCCCTGAGTGGGATGTTGCAACGACAATGATTGGTCTATACCTTTCTCACTTTTCTTTGTTGCTGGAACTCTACGTATTGACGTCTTAGACCCCGAAGTGTGATCATTTCTGCAACACTCTTACAGCATACTGTCTATTACTCAATCGACTTGTTAGATTGATGGACAAAAGGGTAAGCGTAGTATTTTACCGACCCCAGTATTTGGACAACCCTGATTACCGGCAACGAACACCAGCAACTTGACTTCAATTGAATTCTTAACTCTAGTAAGCGACTCGTGGGAGTTAACTCTTACGAATCAATTGGGACATAGGCGATGACAACAGATTATAGAGTGAAATATGTGGCTACCAGTACAGTGATTAGCGTGTGGCACAGAAGGTAAAAAGATGGACTTTGATGGTGAAAGATTGTAGGGCTCCGTTTCAAGAAACGACATTGGAGGCAGCAGGCACGACAACATCAAGGTACTCGTAATCGTAGTCTACAGCATGGAAACGAAGGTGACATTGACAGGGATTGGGTGTTGCTAAGTCAAGACGTCAACGACCCAGGGAATAATGATAGTAATGGGAACCCTCGCAACCGTAACAACAACACTGGAAATGATGCTCGTGGAAGGACATTAAGGATTGGCGTAAGCGACGCCAGGCATAGCAGCAACATGATAGCTTGTATGGGTAGTTGTTCGCTTCGTCTCTATTCTGCTTGACCCTGATACTTCTTGAAACCAAACCTGATGTGGAATCGGCTGATGACAAGTCAAATGGAGTCTCATATGTTCGTTAGAGTATACACATGACCTGGTGAGACGAGTGTTCGACGTCCACCTTCCTTCTACTATCCTCGAGGGTTACAACGCAGTAGTTAGTGTGAATTGGTTATCCATGAATCACGCAGATATACCCAGTGAGGAGAAAACTTTGTGTGCAGAATCGTTATTTGTTCTAAAGCATCAGAGTAGTGCAAAGGTTAGCGCCATTACAGATGTGAAGGCCAGAAGTGCCTACGGAGGGATTACTCCGCTGTGTTAACAACCGTTACTAATGCGAAGGTTGAGGGAAAAGAGGATCGAGGATCCACCAATTGTTTGTGAGCCCTCTCGGTTTGTTACTCGAGGAACTTTCGGGCTTACTTCCACAACTGTTAGGCAGAATCTCAGTTTAATCTCACGCCAGAAGCAGTCTTGATAGCTCGTACTTCATACCGTCTTGCACCAGGAGGGTTGCAAGAACTGTCTAGTCAACTTCAGGAACTACCTAGTGGGAGTTTAGCAATCTAGCTCCTTGCTCTGGGGAGCCCGAACTCTATTGTGGAAACGAAGGACAAGTCCTTTCGTACGCGTACAGACTACCCCAAGGTGGCAATCATAGACCGTCACCATCTATCTCGCATCGACAACCTGCTTGACCCGCTGCAATGATCAAGCTTCTATTCAGAAACCGACTTAAGATCAGACTATCACTTGATGGAAGACTCAGGGAAGGATGACTTCTAACACGGCGTTACAGGCATAGTACGGCCACTACGATTTTCTGTTCTCGTTGTTTAAAGTTACCCAACACACCAGCAGCCTTAGGGATCACATGAGTAGTATGTGCCAACCCCATCTAGCCAGATTCGCCAACCGTGTTTATCTATGACCTTTTGAATCACTTCCAGGAGAAAGGAGCACCATGAACGGCACTTGTGTTTCATCGTAGAGCTTCTAGGGGAGGAACACCTACGTGCGAAGTCTACCTAAGTGTGACTTCAGGATTCGGGAAGTATACATTTTTGTCATATAAACAACGAAGTGGGAATACACGTGGATCTCGCTAAGATCCATTTTGATAGAAACTGATCAAATTCAAAGATCCCTTCGAGGATACAGGAATTTCTTGGTCTCACTAGATGCAATCGCAGCTTAACCACAAGATTTTCGAAGGTCGCGCAGCTTAAATCTCTTTAGCACAGCAGGGTGCTGTGTTCGTGAAAGACAAAACAGGAGGACATCTTTTCAGCTTTCGAATTCCAACTCTGCAATGCACAGAGCATCGACTTACCCGAGGGTGCGAGTGATTTAATGGTGTACCATGATGGTCCAAATCAGAGTCCCAGTTACACACCGACGCAACCCGAGAGAGTGATGACTTATGTAATGGAGTTACGAGGTGGTACTACACGACACACAACCTGCAGTAGCATCCGTGATCCTTGGATTTAAGCTGGAGGCATTACTTGGACGGTACCAAATGCACTACTTAGACCGATCACAAGGGCCTCCCGTGTACCTTTGTTTCGGAAGAGCTAGACGTGTAATAGCATCGCTGGATAGAATTTTTGAATGATTACGACGATGAGACCTGAACGTGCACGAGCTTGGCAGCTCCCGATTGACTTTAACTTACCTGATCAGACTCGCCCTGTTCAAACTAGAGAACTGAAGAAAGAGAATTTTCAAATTAAATCCATGCAGGGCATGGAGAAGCAACCGTTGGCGGGTCGGACGATGTTCGCTACTTCATGGAACGAATGTGGGTCTCATTATACGGCAACTATAGGGAACCCATGATGAACAAAGCACAATGGCCTCGATACTCTCGTTGTCTGGGTTCTGATGAGAGGTATTAGGATCCTGGTGATCGGGCATGAAGGCCGACCTAGCTATGCATGTGAACGACGTTTGACTTGTGGGAAAGTCAAGGTGGGATATTAGCAACCAGAAACACACGTATGGAAATGAGAACAGACTGCCATGGATTTTGTCACTAGTCTACGACAACTCGAAACGGAAACATTATCACTTGGGTGATCATTAATGGACTCAAGTTACTAGCACACTTCCTTGCAATCAAGAAAACTGACGAGTCTTCACAGCTTATGAATATTCCTCTGAGAGAGGCGGTTTTGAGGCACAAGGTGCCAACTCCTGTTACCCCTGATTTTGATCTATACCTGATCTATGTCAAGCAATGCACAACACTCTTGGCTCACGTCTAGACATGAGCATTACTTATCACCATTGGGCAAATGGTCAGAGTAAGCAAACCCCCCCTGACACTCAAAAACATGCTGCGAGCATGTGTGGGATTGACTTAGTGAAAAATTGGAATGACACATACCTTTGGCTGAGTTCTACAGTAGCGGTTACCATTCTAGTATTCAGACAACCTTGTTTGAGACATTGCATGGACAGTAACGCTAATCTCCTTTTTGGATTAAGGTGGGTGAGAACTTAATCACAGATCAAGGATTTGTACTCGAACCACTTGGGAAGATTGTTTAGATCGGAAATCGTTTGGCGGCAACACGTGACCGTCAGAAAAGCTGATAAGATTAGGAAACACTGAGAGTTCGCTGTAGGTGAACGTATCATAATCAAAAATCTCACCCTGGGAGGGTGCGGTACACCTTGGGAAGCGCGGCAAGCTTAACTTACGTTATGATGGACCATTCAAAATTCTGGAAAACGTGTTGGCAAGTGACGTACAAGCTTGAATTACCTGTCAAGCCGAGTAACGTGCATGATATCATTTATGTCCCGAATCTAAGGCAGTGTTCGTTCGATGAAACGTTTGTGATGCCCTTACTAGAGTCGAAGTTTAATGACAAGTTGCAGTTGTTGAGGAAATCTAATGGAATCATGGACCGGGACGTCAGGATTCGTTAGCATGGTCGAATTACAATCGTGAGAGTTCGTTGGAACTCAAAACGTGGACCGCAGCTCGCATGGGAGCGCAACGATCGGAGTAAGCTCTAGTATCCTCACTTGTTAAGCGATTGTATTAACTTATGATATCATTGGCGAATTTCGGGACGAAATTCCCTTTCAAGTTGGGGATGATGTGGCACCTGGGAAAAAAAAACGTGCAGCAATCTTGATTTATCACTTCACCTCTCTGTGTTTGTTTGTCAAATTTCGGGACGAAATTTCTTTCAAGTTGGGGATGATGTGACAACCCGAATAACCAAGGTCAGCACTACTTGAATTCCACAATCATTAGCGTGTATCTCTATGGTTGCTTACCTGTCGCGTGCCCTATTAAATGTTTTTTTGTGTAGTGTTTTCAAGAAATCAAGTTGCGAGTAATTGTGTAAACTAATTTATTGAGAAACTAACTGATTCAGGCCGCGGAACTTACGTGACACTTGTGAGCCTATTGTTGTGTCGACTATATGTTGGACCGCACCCAAAACTTGTGAAGCCCGAGGATTTGCTAAATTGCTTTGACAGCCCAAGTGTATGGGCTTAAGCCCAATTCGGTTGGCTTGTAACCGGCCCCTAAACCCTTACCATTTGTAATGCACGTATCATGTTCTTGTTTGGCCTATAACTCTAAAATAAAACCCTAGCATTCTTTGTTTCCTTCCTCCTGAGATCACCGGCAGTCACCTCCATTCTGCGAAATTGTGCCTCTCGACCGAACTCAACCCCTTCACTCTACACCTCTAGGTCAGTGTTTATCATGATCTCGATTGGATTCTTTGATTATGTTTCATTTGTGGTTAACTGGGTAATTGATATTGAATATATGACAATAAATATGAACTAGGATCTTGTTAAATATCATGCTGAATGTGGTCGATTGTATAGATGGTATTAATAATTTATGTAGCATGGTAATAAAGGTTGGATAAACTGTGTTGTTAACAATGGGGTGGCGGCAATAAGGATTTGACAAACTGATTAGAAAGGAGGTGTTTTGGTAATTGTTATGTGGCATGACGATTGATGATGTTCGTATGATTATTAAGGGAACCTTCTGTGCATGTTAATTTGTTGGTTATTTAGGAGGTCCAATGAATGTGAATGTAAGTGGTCTGGCAATCACTGATAGCTTTGAATGAAAATTAGCGGCCATGTGCATTTTGGATTTTTGATCTAATAGTGCACACCCTAATAGTGTTGTCAGAACTTGTCTAGGATATTAATGTTTATATGAATTGAATGATGTATTGTTGTCTTGTTGTGAGGTTGGGATATGTGTATATGCACGTGTACCGAATGATTGTTATGTTGCTCCCATGTGTTTGCTAAATAATTTGGATTACTTGATTACATGGTTTCTTGATGAGGATGGCTATGATCTGAATTAGTTAACATCATGTTATAATCGATAGCCTGTTAATCCAATAACACAAATATTTGATAGTGGGCCGAGGTCCAATAATAAGTTAGTTGCTATGATAATGTGATGGGTTATAACTTGAATTAAGGGTTAACAGTGGGCCGATTAAATGGGTTTAGGGACTGGTGTCACATGACCACGTTGTTCGATTTATTTGATAAGTAACTGATATGGTGATAGCATGTTGAACAATTGTTGTTGGTTACATCTAAATGGTTTCTGTTAGTAATATATGATAACCAATAATGAAGTGGGCTCAAAAACTAAATGAATTAGAAGAGATTAGGGAAGTAATCGGGCCTTACATGTAGCCAGGCTGCTATAGCAAAACAGTTCATACATGAAGCTGGGTATGGGCCGCACTAGAGTGGGCAAGGCAAATTAACTGAATTATATGGGCATGAGTGTATGAACGTATGTACATTTGTGATGGGTCGAGTGGTGTTGAAACCACTTTACATTGGGACGGATATGATTAAAGGGAGGGTTGATAGTGTTTACGTGTAAAACTCTGTATGTATGTGTGATGCAAGTTGGAATCACGACATGGTTAAGTAATAATCTGAGGGCACTAGGCGAATGAAATTATGGTCACGACTTAAATTATATGTATGTGTGTTACCTGTCCAACAAATGTACTTCATGTGGACGATGAATGTGTGAATTAATCGTACATAGAACTGACTGTTATCGTACTCGTGATAGGACGTAGTTGATCATCTGTTAAGCAAGTGAATAATCTTACCGAGCAAAACTAAGGTGAGTTCACTACATTCGAGCGTGCGTCCCGGTGGTTGGGGACAGTCAGTGGGTATCCCGTGGAGGGATAAGTCTTTTGGGTAAAAACGGGTATATTGGTTAATATTCTCACCTATCATTCTTGTAAGTCCCTTATATTGTTACCTGGAGGGTAACGGGTATTAGTTGGTAGCGCTACTTAGGTTTGGCACCCTCACACCGCTCCTAGATAGGACGGAGGTGAACTAATGACCCAGTCGGGGCCCAGTACTAGATAGGAGTACGTGGGAAGGGCAGTCATGTATTTCAGGAGCCGTCTTGTTCGGAATTGAGATATTAACAATATTACTTGCATTGGTTATTGAACTGTTTTACATACAACTGGTAACAAACGTTTTCTAAAACTGTGAACTCGCCAGCTTTGTCTGATACACTTGTTACATGCTCGCAGGTCGTTAAGTGATTGAGACAGGAGCTTGTTGGCTGGAGAGCAAGAGTGGTCATGGTCACGCTGATGAACTTATTTATCAAACACTTATTTATTATGATCGTTTAGTATTTACTTTATGGTATCTTTACGCTTCCGTTGAACTTATGGTTTTGAATGACTTATGATTGGGATTTCATTATTATTAAACGATGGAACTTTATTTTAAACTTGTGATTCAACGTAATTGGTGGCTCATTGCTAGTAGTCACACGCCTAACAGGGACACTCCCTAGGTGGTAATTTGAGGGTGTGACACATTCGGTGATGCAAACACGTGCTTTGAAGGTTCCCGATAAAGTAAGTACGATAAACCTCGCCACAGCTCGTACGTTCCGTCACAGGCCTCTCAACAATCGGTTATAAGGTCCCAAAAACCAAAAGCGAGCCTAAGCCGTTCAAAGAGTTCTAAGAAGAAAGAGACACGAGATGCTCATGGTTTTCCTTTAATCATTGGGGACGAGTACGTGGGAATCATCAAACAGTTTAAGTACGCCATTCCGCCAGTGTTCCATCCGTACGTCTCGTGCATACGAGATGTGATGCCGGACGGTCATTGTGGGTTTCGGTCTGTGGCTGTGGGCTCAGGTATGGATCAGAGTTCATGGGGGCTCATTCGAAGGGACCTTGTCCAAGAAATGGATCAGAACGAATCGATCTGTTTCCCAATATTTGAAGCATGGGATAAAGGTTATTTTTACACGCATCGTCAGGGCCTAATTTGGGATTCAGTGTCCGGTTGTGGGGAGGATCGCTGGATGGACTTCCCCTTAGCAGGACTTCTTATTGCACAAACGTACGGTATCGGGGTGCACCTGTTAACGACAACCATGGGTGCGAGTTCCACTTTCCTCCCGATACTAAGTCCTCCGGCTAATCAACAACCATTATTCATAACGCTTACACATGTTAATGAGAACCACTTCATACATGTTAAGCTGGAAGGGGATTATCCAATGCCACCAGCACACGGGCTATGGTTGACCCACCGAACACCCCATACGGAACAATGGGAAGATATGTACTTGCCACGTCTAGAATGGTATATATCGATAATGAATCCTCCGCCAAGATCAAACCCCAGTCTTAATTACATCGACAGTGATACGGAAGAATGATTTTTGTAATTAATAGTATTTTTTTTATTAATTCCTATAATTTTCTACAATTTCTATAATTTTTTTTTATAATTTCTATCATTTTTCTATAATTAGAATTGATTAAAACAGGTTAATAACATTTTAATAAAAAAATTACAAATATACGACTCGTATAGAGCTAGACGTGTCGTATATGATTGATCAAAAGACCATTTTGCCCCTGGTATGCCCCCAATCTAGGCTTATTTCAGGGGCTAAAAGGTCATTCTACCTTCCCCAGACACTTCGTATAGATCTATATCGGTCGTCTATTTGAGCGGGTTTTTGAAAATTTGAATTTTGAATATTTGAAAAGCAAAATTTGAATTTTTTAAATAAGGACGATTCGTATAGATCTATACGAGGCGTCTATTGGGGCGGCAACAATTGTTTTTTTTTTAAATTTGAATTTTGAAAATATTTTATGTTAATTACTAATATACCCCTGACCCCAGTATAGGCCTTTAACAGGGGCTTAAAGGTAATTTAAAAAGCTGGACGACGCGTATAGATCTATACGACCCATACAACTTAGGCGGCAACTTTTACACTTTTTCTTTTTTTAATTATTAAAAAATGTTTATTAAATGACCATTTTGCCCCTGTAAAGCCCCCATTATAGGCTTTAGTCAGGGGCAAAATGGTAATTAACAATTCCAGAAATATCTTTTTGGATTGGTTAATTACCATTTTGCTCCTGAATAATGCCTATACTGTGGGCTATACAGGGGCAAAATAGTCATTTAATAAAAAGCATAGACGATGCGTTTAGGTCTATACGAGTCGTCTATGCTTCGTATAAGCCTGGGGGGCCTAGACGACCCTGGTTATCACCCCCAAACAAAAAAACAAACACAAATACGGAGCACACACCTCTATACGCCTCGGATTAGTATTTCGACCGTATTTTCGAAGATTTGAAGCATCACTGGTACGTATTTCATCCCGTAGTTTAGTATTTTTGCCTCGTTTTTGCCTTTAGACCGTAGGTTTGCCCTGAAATTTGGTTTTTGTTGGGTTTGGGGGTTTGAATCTAAGGTTGAAGATGAAACAGGTAGAACAGGACGCCGAGTATAGCCCTATACGAGGGCTATACGAGCCTCTGAATTTTTTTTTGTTATTAATGTTATTATTATTGTTTTTATTATTATTATTATTATTATTATTATTATTATTAATGTTAATATTATTATTATTATTGTTAATATTATTATTATTGTTGTTATTGTTATGATTATTTATTTATTAGTATTATTATTGTTATTATTATTATTATTTATTAATTATTATTATTATTATTATTATTATTTATTATTATTATTGTTAATATTATTATTAATATTATTATTATTATTATTCTTATTGTTATTATTATTTATTTATTAGTATTATTATTGTAATTATTATTATTATTATTTATTAATTATTATTAGTATTATTATTGTTATTATTATTATTTATTATTATTATTATTATTTATTATTATTATTGTTAATATTATTATTATTATTGTTATTGTTATTATTATTTATTTATTTATTAGTATTATTATTGTTATTATTATTATTATTATTTATTATTTATTATTATTATTAGTATTATTATTGTTATTATTATTATTATTTATTTATTTATTATTGTTTTTATACGTATACGTTATTTATTTGCAGATTGATTATGGAGGGCGATGACATTCAGATAGAGCTTGATGGGGCACCGCCGGGGGGTCAGCCGGTTCAGCAGGTTCAGGAGGGTCCACGACGGAGACGGCGGCCGCCTCTGGATACGCTGCAGGGTTGTCCGTATCTAGAGTTTCCCGACGGCACCGATGCCGCCCGTCATTGCCAGAAGCTTAGGAGGATGCATATTGGATCGCATGCATTGATCGACTGGGATGCGATGGATGGGATTGCTGAGACGGCTAGAGTGCGTCGGTTTATACCTGTCGATTCGCCGTGGCATCGTCCTTTTGATTTGGCGCACACGCCGACCTACAGGGAGCTGCTGGTCGAGTTCCTTTCGTCATTCACATTTCACGTTCCTAGGGTCCCAGTGCCGCTTCCGTACCCAGATGCTCCCCCTCCGCCTGAGGTTTCTTTCAGGCTCGCTGGCGTTTTGCGTGAGATGACGCTAGCAGAGTTTGCGGTGCAATGTGGTTTATACATGCAGGGGGAGATCGAGACTGAGGTTTACACAGCGGGGCTAGTGGTGGTTGACAAACCCACTCTTGTAGGGTTTTGGCAGGTGATTGCGGGGGAAAATCATTGGGAGCACGACAAGTCGAAGGGGAGCGTGTCGTTTGTTAGGGACCTAGTGTACAGGTACGTACGTTTATTACGGCAATTATTTTTGTTATGTGCATTGTTTATTAATCTCTGTTTCTGTATTTCGCTAACACTATCTGCAGGTATCTGCACCATTTGCTCGCTACTTCTATTTCAGCGCGCGGCTACAGCCGTGAGTGGTGTACGACCGCAGATCTTTTTTTCCTTTATTGTTTGTTGTATAGGAGGCCGTGCGCGCTAGCACACGGCCTAGCCCAGTACTACGCCTCCGCCCATCACCGACAGGAGCGCGGATTTTTGTATGGCGGGGCGTACGTGACCGTCATTGCCCGTTCATTGGGCCTCGTACTACACCAGGACCCACATCTACGGACGCCGCCAGTCATGCCGACGCGGATGGGCATGCAGTCGCTGTGGGGGATGAAGGTAATCAAGAGGTTCCCCGTTGGCCCGCGGTTTAAAAACCGCGACGAGGGCATATGGACAGAGGAGCCCCTACCAGAGCATTTCGAGCCCGTTTATCCTCCTGCAGATCCTGCTGATGTAGTGTCCGTGGAGGAGCCTCCGGAGGATGTAGACGGTGTAGCGGTGCCACAGCCACCGCCACCTGCCGGGGCGCCTCAGTTTCCACGTCACGTTATTCCAGGTCATGCCCCAGGAGCTGCGCTACATCCGGATGTACGAGCCGAGCTTGACAGGCTCAATGATTTGGTAGGTTGGCTGGTACGGGCCGAGCAGGATAGACGAGAGAGAGAGGGAGTACCCCTGATACCGCTTCCACCGGCTCGAGCACCACATCAGCAGCAGCAGCCGCAGCAGCCAGATCCAGATTCGGATTCGGATTTGGATGCATAGACCTGTTGTTGTTTATATTTTTATTATGGATGTACAAACTTATCTTATATATTTTTTTTATGGATGTACAAAGTTATCTTATATATGTCATATTTATGTTTGTTTTCAGTTATTCGGTTACCTAATGATTGTTGTCTTAAATTGAGATAATACGGAAAGAAAATATGTTTTGAATATAATACGGAAACAATATATCCCCTGAATATAATACGGAAACAATATTTGAACGAGATAAAATTTTAATCGGAAGAATAAAAAAGTAAAATGTTAAAAACATTATAATATTTAATCGATATAATATATTTAAAGAGCCGATTTTTAAAATAGTTGATTTTTAAAAAACAAAAACTTTTTTATAGTGTAAAAAACAAAAAAAAACAAAACTTTTTTTAAAACCAAAAAAAATTTCAACCAAAAAACACATCTTCAAAAACTATCCAAAAAACCATACCAAAACCCACCAAAACACCCCCCATTTCAGCCAAAAAAAAACCCAAGATTAGACGCCTCGTATAGGTCTGTACCCTTCGTATAGGGTTCCTTAAACTTTATGCCTGACACCCTCTGAGACCCCCTTGAATTCGGTGCTTAGACGCCTCGTATAGGCCTATACGAGGCGTCTAGGGCACAAAAAGTGTGAAAATAGGCGCAGTGGGTGTCCAAATATCTCCACCTTATCTATATTATGTCACTATTAAGCAAGTATATCATTCTATACAAGAATGAATTTGTTATACATACAATCTACTGGAAATCAAACTCAAAATTTATCATTTATTATAGTAGCATTTAGAACAACAATTCAGCAAACTTGTAGGGGCAACTTAGCGTAATAAATCAACATCTTGTAGTTGTAATTTAGTATAATCAATCAAAAACTAAAATACAATACATTATCTTACACAATAACATAAAGATAGCCGCCAATTCTGTATTTGCTACACACTTAACATTCGATTTACTAATCCTACTCTATATTCAAATTTTTATTAGATATTAGGTATTTTGAACATAAACCGCATAAAAAAGCAAAAAAGTAAAAAAGATTTGAAGGTATACCATGTTGAAGGAGCCATCGGAGCCAGTGACGTAAGCACGTATGGATCATGGAGACGGCTTCTCCTTTGTTGAAATGACCTTTGCTGAATGTCTGACATACTGGAGAACAGTGGTAGTAGTGGTGGTTGCAATGTCAACGATTGATACTTCTTCTTTGTTGAAACGACCCGTTTGATAGAATTTAAGCAAGAATGAAGCAACCATCATCGCTATAAACACCACCACTATCCTCTGTTTTTGTGGTTTAGGTTACCAGAGTATACCGCCATCGCCGTTGTCTCAACGGAGCAGTTGATAGGAGGTCGCTAAACCCACGACACCACTACCATCATCATCACTTGTGAGGAGGCTTGCTCCTCTTCCATTACTCTCTCTCTATAGAGATTTCCCCTTTCTCTCTTGTGTATCTCTTTCTCACTCAACACAAAAAGGTCGTTACCGTTAATTCATTGTTCCTCAGTTATGTTTCAAATTAATATAGTTATACAGTTGTTGGTGTTATGTTGGCTTAGGTTGATATGGATTTAAGCTTGGATTATCTGGTTGCCATGAGATGCCTTCAAAAATGGATTTGAAGATCAATGGCTTGGGAATTGTCTAAACACATACAAACACCATTCATTTGGAGAATATTATATTATAGATAAAGGATCATGTACAAGAGGCTTCTCTTGTATGAAGTGTAGGAGACAAAATCAGCCATTGATCTCCCAAGATCAATGGCTCAAAACTAGAAAGGTGGCATTTTCGTTAATATGATGTTCAAACAATTGAACAAACCAATAGAGAAAAAGTATTCTGGTCCTTTCTCACTTGAACTCCTTGATTTTCAAACGGCTATAACTTCTTCAGACGTTAACATTTAAAAAAATTACACCGTATTAAGGAGCATTCCATTCTCTTTAATTCTAGCAGCCTATTTCTATAGTTTTCTTTAAAAAAATTACATGATTTTGAACACACATTATTACGTGATTTTAAATACCTAGTACATGACTACGTGATTTTTAATAGCAAGTACGTGATCACATGATTTCATTATAGTATGTGAAACCCCCACTAAGTGATTACGTAACTACGTAACAATAATTGACTATGTATTATTGCGTGACTAGGTGATTTTGAATACCAATTTCATGATTATATGATTTCATTATAGTATTTTGTGACACCACACTAAGTGATTACGTAGTTACATAAAAACAAAAACATGTTATTGATGTGCTTAAAATACAAGATATAAATTATATCAAATACGACGTAAAAGCAACCCTAATTAGTACTAATGTTGGAAAAAGCTCGTGTTTTTGTTCCTTTTTTATTTTCAGATTTAAAAGAGCTTAAATTTGCAAAAGGAACAAAAAGACAGCAAAAACCAATATAAACGTAAAGAAGGAGGAATTACCGCAACTCGCCAAGCCCCGATTCACATCCAGACCACAAAATAGCAAGAACAGAAGACTTGACACGGGGCCGTGTCCACCAGACACGGGCCGTGTCCAAAGACGGATGCTGTGCAGAGAAAAAGACAACTACTAACGACAAAAATTACAGCTGACATGGGGCTGTACTAAGCCAACACGGGGCGTGGTCAACTCAAAGATTTTCAGAATCTGCGATAGTACAGCAAGTACTTTGGCCACGAGCCGTGCCATTGAAACACGGGGCCGTGTTAGTACAACATTTGACAAGCAAATAATGAGGAAGAGAGAGATAGAGATGGCCACGAGGCCGTGCCAGCCGGGCACGGGCCATGCTGAAGCTTCTGAAGACAGCTATAAATAGAAGTGCTGGGTTCCACTTCAAACCATCCCTTGGCAAACTCCTTCTCTCTCACTTGCCACCACTCCACTACCACTACAACACCATCATCATCCATTTTCCATCATTTAGAGTGTGTGTGTAGTCTCGGGATCCAAGATTGATCGTAAGAATCTTTATCAAACAAAGGCCATGCTTGGCTAAATTCTTACATCACTTGGTGAAGACATATCTTTTGTGTATTTCTTTTATGATTTTCAATCTTTGGCAACTTTTTAATTGGGTTTGTATTAATGACTTTAATAAATAGTTTTTATATTGAAGGACAATTTATTCAACCATTC
The DNA here is from genome assembly GCA_030545235.1 of Helianthus tuberosus. Lineage (NCBI taxonomy): Eukaryota > Viridiplantae > Streptophyta > Magnoliopsida > Asterales > Asteraceae > Helianthus > Helianthus tuberosus. Next base: position 83,632,527 of record CM060449.1, on the reverse strand, counting down.
TTCATATGTTGTTTACTCACATATTCATGTCTTTACAGTCTATATAAAGCATGTTAACTACTTGGAAGGGGGTTAGAAGAGTGGTTGGGTAATTCTATATCTCGTTCAGTGTATAGATCCTGCGAGAACCTAGTGCAAGTTTAGTACTACTCCATGGATTGGCCGGGAATGACTAGCCCGACTGAGAGTAAGAAATCACTTGCACCCCTTATTTACAAACAACTGTTATAACTTTAAACCAACCCCGCGAGTACTGTATCCCTGCTGACTTAGACCAACGGGTTGAGGGTGACCGCTGCCTGGAAGGGGGCCCACCACATTTTGCATTAATAACTTACTTAATTATCTTTCAATATTCCGACCTAGTGGGATTGTATCCTTGCTGACTCAAACCACTAGGTTGAGGGTAACGTCACCTTCAAAAGAGGGGCCTACTACTATAACTAAGATAATCTCTTAAAATGCCCAAAGTGCGGAAATCATCAAAAGGGTACATGAAAGATAATTCGATCCAAGTGATTCTTTCTTGTCTATCTGTTTTTATTTTATTTTATTTTCCTTTTTTATCCTTTTATTAGTTTAAAAATCTTTTCTCAAAGTTTGGTTCGATTAAACGTTGACGATAAGCCGGTATTAAAAGCTCTTGTGTCCTTGGACGACCTCGGTATCTTGCCATCACTATACTATGTCCGCTATGGGTGCACTTGCCCTAACGTGTGTAGAGTGATAGTAAAATATTGTGTTTTATAAATTTAAAACTTGAAATCGACGAGTTAAAATCGAGCTAAAAATATAACTAAAAATATACTCACACCGACACACGTCAAGTTTTTGGCGCCGTTGCCAGGGACACAAGAATTTTAAGAAAGCTTAAAATTAACGGCCTAATTCTTTTTATCTTTTCCTTTTAGGTTTTTCTTCCTTTTCTTTTAATTTTTCACGTTCTGCAGAATTGACATGGGGCCGTGCTGTTCTAACACGGGGCCGTGTCAACTCTCCACTTTCTTAAAAAGTATTTTCTGCCAGATACAAACTGCAGCACGGGGTCGTGTTACCTTAACACGGGGCCATGTTAAACTCTCTATTCTTAAGAAAATAGTGACCGCTTGATCCCGGCGGTCTAAAAAATGGATTTCTTTGATCATTTTTATCCTCGCCACTCTCACGGTTTATGGTGCGATTATTGTGGGGAGGAGCATGAAGAATCGGAATGTGGCGTTCTAAACTTCACTCCCCACTATTTAGCGCCATCGTTTTCCTATAACAAAAACCTTGAGATAAGCGGGAGTGGAAATAATAATGAAATCCCTCCACCTGAACTCAATCAAACCTCTTACCTAGATGACCTAGAAGACATAGGTCAAATAGAAGAGAGGTTTATCCTAAAGATCAAAGAATTAGAATCCTTAATAAAGGCGCGGTATTCAAGGGTTCCATCCGAAGGAGAATCGATGGAGGGAAATTCAGGAACATACAACAACAACGAGGTTAACCAACCTTCCACCATGGACGACCGCGAAAACGAAACCGATAGCCGTCCCTGTTTCGATTCAGCAGTGACGGTCCCCCTTACCGAGTGTGAATTTCACACTAACAGCATGGATAGGAGCGAATCGACTCACACCTTCTTTAACAAGAGCCCAGAAAAGATAAATAAGGGAAGGTCCCATTTTCCCATTTTTAAAGAAGTTTTCTACCTTTCCGATAACCTCTTGCGTTTTCGTATCCCTCACCGAAGCCTACGGTATATCCGACAGTACGGTATTCTTCCAAGCAGTAAGGAACCACTCGATGTCAGATAATTCCTTAAAAACTTAGATAATCTTCATAAAAACTCTGAACATGGGGTCGTGTTCCCTGAACACGAGGCCGTGCCCAACTTTCTTCTAACAACATGGGCATGCCGAACTAACATGGGGTCATGCCCCTCATATTTTTTCGGCACGTGACCATGTCAGCAATGACGTATGCCGTGTTCTACTAACGAACAACACTCTCTGACACATGCATCCGGCATGGGGCCGTGCCCGCGTGCTGTCACTGTCTATAAAGTCAGCCTTTAGGAGAATGTTTGGAACCATTCTCAAAAGGCAAGATCTATGAGATTCTTCACACATACCAGAGAAGGTATGTTCTTAAAAAGGTCTCATTTGACCTTCTTATCTTTTACTCTTTTGTGCATTTCCCCTTCTTCATTCTCCAAGAACTCCATTCAAGCTTGAAGCTTAAAGCTTCAAAAGCTTCAATAGGAGGGTTATACTCTTGGTTCTTAGCTCAAAATTTTGCAAATGCACATTAGTAAAACATCATTTTAAGTTATTTACATTCAGAAAATTAAAAATCAGTCAAATCTAACTTAAAATAAAATTTTTAGAGCTAAGAATTTGGAATAGATGGAGCAGTACGGGGCTGTGCCAGGCTGGCACGGGGCCGTGCTGAGTATTCTGATCTTCCATTTCTTTCTAACGGTTAGTCATTTTCTCTCAAGATGTCGAGCCAACAGAGTGGAACATCGTCGACAAGCTCCAGAAACCAGAGAAGAGGAAGAAGGCTCTCAATCGAGGACACTCTCGTAAGATATGTGAGTGCCTTAAGAGAGGGCCTTGACGAGATAACATTGTTAGAGGAGGTTCTCATAGACCGTTTGAACTACCTTACCATGGGGCTAGAAGATCGTTTCAGAGAAATCAACCTTTTACATCAAAGGTTGAATATCTTGCCTTTGCATCCCATGGAGCCAATCTTCCCACAAGAGGTTGGAACCTAGCGAATGAGGTCATACAACCTACGGGTTGGGATGTCGAGATTCCGAAGCTCCCCGTATTGACGCCACCTTCGAGGTCCCGATCAATCCCGCACCCCCTTAAGAGGAGGTGGAAGAGGAACCCTTTATCTTCCTACCATTGGAGATTGAAGAGATGCTCAACGACCTCTAGATTGAGTATTCCCCACAAAAAGCTCTAGTCCTCCATCATCTAACATTCATAGATATAGGAATGTAGCTTTTAGGTTGTTAAAAAATTGATCTCGGTGAGGCATTCTTGAGATATTATCTATCTAGCTTTAGTTTATCTAGGTTTGTAATTTTTAATTTCCTCGTAATATTTTTATTTTAATGAAAATGGATGTTTGGATGGTGGCATTTTAAATAAATGTGTTAGAGAAAGCTGAAACACCAAATGGATGATGAAAAATGGAATCCATGCAGGTAAATCAGAAACCTCCCGACTAATTTTATGCAAAACAGTGGCTGCAGCATAGGGCCGTGCTCACCCAGCATGTCCCCATACCCAACTTACTGTTGTCAAATATATTCTGTCCAGAAGGTGGCACGGGCTGTGCTCACCCAGCACACCCCCGTGGCCACCTCACTGTAAGTCTTCTGATTTCATTTGTTACTGGCCCGTGTCCCCATAGCACGGGGCCGTGCTGCATGTGCCAGTAACAAATTTTTTTTGCTATTTTCATACTTTTTACACATTTTACCAAAATAAATCCTATTTGGGACACATTTAGGGCAATGTGTAATTTAAGTGTGGGGGAGGATAATAAAAACCTTGAATCGTTTGTCCTAAATCAAGCCTTACACAAAGCTCGCCTTGAACCGCTAAACGCCCCAAACTTTTTCAAAATTTTTCTTTTCATTCTTTTTACTTATCCTAAGTTTAGTTGGGTAAAACAAGTTCTAAAAATTATGCTTTGACGAATTTACAACCGATAGCGTCGTGATAAAAAGAACCAATTTAGAAAAATTACGAAAAACGGGTATGACAAATGTGACACTTGTGCTCTGTAAACACACACGATGTAGGACACTATCTTTCATCAAAGAAACAATGTGTTTTGGTCTCAAAAATTTGTTTATTTTGGTTTTACAATTTCACAAATTGATTCTAGTTCATTTTCAAGCTTTAAATCGCTTTCTGGAAAGTTATACGCGAACTGATGTGTAAATGTAATTAGTTTAATGCGGAAAACACTCCGGAACAGTGAAATAGGCTTAACATACCTTAAATAACTTTTATATAACTTAGAAATAGGTCTTGAAAGCTTTGGTGTGTCAATAACAAGTTTATTCACACTCAGGGACTATTTGCGTCAAACTGCAAAAGTCTACTGATTCACATAGTATCGAACATTCCGGAACTTGATCATAAGTTAAACATGCCCTAAATATCCTTTACATAGCTTAGAAATAGGCTTTGAGGTGTTTGGTGCGCAAAAATAAACTTATTTGATCAATAGGGACTAAAAGCGTCAAAAAGTGCATAAGTTTGCATTTTCACGCATATCTTACGTTCTGAATATATCCGGACATCCAAAAATTTATGTAATCATTAAAATATTTTATTTTAGTGATTGGCATAATAAAATTCTATTCGTCGCGTAATTTGGATCGTTTTTCGCGTCCGTTCGTGTTTCGTCGTAATTAACCGAACAACGCAATCGTACGGCCAAACGAAACGACATCCGAGAGGTTTTTGAGCATATTTTAAGTTCCCAATACTTTAACTTCAATTTGGAGCCTTGAAATGAGGTTAACGGAGCTTAAACGTGTCAAAAATGCATCGAAAGTAAGTTTTGGACATGCAGGGGCCTTTTCTGCCAAACTGCCAAACTAATCTTAGGCGGGCCGTGTAAGATGGTGTCTATTCTTACGTGGGGCATGAGGTCTTTCTAGATCAGAAACCAGTTTTCTGGTTTTGCAGCTGGTTTCAGGCATTTTTCCCATGGTTTCTTCATACTAGGGGCTTGTTTTGGGTGCCTATGGTATTTTATTTCAGTGGTCACACATGGATGGTTGAGATTGAAGCTCGGGAATCGAGGAACGATCTTAACGGTGGACCGAAATCTATAAATACCCACTTAGAATTCATTTGCTCCTCCCACCTTAATCTGATTTTATACTCTAAGTTGAAGCTTTATGCTTCATACCTGAGTATTTAGATCAAGTTCTTCCTAGCTTGGACCCGTTGTAAGTTTCTTTCGTGCTTTTATTGCATTTTCAGCACGAAAGTCAAACAGTGTTTGATTTTCTGCTTTGACCAGTCAATGGTCAACACGAAGTTCGTTTGAACTTCGCAACGTGAGCGTAATCACGATGGTTATAGTGCCTTGTGACTATACCTACTGATTACTACGTTATTTAGGTGTAGTGATGAGTCATAGTTTCGGTCAAAATACGCGTCTATGCGTTTTTTGCAACCAAACTATTCTTGGGTATCAAAACCGTTTGTTTTGATATCAAACTTGTTTTCTAACTTCGTTAAACATGATTTAACATGTTTAACTCGTCACTTTTAGGTTTAGTGCTTATATAGGGTCGTAAGATAAGCGGTCGAAACAACCTCTTAGACTTTCGAATCCGACCCGTTTGGTCGATCTTTAGGATCCGACCAAGCATGTTTAGTGACCATAGTTGTATAGGGAATAACCTTCCGAGGTTATACCTTATGGTCACTTCGTTTAGTTAGTTGTATGATAGGTAGTTTATATGCCATAGGATAATGACCAAAATACCCTTTTTGCGCATAATTTCATTTTAAGCATATGTAACACATGTTTTGACATCTAAACTGATTATATAACATAATTAGATATGTTAAGGCATATAATACTTGTCATAGGACTAGTTAGGCGTCTCAAACGCGCTTTCGTGTGAACGACGCATTAAAGTGGCGTAAGCTACCTTAATAGGTCGTATTGGGTCGTAAGCACTTAGGATAGGTTCCGATTTAGAATGTAGGCTTTGTTAAACCATATCACATGAGTTCCAATACTCGTTTGGTTAACAAGACCTCATTCTACCCGATCTTCCGATTTAGGTATCGATTCGCTAACATAGTATCCGTTACACTAGGAACTGCTTCAACACTTGAACTCTTGGTTTTTTTGAGCTTTGTTATACCCTTTGAACCGGAACTATATGCAATCCTAGGCGAGTACATAGTTCCCCTCTTTTACCATTTTCAAATGTTTTGGGGTGATTCATATGTGTAATCGATTTGTTTTCAAAATGTATGGCATATATGTGTTCACTAAGTGCTTTTATGTGTAATATTCCGATTATGCAAATACAATGTTTATCCTTAAGTGATCTACCTATCTTCATAGTTAGATTCATGTAGGATATTTGAAGTACAGTCTTAGATCTTTCTATCTTCATAGTAAGATTTTTAAGAAGTACTTTACAACTCGATGGTTGGTTTTTGTGTAGTTTGTTGGTGATTTAGATAACGAAACTAGATAATACAATAAGCACATGGTGGATACGCCGCTGGTACTTCCTATATATAAGTGTGCTTATTGTATTACCTGTCGTGGCGTTAACCCGAATCACCATTAGGATTTAGGATTGTTTTGATTCAATAATTCAATATAACAGAACCCAGAATCCTTATAGCATCTATCTTCATATATCGATTCTTGTAGGATGTTTAGAGTACTAATATTGGAGCCGATGTTTGGATTCATTATGTACTTTAATGCATGTTAGATTTGACAATGTGACAAGAACCTGATCCCTGTAGTATCTATCTATCTTCATAGTTAGACATGTATGGGATGTTTAGAGTACTAATATTGGAGCCCCTGTTTGGATTCATTGTGTACTTTAATACATGGTTACGAGGTGGAACAAGTTGACGATTATGTGTTTATTTGGTAGTTGTGATTTAGATAACGAAACGGGTGTAATAAAATAAGAACATGGTGGATACGCCGCTGGTACTTCCTATATATAAGTGTTCTTATTTTATTATTCTGGTAGCGTTATCTGGATCACTTTAGGATTTTGTGTATGATTGTTTCAGTGTTCAATTATCCAAATCTTTGTAGAATTTTCCATATCTCTATATGTTGGATTCTTAGAAAGATATCTGAAGTATTATCATGTCTCATTGATTTGATTTATATAATACTTTTAGAAGTTTTGATTTATTTCAAAACAGTTATTATTAATCCTCGATTGGATTTCTAATAACATATTAACAAGTTTTTACGATGATTTAAACAAGATTACAATATAAGGCATAAAATGACTTAGTAATAATCATATTGCCATAAACAAACCTATTTTGTCACGAATTTTCACAATTAAGATTATGTATTGCAGATGCTAAATTTTTGCCATTCTTTGGCTTCAAGATTTATTTTCAATTAACAGTTCTCGTAGCTATTAAAGTGTTGCAATACCAAATGTTTTGCCATTTACTAGGCTAATAAAACCTATGTATTCGCCGGCATTTTTATGCTGATTGTTTTTCACATATGTTTCAGGTTTTCAACTATTCAAGCATGCAACGCATAGGACTGCATTCGGGCCTTAGACTTTTAAAACAAAAGAACAATTTCATGTATTCTATGTTTGTAAAACGATGTTAATGATATTGAAACAATTTAGTACCAGTAGTTGTGAGCAATTTGTAACGTGACTCCCCGATATTTCCGCCGCGTATTGTTGTATTACGCGATTGGGGTGTTACAGATTGGTATCAGAGCACTGGTTGTAGGGATATAGGTTATTAGCTTGCCTTAAACCTAGTCTATAACCTTCCTAGGACCCGGACATGAGTAGACTTAGGACTTCTTTCCTAATCCTCATCCTTATTCGTGTCACAACTACTCCATGATTTACGAATCATCTAACCTTAGATGATTTATCCTAAAACCCTTTGGCTTTATGCCTTAAGGTATTCCTAAAAATGTTTTTCTCAAAATGTTTTCATTAAAATATTTTTTCAAAATGTTTTCTCAAACGTTTTTGTCAAAATATTTAACATGTTTTATCTCCAACGATTTGTATCAAAAGATTTCTCAAATGTTTTTCTCAAACGTTTTTCATCGAAATCTTGGGTTTTTAATAATGTGAACACATGCAATCTGGAAGGGTGGATGCCTGTACCCCGAGTTTTCTGTCTAAGGCTAGAGTGTTCATACAAATCCGCATTTTCGGACCAGTCACTCTTACCTGGGAACTCTTAGGGTGAGTGTCCACTTATAGGCTAAAGCATGTCTTCGTGAAGCATTATAAAAACCTATCCATCTCAACCCTACCGAATGATTTTTAAACGACCTTTGTAACCCTACTCATTCATGTTACCCTCGGTAATGTGTTTGCTCTTGATGACAATCGAAGCATCCTTCCTTTCCCAATACCATTTCATCATATTACCTTCGGTGATATGTTTGATTCAATACAGGTGAAATGAATCTCATTTCATTTCACGACACTACGAGATCCTATTTTATTTTCAAAATTTCAAATTTTTACCATTTGGATGAGAATTTTCAAATTTCAAACACAAAGTTTCTTTATTTTAAAATTTTTAAATTAAAAACATTTTGTCTTAAAAGCAATAAATTTTTAACAGGTAAATAATTTATGACATAAACCATTAACTTGGTTTGTATTCTCTCATCCAAAAATATTACAAAAGTTTATTTTCAAACAAATCTTGTCTCAAAACAATATCCACAACACCATATGCTCTAAAGTACAAGAACAAGACCAATGAACAAGATTTTACTAGATCAAAGTTTTCACAATACAATAATGTTACAAACTCATAACAATTGGATTAATCTGACTTATTTGGTTTTCTCTATAGCTGAACTGTCGAAATGCCTCCTCGACGAGATGCACAACTTCAAACCAATAAAGAAATTGTAGCCCTTGTCACTCAGCAGATGGCTGCTGTGCTTCCGAATATAGTAACCCAGGTTCATCAGATATACAACAACAATAACAACAACAACGCCCAGTGTAATTTCAAGACCTTCAATTCAGCCAAACCGCTAAAATTTTCTGGGTCTGAAGGAGCAACAGCACTTTTTCAATGGTTTGAAAGTATAGAAAGCACATTCCGCCATGTTCAGTGTCCTAATGAGCGCAAGGTAGATTTCGCCTCGAGTGTCTTTCAAAGGAGAGCACTCACTTAGTGGAATGGTATTATGAGAGACCGAGGTGCCGATGTAGCAATGGAACTGACGTGGGAAGAATTTAAGGATCTTATGAAGAAGGAATTCTGCCCACGAAGTGAAATAAGGGCACTTGAGAGCGAGTTCTATCATCTGAAACAGGATAGTGGGGAAAACCGTGCCTACACTGACCGATTTGAACAGTTAAGCCTACTTTGCCCCACTATGGTCACACCTTTGGATCGGGCCATTGAGAAATACATCGATGGTTTACCTGACCTGGTCCAAGACATTGCCACTGGCATCCAACCTACAACGCTTAGGGAGGCTAAGGAATTAGCTGCTATCTTGACTGACTCCCAGGTTAGAAAAGGTAAATTATTTCGACAAGGAGACAAGAAACGAGACGCTGAATCTGTTAACGAGAATTCGAAAGGAACAAAGGCCGAATCTTCTAAAAGTTCTAGGAAGCGCAAGGCTTCAAAGAATTTTGCAATTCCCGCACCTGCTCCACTGAACTCAGTACCCTTCAAAGGGTTTTATCGTGGAAAGCAACCTCGGTGAAATCATTTCAATTATCATCATGCATCAAATTCCCCTTGTCGCCAGTGTACAATTTGTGGTTTATTTGGACATCTAGATGTGACCTGTCGTATCCAGAACCGAGCAGCCCCTACTCAGACTCGCCCAAGAGCATGTTTCAATTGTGGTAACTTAAACATTTCAAGTGAAACTGCCCCAAGCTTGCCAATGCTAATGGACGAGTGTTCAACATCAACGAGGCTCAAGCTAATGATCAAGCGCTTATGATCATTTGAACCTCTAAATTTTCTGTTTATTTTCAAAAACAATGTACATATTTTAACTATGTTTGTAATGACAATATAAATTCCAAGAAGTTTATCTTTATCTTTGTTATTCAATTTTCAATTTCAAACTCTAATGTGATTGCACTATGTGTGATTTCAAATTTCATGCTAATTTTGAGGATTCCGTTCTTTAGGGACTAAATCTTATAATATTAGCGTAATATAAATTGCACTCCGGTGCTTTCGTACGAACGTGGTGACACGATCGATACGAATACTATGAACAAGTTAATACTACTTTATGATCATAGCATTACATATATGATTTATTTATCTAATATGTATAGTACATGGCTGTAAATACAAATTGCTTCGTATGTTGATATAACGTACTTAATACATTTTTGCTTAGTATGTTAACTTAGCGTACCTAGCACATTATTTGAGAACATTTTCTTGATATGCATACATTATAATGATAATGTATGATTAGTATATGTTGCATTCTACCTGTTTGGTTAATATGAAACATATATATATATATATATATATATATATATATATATATATATATATATATATATATATATATATATATATATATAAACATTCGTACTAGAATAGAACACCTACTACTAAAATTTGTTGTATGCAAAATAAGTAGTATTGTCATTGCTAGTATGAAATACGATTCGATTTGGCAGATATTATGTTGTGACGATGTTTAGTTGATTTAAATGACAGTTCGACCTTATTATTTATTTACCCTCGCTTAACAAGAGGAGCTATGTGGACCATGCGACGAAACGAATAATTATGGGTGCACACTTAATTATGAGTTTCGACGCATGAGAATCAGAGTAAGCCTTGTTAAGTATGGTGGCAGAAAATCTAGAATGATTAAGGTAACGGGAGGCGTATGATACGATAAGAACATGGTGGATACGCTGATGGTACTTCGTATATATAAGTGTTCTTATTGTGTTATTCTTCAGAACGTTGCTGAAATCATTTGGTGATTTTATGTTATCTTGGACAATTATGTGATTATGTGCTTAATTGTTATTTGTGTGGATATTTCCGATGGACAAAAATGAGTACATTCATTAACTCAAATCAAGCCGACCGGGAGTATAATATGGTGTTAAAGGTGATGATCTTGATGCCATAGGTATGTTGACCCGTCTCCTATGCATGGGATGCTCATGGTACATTGGAGGTACCTCGTGGGATGTTAGAAACCGTGTACGTGAAGGGCTTGAATGTACACCCCTTTGTTTGCTAGGAATTACACTAGGAGCTTAGTATAACATAGTGCCATACTTAAATGATTTTTGAACACTAGTCGACTATCACAAGTTTCAAAGGGTCGAACACCTTGAGATATTTTGAATATCCCAAATCATATTTTGAATTCCCTAAAATTTCCAAATGATGCTCTGCGTCTTTAGGATCTAGCAATCTGCTTATCCATCAGTTGTTTCAATTCCACTCTACGGTCTCCTTCGAACAAATTTCAGGACGAAATTTCCTGAAGTAGGGGAGACTGTGACACTTATGCTCCGTAAACACACACGATGTAGGACACTAACTTTCATAAAAGAAACAATGTGTTTTGGATCGTTTTTCACGTCCGTTCGTGTTTCATCGTAATTAACCAAACAACGCAATCGTACGGCCAAATGAAACGACATCCGAGATGTTTTTGAGCATATTTTAAGTTCCCAATACTTTAACTTCATTTTGGAGCCTTGAAATGAGGTTAACGGGGCTTAAACGTGTCAAAAATGCATCGAAAGTAAGTTTTGGACATGCAGGGGCCTTTTCTGCCAAACTTATCTTAGGCGGGCCGCGTAAGATGGTGTCTATTCTTACGCGGGGCGCGAGGTCTTGCCAGATCAGAAACCAGTTTTCTGGTTTTGCAGCTGGTTTCAGGCATTTTTCCCATGGTTTCTTCATACTATGGGCTTGTTTTGGGTGCCCATGGTATTCTAATTCAGTGGGCACACATGGATGGTTGAGACTGAAGCTCGGGAATCGAGGAACGATCTTAACGGTGGACTGAAATCTATAAATAACCACTTATAATTCATTTGCTCCTCACACCTTGATCTTATTTTATACTCTAAGTTGAAGCTTTTTGCTTCATACCTGAGTATTTAGATCAAGTTCTTCCTAGCTTGGACCCGTTGTAAGTTTCTTTCGTGCTTTTATTGCGTTTTCAGCATGAAAGTCAAACAATGTTTGACTTTCTGCTTTGACCAGTCAATGGTAAACACGAAGTTCGTTTGAACTTTGCAACGTGAGCGTAATCACGATGGTTATAGTCCCTTGTGACTACACCTACTGATTACCACGTTATTTAGGTGTAGTGACGAGTCATAGTTTCGGTCAAAATACGCGTCTATGCGTATTTTGCAACCAAACTATTCTTGGGTATCAAAACCGTTTGTTTTGATATCAAACTTGTTTTCTAACTTCGTTAAACAGGATTTAACATGTTGAACTCGTGACTTTTAGGTTTAGTGCTTATATAGGGTCGTAAGATAAATGGTCTAAACAACCGCTTAGACTTTCGAATCGCCGTTTGGTCGATCTTTAGGATCCGACCAAGCATGTTTAGTGACCATAGTTTTATAGGGAATAACCTTCCGAGGTTATACCTTATGGTCACTTCGTTTAGTTAGTTGTATAATAGGTAGTTTATATGCCTTAGGAAAAATGACCAAAATACCCTTTTTGCGCATAATTTCATTTTAAGCATATGTAACACATGTTTTGACATCTAAACTGATTATATAACATAATTAGATATGTTAAGGCATATAATACTTGTCATAGGACTAGTTAGGCGTCTCAAACGCGCTTTCACGCGAACGACGCATTAAAGTGGTGTAAGCTACCTTAATGGGTCGTATTGGGCCGTAAGCACTTAGGATAGGTTCCGATTTAGAATGTAGGCTTCATTAAACCATATCACATGAGTTCCAATACTCGTTTGGTTTACAAGACCTCATTCTACCCAATCTTCCGATTTAGGTATCGATTCGCTAACATTGTGACAACCCGAGATTTCAAATCCTTTCATTAACGTATTTCTTGTGTGGCAATCCTGTGTTGATAATTTACTTAGATTATGAAAGGTGTAACCGTTTGAAAGATTGCATTTTGATTCTAATGTATATTGTAGTTGTGTATTGTGATTGCATTAATTATTGGTTAATGAAAACCCTCTAAGACTTTCGCCACCTTTGTCCCGACGAAACATATGAGACTTTCGCCACCCTTGTGCCTGATGAATCTTATGTTTCGTCTGTGGTGTCTTTCACCGGCCCACAGCCCATGTTAGGCCCAACCTTATTTATATATTAACTTAGTACAGTAACAGTAACAATTAACAGTAGGGTTTCGATGAAACATTGAAACTGCCAAGAGGAGTTGACAAAACATAGGATGACGAAACAGGGGTGTTTCGTCGGCAACCATCTCGACGAAACCTATGGAGTTTCGTCACCCCTCATCTCGACGAAAGATGTATCTTTCGTCATGGAGGGTGTTTCACCGGGTAAGTTAAGGAATTGAACAGTAGGTTTTTGTAATAATGATGATGACAAATACTTGTGTGTATATACTATCTGTGTTGCATATTAATGATGATATGCATGCTACTTGTTGCACTGTAACTCTGTGATGAACACAAGCTGTGTGAAAACAATAACTTGCTCAATCATGAAACTGATATTCATTGGTCACCACGTTAGGGTTGGTTGATTAACTTGGAAACGGGTAACTAAACAAACCGAGCAAACCAAGGTGAGTTCACTGCTCTTTTTCCAAGCATGCATCCCGGGGAGGGATATCGGGTAACTTTCCAGGGAGGAATGTCAGGTTATTGGGATGTTTGTTATTACACTCATTTCTATCGATAAGACCCCTTACATCTACCGATTAGTTGCCGGGGAGGCAACGAGGTTATTAGTTGATAGCGCTATTAGGTTTGGCACCCTCACACCGTACCAGGGAGGACGGGCGTGAACTAATTACCTTAACCATTTGACCAATGTTTTGATAGAGACATTGGGGTTGGGCAAATAAATCTTGTAGCCATCTGCGGTAATCGAGTTAGTAACAACATCAAATCAATTCATTGAACTCTTTTATAGTCATATCTGGTAACTAAGTGCGTTAGCAAAACTTTGAACTCACAGCGTCGTCTGACACACTTGTCTGCATGCTTGCAGGTCGTTAGATTCGTGATATGGACTTGCTATCTGGGAGTGCTGGAGTGGTCATGGGTCGAGACTCTTGGATACTAGCTTCGTTGATTATGAACACTTGTTTTGAAACTATTGATTTACAGTTTACATTATGCTTCCGCTGAACAACTAGTTTGGTTTAACTTATGTCTTGGATTTATATTTTTAAAATTAATGGAATGTTTTACTTAAATATTATGCGTAGTTCAATGTGATTGGTGACTTGGATCCTGGTACATCACACGCCCCGTGGTGATTCCGCATGTGGTATTTTAGGGGTGTGACATTTTGGTATTAGAGCCACTGGTTATAGTGAACTAGGTTTTAAAACGTTTTTATAAAACCAGACTATAACCGAACACCTTCAAAAATCGACCATGACACTCAGCTCCAGATTGCAAGGTTCGTCTTCTGTTTACTTTATGCATTACTTGTTTAGTAGTCACACACTCACAGCTTGCATGAAACGACATACTAGATACTATGGTGATTTGATAGTGTGACACTACTCTTCGACTTTTGTGATTCGTAATCCTGTAATACCTTCTGTTTTGTTACTTGAATGTGGGGGAAACTTTTAGCGCAAGTTAAGAGGCACTGAGATGAGCATGCAAATTGCCTTATTATTATGGGTGCACACATAATAATAACGTGAGGTGCATGTGAGTCCCAGTGAGGCTTAACGAATGTGAGAAGGGTTCTGCCCTATTGTTTGGTGTAAACTATGTAGTTTGTAGATGTCAACATGATATTTGACTCCTGCCTTATCTCGATCCTTAAATTTTTTCCCTCTCCTTATATAGAATCATGAGTGGACGAGGTCATGGACGTGGTCACATCGCGATGACCCAAACTGAGCTGACAAACTTAATCAACACACCTGTGGCTGAGGCTTTGACAGCCTACCAAGCTGGTACGAAATGTGCCGAACACTCTTTAATCTTGTGTCGCGTACACAACTCTTACCCCTGTGTTGTATTTTCATTCGTCTATTAGGTCAGCCAGCCTTCAGAACAATCCGCCTGCCTGCACATTCAAGACATTCATGGATTGTAAGCCACAGATGTTCAGTGGGACTGAAGGGGCAGTGGGGTTACTGCGTTGGTTTGAGAAGGCTGAATCAGTGTTTGCTATGTGTAACTGTCCCGTGGGGGACTGGGTGAAGTATGCTACTAGCACTTTGGAGGATGGTGCCTTAACTTGGTGGAATGCCCAGGTGCAGATGTTGGGCATCGAGATGGCTAATGCAATGACTGGGGATGATTTTAAGGAGTTGATGGGAGAAGAGTATTGTCCTCATGATGAGATTCAGAAGCTCGAGAACGAGTTCTATGATTTGAAGATGGAAGGATCCGAGATCGAGGCTTACACGAAACGATCCCATGAGCTAGCAATTTTGTGCCCTAACCTGTCTCGACCTCCTCATCGACGAATTGAGCTGTATCTCAAGGGCCTAGCACCAGCTGTAAAGGGGTATGTCACTGCTGCAAACCATAACAATCTGCCCCAGATCATCTGTTTGGCACATAAGATTACTGACCAAGAGGTCGAGTGTGGCTCATTGCAGCCTCGTAAATCTGCTACTACCTCTACTGCTACAGCTACCACACCTGCTAGTGATAACAAGCGGAAATGGAATGACGCTGACAAGGCAACCAGTGCCAGTCAATCCTAGAAAAGGCCCGACAACAGCAATAACCGTAGCTTCAGTCAGTCGTCCTCAGTTAACCAAGGCCAGGGCAGCAATCAGAATCAGGACTCCTATGTTGGAAGGAAGCCACAGTGCAACAAGTGTGGTTATCATCATTATGGACAGTGTGTCCGGACTTGCCGTAGGTGTGAAAAGATGGGCCATGAGGCCAAAGACTGTAGAGCCCCGCAGCCAAAGCAGCAGCAGCAGCAAAATCAGCAGCATCAGCGACAGCAAAGGCAACAACCCCATCAGAATCAGGGCTTTAGGAAGGGTTGTTTCAAGTGTGGGGATAAGGGCCACATTAAGCGGGATTGCCCTCAGTTGAATCAGAATGTTAACGACAACAACAACCGCCAGAACAACAACAACAATACTGGAAACAACAACAATAACGACAACAATGGAGGCAATGGTGCCCGTGGAAGGGTGTTTACGATCGGTGCTGGTGATGCTAGGAACGACGGCAATGTCGTGACTGGTACGTTTTCTGTGAACAATCTTATTGCTTCTGTGTTATTTGATTCCGGTGCCGATTGGAGTTATGTGTCCCTAGAGTTTGGTCAACGATTAGGGTTAGCCCCAACGCCTTTAGAAGTTAAGCACGTAGTATAATTAGCTAATGGCAAAACGATTGAAGCTTCGCATGTCCTATTTGGGTGTAAACTAGATCTTGTGGGTCAAGTGTTTGATATTGATGTCCTTCATGTTACCCTCGGTAGTTTTGATATAGTGATTGGTATAGATTGGCTGTCTAAACACCAAGCTGAGATTCTGTGTAAGGAGAAGCTTGTACGTATTCCTCTCCCTGGTGGAGAGTCATTATCGGTTCAGGGGCATCACAGTGGTGCGATGGTTGGTATCATCTCAGCTATGCAAGCGCAGAAATGTCTACGAAAGGGGTATCCTGCTATTTTAGCACTTGTTACTGATACTCCGTCAGGGGAAAGAAAGATCGAGGATCTGCCAGTTGTACGCGAATTTACCGATGTGTTTCCTGAGGAACTCCCTGGGTTACCTCCTCACCGTCAAGTGGAATTTCAGATTGATCTTGCACCAGGAGTAGCCCCGATAACTCGTGCTCCTTACCGTTTAGCACCTGGAGAGTTGCAGGAGTTGTCTAATCAACTGCAAGAGTTATTGGACAGAGGCTTTATTCGACCCAGCTCTTCGCCTTGGGGAGCCCTAGTTTTGTTCGTAAAGAAGAAAGACTGGTCCTTTCGCATGTGTATTGATTATCGGGAACTCAACAAGGTGACTGTCAAGAATCGTTATCCATTGCCACGCATCGACGACTTGTTTGGCCAGTTGCAAGGGTCAAGTTTTTATTCGAAGATCGACTTAAGATCGGGCTATCACCAGATGAGAGTCCGAGAGGAGGATGCTCCTAAAAAGGCTTTTCGAACGCGTTATGGGCACTATGAGTTTTTAGTTATGCCGTTTGGATTGACGAACGCGCCAGCGGTCTTCATGGATCTCATGAACCGTGTATGCAAACCGTATCTCGACGATTTCGTTATAGTATTCATCGACGACATTTTGATCTACTCGAAGAGTAAGGAAGATCACGAGCGGCACCTGTGCCTTATTTTGGAACTCCTGAGGAAGGAACAACTCTATGCGAAGTTTTCTAGGTGTGACTTCTGGATTCGAGAGGTACACTTCCTTGGCCAAATTGTGAACGAATCAGGGATACACGTGGATCCTGCAAAGATTGATGCTATCAAAAATTGGGCTGCACCGAAGACTCCTTCAGAGGTGCGACAATTTCTTGGACTCGCTGGGTACTATCGCAGGTTTATTAAGGACTTTTCGAAGATCGCTCAACCTCTTACCTCAATAACACAGAAAGGCGTTGTATACTCATGGGGAACGAAGCAAGAAGATGCTTTCCAGTTATTAAAACAGAAACTCTGCAGTGCACCGATCTTGTCTCTACCCGAAGGTACCGAAGATTTCGCGGTATACTATGATGCATCTATTCAGGGTCTCGGTTGCGTGTTGATGCAACGGGAGAAAGTGATAGCCTACGCCTCACGACAGTTGAAGGTCCACGAAAGGAATTATACTACACACGACTTAGAGTTGGGAGCGGTGGTGTTCGCGCTCAAAATCTGGAGGTATTACCTGTACGGTACTAAATGTACTATTTATACCGACCACAGGAGCCTTTAGCATATTTTCGACCAGAAGGATTTGAATATGCCACAGCGTCGCTGGGTAGAACTTTTAAACGATTATGATTGTGCAATCAAGTATCATCCGGGTAAGGCCAACGTTGTAGCTGATGCTCTCAGTCGAAAGGAATCGAAACCCAAACGTGTTCATGCCTTACAGCTCACCATCCATTCTAACCTGCCTGTCCAGATCCGTTCGGCTCAGACCGAAGCGTTGAAGGAAGAAAACTATGAAGCGGATTATTTACGGGGTATGGAGAAATGACTCGAAAAAAGATCAGATGGCATTTACTATTTTATGGAGCGGATATGGATTCCGTTGCTTGGTAACTTAGAGAACTTGTGATGGACGAAGCGCACAAGTCTCGATACTCTGTTCACCCAGGTTCGGATAAGATGTATCAGGACCTCAAAGTCATGTATTGGTGGCCAAAGATGGAAGCTCACATCGCGACTTATGTGAGTAAATGTTTGACCTGCTCGAAGGTTAAAGTGGAATATCAGAAACCGTCTGGATTGCTGCAACAACCAGAAATACCCATATGGAAATGGGAGCAAATCGCATTGGACTTTGTCACTAGGCCACCTAGAACTCAAAACGGGAACGACACAATTTGGGTGATCGTTGACCGTCTTACGAAGTCAGCGCACTTTCTAGAAATCAAGGAAACAGATAAGTTCTCACAATTAGCCGCTGTCTATCTGAAGGAAGTGGTCTCTAGGCACGGGGTGCCGACTTCTATTATCTCTGACTGTGACCCGCGTTTCATCTCAGATTTGTGGCAGTCGATGCACAAATCATTCGGCTCGCGTCTCGACATGAGTACTGCTTATCACCCGCAGAAGGATGGTCAAAGTGATCGGACCATCCAGACACTAGAAGATATGCTGCGGGCATGCGTGATTGATTTTGGCAAGGGTTGGGAGAAACACTTGCCTTTGATAGAGTTTTCTTATAACAATAGCTACCATACCAGCATCCAGGCAGCTCCTTTCGAAGCATTGTATGGACGAAAGTGTCGTTCACCTCTCTGTTGGGCTGAGGTAGGTGACAGCCAGGTCACAGGCCCTGAACTTGTGTTGGAAACTTCTGAAAAGATTGTGCAGATCAGGAACCGTATGGCAGCAGCGCGCGACCGTCAGAAAAGCTACGCTGACAAGCATAGGAAGCCTTTAGAATTCGCAGTTAATGATCATGTTATGTTGAAGGTCGCACCCTGGAAGGGTGTGGTGCGTTTTGGAAAATGCGGCAAGCTTAACCCTCGTTATGTTGGGCCATTCAAAGTTCTGGAGCGGATTGGTAAAGTGGCCTACAAATTAGAGTTACCTGTTGAGTTGGGTAACGTTCATGATGTGTTCCATGTGTCGCAATTAAAGAAGTGTTTGTCTGATGAAACACTGGTCGTACCGTTTCAAGAGCTAAAAATCGATGACAAGTTGCAGTTTGTCGAGGAACCTATCGAAATCATGGACCGGGAAGTCAAAGTCCGTAAGCATAGCCGAATTCCGATTGTGAGAGTTCGTTGGAACTCGAGACGGGGACCGGAGTTCACATGGGAGCGTGAAGATCAGATGAAGCTTAAGTACCCACATCTATTCCCAACTGATAAGTCTAAGTCTGGTACAACTGGTGAATTTCGAGACGAAATTCCCATTCAAGTTGGGGATGATGTGGCACCTGCGCAAAACCCACAGTCATCCTGATCTATCATTTGGTCGCTATGTAGTACTGTTCAAATTTCGGGATGAAATTTCTTTCAAGTTGGGGATGATGTGACAACCCGAGATTTCAAATCCTTTCATTAACGTATTTCTTGTGTGGCAATCATGTGTTGATAATTTACTTAGATTATGAAAGGTGTAACAGTTTGAAAGATTGCATTTTAATTCTAATGTATATTGTAGTTGTGTATTGTGATTGCATTAATTATTGGTTAATGAAAACCCTTTAAGACTTTCGCCACCTTTGTCCCGACAAAACATATGAGACTTTCGTCACCCTTGTGCCCGACGAATCTTATGTTTCGTCTGTGGTCTCTTTTGCCGGCCCACAACCCATGTTAGGCCCAATCTTGTTTATATATTAACTTAGTACGTAACTGGGCATAAGTTTTGACGGCAAACCCTAAAACGTATCCCCGGTTCTGTGCGGCAACAACCTTGGGCTCTCGAGGCTCTACATCTCGATCGGACTTATCATCTCGTAATCATCGGTTAGTATTTATCATGTTAATCGTCGGTGTAATTATGTGATAACTGAATGTGAGACTAGGGTTCGTCTGCGATATAGATGAATGATTGGTTTTGATGATAATTCATGATGATTATTAGAAAACCCTACGGTTGATGATTGCTTGTACGTAAGTTGTGTTGTATTGGTTAGGGTTTGAATGTTTCATAAACTTTATATTGCTTTCGGTTATTCATGATTAACAGATGCTCTCATAGGATCTGACATGAAGGTTTAGATCATAGTTAAATGATGATTCTTATAGTAATAAACCAATGGATCTATGTGATCACCAATTACAGTAATGTTGTTATATGCTAAGTCAGGGTTATGTGAATTAGATGAAGGCTTGGTAAACTGTGATAATAATAATGATGATGTTGGTATGTTAAACCCAGAAACCGATTGAATATGTAATTTGCGAATCAGTGACAGTAACAGTAACCGTAAACAATAGGGTTTGGATGAAACATTGAAACTGCCAAGAGCAGTTGACGAAACATAGGACGACGAAACAGGGGTGTTTCGTCGGTAATCATCTCGACGAAACCTGTGGAGTTTTGTCACCCCTCATCTCGACGAAAGATGTATCTTTCGTCATGGAGGGTGTTTCGCCGGGTAAGTTAAGGAATTGAACAGTAGGTTTTTGTAATAATGATGATGATAAATACTTGTGTGTATATACGATCTGTGTTACATATTAATGATGATATGCATGCTACTTGTTGCACTGTAACTATGTGATGAACACAAGCTGTGTGAAAACAATAACTTGCTCAATTATGAAACTGATATTCATTGGTCACCACGTTAGGGTTGGTTGATTAACTTGGAAACGAGTAACTAAACAAACCGAGCAAACCAAGGTGAGTTCACTGCTCTTTTTCCAAGCATGCATCCCGAGGAGGGATATCGGGTAACGTTCTGGGGAGGAATGTCAGGTTATTGGGATGTTTGTTATTACACTCATTTCTATCGATAAGACCCCTTACATCTACCGATTAGTTGCCAGGGAGGCAACGAGGTTATTAGTTGATAGCGCTATTAGGTTTGGCATCCTTACACCGTACCAGGGAGGACGGGCGTGAACTAATTACCTTAACCACTTGACCAATGTTTTGATAGAGACATTGGGGTTGGACAGATAAATCTTGTAGCCATCTGCGGTAATCGAGTTAATAACAACATCAAATCAAATCATTGAACTGTTTTATACTCATATCTGGTAACTAATCGCGTTAACAAAACTTTGAACTCACAGCGTCGTCAGACACACTTTTCTGCATGCTTGCAGGTCTTTAGATTCGTGATATGGACTTGCTATCTGGGAGTGCTGGAGTGGTCATGGGTCGAGACTCTTGGATACTAGCTTCATTGATTATGAACACTTGTTTTGAAACTATTGATTTACAGTTTACATTATGCTTCCGCTGAACAACTACTTTGGTTTAACTTATGTCTTGGATTTATATTTTTGAAATTAATGGAATGTTTTACTTAAATATTATGCGTAGTTCAATGTGATTGGTGACTTGGATCCTGGTACGTCACTCGCCCCGCGGTGATTCCGCATGAGGTATTTTAGGGGTGTGACAAACATAGTATCCGTTACACTAGGAACCGCTTCAACACTTGAACTCTTGGTCTTTTGAGCTTTGTTATACCCTTTGAACCGGAACTATACGCAATCCCAGGTGAGTACATAGTTCCCCTCTTTTACCCTTTTCAAATGTTTTGGGGTGATTCATATGTGTAATCGATTTGTTTTCAAAATTTATGGCATATATGTGTTCACTAAGTGCTTTTATGTGTATTATTCCGATTATGCAAATACAATGTTTATCCTTAAGTGATCTACCTATCTTCATAGTTAGATTCACGTAGGATATTTGAAGTACAGTCTTAGATCTTCCTATCTTCATAGTAAGATTTTTAAGAAGTACTTTACAACTCGATGGTTGGTTTTTGTGTAGTTTCTTGGTGATTTAGATAACGAAACTATATAATACAATAAGCACATGGTGGATACGCCGCTGGTACTTCCTATATATAAGTGTGCTTATTGTATTACCTTTCGTGGCGTTATCCCGAATCACCATTAGGATTTAGGATTGTTCTGATTCAATAATTCAATATAACAGAACCCAGAATCCTTATAGCATCTACCTATCTTCATAGATCGATTCTTGTAAGATGTTTAGAGTACTAATATTGGAGCCCCTGTTTAGATTCATTATGTACTTTAATGCATGTTAGATTTGACAATGTGACAAGAACCTGATCCCTGTAGTATCTATCTATCTTCATAGTTAGACATGTATGGGATGTTTAGAGTACTAATATTGGAGCCCCTGTTTGGATTCATTGTGTACTTTAATACATGGTTACGAGGTGGAACAAGTTGACGATTATGTGTTTATTTGGTAGTTGTGATTTAGATAACGAAACGGGTGTAATAAAATAAGAACATGGTGGATACGCCGCTGGTACTTCCTATATATAAGTGTTCTTATTTTATTATTCTGGTAGCGTTATCTGGATCACTTTAGGATTTTGTGTATGATTGTTTCAGTGTTCAATTATCCAAATCTTTGTAGAATTTTCCATATCTCTATATGTTGGATTCTTAGAAAGATATCTGAAGTATTATCATGTCTCATTGATTTGATTTATATAATACATTTAGAAGTTTTGATTTATTTCAAAACAGTTATTATTAATCCTCGATTGGATTTCTAATAACATATTAACAAGTTTTTACGATGATTTAAACAAGATTACAATATAAGGCATACAATGACTTAGTAATAATCATATTGCCATAAACAAACCTATTTTGTCACGAATTTTCACAATTAAGATTATGTGTTGCAAATGCTAAATTTTTGCCATTCTTTGGCTTCAAGATTTATTTTCAATTAACAGTTCTCGTAGCTGTTAAAGTATTGCAATACCAAATGTTTTGCCATTTACTTGGCTAATAAAACCTATGTATTCGCCGGCATTTTTATGCTGACTGTTTTTCACATATGTTTCAGGTTTTCAACTATACAAGCATGCAACGCATAGGACTGCATTCGGGCCTTAGACTTCTAAAACAAAAGAACAATTTCATGTATTCTATGTTTGTAAAACGATGTTAATGATATTGAAACAATTTAGTACCAGTAGTTGTGAGCAATTTGTAACGTGACTTCCCGATATTTCCGCCGCGTATTGTTGTATTACGCGATTGGGGTGTTACAACAAATCGTTATAAAATTTGATTATATATACATTCTTACACTACAACCCCTTTCCCACAAAAGTGAGTTTTGAGCCATTACCGAGCATACAAATATACATCTATACTAATTGCTCAAATTTTTGTTTCTTATGTGAATAGCCCGTTTGGTTCTCACGAATCTAGAACTTGACAATACGATGCGTTCCAAGTCCTTACCGACAAAAAATCCAAGTAATTAAATGATAGAGGCATTAGGACCAACCATTTTTCAAATACAAACCTTTATTTTTCTTTGTTTTATCCAAAAATACCCCCGTAGTTAAACCCTTTGAACCTTAAAACATTTTCATTTCTAAACCCACAAAAACAAAACTTTTCATTTTTCATCTTTCATTTTTGTAAACTTATTGGTTATGAAATTACGATTACGGCCCAGTTTCAACTTTGGCAACCAAAAAAAAGAAAATCAAAAAAATCAGAAAAATATGCCAAAGTATTTTTTGCTAAGCCACAAAGCAATAGAAAAACCGATGTTTTACGCTTTTCACCCTTTTCCAATAAAAACATACCAAACCCGAACCACCACCTACCCTTCAAAGCCCTCTTAATATTTATAAGGATTTAAGGTTAAAAGGAGGAGGTTTCATCAATTGTCAAGCCTATGGTAGGAGTAAGTTCCAAACACGGGCACGAGTGTTTTTCACTTAATACAACATCGGCCGAGTGTTGAGTGAATACTTGTGACGTGTGTTTATTTGGGTATAACTAATTGGAATTTTATAAAGGCATGTTTTGCCCAAAGTAATTAATTTTTCTTGAATTGAGTTTTAAATAAATCATGAAGAATATGATTGTAAATAAAAAAAACAAAATAAATTTAGAACTTGGACTCCCGACACTCTATAGATAGGACCAAAACCTTCTCTTCTACCTGTCCCGTTTGGGTGTGTAAGCCACATAATAGAGTTTTGCTTGAAGACAAGCAAATATTCAAGTGTGGGGGTATTTGATGTGCTTAAAATACAACATATAAATTATATCAAATACGGCGTAAAAGCAAACTTTTTTTGTACTAATGTTGGAAAAAGCTCGTGTTTTCATTCCTTTTTGATTTTCAGGGTTAATGGAGCTTAAATTTGTAAAAGAAGCAAAAAGACAGCAAAAACCAACATAAATGTAAAGAATGAGGAATTGTCGCAACTCGCCAAACCCCGATTCACATCCAAACCACAAAATAGAAAGAATAGAAGACTTGACACGGGGTCGTGTCCACCAGACACGGGACGTGCCCGAAGATGGATGTTGTGCATAGAAAAAGACAACTACTAAGGACAAAAATTGCAGCCGACATGGGGCCGTGTTAAGCCAACACGGGGCGTGGTCAACTCAAAGATTTTCAGAATCTACGATAGTACAGCAAGTACTTTGGGCACGGGCCGTGCCATTAACACACGGGGCTGTGTTAGTTCAACATCTGACAAGCAGTTAATGAGGAAGAGAGAGAGAGAGATAGAGAGAGATGGCCACGGGGCCTTGCCAGCCGGCATGCGCCATGCTGAAGCTTCTGAAGACAGCTATAAATAGAAGTGTTTGGTTCCACTTCAAACGATCCCTTGGTAAACCACTTCTCTCTCACTTGCCACCACTACAACACCATCATCCACCACCATCATCCATTTTCCATCTTTTAGAATGTGTGTGTAGTCTCGAGATCCAAGATTGATCGTAAGAATCTTTGTCAAACAAAGGCCATGCTTGGCTAAATTCTTACATCACTTGGTGAAGACATATCTTTTGTGTATTTCTTTTATGATTTCCAATCTTTGGCAACTTTTTAATTTGGTATGTATTAATGACATTAATAAATAGTTTTTTATATTGAAGGCGAATTTATTCAACCATTCTTCATATGGCGTTTACTCACATATTCATGTCTTTACGGTCTATATAAAGCACGTTAACTACTTGGAAGGGGGTTAGAATGGTGGTTGGGTAATTCTATGTCTCATTCAGTGTATAGATCATGTGAGAACCTGGTGCAAGTTTAGTACTACTCCATGGATTAGCTGGGAATGACTGGCCCGACTGAGAGTAAGAAATCACTTGCACCCCTTATTTACAAACTACTATTAAAACTTTAAACCAACCCCGCGATGACTGTATCCCTGCTGACTCTAACCGACGGGTTGAGGGTGACCACTGCTTGGAAGGGGGCCCACCACAGTTTGCATTAATAACTTACTTAATTATCTTTCAATATTCCGACCTAGTGGGATTGTATCCTTGCTTACTCAAACCACTAGGTTGAGGGTAACGTTGCCTTCAAAAGAGGGGCCTACTACTATAACTAATATAATCTCTTAAAATACCCAAAGTGCGGAAATTATCAAAAGGGTACATGAAAGATAAGTCGGATCCAAGTGATTCTTTCTTGTCTATCTATCTATTGTATTTTATTTTATTTTCTGTTTTTATCTTTTTATTAGATTAAAAATATTTTCTCAAAGTTTGGTTCGATTAGACGTTGACGATAAGCCGATATTAAAAGCTCTTGTGTCCTTAGACGACCTCGGTATCTTGCCGTCACTATACTACGTCCGCGATGGGTGCACTTGCCCTAACGTGTGTAGAGTGATAGTAAAATATCGTGTTTTATAAATTTAAAACTTGAAATCGTCGAGTTAAAATAGAGCTAAAAATATAACTAAAAATATACTCATACCGACAAACGTCAGTAATACATAGTATTTCATATGGAATACCTAATATTTCAGGCATATATAATCACATATTAAGGATAGATTATATACATAACACTAGCCAAATCAGCCTATAATAACCACATTTATGAGATTTAATCATATAATAAAACATAAACAATCAAGTTCTTATTATTTGAATGTGTAATCACGTAAGAAGCATAATTATAAAAACATTCGTTATAAAAATCATATTGAAAGTGAATACACGTAATGGGTTCATATTGAATATGTAATCATGTAATGGTTTATGTTGAATGTGTAATAACGTAATGGTATTCAAATTCATGTAATCACATAATGAACTAACGAGTATTCAAAATCCTGTAAATTTTATTATGAAAACTTTAGCAATAGGCTTCTCAAATTAAAAAGAATGAAATGCTCGTTAATACGGTGTATATTTTTTTAAATATTAACGTATGAAAAAGTTATAACCGTTTGAAAAGCAGCGGGAGTTGCTCACTTGGGAAAGGATCAGAATAATCTTCCTTCCAATGACACATGTCGTCCTCTCCTTCTTGCATAAGTCTCGTACGTATATGCTCTCCTTTACAGGATCCAACCTCTTATATTATAGTGATGGTTGTTAATAGAGTTAATATGTTGTTTTTTTGGGTTATCTTACTTTGTTTTAAACAGAGCTTTTCATTTGTTGGTCTTTTTATCGAAATTTAGATTTACCGTATAGAAACACGTTTATGGGGCCATCATGCTGAAATTTTCTAAAAATATGCTTTCGCGTTGTTTAAAGTTGTTCAACTAAAATAACATACGAGTTGTTTGAAATTCAGGGTGTTACATACGTGGACACGTATACAAGTCTTGATACTAAAGACTTAACTAGGGGAATTAAATAACTAAGCAAGCAATTAAAAACTATAGAGATATTAATTAGAGAAATATATTACATAGGTTTGAAATCATAACTTTCTTGTTTAACTCTGCTTATGAGTTACAACTGCCTAAACATAATTAAGGGGATGCACCTCGCTCTAGCGTAGCCTACGATCAACTCAACTAATGAATAGTAAAACCCTAACAAATTATTATATTCTTTCAGACCTAATCCTAAGGTAGTACACTTATTCAACCAATTAGATTACCATATTCATTAATCACTTATTAGACCATGTGTAGAAACACATGAATAATGCCCCCATCTCTGGGCGTTTTGCGATACGTGTCAGTCTAGTCAGCAAAGGAGCATTATGGGGCGTTTTTCATAAATGAGTGTAGTGGGATAATGCCCCATAATGCCCAAAGCAATCATTACCCATCTTTTTTCAAATTAAAACTAATAATATTTTATTAATTAAATAAAAATTACATAAATAATAAAACACAAACACATAATACTACTCGTCTTAATTTTCATCTTCTCTTTCGCCATTTTCGTCATCTTTGTCTTTCGATTTTTCCTCTACCTCGTTTGGAATATGCCGACCCGACCACGCATGTTCAACCAAATCAACCGCTAACGCATTAGGTGCGGCTTCAGACCGCGTTTCATGTGCATTCTTCACTCTGTCTTCCATTGTTGCTTGGGGATATTCGTGAACGTCTTTCGGTACATAGTTCTGGCATATTGCTCCTCCTTCATCTTCCAAAATCATATTATGCATGATTATACAAGTGTACATAGCATCTCTCATTTTTTCTTTGCTCCATGCACGACAAGGATTTCTCAAATAATGCCACCGTTGTTGAACAACCCCAAAGCATCTCACAATATCCTTCTGCGAAGACTCTTGAACTTTTTTAAAGTAAGCTCTTTTTTCATCGTATGGGTCCCTAAACGTCTTCAAGACAATCGAATACTTAGAATAAATTCCATCGCACAAATAGTATCCGTGCGCGTAGTAGTTCCTGTTTGCATAAAAAGATGCTTTCGCAGCTCTACTAGAAATATAGTCCTCTATACCAATGGAGATTGGTCAAAAACGTTTATATCATTGCATGACCCTGCTACACCAAAGTAAGCCGACCAAACCCAAAGGTCATGTGAGGCAACCGCTTGAAGAATAACATATGGTCCGTCTTGGTCACCTCGTGTGTGTTGACCTCGTCATGCGGTCGGACAATTTATACCACTGCCAATGAAGACAATCCAATCTCACGATCATGCCCGGTAAACAATGGAGATTAGAATGGACCTCGTAAATTTGTTGAAGGTCGTACCATATGGGCTTTCTCAGATAACGCGCACCGTACAAATCTAGAATAACTTGAACAAACATATATAACTTTAAGCTAACTAAAAAAATATGAATGCATGTAATGTTTATAGTATAGTAATGTACATTGACAAAAATGCTCCAAGGTATCTCACGTCGGTCTCATCCAATACATTCTCTTGGTAAAATTTTCACGTTTAGGCCAGCTACAATGTTTCATATACCAAGCCGCTAGTTCGCACGCACTCGTAACCGCCTCTTGCTCGATCTCCTCATCGGTCGAGTCACCCTCATCCGCTAAAATTTTTTTGTAATGGACGACGAGGAGGTGGGGGAATCCATTTTTTATATAAAATGGGGTGTAAAAAATTTTGTTGTTTGATGTTGTAAGTGTAGGTTTTTTGTTTTGGTTTGTATAAAATGGGTGAAGGTATATATACATACATACATATATATATACATATACATACATACATATATATATACATATACATACATACATACATATATATATACTTATATATATATATATATATATAGGGAGAAGATCATGCGAGAACCACCTCTTATTACGAGAACCGCGAGAACCAATGTGAACACAACCAAAAATGCCTAAAAATAGCTAAAAATCACACAATTTTTTTTAATATTTTTTATATAAAAATCGCTACTTTTCGAAACAAAAAAAAAAAATTTTTTTTTTATCACTAAAAGTAGCGATTTGAGCATAAAAAATATTAAAAAAAATATATATATTTAGATTTTTTTAGGGTTTTTGGGGGTTTAGTTTTTAGCATTTTAGCTTGGGGGGTGGGGGGGGGGGTTAGGTTTTTGGGGGGTGGGGGAGGGGGGGTTTAGGTTTTGGGGGGGGGGGGGGGTGGGGGTTAGGTTTTTTTAAGGTTTTTTTAGCTATTTTAGGTTGTGTTCACATTGGTTCTCGCGGTTCTCGCAATAAATGGAGTTCTCGCATGAGCCCCTCCCTATATATATATATAATATATATATATATATATATAAGTTGAATAAAGGAAAAAAAATAGCCGTTACAATGCCAAATCAAAATGAATACGCCGTGGAAAAAAAAACGCTAAAACAAATTTTATTTGAAAAAAACGCCCATAAGGGCGGTTCCAAGGCGTGTGGGGGCGTTTTTTTTGGGGAAGAAACGCCCAAAAACCCCTACTACGGATGGTTTTAAGGTCCCAAGCCCCATATTAATGACTAAAAGTCACCAACTTAGAGATAGATATATCCAACAAAGCCCCATATAATGACTAAAATTCACCACCCTAGAGATAGCTATTTCCAACAAGGGGGTAATTCAACATGCCAAGAATTGTACAAACAAACAAATTGATGATATAATAAATAGGAGTAAACACAAATCACATCACTCGTGATAAAGATGAAAGCTTTACTAAAATCTAACACATAATTATAAGCAAAAGTTACATAAAAGAGTCCTCAAGTACAATTCAACATTTATCCAATCAAAGATGATAAAGGAAGTTTGGTTCATAACAGAATCAATTCAGTTACTAGGCTGCCTAGCTTAAATTAATTGACTTGTCAAATTAATTTTGTGATTGGGTGCGTGATTCTTTTATCTCCATGGACGGAGACACTTGACTTAATTCTCGTATTGGTTCCTTTGTTTTCTCCTAATTATTTCCTTGCTCAACATAGTAGCCGCCACCCCTCTTTTTATTTTCTTGGATACTCTTTTTCTCCCTTGAATTGTTTTATTATATATTGCCCAAGCGTAGCCCACCAATTAGTTGTTGGCCAAAACATTAATTTGAATTTAACCCAAATGATAGTGATCCAGTTGTAATAAAACTTGAAGTCAACGTAATAAGTAAACAGCCCAAGCTTCATTAGGGGGACGGGGCGCCCCGGTGAAAGCCTTCCACCACGCGTGGAACAAGAAATAACATCACCGCCACCCCTTTTCAAAACACGTGGAACCCAAAACGCCTGAACTTTTTAACGCGTTGTGATGTTTGTGGTGGTGAGTTGTTTTTCAATGGGGATGTTTGTGTGGTGAGTGATAGGCATTTCCACTAAAATCCACAACTAGTGATGGAATAAACCTCGATCACGGGGCGAAACTTGATTGGATGTTGTGAGTGTTGAGTGTGTGGTAAGTGATTTGAAAAATTAAGAGAACTTCAAGATCTTCAAGTTGCATTTGAAAAATTAGAAGTTCACCTGCACCTATAGCGTATCACCTTTATCTTGTTAGTCGTGAAACCTACGCAATACAATATAAACTAATTAAATATCGGTTGATGTGAATTTTCTAATAAAATGTTTAAAACATGGGTTTGATGAGGCAACATTGTTGGTAATTTCAAATTAAAAGTTACTTTGTGTGCAAGGCAATGAAACTAATTAAGGAGTGTATAATTACCATGTCCAAAAATAAATAGTTTATTTTAAATCCTAGTTATAATCTAATACCTGTATTTAAATTATAAATACATGCTTCGAGTATTAGAGATTGTAAGTGAAGTTTTGAGAAAGTTTCTTGACATTAATAAAATTCGGGTACTTAGCCAACTTGTTATTGTTTTCGATTCATTGTTCTTTGATACCAACTAAATCTACCAGGGTTTTATTTTTTTTATTATTTTTTTATTTTTTAATTAGCAACCTGCGAATCAAGGGGTTGGGATGAATTTAATAAGCTGCAACGAGGGAGGTTGTCGCTGCCGTAGAGACAAAGGTGACACACTGAAGACTGTGATTCGGAACCGAAAAGGGTTGGCCGGAGGAGAGAAGATCGTATTTGCACTGCTAACCTGTGGTAGTGAAATCGAATCAATAGCACAAGAGGAGATAGTGGCGTGATTAATCTGTTGTTGCTTCTGTTGTCGATAGAAGCTAAATAGGTTGCTGCTGTTGCTAATAGTTTCAGTTGTTGCTGCTTCATCGTTGCAGTAGGGTTGTTTTTTATTATTATCGGATTGAAGGTATTATTTTGAATCAAACTTTTAAGGTCCAAATCAAAATACTAAAGTCCAATAAGTTACTATTGCTGCTGTTATTAGAGGGTAGGGTGGTCATCACTCGTCACTCACTCATCACTCACAACATCCAATCAAGTTTCGTCATTTCATCAACCATTATTCCATCACTTACAATCTTTTTTAGTGGAAATGCCCATCACTTACTACCACACCCAACAATTTCCCTCAAAACCAACAATTTCCCTCACCACCCAATACCCCATTACGCGTCAAAAATACCACGCGTTTTAAAATTGACGCGTTGTAAGTTTGAGTGGCGATGGTGTTTGGGATATTATAACGCGTTAAAAAATTGTATCACGGGGATATTATACCCCACCCCGGGTCCCCTTATTTTTCGAGAAAAGTAAGACAACAAGAAACTTTTTGTTTTTGTTTTGGATTATTTTTTTATTTCAAACAAATTTTGTTGTATATTTATTTTCGGGTTTGTGTACGAATTGAAACTTGGGAATTAAACATGTAGACTGGAAGAACTGAACCAGTTACACCGGGTTCGTTTAATCTTACGTATAGTCAACGAAAGAAAAAATATGGTTGAAGACGAAGGCAGTGGTGGCACGAATACTGAGAAATCGGTTCTAAATTAAACATCCCTTCAATGCCCGATGTTGAATTCGATTAATTATACCGGAGTTTTGGGTAGAGTTTGATGGTGTAATCGATACAGGAGTTGGCTCAGTATATAAATACTGAGACAAGCGAATCTAGTAGCGGTCCATGTACATCAAATTCATGTGGCTCAAATGGGGAAAGTGGCGATGGGCAAAATAGCCCAAACGATGGCAGTTTATCAAGTCCATTAGGTGGTTGTAATTGTTTTGATAATATTCACAGTCAAACAAATAGATTTGGTGCTGTTGTGATAACAAAGTCAACAAAAGCACATGGATCGGTTGGGCGCCCACTATTAACAAATGACCAAATGGATAGAATGCATAACGAAGTGTAACGTACATGTGACCAGCAAACCCCAACCTCACAACAACAAGCCCAATCGGCAAGATCCAGTAGCGACCAAAGAAAAAAAAACGTGAACAGTGACAATATTGATTCAAATAATATCGTGACGCCCGAGCAAGTCGTTCGAAGATCTAATCGCTCAACGGTTACACCGGTACGTTTCAATGATTATATTTTAAATTCGAGTTCTATTGATGAAGAATTTTTATTGCTTGCGAATGACGAACCGACTTGTTTTGATGACACAAAATCTAAACCGGAGTGGATATGAAAGCCCTGCACGTGGAATCGAATCAATAAATAAAAATAATACTTGGTCGTTAACCGAGTTACCGCGTGGTGCAAAAGCGATTGGAGTGAAGTGGGTTTTCAAGGTTAAACGAAACGCGGATGGCTCACTAAATAAACACAAGGCTAGACTCGTGGCAAAGGGATATGTTCAGCAACCCGGAGTTGATTTTGACGAAGTGTTTGCGCCAGTTGCTCGACTCGAAATAGTGCTATTACTTTTATCACTCGGAGCGAATGAAGGATGGAAATTACATAATCTAGATGTTAAATCCGAGATGTTAAATCCGCGTTCCTACATGGCGAATTAAAATAATAAGTTTATGTCGTTCAACCGGAATGGTTCGTTAAAAAAAGCAAAGAGCATAAAGTTTATAAATTATCGAAGGCATTATACGAGCTAAGGCAAGCTCCACGTGTGTGGAATACGGAATTAAATAATATTTTGGTAAATATGAAATTTCACAGGTGCTTGTAAGAACAAGCCGTATATGGAAGAACCGTTGGAACGGATGTGTTATTAATCGGCGTGTACGTGGACGATTTAATTGTGACAAGTTCAAATTTGAAACTTATTATGGAGTTTAAGCGCGGGATGGCTCAAAACTATGAAATGTCGGATTTGGGAAAGCTTACTTATTATCTTGGAATTGAAGTGTCGCAGAGCAAGGACATGATAAAAATTAAGCAAGAGACGTATGCAAAGAAAATACTGACAGACGTCGATATGATTAACTGCAATCTTATTAATCTTCCCATGGACCCGAACATGAAAGTTTCTAAATTTGAAGATGAAAAAGATTTTGATGCAACGAGATAGAAAGATTAAAGATTGTCGGGTGTCTCCGATACCTTTTATAGACTCGACCGGATTTGGCGTTTTCGGTCGGAGTAGCTAGTCGGTACATGCAATGCCCGAAGCAATCTCATGCAGCTCTCATAAAGCAAATTCTTCGCTATTTACGAGGAACTTTTAGTTATGGAAGATATAATCGAATAGGTGTATTATTTTTGTGGCGATTCGAGTGGGCGTCCGCGTGGGCGTGGATGTTTTATTTGATAAAAATAATACTTGGAAGATACAATCTCGGAGACACCCGACAATCTTTAATCTTTCTATCTTGGAAAATACAATCTCCAAGCTTGACGCGTCCGCCTCATCAAATAATACTTGGAAGATACAATCTCAAAGCTTGACGCAAAATCCCAAATGGATACCCGAAACATGGAAGAAGATTTAATTATTGTGGCGATTCGAGTGGGCGTGGATGTTTTATTTGATGAGGCGGACGCGTCCGAACCTTTAACAAGACGTGCTCCATTGCAACGAAATCGCAAGGCCGCTCATGCATGACTAGTACGCGATTATTTTTCTGAAAACCCGCTTTATGATGACATTATTTTTAGGCATCGTTTTCGAATGAGTCGTCTACTATTCTTGTGGGTTGTTCGTGATTTAGAAGAGAATTATACGTATTTCCTACAACGGGAAGATGCACGTCGAAAGCTAGGTTTTTCTCCCTTACAAAAATTCACGTCGACAATTTGTGAAGATTATGATCCAGACGACTTGAAGCTACCGGAGTCCACTTTGAACCTGGAACAATGATTAGCTATCATTATCAAGTTATGTTGCCCTGAAACACATGACACTCTACGTGTGGATCTAACTAACCAATTATGGGTTAATCGTTCTAATATTGACTAGGATGATGAGAACGACGAATAATTTATTTGTTTCATAGTTTTTATGTTATTTTAAATTTATTGTATTTTTAATCTTTAATTAAATAAAAAAACTTATTGAATAATGAAAGTTAAATGATTAGGGTTTAGTTAACCCACAACACTAAGTTAACAAGAAATTAGTTAATTGAGGTATGATGAGTTGGCGCTGATGTGGAACACGTTTTCTTAGTTAATGGAAAAGTTAGTTAATAACACGTTTTCTTAGTTAATGGAAAAGTTAGTTAATAACCTACAACATATAGTCTAAACAGGCCCATCTGGGCGTTGGCGATGCGATGTCCATGTTCAACTTTCCATTTTATTCATTTCACGTCCCCGGTTGATACCGTTCGCTCCCCGATGCTCTATAAAGCTCCCGAATAGCTCCTTAAACTCCTTCAGACCTACAAAAAACAATTCTAGTCAAAGTAGGCCATTCGAAACCAAAAGTCACGTAAAAACATAAACTTAAATATGAATAAACATCGGGTTTCGACCACGCATTATATCCCCACACTTGTCTTTTGCTTGCCTTCAAACAAATCTGTTTTTCTCTTTCATGTGGGTTGAACAAAAGACACACTTCCCATTATCAGAATGCAAGTTAAGGTCTTATGTCATGCCCGGTTCAAAATTTTCACAATTTACAAGTTATTCAACGGTTAAATGGATTTCTGATTTTTAACACAAAAAATGATTACCAAAGATTAACCCGCCCTTGAAACTAACACATCATATATATCCCTCACAATATTCTCTTCATTCGGTTTAAAATTTAGCTAATAACGAAGCATTATCAATTCTAAAGTAAACACTTAAACCGATTAGAATACGTACCCGCATAGGCTTGCAACTCTCCACCAATTAACACAAATACGAGACGCAAGTAAAAAAGTCATTATAGGTTGTAACGGGGCTAGGTTAAGGAATGGGATATTTTAAAAGTGGCTAAGGTGATGAAAACTCATTTTTTTATTACATCAACTACCGAACAATGCTAAACTACGAAACATCAAATTACGAGGCAAAATTTTTCGCCTTTTATTCGACAAATTACTAACACTTATTTTATTTTACCTTTTTTATATTTTTTTCTCCCCTGAAATAATTTACAAATTTAGAAAACGAACTAATCCTAGAATCGAATTTTCATCACATGGGTTAAAATTAAAAGGCTTAACGGGTTATTGGCTAAATGGGTTGTTCAAACGAAAGTTTTAGGCTCAAAATTGGCGACTAAGGGATTAATTTCGGGTAAGGATGGTATAAAATGGTGTAAAAGAAAAGGTTTACCTAATGCCTTAATCGTTCTTGTGCTCATACTCGGTCTATGGTCTAAAATGCATCAAAAGTTGAAAGTTCTACAATACGCAAACTAATGGCACACTCAACAAAGAAATATATATGTTTATGATATGTGTAAGTGTCTCAAAATCTCACATGCATACGGGTACGATATGTGATATGCAAAACACATTAGTTTCTTGAGCGGATTATTCTCAAATAACCACCCGCAATATTCTGTAAAATACCCATTAAATACCCTTCATGTTAGTACTTAGAACTTGATCATGATAAAAAACCAAATGGGTTGTGCAACTTTTTGAAAAATTTTAAAAAATTTCCCCTATCCCCACACTTGAGGTCCAAATTGTCCTCAATATGTAGAATTTAAACGAAGGGTCAAAATCCCAACTTTTTCTCCCTATCCCCATACTTGAGGTCAACATTGTCATCAATGTGTAGTAATGAGAGCTTTTTAAAATGCACAAGGGATGTGACACGACTAACTTCCCAAATTTCACCCCGACCAAAAATATGCAAAATACAATCCACTTATTAACTAATTAATAATCAAAGCTAAAAAGAAGCATAGGCACCTGGTTTTGCTCTTTCTTCGTGTGCTCTTCGTTCTTCAATGAAAATGGTTGTCCTCGCGAACATAGGTGTACATAAAAGTCTCAACACTCGTGTAGAAGCACGCTTCTCACAATAATCAAAACACATTAGTTAAACCATTTTTACCATTTTTACAAAGAATTTACCAAGTCATGTGTTATTCAAATTTGATTTTGTGGAAAAATATTTTACAACAACAACAAACCTAACTCACTTTCCTAGAAATCGCGGTTGCATTTAGCGTACGCAACAAGCCCTTTTAAACCTCCCAATAGCTTGGGAGGACGTGTAGGTCTCGTGAGGGTTATATCGGGAACACACCTACAACATTCATTAACTACTAAACAAAATACAAAATAAAAGAAAACTTAAAATAAAAGAAAATGAAACAACTAAAATTAATATACAACAACAATACACATACCTCGCCCTATCATTGGTAGCGCTCGTTAGGGTCGACCGCCAGGTATGGCTGGTGTGGGTAACCAGTGAGGGCCGACATCATTTCGTTAACTTCATCAAGGGGGCCCCCTTCGGCCGGTGGCGGCATCGGAATCGGGATGAAACTAGAGGCAACACCTTGAGGCCAGTGAACATACGCTTGAACTGACTCGGGCTGCTGCCGGATTGTTTAATAATTCGTCCATGGGCTGAATTGCTGATATAAATGCCTCGCCTCAAAATCCCGCTGATGTCTCTCCTTATCCTGCTAGAGATGGGCATTATTAACCGCTAACTGTTGGGTCGCGCCCAATGTCCTCCAACGCCTCTCCTCCAAGGTGTTCTGCTCGATGCGAAGGCAATCTTGCTCTTCTTCCCATGCCTACCTTCGGGCAACTCCCATAATTTATGAGCTTCCTGCTCATTCCAGAAACTCTTATAAGAGGCCCAATACTTGATTTGCTAATTTTTCCAATCTTCCTCAGCTTTGAGCCTCCGCTCTTCCCTCTCTCTTGCTTCAGCCATCACCGTGGTTATGTTATCATACACGTCCTGTTGCCCGTGGTTGTAGCTCCCATAAGCCGCTTTGTGCCTATTAATCATGAAATGCACATTAGTGTTTGACACTTCTTTGTGTCGACGAGCAAACCTTTGCCTTGGGGCTCCTTGCCCCTCTTCCTCTGACTCATTCTCTTCACCACCCTCTTCTGCGTCGGTATACACATACTAGAACCCTGTGTCTCCATCAGAGATCTAGTGCCTATTACCGACCGAATCAACATGAATGTGTGACCCCCTTCTCATCTTCGCGAAAGCAAAATCATTCACTGGTTTAACCACCCAAAGTGAATTGTCGGGAAGGCGGTTCTGTGCAAAATCATTGCGCTGATTAATCGAACATATGGGATCATTTTTCTGTTATATGTATCCCACGTGTCCCATATGTTAATCATGGCAATGTGTCTCCATGATAGCTTTGGTTCCCCGAAGAGTAATGCATGAATAACACGAAGGTCCCACACCCGAACCTTCCCTCGGTCCCTCAGCCGGAACACCACATTTTCCAAAGAAATGTTTTGAAGGATTTTTCCTTCAAGTGATAGGTGATTCTTGTCATACTGGCCATCTGTGTAGTTTGGAAGGGTTAACTCAAAGAGATTAACTGGATTTGCTTGAACAAGGTTTTGCTGCCAAAACAAATGGGTATCATAATAGTAATAACTATTAGCACCCCATGAATCAAAGTTGGCAATTTGGTTCATCGAGTTAAATGTCATAACCATTGTACCCTTGCCTGTGTTGTAACGCCCTGCGTTTCGAAACTTATATCATCTTGGCAGGTCTCGTCATACTTCCTATCTTGTGATGCTTTTACACTCGAGACGATTGATCATAATGAGAAATGAAACTATTTGAATCTTACTGGTGTTAAACTGTGTGAAACTTTTACTCTATGTGACGCTTTTGTGATACTTTTATATGTGAACAATATGATTCTTGACTCTTGAATCTTGACTCTTGTGATACTTTGAATCTCGACTCTTGTGATGCTAGAAACTTGACACTTATTACACTTAATACTTATTGAATAGGAAACTAGCTTAAACGCAACCTGAAACATGGAAACTCCTTGTACAAACTTATGATATAATAATACTCTATGTAATGGCTACTCACGATACTACGCAACGCAACACTTAATCTAGCTTGCAAAACGAACCAAAAGTTGGAAGACTAGCAAACGAGAGTCGGCTGTCCGAATGGACATCCGATCGGATGACCATCCGACCAGATGGCCATTCGACCGGAAGGCCATCTGACCGCCTGCACACTTGCACCGACTTAACCCCATTCGATTGGAGCTGTTACTATCACCTATAAATAGGACACTTGACCTCTCATTCTCACCTTTCACTCTCCCATCCGACCACATGCACTCAGGTCACTCTCAGCCACTTTAATCGCGATTCAAGGCCTTCTCGTAAGTATCTCACCTCAAATCTTATACAGATTTCATCTTTAATCACTTCTACACCACATTCTTCATCAAAATCACACGAACACTTCAACTTTTCTAAAAAACCAACTGATTTGGACCTCTTGAAGGTGGTTTCCACTCGGTTGCTTATGCAAACTGATGTGGAGCACCATTTAACCAAGATTAGTTCTAGATCTAACGGATTTTCATAACTTTTATACAAAATCTAAAGGAATCTTACACTTTCACACCAGATCCGATGGAATTTCTCATGTTTCCGACTCACATCTGATGAACTTCACGTTTTGCAACTGATTTCCGAACTTATCTTCGATTTTTATACAAAACATGGGTGAAATCATACTCAAACAGACTCTCAACTCGTTCCTTAGTCGAAAGTCGGCTTGAAGACTGAATTCCACCAAAAAAACGGGCCGATTGACGGGTCTAAACATGAAACTCCATCAGAAACAGCTCGATGGTTCGAAAGGGGTGATACCCATCTGATCGAACGAGCTGGGTTTGGTGTGTTCCCGTTGTTCGACACGTCATCACACCATCTCCGTTAACTCAAAACTTAGAAAATTTCACAAAACTTCACTCACTGACCATCTGTTCGAATGGCTATCCGATCGGATAACCATTCGACCAGATGATCTGATTATGATAACACTTGTTGTTTGTTTTACAGGTCACTATGATCAAAACATTGAAAACTTTAACAGTTCACAAACACCCACTGTTCGAATGGCCATCCGTCCGGATGACCATCCGCTCAGGAAGTCTGTCAGACACTTTAACTCGATTTTCGCACTATTCGGCACTCTGTTCCCTACCGGGTCAGCACCTAGAGGACTTATGATCTGTTCCCCGCCTGCAGGCTGATCCAATGCTCCCTTCGATCCAATGAGGCAGTGTTTGGTTCTAAGCACCCACTGTGAGTATACTCGATCCCTTTTTGTTTTAAACACTTTTGGGATGCACCATGTATTCTATATCAAGACACTTGACACTAGAAACTTATTTGAAACATACTCTATCCTCATTAAACATGAAAACATGATACTTGTGATACTTGAGACTTTTATGCTATGTGAACGTTTGATTCTTATGTGTAGCTCGCCTTAACAATTATAGCGCTATAGGGGTAACGCACCACTCCTTGAGTCTTGGGGGGTATTGTTAAGTTTTGATTCTTTTACCTCCTCTTCGATGCGTCGAAGTAGGAAAGGCATGTTAACGCGTTGGAGACTTGGGTTATCATACTAACCATGTTAACTAGCATGTTGAAACTTGTGATAAGTTATTCATGTTGGATATGAGTTTTGAACGTTTAAACCATTATGTTATATGTATTCAAACTTGTATGCTTGCCAACGTTTTTTGTTGATTTTATTTTGATACATGTTGCAGGTTGATAGTAGCCGAGGATCAAGAAAACAAGCTAGGATGATGCTTAGAAACTCATCTTAGTTAATTAGACAATTTCGAACAATATTTGAATGTTTATGTTATTTTGATACATTATGTTGATTGTGGTACGTGTTTGACATTTTAGACATATTTATGAAATTTTGATTAATGCATATCGAAACAAGTAGTGTTGTGGATTCTCTTGAGCAATCTGGTTCGCTTAGTGTCGCGCCCCTATGTTTCCGCCATCAGTTGGGGTGTGACAGATTGGTATCAGAGCCATAAATATAGGGAATTAGGAAAAGTAGGAATGCTTTGCCCTAGTCTATAGTTCTAGGAACTTTGATTCTTATTTGTTGTTTAAAACATATGCATTCTACCTTACATGCTTCCTAGCAAATACTTCCTTGTTAAACTTACATGCCTTTCCTAAGGCTAACACAACACACACTTGGATGCTTGAAAACACTCTTGTAAGCAATATCGAAATGACTCGTTAAAACAGGGGTGATTCCCGCCTTTGATGACGACTTTCAACTCAGCAGTGTTTATACTTTGCACGAAATTTACCCTCAAGTTAGGAGTGATATCCAAACCTTGAAGGAAATTTCCATCTCTCAATCTATTGTTCTTATCTTTTGATGAGTACCAACAATATTAGGGTACGATGTTACCAAGTTAGAGGTGAAACTTGCATCTTGATAACTAGTCCCACTCTTTGAATTTCTACCTTGCCAAAGTCTCGAATTTTCCCAATCGATTAAGGACGTGTAGTAACCGAAAGGACAAATATCGTAGGCCTAACATCGATGAACGTATTTGTCTAGCAGGCCAAAACACGTTGCCTTAATTCAAAAAGGGGCTCGGTTTACTTTGGTTAGTCAACGTTTCTCTACCCGAAACAATCCCATGTTTTATGAGCCTATCTTTTATGTTATCTCGATTTACATGTGGAATCATACTTGATACTTTGTTCTTTTCGAAACTTTTACACGAATCGCACTATCTCCGCAATCCAAAGCAATAATAATAATCCCTCGGGAAACAAACTAAATTGATGATGCTTTATTTATTCGTATTAAACTACGAAGTCTTGATTAAACTATGTGAAACATGTTGAACGTTCTTGTGCTTTGTGAAACAACTTGATTAAACCATGAGAAACATGCTGAACGTTTTATGATGTGTGAAACAACTTGAGTCTTTTATGCAATCATGTGAAACTTTATGCTATGCTACGTGTTCGTGAAACTATATTAATAAAACAAAACATTATGATCGAGTCTCACCCGATCCTTACTCTAACTCTTTAGATGTCGTCAAGTCGTCTCTCCAACCCACACAAGAGGTCAAAGGCCAACACCCAGAAGAAGATGATGTCTTTTATGGCCGACCAGATTCCACGCATTGTTCCCAAGATTGTCACTGAAATCCAAGGATCAAACACTCCTCCCTCCTCTGTTAACTCGAAAGCGGTCCAGCCTAAGCCTGTGAGCTTCAACGACAAACACTTTGTCTCTTGCAACCCTAAGCCTTTCACGGGCAGTGATGGGGTGACTGCAATGCTGGAGTGGTTCGACAGCATCGAAGTTACTTTCATCAACAGTGAATGCCCTGAGCATCTAAACACTTGGAGTGCAACCGGCGTGTTTCAAGGCAGAGCTCTGGAATGGTGGACAAATGAGAGGAACATCCGCTCCAATGATGAATCTTATGATTTACCATGGGCCGAGGTTAGGGAACTGATGAGGCTCGAATTCTGCTCTCCTCATGAGCAGCAGAAACTTGAGGACGAATTCTAGCATCTGAAACAAGTTGGTGATGACAACCTGGCTTATACTACCCGCTTTAAGTAACCTAGCATCATCGTGCCACATTTGGTGTCCATTCCCCAGCGCATTATCACAAAGTACATCCATGGATTACCTCCTGCTATGCGTGACGCCATTGAAGCAGCTCAACTCGACTCCATTGAAGAAGTTTACCGTCTTGCAGCAAGTTTGAACAACAATTGTGTCCGTGATAAACAGTTTAGAAACTCCACTCCCTAGAAACCAGC
Organism: Helianthus tuberosus; assembly: GCA_030545235.1. NCBI lineage: Eukaryota > Viridiplantae > Streptophyta > Magnoliopsida > Asterales > Asteraceae > Helianthus > Helianthus tuberosus. The sequence continues at coordinate 83,590,483 of CM060449.1, read as the reverse complement.
TAACCAGATTACCCAGCAACCAAGTGGCAGCAAGAATAAGAAACGAAAGTCTCAAAACTCTAGCCGCAATGCAATTGTCCCTACTATAAATTCAAATCCTGCTGGTAATGCTATTGTTCTTGCTGCTACTCCAAACCCTCCTGCTCCAGAAAACACCAAGAAGTCGTACACCGGGGTTCATCCCAAGTGTGCCACTTACAACTATCATCACCCTGTCAACGCGACTTGTCGCCTGTGTATCACCTGCAATCGCTATGGTCACACAACCCCTTACTGCCGTCTAGCCAATCAAGCTCAGCAAGCACCACCAACTCTACCAGCTCCGCAGAACCCCAAACCAGCAAACAACGTGCGAGCATGCTACAAGTGTGAGGACACCACTCATCTCCGTCCCCAATGTCCCCAGCTGAATCAAGAGCAATAGCAAGTCGTTTGAGGACGAGCGTTCAACATCAACGCGAATCAGGCGCGTAACGACAATGATGTCGTTAATGGTACATTTCTCGTTAATAATCTTTACGCTTCGATACTCTTTGATACTGGTGCCGACAGAAGCTTTGTGTCCGTAGAATTTGAATATTTGTTAAATTGTGCACGCTCTAAACTACCTAAGTCATTCTCTGTTGAGATTGCCGATGGTAAGTCTATTCTAGTTGATTCTATCCTCCGTAATTGTTCCCTGACTCTTAACGATCACGTTTTTACTATTGATCTCATACCCATGCAATTGGGTAGTTTTGATATCATAATAGGAATGGATTGGTTGCATAAGAACCATGCTGAAATTGCTTTTCATGAGAAGTACGTTCGGTTACCTCTCCCGTCTGGTGATACTTTGGGCGTCTATGGAGACCGACCTTCTAGAGGACTGAAGTTGATGTCATGCAACCAAGCGAATAAATGCTCACGTAAACAGTACTTTGCCTTCCTAGCCCACATAGTGGAACAAAAGGGCAAGGGAAAGAGCGTAAGTGATGTTCCAATAATGTGTGATTTCCCCGATGTCTTTCTTAAAGATCTTCCTGGTATTCCTCCTCCTCGATCTGTTGATTTTCGTATCGATCTTATATCTGGTTCAACTCCTGTTGGCAAGGCTCCTTACCGACTTGCACCCTCTGAGATACAAGAGTTATCTAGTCAACTACAAGAACTACTCGACAAAGGTTTTATAGGTCCAAGTATCTCACCTTGGGGTGCTTCTGTGCTATTCGTTAAGAAGAAAGATGGTTCATTTCGCATGTGCATCGACTACCGTGAACTTAACAAACTCACCGTCAAGAATCGTTATCCTCTCCCTCGTATCGACGATCTCTTTAACCAACTACAAGGTGCAAGCTGTTTCTCTAAAATCGACCTTCGATCTGGTTATCATCAGCTTCGTGTTCTCGAAGAAGATATCCCCAAAACCGCATTTCGCACCCGTTATGGACACTACGAGTTCGTGGTTTTGCCCTTCGGCTTGACTAACGCACCCGCTGTGTTCATGGACCTTATGAATCGTGTTTGTAAACCTTACTTGGATCGTTTTGTTATAGTCTTTATTGATGATATTCTTATTTATTCGAAAACCCAAGCTGATCATGAACGACATTTACGCCTTATGTTAGAATTATTACGTGGTGAACGCTTATACGTGAAGTTTTCTAAGTGCGAATTTTGGATTAATGAAGTACATTTTTCCGGCACGTCGTTAGTAAAAAGGAATTCATGTTGAGCCTTCCAAAATCGAAGTAGTGAAGAATTGGAGTACGCCTAAATCTGTATCCGAGATTCGTTTCTTCTTAGGATTGGCAAGTTACTACCCCTGATTCATCTCAGACTTTTCAAAGATCGCCGTTCCTCTCACTTCGTTAACTCAGAAAGAGAAACATTTTATGTGGGGTCCTGAGCAAGAGGAATCTTTTCAAATCCTTAAGAACCTGCTCTGTAACGCTCCTGTACTTGCTCTCCCTGATGGGAATGATGATTTCGTGGTATATTGCGATGCTTCAAACCATGGTCTTGGTTGTGTGCTCATGCAACGGGACAAGGTCATCGCTTATGCCTCCAGATAGCTCAAAATACATGAGAAAAACTATACTACCCATAATCTTGAGATAGGCGCAGTTGTTTTTGCATTAAAGATTTGGCGACACTACCTATATGGTACTAAGTGTGTGGTTTTCACTTACCATAAGAGCCTGCATCACATCTTTAATAAAAAGGAGCTGAATATGTGTCAACGACGATGGGTAGAGTTACTTAACGACTACGAGATTCGCTACTATCAAGGCAAAGCGAATGTCGTGGCCGACGCTCTTAGTCGTAAGACTCATGTTGGTAGCATCCGTTATTTTCAAGTTTCTAGCGACCTTCACGCTTGTATCCGTGAAGCTCAATACTCGTCAGCCAACGAAGGTAGTCTAATCATTGAAATACGAGGTGCTTCTATTGACCGACTTGAAACGAAGTCTGATGGACTTCAGTACTATCTCAATCGCATCTGGGTGCCAGATCGTGACAATCTCCGTGAGGTCATTATGAATGAAGCTCAGAAATCCTGATACTCTATTCATCCTGGTGCTGATAAGATGTACCATGATCTGCGTATGACTTATTGGTGGCCTGGTATGAAGAAGGAAATCGCCGCATACGTCTCGAAATGTCTCACTTGCTCGAAGGTTAAAGCTGAATATCAACGTCCTTCTTGTCTCCTTGAACAACCCTAAATCCCTGTTTGGAAACGGGATAGCATTGCTATGGATTTTATAACTAAACTACCTCGTACACCTTCCGGTCATGATAGTATATGGGTAATCATCGACCGTTTGACCAAATCAGCCCACTTTCTTCCTATTCGTGAAGATTTCAAAGGGGATAAACTTGCTCGAATCTACCCTGATGAGATCATATGTCGTCATGGTATACCTATTGACATTATCTCTGACCGCGATGGTCATTTTACTTCGCGTCTTTGCCAAACTTTTCAGTCCGCTATGGGTTCTCACTTGAATCTTAGTACAGCCTTTCATCCTCAAACGGATGGACAGACTGAACGCACAATTCAAAACCTAGAGGATATGCTTCGTTCCTGTGTCATCGACTTTGGTGGTAATTGGGATGTACATTTACCATTGATCGAATTCTCGTACAACAATAGCTACTATTCAAGTATTCAGATGGCTCCTTTCGAAGCTTTGTACGGTCGCAAGTGACGATCTCCTCTCAGTTGGCATGAGATTTGTGACAAGCAACTTACTAGCCCTGAGATCAGTCAAGAGACGACGGATAAGATTCTTCAAATCGGTGATAACTTGATCAAGGCTAGGAGCAGACAAAAGAGCTATGCTGACAAAAAGCGCAAGCCTCTGGAATTCAATGTTGGAGATCACGTTCTACTTAAAGTATCTCCCTGGAAAGGAGTGATACGTTTTGGTAAAAAGGGAAAGATTGCCTGTCACACCCAAACCGATGGCGGAATCATCGGGGCTCGGCACTTAGTGAAACAGATTGTCCAGGAGATTCCATAACAACTATTAATTATAATATATTTAAGGTTCATGTCCCATACCACAAACATATAAAATAAAAACAGTTACTACGGACAATGTTCTCAAAGAAAAATAATCCATTCCGACAACTCAGATTTTATTTAGATTGTTTCTAGACTCTCCTAGCATGCATCCTAAACACCTGTCATATACGTTAAAATAAAAGTCAATACACGTAGTGTAAAGGTGAGCATACAAGTTTCATAGCATAATAGTAGCAAAAACGATTTACGCATAACCAACATGTAACACGTAGAAATGTGAAGCAAGTAAGTTATCGACAATGAAATATGCACAGACGTGACAGCGAGTTGTAGAATGCGCAACACCTATCACCACTGTGACACGTGAAGAAATACCCTTAGCAACCTCCGTCCGTTACAGGTGCTGAGTCCAAACTATAGTACTATTGTTGCTAAGGTGTCAGGCAACTATCACTATGTAAACATAACATACAAGTATTCATCGAGTAACACGTATGACATGCAGAGCGGTTGGTGTATAAAAAGTGTTTGCGTTGTGTGATCGATGTGACTTGATATAGGTAACGTATGTAACACCCAAAAGTGCGTTAAGCAAAAAAGGATCGAGTATACTCACAGAGCGTGTTTAACGAATAAACACAGTCTTGGATTGAAGGGAGCACTGGAAGGTTAGCCTGATTACAGAACGATAGCATAAGCGATGAACAGTGCGTTAAACAGTGTGAGTGGAACAAGTGATGGATTGTCATCTGATCGGATGACCTTCCGGACGGATGGTCATCCGGACGGATGGCCATTCGCTCGGAGGGTTGTCCGTTTGGGATGGATGTGTTTGTGTATGATGGGACTTTGAAGTTTTCGTTGTAGCATTTTAAAAGACATGGAATGTCTCTACCCTTCAGGTCGTCCGCTCGAATGGCAGTCCGAGTGGAGACTATATTCTTGAAACTTTTGAAATTGGTTAAGTGTTTAACAACACAAGTCACTGGGCCGGATAGCCATTCGACCGGACGGCTATCCGATCGGATGGCCGTTCATCCGAGCGACTTGTTCGAGTTGGATAGTTTGTAAAATCAGCTACGTTTAGAAAGTTTAGCGTTTGAACCGAGACGGTATGACCCCGTGTCAACCAACAGAATCACAGCAAGCCTAGTCATCCGATCGGATGGGAATCACCCCGTTCGTACGGTGACTGTTCTTGTCGGGATTTCATGTTCAACCTGTGAATCGGTCGTCTCCTCGTTAAAAATCCATTATTAGTCCGGCTCTACGCTGGAGAGAGAGTAGTGAACCCGAAATAGTCCAGATTCTAACGGTTTTGAGTAGAAAGTCAAGAAAGTTGAAGAAAAGTTTGAAACATTAGAAAAATATTTAGATTTAGGTGAAATCAGTGCTTAAACATTGTAGAAACCCTTTAGATTTGAGTTGTTCTTAGTGGGATGAGGTCACACTTTGGTGTTCATGAACACTCATGATGACGTCACCCTAGAACAACCCGAATCAGACGGATTCCATGGTGAAATGATGAGATTTGTTGGTGAAAAAGATGAAGTAGTGTGTATAGATCAAAGAAGTACAAGATTTGGTGAGAAAACTTACAAGAATCTTTTCTTCCTTTGACTTTGACTTTGACTTGTACTTTGACTTCAAGTAATAATTAAGCAAAGGAGTGGCAGATCGATTTAGCAATCTTTTCTTCCTTTGACTTTGACTTCAAAAAGTCGGGTTGTTACAGCCTCCCCTTCTTTAGGGAATTTCGTCCCGAAATTAAGGCGCAGGCATAACGAAAAGCTGCGGATACTTAGCCTTCATGTCACTTTCGAGTTCCCAGGTGAACTCGGCGCTACGTCTGCCTTCCCAGCGATCCTTCACTATGGGAATACATTAGCATCGGAGTTTCTTGGTTTCTCGGTCCATGATCTCGACAGGCTTTTCCACGAAGTGTAATGTTTCGTCCACTTGTAGATCCTCAAGTAGTACTTGTAAATTCTGCTCGGCTAGACACTTTCTGAGGTTCGAGACGTGGAAAGTCGGGTGGACGTTGCTAAGTTCCTCCGGTAGTTCGAGTCTGTAGGTCACTTTGCCAATCCTTTCCAGGATCTTAAACGGTCCAACTTATCGAGGCGCGAGCTTTCCTTTCTTGCTGAATCTGATCACCCCCTTCCAAGGTGAAACCATTAGGAGTACGTGATCGCCAACGTCAAATTCAAGGGGCTTGCGGCATCTATCGGCGTAACTCTTTTGACAACTCTGAGCCTTCAGCAGATTGTCTCGAATTTGGAGGATCTTGTCAGTCGTTTCTTGTAGTAATTCAGGACTGGTAATTTGCGCATCTCCGATTTCGTGCCATACAATAGGCGATCTACATTTTCTTCCGTATAATGCCTCAAATGGTACCATTTGGATGCTAGAATGATAAGTATTATTGTACGAGAATTCAACCAAAGGTAAGTGCGTGTCCCAATTACCACCGAAATCTATGACACACGAGCGAAGCATGTCTTCAAGGGTACAAATCGTTTGTTCAATCTGACCGTCGGTTTGGGGATGGAAATCGGTACTTAGACTAAGAGTAGTACCGAGAGCGGATTGAAACGTTTCCCAAAGGCGCGAGGTAAACCAACCATCGCGGTCAGAGATGATATCCCGAGGCATCCCGTGTCGACATATAACTTCGTCGGTGTAGATCCGTGCTAATCGTTCTACCTTAAAGTCTTCTCGTATCGGCAGAAAATGAGCATATTTAGTTAGGCGATCTACGATAACCCAGATGCTATCGTGACCTGATGGCGTGCGTGGAAGTTTCGTTATGAAGTCCATAGCTATACTCTCCCTTTTCCACGTAGGGATTTCGGGTTGCACGAGTAAGCCAGAGGGGCGTTGATGCTCAACCTTGAATTTCGAACAAGTTAGGCACTTCGAAACATAGACGGCGATATCCTTCTTCATGCCCGGCCACCAGTACTTATAGCGAAGGTCCTAGTACATCTTATCTGCACCCGGATGAATAGAATATCAAGACTTGTGGGCTTCGTTTAGCAGAATCTCTCGTAAATTAGTGCATTTGGGAATCCAAATTCGATCTAGATAATGGAATATGCCATTTGATTTATTCTCTAGTTGTTCGCCATTATTGATAATCATTTCCTTCTTCAAGGTGGGCGTTCGGTAAAACAAGCATGTTGAGCGTCATGTATAAGAGCTTCGAGATTATGTTGGGCTTGATTATTATGAAGGCTATGAAGATAGTTTGCTCGACTGAGAGCATCGGCAATGACATTTGCTTTGCCAGGGTGGTTACGAATCTCACAGTCATAATCGTTGAGAAGCTCAACCCATCGGCGTTGGCGCATATTTAGTTCTTTCTGGTTAAAGATGTGTTGTAGGCTCTTGTGGTTGGTGAAGACCGTACACTTGGTACCATAAAGGTAGTGTCGCCAAATCTTCAACGCAAAAACGACTGCACCAAGCTCGAGATCGTGGGTTGTATAGTTCTTCTCGTGGAAATTGAGCTGACGAGAAGCGTACACGATAACCTTGTCTCGTTGCATAAGAACACAACCGAGACCGAGGTTCGAGGCATCGCAATCGACTACGAAGTCGTTGCTTCCGTTGGGCAGTGAGAGCACGAGAGCGTTACAGAGCATAAGTTTGAGGGTTTGAATGGCTTCCCCTTGTTCAGTTCCCCAAATAAAAGGTTTGTCTTTGTACGTCAGAGAGGTGAGAGGAACAGCGATCTTCGAGAAATCGGCGATGAATCAACCGTAGTAACCCGCCAATCCGAGAAAAGAACGAACATCAGACGGGTTCTTTGGTGTAATCCAGCTCTTAACAGCTTCAATCTACATGGGGTCGATGTGAATACCTTAACTATTGACAATATGACCGAGGAATTGAATCTCCTTAAGCCAAAATTCGCACTTGGAGAACTTGGCATAGAGGCGGTTTCCCTGAAGTAGTTCAAGAACCAAACGGAGATGTTGCGAGTGTTTGGCTTTTGACTTGGAATAGATCAGGATATCATCGATAAACACGATGAAGAAGCGGTCGAGAAAGGGTTTATACATGCGATTCATTAGATCCATAAAGACTGTGGGGGCGTTAGTTAAACCAAAGAGCATAACAACAAACTCGTAGTGGCTGTATCGGGTTCAAAAAGCGGTTTTGGGTATATCTTCCTCTTAAATTCGTAACTGGTGATAACCGAAGCGTAAATCAATCTTCGAGAAACACATAGGGGATAGCGATTCTTGATGGTAAGCTTATTCAATTCCATGTAGTCGATGCACATCCGGAACGATCCGTCCTTCTTTTTGACAAAAAGGACAGGTGCGCCCCAAGGAGAGGTGCTAGGGCGAATGAAGCCTTTGTCAAGCAATTCCTAGAGTTGACTCAAGAGTTCGCGCATTTCAGATGGAACGAGACGGTAAGGCGCTCTAGCGATAGGATTTGCTCCAGGAATGAGGTCAATTCGAAAATCGTTATCACGAGATGGCGGTAAGCCAGGTAAATCTTCAGGAAAAACAGCAGGAAAATCACGAACCACATGCACCTTTTCCATTGCCTTCTTTTCTTTTCCTTCTCCGCTACTACGATGTGCGCCAAGAAAGCTTGGTATTCCTTGCAGAGATACTTGCTAGCTTGGACACATGACATGAGTTTAAGATCCTTTGAGGGTGTTTCGCTATAGACACAGAGTTGATCACCATTAGCCAGAGAGAGACGAATCATTTTATTGAAACAAACGACTTCAGCACGATTTTCACATAGAAAATCCATGCCTACTATGATATCGAAACTACCAAGCTACATCGGAATAAGATCGATCGGGAAGACGTGATTGTTGAGCTCAAGAGTACAATCATGTAGGATGGAACTAACAGTGACAGTTCTTCCTGTGGCAATTTCTACGTCGAACGTTGACGGGAGGTTAGCGCGTTTACGTTTTAGGAGCTTCTTGAATTCAAATGATACAAAACAGTTATCGGCTCCAGTATCAAACAAACACGAAGCATATATACCGTTGACAAGGAACATACCGTTAACCACATTGTTGTCTGCTTGTGCCTGGCGGGCGTTGATGTTGAATGCATGTCCACGGGCTGCTGGCTGTTGCTGCTGCTGCTGAGGCTGCTGCTGCTGATGTTGTTGCGCTGGTTGCTGCTGTGGCTCTTGCTTCACCACTCTGTTTGGGCAGACATTTGCAAAGTGGTTGGGATCACCACATACATAGCAGGCTCTTACGTTAGCAGCGGGAGCAGGAGCTGCTTGTTGGCCCTGTGGAGCAGGAAGAGGAGCTGGCAGTGCTGGAGCTTGAGCTTGAGCTTAGTGGGGACCAGTATGGAAGTTGGCAGTAAAGTGGCCATACATGTTGCAGTGAACACAAAATCGGCATGCGATCCCAACAGGATGATGATAAGTACAGGTAGGGCACAGCGGGTGTGGACCAGTATATGCACGCTTGGCCGGCGGTGCATTAGTCACTGGTGCTGCTACCTGGCGGTTCTGGTTTTGAGGTGGGGCAAGGACAGCACTGAGTGGAGCGGTTGTGACAGCACAGTTGTTGTTGTTGTTGTTCTTACGCTTACGGCGAGAAGACTTGGAGGCTTGTGGTGTGGCGGTTTCAGTGGTGGGAGCAGCGGTAACTTGGTGAAGACTCTCGGTGGCTTTATCGAAGTAACCAGCCCGAACTCGCTTATCATTAATCTCTGCAGCGAGCAGGAAGGTTTCCTCAATGGTTGTCGTCTTTGCGGCTTGCACGAAATCAGCCACACAATCCGGCAAAGCACAGATGTATTTCTTGATGGTGATCTCGGGAGTAGTGACTGGGCCAGGACAAATGATACTCAGCTGCTTAAAGCGGGCAGTTGGACCAGCGTTGTCACCACCCTCTTGCTTGATATGCCAAAACTCGTCCTCCAGCTTATGAAGCTCATGGGGAGGGCATAATTCCTTCATCATGATTTCCTTCAACTCTTCCCAAGTAAGCCCATAGGCTGCATCATTTCCTCGCTTGTTTCTTTCGACAGTCCACCAGTCCAAAGCCCTGGACTAGAAGACGCCGGTAGCGTTAATAGTGAGAAGGTTATCAGGACAGCCGCTTTGGCGCAGAGTGACTTCAATTGAATCGAACCATTGAAACATGGCAGTAGGCTCGTCTTCTCCGGTGAATTCTTTGGGGCCGCAGGCCTTAAACTGCTTGAAGCTAAAAGTAGCCTTAGGCGAGTCAGTCTTTGATTCCTCAGAAGACTTGCTAGCATTTTCATTAAGCTCACTGAAAATTTGCGGAATGACCTTAGCCATTTGCTTTGCGACTAGAGAAGCGATACGCTTGTCAGCGTGATTGCGTCGAGCGGTGCGAGAAGAGTGAGATCCAAATGACGACATTCTCTGCAACAGACATCGCCATAGGATCAAACACAATTAAGTTGAGTATAGTCTAGCATATCTCCACGCGCTACTTTTATATATATAAAGCTCAGGAACATTTCAATCATTTAGGCACATAATCACATAGGTACATAAACACATAAGCACATAGTCCACGTAAGCACAGTAGCACATGCTCAACTATATTTTGCACGTATTTGCCTACATATATTGCACGTATTCACCTATCTTTCATATCCGTGTAAATCGATCGAGAGTTGCAAGTGCGAGTAGCGATTGTGAGTAACATAGCGAGTAGTATAGCGTGCGATTTGTTAGCGTATTGAGTTAAATGTATGGTGTGAGTTGTGTGTGTTTATCAAAGCGAACAGTGAAAAGGTAAATTTCCAAAACTGAAACATACATTAACACATAAAAATCACATAAAACATGTAAAATCTGACATAAAAAAATCGGAGTATTTACAGAGTCAGCAGATTGCGAGCTCAGAATCGAAACATATATAAAATCAGCGATTGGAGTGTCTAGGTGTTTAGACATGTGACAACTTTGCTATGTAAACGATGTACAATGTAAAATAATAAAAATTATCAATAAAATGATTTGTTTTGGTGTTAATATTTTTGTGTTTGTGTTTGATGATTTTACGATTTGATTCGAGTTCAATTTCAAGCTTTAAATCGCTTTCTTGAACGTTATACGCAAACTGATGCGTAAACGTAATTAGTTTAACACAACGAACACACCAGAACAGTGACATAGGCTTAACATACCTTAAATAACCTTTACATAACTTAGAAATAAGTTTTGGATGGTTTGGTGTGTCGAAAACAAGTTTATTTGATTGCAGGGACTAATTGCGACAAACTCCGAAACTATGCCGATTTGTATAGTAACGAACATTATGGAACTTGATCATAAGCTAAACTTACCTTAAATTTCCTTTACATAGCATAGAAATAGGCTTTGAGGGGTTCGGTATGCGAAAAATAAAGTTATTTGATCAATAGGGACTAAAAGCGTCAAAAAGTGCATAAGTTTGCATTTTCGCGCATATCTTACGATCTGAACATATCCGGACACCCAAAAATTTTTGTAATCATAAAAATATTTTATTTTAGTGATTGGAATGCAAAAATACCATTCGTCGTGAAATTTGGATCGTTTTTGCGTCCGTTCGAGTTTTCGTCGTAATTAACAGAACAACGCAACCGTACGACCAAACGAACCGACATCCAAGCTGTTTTCAAGCATTTATCAAGTTCCCTATGCTTTAACTTCATTGTGGAGCCTTGAAATTGGGTTAACGGGGCTTAAATATGTAGAAAAGGCATCAAAAAACAAGTTTCAGGCTTGCAGGGACCATTTTTGACAATCTGTCAAAGTAGTCTTCACGGGCCGCGAAGCCCAATGAGGTTACCTTCACGGGCCGCGACTGGTACACAGACATAAACTATGAATCTGGTCATTTGAGCTGGTTTTGATGGTTTTGATCACTGATTTGGAATACCATTTTATAGTTTTTGATGTTCCCTTGTATTATAAACCATGGGCAACACTTGTATGGTCCAGATCAAAGCACAAATTACGAGAAACGATCCTAACGGTTCTTGGAAATCTATAATTACCCACCTGATTTCACTCATTTCTCACACCATTTGCTCTAATCTGCTCTAAGTTAAAGCCTTAGCTTCATACCTGAGTATTTTAGATCAAATTCTTCATTTCTTGGACCTTTTGTAAGCTTCTTTCATGCTTTTTATTGCTTTTCAAGCGTGAAAGTCAAACAGTGTTTGACTTTCTGCTTTGACCAGTCTTTGGTCAACACAAATTTTGTTTGAACTTTGCAACGTGAGCGTAATCACGATGGTTATAGTCCCTTGTGACTATACCTACTGATTACCACGTTGATTAGTCGAAGTGACAAGATTAAAGTTTCGGTCAAAGTACGTGTTTATGCGCATCTTGCAACGAAACTATTTTCAGGTATCAAAACACTTTGTTTCGATATCAAACTTGTTTTCTAACTTAGTTAAACATGTTTTAACATGTTTAACTCGTCACTATTAGTCTAGTGCATGTTTAGGGTCGTAAGTTAAGCGGTCTAAACCACCGCTTAGACTTTCGAACTCGACCCGTTTGGTCAATCGTTAGGTTCCGACCAAGCATGTTTAGTGACCATAGTTGTATAGGGAATAACCTTCCGAGGTTATACCTTATGGTCACTTAGTTTAATTAGTTGTATGATAGGTAGTTTATATGCCTTAGGTAAATGACCAAAATGCCCTTTTCATGCATAATTTGATTTTAAGCATATGTAACTTAACTTTTGCCACTTAAACTGATTATGCAACATATTTAAACATGTTAGGGCATATAATACTTGTCATAGGACTAGTTAGGCGCCTCGAACGCGCGTTTGCGCGAACGACGCGTTAAAGTAGCATAAGCTACCTTAATGGGTCATAATGGGTCGTAAGCACTTAGGATAGGTTCCGATTTAGAATGTAGGCTTTGTTAAACCATATCACATGAGTTCCAATACTCATTTGGTTTACGAGACCTCTTTCTACCCGATCTTCCGATTTAGGTGTCGATTTATTAACTTAGCGATCCGATTACTAGGTGCTACCTGAATTCTTTGGTTTACTCGAGCTTGCTAGTTCATTTAATCAAGGATACTTTGCATTTTGAAGTGAGTACATAGTTCCCCTATTTTATTGTTTTCAATTGTTTTGGGGTGATTCATATGTGTTAAACGATTTCGATACTTTTAACGATGATTTCAAAAACGAATACAATGGTTTATATTAAACAAATAACGATTTCGATAATGTGAACAAACTTGTTGGACGTATTTACATAACGAATGACATTCATTAGTTTTGGCCGAACCGACCAGTATTAGGTTATGGTACCATAGGATCTGACAAATTCCGTTATCAGACTACACCCATGGTTATGTGTGGGGGTTATGTGGGTAACGACTGAACCTATTGATTGTTAACTTACCCTTTGGTGGTTTGTTAATACGAGTTTAACGATAGATGAGTTATGAAGGTTTGAATGTTATTAGCGAGAGGACCAAAAGTAGGTTTCATAATTAAAACGATTGGGATGATTTGAACAAGTTAAAGGAATTGAACAAACGATTGGTTTTGGGTTGTGATTAGATAATGGGATGGGTGAAACATGATAAAAGCATGGTAGATACGCCGCTGGTACTTCTTATATTTAAGTGTTTTTATCATATTACATTTCGTGGCATTATTTAGTTCACTTGGGCAAACGATTTTAAAACGATGTCACACAACGATGCTTACTAAACGATATAAACCATACGAGTTTTACTACGAAATGATTTATAATTTGGTTTACTTAAACAAATGTTTTGGGTTAAGATTCATGGCAACGAGATTTTATAAACTATAACCAACTTGTTTTGAGTTGGTTAATCATATTGCAATACCAAACTCTTTTCAAAACAAGGTTTTCGTCTATTGACTCTCGTAGTCTAACAAGGTAATGCAACATGTAAACGAGCCATGAGTCCGACACTCTCACAAAACCTATGTGCTCGCCGGCATTTCTTTGCTGACTTTATTTTTTTACATATGTTTCAGGTGGTGTTGAATGATGTTGAATGCGACTAGGTTGCATGCTCACTTAGGACTGGACAAGGCCTTAGTGACTTAATAACAAAGATAGTCGAGATGTGAACTTGTTTGTTTAACTTTAAGAAAATGTTTAATATTCAATAATTTAAATAAAACGAAACTTTTGAATACCATGGTCGTGAAACAATAATCCTGTTACGACACTCCCCGACGTTTCCGCCGCGGTTTCGTTGTTTTAACGTCGTTGTGGTGTGACAGAAGAATTGGTATCAGAGCCAATGGTTATAGGGAATTAGGTTATTAGTAATGCTTTGACCTAGACTATAACTTCTCTAGGACCCTAACGCGAGTTACTTGCATTTAGATTTTAAAACAATACCGTCACCTATCTATAGGTGATAACCACAATGAGAACACAATAACAAATCCGTTTTGAAAATAATCACCCACCCTTTGGATGATTCATTTTTGGCTTAATGCCTTCAAAATTTTCAAAATCTCGTCAAGGTTTGGGTCTTATAGTGTGAACACGTGCAATCTGGAATAGTGGATGCCTGTATCCTGAGTTTTCTATCTAAGGCTAGAGTGTTCGTATAAATCCAGATAATCGGACCAGTCACTCTTACCTGGGAACTCTTGGGATGAGTGTCCACTAATAGGCTAAAGCAGGTCTTCGGGATACATTATTTTGACCCATTTACTTTGATTAGTCAATGTGCATCGTTTGTTTGTTCGAGGTAACAAACGAATGATCACCTTCCTTATGTTTTGTAGACGTTTTCAAATACCTCCTTTGTTTATCCAATTGTCGATCTCACTCGTTTCTCATGTTTCCTTGTTCTTTTTAGAATATGCCACCTAGACGTGATCCCAAACAGGATGCTGCAATCGCAGCCCTTGTCGCTCAGCAAATCGCAGTTGTGCTTCCGAACCTAGTAACTCAGATTCATCAAGTATACAACAACAATGCCCAGTGTAGTTTCAAAACTTTCAATTCGGCTAAACCATTAAAGCTTTATGGGTCTCAAGGAGCAACTGCGCTCCTTCAATGGTTCGAAAGTTTGGAAAGCACCTTCAGACGTGTACAATGTCCGAATGAGCGTATGGTTGAATTTGCATCCAGTGTTTTCGAGAAGCGTGCTCTTAAATGGTGGAACGGTGTGATGCGTGATAGGGGTGCCGATGTGGCAATGGCACAAACCTGGGAAGAGCTTCGAGCTCTCATGATGAAAGAGTTCTATCCTCATCACGAGATTAGGGCTTTGGAAATAGAATTCGATGATCTGAAACAAGATGAGGGAGAACACCGTGCGTATACGGATCGTTATGAGGAACTAAGTTTGTTGTGTCCTACTATGGTTACCCCGTTAGAGAAAGCGATTGAGAGGTATATCGATGGTCTGCCTGACACTGTGCAAGACATTGTAACTAGTAGTAATCCTACCACTGTGCGTCAGGCGATTGAATTGGCTGCAACACTAACTGAGTCTCAAGTCAGAAAAGGTAAACTGACCCGCAAGGGTGACAAAAAGCAGTCAACTGATGCTGCTCAAGATAAGGGAAAAGGCAAGGGTATGAAAGGCAAGTCATCTAGGAGGTCGAGGAAGCGCAAGGCTTCCCAGAACTTTGCTATCACTGCACAAAATGCTCAGAACCCACCAGCACAACCTCCTAGAAAGAAACAGTATGCTGGTACCGCACCTCACTGCAATAGGTGCAATGGTCATCATGCGACCCAACAGGCTTGTAAACAGTGTACTACTTGTGGTAAACTTGGGCACCTGGCCAACATCTATCGTTTGGGTCAGAATCAAGCTGCTCAGAATCCAGCACAGGTTCAAGGAAATGCTGCTAGATTCCCACCAGGTTCATGTTACAATTGCAGTGAGATGGGTCATTTCTGCAACAATTGTCCGAGGCTTGCGAATCCGATCCCGAATGCCAACGCGAATGCTAATGCCAATGCCAATCCCGCTCGTGGGCGAGCGTACAATTTGAATGCTAATGAGGCTAGAGCTGACAACGAGGTTGTTACGTTCCTTGTTAACCATCAACCTGCATCTGTTCTTTTCGATTCTGGTGCTGATAGAAGTTTTGTTTCGTTATCATTTGAGCCTTTGCTTGCGATACCTAGAACTAAACTAAAGAAACCCTTATCTTTCGAAGTTGCTACTGGTAAACCCCTTATAATCGATTTTGTTATTCGCGATTGTCAATTGAACCACGATAACCATCTTTTTCCTATTAACCTCACACCGATGCAACTTGGGAGTTTCGACATTATCGTAGGGATGGATTGGTTAACTAAATTCCATGCTGAGGTTGTTTGTTTCGATAAGATTATTCGTATTCCTCTTTCGTCTGGTGAAGTTCTAGAGGTTCGTGGCGAGAAACCATCTGGGGGTTTAAAATTTATGTCGTGTACGAAAGCCCAAAGTTATTTGCGAAAAGGATATGTTGCATTCCTGGCACATGTCACCGAGGAGAAAGGCAAAAGCAAGTGTATTCAAGATATTCCGATTGTTCGAGATTATCCAGAGGTGTTTGCTGATGATGCAAGAATTATCGAAACAGCATCAAGAGTTATCTGACAAAGGATTCATTCGACCGAGGTATTCACCTTGGGGCGCTCCTGTCCTGTTTGTGAAAAAGAAAGATGGGTCTTTTCGAATGTGTATCGATTATCGTGAGCTTAACAAGCTTACCATCAAGAATCGATATCCCCTACCACGAATTGATGATCTCTTTGATCAGCTGTAAGGTGCTACATGTTTTTCCATGATAGATTTGCATTCTGGGTATCATCAGCTTCGTGTACTCGAAGAAAATATCCCCAAAACTGCTTTCCGCACGAGATATGGTCACTACGAGTTCACTGTCATGCCCCAGCTATCTTCATGGATTTAATGAATAGGGTCTGTAAACCTTATTTAAACAAATTCATCATTGTGTTTTTGCCAAGTTCTCTAAGTGTGAATTCTGGCTTAAGGAAGTTCAGTTTTTGGGTCATATTGTTAACGAGCAGGGTATTCATGTGGATCCTTCCAAAATTGCTGTAATTAAGGACTAGAACACACCTACGACACCTACAGAAGTTCAATCTTTTCTTGGTCTTGCTGGTTATTATCGACGGTTTATTTCGAACTTCTCAAAGATCGCGGTTCCACTCACTTCTTTGACTCGGAAGAATAAGCCTTTTGTGTGGGGACCCAAATAAGAGGAAGTTTTCCATACACTAAAACAAAAACTGTGTAATGCTCCTGTTTTATCTTTGCCTAATGGAAACGATGATTTTGTTGTCTATTGTGACGCATCGAATCTAGGCCTTGGCTGTGTTCTTATGCAACGAGGTAAAGTTATAGCCTATGCGTCAAGACAATTGAAAATACACGAGAAGGACTACACCACTCATGATCTTGAGTTGGGAGCTGTGGTTTTTGCACTCAAAATCTGGAGACACTATCTCTATGGCACGACGTGTGTGGTTTTCACAGACCACAAAAGTCTCCAGCATATTCTCGATCAGAAGGAGCTGAACATGAGCCAACGACATTGGGTTGCACTCTTAAACGATTACGATTGTGAGATTCGCTACCATCCTGGTAAGGCGAATTTTGTTGCCGATGCGCTAAGTCGAAAGGAACGAGCTAAGCTTAATTCTGTTCGCACTCTATCTGATATTCAAACTCGTGTCCTTCAAGCACAACGATCTTGTGTAACCAAAGGCTTATTGAAATATGAGCTACCACTTCAACTTGAGCTTAAACTCGAAACGAAAGACGATGGGTTATTCTATTTTAAGAATTGTTTGTGGATTCCAAAACAAGACAATCTTCGCACTTTAGTGATGGACGAATCTCACAAGTCCCGATATTCTATCCATCCTGGTGCTGACAAAATGTACAAGGATCTTCATACTCAGTACTGGTGGCCTGGTATGAAGAAGGATATTGCCTTGTATGTATCGAAATGCCTAACTTGTCTCAAAGTCAAGGCTGAACATCAACGACCATCTGGTTTGCTTGTACAACCAGAGATACCGGTTTGGAAGTGGGAGAATATTGCGATGGATCTTATCACTAAGTTACTGCACACATCTAGAGGTCACGATGCTATTTGGGTTGTTATCGATCAATTAACGAAGTCAGCTCACTTTTTACCGATTCGCGAGGATCTATTTGCTGATAAACTTGCCAAAATTTATGTTGATGAGATTGTGTCTCGACATGGTGTTCCTTTGGATATCATATCCGATCGTGATGCTCGATTTTCATCTCATTTTTGGAAGACCATGCAATCTGCTTTGGGAACTCAACTAAATCTAAGCACAGCTTATCATCCCCAAACAGATGGATAAACCAAGAGAACGATACAAACATTGGAGGATATGCTTAGAGCATGCGTGATAGACTTTGGTGGTAATTGGGATTCTCATCTACCATTGATCGAATTCTCTTACAACAATAGTTATCATGCTAGTATCAATATGGCACCGTTCGAAGCTTTATACAGTCGAAAATGCCGTTCACCTGTCTGTTGGAATGAGATCGGCGAAGCTCGGCTTATTAGACCTGAGCTCATTCTGGAAACAACAGACAAAATCAAGAAAATTCGCGATAATCTTCTGACAGCTAGAAGCCGTTAAAAGAATTATGCGGATATGCAACGCAAGCCCTTGAAATTTCAAGTCGGAGACCGTGTTCTACTCAAGGTATCCCCTTGGAAGGGAGTGGTGAGATTTGGAAAGAAAGGAAAACTTTCACCACGATATGTTGGACCATTTAAGATTGTCGAAAGAATCGGAAAGGTTGCCTACCGATTCAAGCTACCTCCTAAACTTTGGAATATTCACCCAACATTCCACGTGTCCAAACTACGAAAGTGTTTAGCCGATACTGATCTTCATATTCCACTCGACGAAATTCAAGTTGATGAAACGATGCACTTTGTCGAGAAACCTGTGAAGATAATGGACCATGCAGTCAAACAGCTGAAGAACAAGCGAATTCGATTAGTAAAGGTTCGCTGGGAGTCCAAACGTGGCTCAGAGTTTACTTGGGAGCGTGAGGACCAAATGAAAGCGAAATATCCACACTTATTTTCATAAGTTTCCTCTAGTTAAAATTTCAAGACGAAATTTCCTAAAGTAGGGGAGACTGTGACAACTGTGATCTGTAAACAATGTACGATGTAAAATAATAACAATTATAAAAAAAAGGATGTGTGGAAGCAGGGGTTAAGGGGCTACTTTGGTCAACAACTGTTGATGTAGCAGTGGTTGAGCTTTGACAGCTGTTTTGAACATCTGCTGCTCTTCCCATATTGACAGACTTTTGCTGAGGAATGATGATCTCATACCCATAGTCTGGAGATGAATCCTTTGATGGACCTGCATTGTTAGTCTTGACAGCAGTATTTTCAAAAGTGAATTTATCAAGATCAAACAGTTGAGCAGGGTTTGCTGGGATTTTCATTGAGGAAAGTTCATTAAACTTTACATTCAAAGTCTCTTCCACTGTTTTGGTCCTTGTGTTAAACACTTTGTAGGCCTTAGCAGTGGTAGAGTATCCCAGATGATAACCACAATCAATTTTGGCTGCAAACTTAGAAATGGAATCTTTTAAGTTTAAAATGAAACTTGGGCAACCAAAAACTTTGAAATATGAAATCAATGGCTTTATTTTATACAGCAGTTCATAGGCAGTCTTTTGATGCCTGGGGTTGATTAAAACTCTGTTTTGGACATAGCAAGCAGTGTTTACTGCCTCTGCCCAAAAAGTTAATGGCAAACCTGAATCAGCAAGCATGGTTCTGACAGCCTCAATCAAAGTTCTGTTCTTTCTTTCAACAACCCCATTTTGTTCTGGTGTTCTTGGAATGCTGTATTGCCTCACAATTCCTTTTGACACACATAAATCATCCAACTCCTTGTTCCTGAACTCTGTGCCATTGTCACTTCTGAAGATTTTTACTGGAAGGTCAAGCTGCTTTTCAACCTGTTTTACAAAGTCTTGCAGAATGCCTACAGTCTCATCTTTTGAGTGTAAAAAGTAAGTCCATGTAAACCTAGAAAAGTCATCAACAATAACCAAACAATACCTCTTTTTCTTAAGACTCATGACTTTAACTGGGCCAAACAAATCCATATGAAGCATTTGCAAACATTTGGTTGTTTTGGACTCATCAATGGATTTGTAGGAGCTTTTATGTTGTTTTCCTTTTAGGCAGGAAACACAATGCTCAGGACAGGTGAACAGTTTTTGAGGTAAACCTCTTACTAACCCCTGTTTTGAAATGGCAGTGATTGTCTTGAGATTTGTGTGCCCCAATCTTCTGTGCCATAGTTCTGTCTCTTTGTTTGATGCAGCTGAGAACAGACAGGCATCAGTTCTAGGGCTCTCTTTTGACATATCCACCACATAAACATTGCCACTTCTTTGAGCAACAAGTTTGGTTTTTCCAGTTTTTATTATTGCTTCAATCTTCTCAACCATTTCTGGTCCAACAATCCTACAACACTCCTTTGTGAAGAATGACCCATACCCCTTGTCACTCATTTGTGAAACACTCAGGAGGTTGAATTTTAGATTGTCTATCAAATTGACATTTTCAAATTTTACATTACCAGACTCTACTGTACCAGACCCCAGAACTTTCCCTTTACTATTATTACCAAAGGATATCACCCCCTCCATGAATTTTGAAATCTTTGAGAAGGGCTTTACATCCTGTCATGTACCTGGAGCCTCCACTATCTACATACCAAAGGCTATCTAAGCATGCAGAAGTTCCCTGCACATGAAGTAAAAGGATTAGTTCATTAGGGTCTCCAAAGCCAATAAGGCTTTGGATGGGGTCTCAACAGTGTCTGGTATGAGTGCTGATGGATGGGCAGTGGTTAGGTCAGGGGTTTGGACAGTTTTAGAACTGTTTTTCTCTAACCACTATTGTGGGTTTTGACCAACCACCTGCTGATACCCAAAAGGATGCCTGTTCACTCTTGGTTTAGAGGGCCTTTTGTAGGTCTCATAAACGTGTGGAATCCTTTGGTAAGATGATTGTCCCTTGCCTCTTCTGAATTGGTTGGCAGGGGGTGCGTTAGTCACTTGAACATCTCTTTGGACAGATGTTTGATTCAGCTGTTTTGTAACAGCTGTTTGGACTGGCACAAACAGTGGTTGATTCTTGGAGAATTTGACAGATGATGTTAATGGACTCAAGGATGTTTTAGCAGTGTACCCATTCTTTTTAACATCAAAGTTTTTGAGATACACACATGCTTGAGTTTTGTGGTTTGTTTTACCACAGATGGTGCAGCTTTCAGCAGGGACAATAACACTTGTTTTGTTTAAATCATATGCTTTTAGATGAAAACAGTCTTTTGTTAGATGATTCCTCTTTTCACAAAAATCACAAAACAAGTTTTTGATCTTTTCTCTTTTCTTCCTTTTCTCAGACTCCTTAGCAATAGAGTTTTGAACCACTGTTGGGATGTCTTTGATAGGAATGACCTTTGCATTTGTGGCTGTGACACCATCAGTGGTTGTAAAGTCCATGGGCTTGAAATTTTCAAGAATGTCACACTCATCAGACCATGTGGGTTTAAATTGGTATTTCTCAATTTCCTCAAAAGTTGAGGACCCCACAGATCTTTCCAAAGTGATTTTGTTACCAAGTTTTTCGGTTATTTTAACCTCTTGGCCATTCTTGTTGGTTGGTTTAATTTCAGATGAACCAGCTTGTTTTCCAGCAGTGTTTACAAGATCATCATATTTTCTATATCCTACACCAAACTTGACATTGCTTTCAAGCTGTTTCTCAAGCATAACCTCATACCCTTTACAAGATTCCACCCATCTTTCACAAGTGATCTGGGTGGACTCCAACTCCTTTTTGCAAACTTGGTATTTTTCTTCCATAGTTTGGAGTTGAGTTTTGGTTATGCTCTGCTCTTCTTTGAGACTGCTGATTTCTTTGTCTTTTTCAGCCAATTTGTTTCTAAGTTCTTTTAATAACTTTTCAAATTTGACTTCATCAGTTAAGACTTTATCCCTAAGGTTTTCATTTACCTCTTTGATGTTAGCAAATGCAATAATGCATTTTTCTGAACACAGTTTTTCAAGAACTTAAGGTGTTACCTTAGCAGCAGCCATCATAGCACAATCACATTGATGATCACCTTCTTCATCAGCTCTATCTTCTTTCTCACCTGCTTTCTTCTCTTCCTTTTCTTCTTTGTCTTCTTTGGACCAGGGGTCAGACAGTGGTTCAATCAGGGTTTCTGAATTTTCTCCCAGCAGTAGTTCACCAGCAACTGCAGTAACCACTGCTTCAGTCACTTCATCCACTGTTTCAGCACTTAGCTGTTCACCTTCAGTTTCTACCACTTCTGGTATAGACTCTAATGCCATCAAACAAAATTAATCATTAGTAGGATCATTAAAAGCATTGAGTGCAAAATTTTCATCACTAAGTTTATCAGGCATACTGCTCCAGTCAACAAAGCCTTGAGTGAAAAAGCTTTGCTGATCTGGTTGTGTTACTGTTGGAGCTGCTGGTTGAGGTGCAACAGGTTGCACTTATGCCTGAGGAACAGGGGTTTGAACATACTGAATTTGTGGAACAGTGGTTTGAACATAATGCACAGGCACAGGGGTTGCATCATAGTGAGCAGTGTTAACATTGGCAGCAGGGGTATATTGGGTATAGTGCACAGTGCTTTGATGTTGTGGTCTAGGGTTTGAGCTGGGATGAGTGATTATTGGACCAGTGGTTTGACTCCTTCATTCCCTAGCAAAATGACCTAGCCTATTGCACTTATAGCACTTAATTTTTTACTTATCCAACCCCACTTTTAAATTCCCATGTAACCCTGGGAATTTTCTCCCTGTTCTTTTGTAGAATTTGCTTGTTCTTACACTAAGCAAAGCCAATTGATGCAAAATGTCCATCTCTTCTAAGTCAGTGGGATCAAAGTGTTGCAAATCATTGAGTTCAAAACACAAGTTATCTGATATCTGGTTTTCACAATTTGCAGTAAAAGCATAATTTGCAGAGTGAGAATCAGGGTTGTTGAAATTTCCACCAGCAGTTATATCAATAAAGTGATCATAACCCTGATCCTTACTACTGCTACCAGATTCTTCCTGACCAAAAAGAGCTGTGCTGCCAAATGAATAATCATCAGCAACTTTGCCAGACTTTGGCAACTTCTTTTTCTGGTGTAACTCCCTTTCATAGGTCAGGAGTCTACCATGAAGTTGGGTCAGGGTCAGATCTTTAAACTCAGCAGAGTTTCTAGTAACAAATGCAATGGTATCCCATTTTTCTGGTAGTGATCTAAGGAACCTGCTATTTTGAGTTGAATTTGGAAATGTTACTTTAACAAGCCTTAGTTCACTAATGAGACAACTGAATCGTTCAAACTGCTGAGTCAATGATTCACCCTTGATGTGATAAAATGTTTCATACTGCTGATTCAGAATTTCCCTATTGTTTTCAATAACTTCTTCTGTTCCCCCAAACTGTTCCTTTAGTGCATCCCATAGCTCTTTGGCACTGTTACAATGTAACAGTCCAGCATAGATCTCATTGGGTAATGCAGATGCTAAATGCTTTGGCATCGAGTTCGAACTTTTGAAAATCAGTTTCAGTATAGTTTTCAGATGGTTTAGGTATGAACTTCTTTGCATCCTCAGCACTTGGCACCATAGGTGTAAGACCCTAATACATATTTGACAAAAGTCGCAGCGGAAATTCGTGCCGTAAAATTTCTTTCATTACACACGTCTTGACTTACTTGAAAGTTCATTTTAAAAATATATGTTTTACAAAACAAAAGCATAACATTCGTTTGCTAATGTACAAACTCAATTAATTCTGTACAATCTCTCTCGTGACTCGGTCTTCGATCTCTATTCCTAATGATAATAGCCCGTGATTTGCATAGCCTGCACTCACCACATACAATCATAGCATTAGCATACCATACATAAACAAAATTTATGCCTGTATACTCCCCATTTCGTTATCTTTCTAACTTTAAGCATTTCATCTGTGTATTCGTATCCTTGTGAGGCTTCAATAATGTACCTGCATTACTTTTCATCCTCAAGACACACCATTAATAACGTATTACTCAACGTATCTAAATTACGCACACTTACATTCTCACCAGCATACATCCACGTCTACATACGTACATACCTTCCTATACTTCTACATATTTGCATACTCTCATACGCACCTTCATGCATACATACATACACATTTACATACGTGCCTACATTTCTACAATACATGTATATACTCCTACGTATCTTCATATATACATAAATTCTCACCTACATACGTACATACACTCCTACGTACACTTTCCATGTCTTGCATACTCATACATTAATCACATGGGACTTAGATTTAGATTTATAATCCATATACATCAAACGACCGTTAAAAATCATGTTTGGGAGACCCACTGTAGTCCACGGATAATATAACGAAGCCTACGATGCATAAATTACATAAATAACGAAATTTCAGCTTTTAGGACATGGGGAGGGCGTCCGTGACGGCCCTTGCATTTACACGTAGCCAAAAACCTCCGTAGGCAGCAAAATAAACCGTCAGCAAAAACTGACTTTCCAGGGGGCGTAGGCGACGGCCCATTAGGGCGTCGGCTACGGCCTCTCGAAAATCAGTTTTCCTGCTGTGTTGTTTTCGTCGTTCGAACGCACAAAAACTCGCATAACTTTTAAACCGTTTACCCGTTTAACCTCCCGTTTCTGTTGGTGCATGCATCTCTCGACTTCGTCTTGTATCGAGTCATACATTGAATTGTATAGATTAGGGCACGATTTATGAGAAAATAAGAAGATGTTAGAGTTTAGAGAGCTGATTTCGCTCATAGGGTGTTTGGTAGGGGTTTCGCCCCAATGAACATTGGTGATTTCGCTTATATGGACATATATACATATGGGCGAAATCAGAATAGTATATATAGGGGTCGCATAGGCGAAATCAGCATCCAGTCCTTGTATTCCATGCCGAGGTGCTTCCGGTGTGAAGACTGCTTGTATTCGAGTTCTAATCAATACAATCAGTGTTATTAGTGAAGAATAAGCTGTTTCTATCTTCGTTTCTTGTTATTCCGCACCTGAAACGAAGTAAAACTCCTCTGAACGACTCATTCGGGTCAGATCGCGATCCTACAAGTGGTATCAGAGCTCAGGAGGAGGAGTTCTGCAGAGATTAGCTGGATTTCATCTTGTTTTATTACTTCTACATCTTCTTTTATCATTTCAGAAAGTTTTACCGGTCAAAATTCGCTCAAAATTTCACAGATCATAGACAATTGGACATAGACAAACCCTGGAAAGTTTGACACTGAAATTCGGACTAAAAATGGACCAAATTACCTTCGGACTTGATTTTGCTCATACGAACATTAGGAAGGGGTTTCGCTGACTTGTACACCTGATTTCGCTTTTGTGAACAATCAAAACCCTAATTTCGCTCTTGAGAACATCAGATTTCGCTCTTGTGTCAACAAAACCCTTATTTCGCTTTTAGTACACATTAAGTTTCGCTCCGGAGGCACATTGGTTGGGATTTCGCTTATAAGGTCTATCAGGTTTCGGTCTTAAGGTCATCCAACATCCTATTTCGCTCTTAAGGATCATCTGATTTCGCTTATTTGTACCTGTTTTTGAAAAACGTGCATTGAAAAATGGATACTGAGTTCTACAACGCGTTCGCTACATCTTCGTCTACTCCAGCTGGCATTGCTCAGAACATGAATCTGGAAAACGAAACGAGAACTACTCAGAAACCTCTGAAGCTAATGAGCATTGAGGAGTATTACGGGTGGAAAGATAGATTCGAAAACTGGGTTCAAGCTAATCATCTTAGATCGTGGGAGTGTATTCTGAAAAAGTATGTCTTACCACGTACTGATCTGCAAGTTATCAAAGAATTCTCGGAATTCAATGACAAAGAACGAGAAATGTACAGAGCTGAAAAGATGATGATCAGTTTACTTCAGCAGGCTATCAAAGAAGACATCTTTGTGTTGCTACAACATGACAAGACTTCAAAGTCAATCTGGGATGCTTTGAAAGTCAAGTTTGAGGGTAGTGAGAACATGATTAAGAGCAAGAAGGCGTTGCTCAAGAAAGAGTTTGATCTGTTCAGTAGTTTACCGGGAGAAGATACGAAGAAGCTAATTGAATGATACTGTCACTTGGTGCGATCCATGTCAATGCTTAGTATAACAAAAGATCGTGAAGAGTGGGTAGACAAGTTAGCTGATGCGTTACCGCAAAAGGAATGGGGTACCTACTTGATGATTCTAAAGAATACTGGGGTTTATGATGGATTAACGATTTCTCAGTTCATAGAAAAGATCGAGAGTCAGGATTTGGAACAGCAAAAGATCGCGAGGATGAACAGTCTGAGTGGTCAACAGGACGTAAAGATGTATTATAAAGGTAGTATTCCAATTCCAGAATCTGAGAGAAGTCTGAAAATCCAAACTGCATTCAGTGCTGGGGATTCATCGGAAAAAGCTGATCAGGGATCAAACAAAAGCAGCAGTGGTTGTTCATCATTTCCAAGTGTAAATCCTAAAGAGTCAAACACTAGTTTTCAGTCTCAAAGCACAAAGACAGGAAATGGCTATGTGATTCAGTGCAATATCGCTCTAAATCTTCCAAAAGGTCAAAGTTTTTCAGAAGACACTTCTAAAGACCACATGGCTCTACTTGGTTCTGTGTTGTTATCTTATGAGGGTCTAGTGGCTGGTCGAATCGGAAATCCTATGCTCATAATGGAGGATTACGATCAAATAGACGCCGAAGAGATGGAATTAATGGATATCAAATGGTGTCTTGCTAGTGTTCTTAGACGTGCTGAAAAGTTCAAAACAATTACCGGGAGAAATGACTTTCTTGATGCTCATGTATCTACTTTAGGTTTTGATAAATCTAAAGTTACTTGTTTTCGATGCAGGGAGAAAGGCCATTTCAAACGGGAATGTAAGAACAGGGAAGCTAGTGGTGCTCAGAATCCATTTGGAAAAGATGATTACTACAGGAAAGCCATTTATCAACAGGTTGGTCAATCACAAGATTCACAGACGGCTCAGGGTAGAAAGATTGAGGATTCCAAGAGAGCGTGTTTGGTAGATTTCAACTGGAGCAACTACATATCACCTGAAAACAAAGCATGTTTAGTCGATCAAGATGATGAGAGACTACCTGAAGGCTTCAGCTGGGATATGTTTATTGATGAAAAGGGAGAATTCAAAGCTTTCATTGCTAAGATTATCAGAGAACCAAACATGTTTGCCACGTGGATGAAGTCTATTGGTGAAACAGTGAAAAGCATGGATGAAAAATCTGTTGTTTCTGATGAAAGTTCAGAAAGTGCTTATGAAAGTTCACAGAGTGCAGATGAGAGTGTACAGAAGGATGTTACTTCAGAAAAGGAAGTTGTATTTGATCAAACACCGTCAGATTCTGGTTTATCAGATGCTGATTCTAAAAAATCTGTACAGTTTGATCAGTCACCAGTTGATGATAGCAATAGTGATGATGAGGAAGAAAAACATATCGATATTGCTAAATCTCATCTTTCTCCTGAAAGTTTTCATTTCTATTTTGCAGATCGCATGGAGAAACTAAAGGAGAAACGAGCTACTAAAGAACAACAACTAAAGAAATATGAAGATGTTGTTCAGAAAAAGAATGTTGAAGGTGTTGCTGAGGAGATGGTTGAAACTGAGCGAGTGAAGGTAGAAGAGAAGGTGATTGAAGAAGAAAAAGTGGTTGAAGTGGTAAAGACAATTGAGATTGAGAAGATTGTTGAAGTTGTAAAGCCTTGCGAGAAGTGTTTGGAAGCATGCAAGGGTTGTGCAGCAAAAGACGAGATAATTGCTGAGTATGAAAAGAAGAACGAGCAGTTACTGTTCAACCTTAACTATGTGAAAGAATCTTATGATGTCTTGAACAAAACAGTAACTGGTCTCCAAAAGACAAATTCAGAAAGAGAACAAGTACTAACGATGATGAATGCTGTAATGATGACAAAGCAGAAAGCCATCAACTTTTACATCGAAGAAAGTGCTAAATGGAAGCAAGAGTTGGAGACAGAAAAGATCGAGAATGAGAGAATTAGACGTTTATTACAAAGTTATTCTAGTTCTGATTATCTCATTGATCGTATTTACCCAACTGTTGCAGGTATGGAAGCTTTTCAAGACGAGAAGCCGAAGAAAAAGAAAGATAGTGGTAAGAAACCGACTGTTAGCTATAACAAGTGTCCGCCTCCAATTTGGGAAGGGTACTCTCCTAGAAAACCAAACGAGGAGCAACTTGAAAAAGCAGTCAATATAAAGCTAAAAACCGACACAACTGATGAATTACCAGAAAACATTGACGTCACGTTTACCTCGTCTGACACTGATCATGAGTCTGAGTTAATCAAAAAGGTGGTCGATCAAGTGTTGGATACTGATGAGGAGTCCGAGTCAAAGTCTGAGTCTGAAGGGTCAAATTCGTCAGTCAACAGTCCAAAGTCGTCGGTCAAAAAGGCTTACAGTAAAGAATTTTTGTTATCAAAAGCAAATTTGGATGATGAAGCATTTGAAGTTGCATACACCTTAAATGATTCGAACAAATTATACTCTGACAAAGAGTTTCCAATAAGAAGTGTTCGTTTTGACATGATCAAAAAGGTTTTCAAAATGACAGAAATAAATATTTCTGAAATAAAAGATTTAAATCTTACTGAAAAACCTAAAAAGTACACTTCAAGAGTTCAAAAACGTCTAAACAAGAAAAAGGGTTACAATTCTGGTTCTGGTTTTCAAAAGAAACCAAACCAAAATCGTAGCTACAAAAAGAAAGGTCTTGGATTTATTCCACCAGAAAATGATAAAAATTTGAAAAATTCTAAAACAAAAACAGAATTTGTGTCAGGTGGAAGTGCAGAAGAGGAACAGAAGAAACCATTCTGGAGACAGTCAAATCAAGAGTTTCTTGCTGAAAAGAAGAAGAATGGAACTGAAGTTTGTCACTCAAAAGAAACTAGAACCTGTTACAAATGCAATGAAGCTGGTCACATTGCATGGAACTGTCCGAAAAATGCCAAGTCAAAACAGGGAGTTTCTAACAAGTTGAAAGGAAAAGTTGTTGATATTGAACCACCAACCAAAAAATTTAAAATTTTTGAAAACTCAACTTATGAGGTTGGTGAGTGTTCTAAAAAGAATTTTTATAAAAAGAAAGAGAAAGACAACCAAGTGTGGGTTGTTAAGAAAGTTGATGAGAAAGTCGGCGATGAATCTGGTTCCATAAAGCCAGAAGAGCCACAGGTTGAGATGAAAATTTCAGTGAATGATGATGAGTTTCCATCACTGAAATTTGAAGAAGTTAAACAGAAAGTTGGCAAGGTTGATATCTCGAATCAGTTTTACAATGAGAATACTAAGTTTGATGTCGAGAAAACATTCAATGAAGTGTTAAGAAAAATTTTGGGAAAATGTTGAATGGGAAAGCTAAGGGGGTTAAAGATTTTTATGCAACTAAAAAGGCAACTTACAACCCTACTGCGCAAGAACTGAAAGCCATCAAGTCTGAGAAGACTTGGATGGAAGTTTGTTTCCCGTAAAGTCTTAGGACTATGCCGGAGATCCCAAGTTTGTAATCGCGGATCAGGAATCGGCATTTTTCTTAAAAATTGATTGTGTAATTGAATCTTAAAAATAGTTGAATTTTTATAGGATAAATATGAATTGCCGGAGCTTCCAGGTTGGTAAGTGCGAAGAAGGAATCGGCATCTTTGTTGGTAAAATAAATTTGTGTAGATGTGATATTCCTACAAGTTGGTTGATGAAGGTTTATGCTTACAAATGGTTAATCAAGGTCATTAGGTTGAACTTGATTGGACCATACTTACAATTGGTATTTTGAAAGACAATGTGATGAACCACACCCCTAACTTTACAAGTGGTAAAACCAACAAAACTTATTTTCCGGAAAAATCATTTTGGTTAAAACAAACTTAAGTGTTTTGAAATCATAATGAGAAAATAGTTTTGTGAAAGGGGGAGTTCTGATTGTTTATTCCAAGTGGATGGCGATTTGAAGCGATTTGATATCGGTTGTCAAGTTTATTGTACAGTTTGTTTTCAAATTTCCTAAAATGTGTTTGCATTTTAGGGGGAGTATAAAATTTTTCAGAAAATCCAAAAACATTTGAAAATTTGAAAAATACAAAAACATGATAAAATCAAAAATGTGTTTTTGTGTCAAAGAAGAAGAAATGATAGTACATCAGTAGACAATCACAGTATGCTAAAGAAATGTATTGTTTAAATTGCGTTAAACGGTCTCACTGATGATATGCCGATAGATTTTTACACATTTAGTAAGCTTTTTCGGGATATAAACTAAATTTCAAACTTGCTTATTTCGTGGGGAACACTACTTGGATATATAGGTAACCCCTGAAATCTCGTTTGAAAGGTCCCTCTTTCTGAGATACTAGGTCTTTATGCTCAGTGATATCTGGGGTATTATTCCGGGACTTCTGCTGAAAGAAATTTCTGACCTAGTCCCCGCATAATACTTTCCACATGCTTGAAATATAGCACAACCCTCAGCAAATTGATAAAACAATAATATTGATAATCATTGCTGTTGAAGAAAAGATCCTCTAAAGGGGACACACCAAAAGTCGAAGCCGTCATCGCTCTGCGTATACGGAAGTATCGACCTGAGCTCTCACGTCCCTCGCAATTTAACCCCTGACATATATCATCTATGGTATACTCACCTGTAAGACTGAATATTGGGATCTGGATACGGGAGTATATTCAAGAGGTGGGACACATGAATGAGTTTAAGTTCTTAAAACACCTAACTCATATCCTGAATCAGTTGAAATTTGTGTGAGAATTTAAGTGGATCAGTATATCGGCAATCTAAGTGAATTGTTTAATTCTTAATGTGTAACTAAGCTCAACGGTACTCGTGATTTGTCATAAACTGATATGATCCTCTTGCACAAAACTCACAAAAATAGTGTCTGTAAATATTTCTTTACTGCATTTCTTTACATTCAAAAATTCAAAAAGATTTTCAGTGTGTTTTAGCATAATTTTTTTTGAAAAATCAAAAAGATTTTCGACAACTGGTGTTGGAGAGCTGATTTTCAAAATTCCAAGTGCTAAACATGATGACATTGTTGAGAGGGGGAGTGTGTCTTAATTGTCAAAATATGTTTTTAAATCAACAAGTGGTTCATCTTGTGTGTATGATCTGAGGGAGAGTCGGTGTTGATGCATATGTTTATGAGAGGGAGTCATCTGATTATATCAGCATGTTGGTGCATACAAATTGTTAAATTTAGAAAATTTATTTCTGGGTTAAGAATGTGTAGGTTTAGCCAGGTTTCGATCTTGAACCTGAAGATAGAGTGCCAGGTTACGATACCTAAGGACTCTGATAGAAGAAAGCCAGGTTTCCGACTCCTGAAGAGCCAAGTTTCGATCCTGGAAATTGAAGACTCTGTAGTTTGAACCAGGTTTCAATTCTGTGGTGAAAGTTAAAGACAGGAATCTATCTTGAACCTGTGAAAGCCAGAAATCGATCCTGATACAGATATTGCTGAAGAACAAAGAAATGCCAGCAAATCGTTAGAGGGAATTCTGTTGATGAAGATAGAGAAAGAAAAGCCCAGAGACTGATCAAGACTGAAGAAGTGAAGACACGGCATTGTCATGACTCGATAGTTGACTCGTCAACATCTGAGGGGAAGTCTGTTGGTGCATCCATCTGTCGACTTCGTCTTGTATCGAGTCATACATTGAATTGTATAGATTAGGGCACGATTTATGAGAAAATAAGAAGATGTTAGAGTTTAGAGAGCTGATTTCGCTCATAGGGTGTTTGGTAGGGGTTTCGCCCCAATGAACATTGGTGATTTCGCTTATATGGACATATGTACATATGGGCGAAATCATAATAGTATATATAGGGGTCGAAATTTAGAACCTTTCGTGTGTCTTAGTGTAACCTACTTGAAACGTTATGTGATTAGTTAACTTGTGTGATTAATGATAAGTGAACCTTTTATGTGATATATGTATGCTTATATGTATGGTATGTGTATATGTTTAAGTGAGCCGAGACACAAGGACCCAACTCGAGACCATGCGGTCTCGAGTGAGCAATGAAACCATGGGCCGGATGGGCCATACACCTCATTTAACCCAACCGAAAGCCCATTAGGGTGCACTACTTGGAACGGATATATAAACTTGGTGGATAGCCATGTTTGCCATTTCTTTGGACAACACACTCACTCCCACACCTCCTCCTACACACTCTCTCTCTCTAGAAAACCTTAAGCCCTAAGTCTCAACATCCTTCTCCTTCTTCTCGGATCAAACCGGTGACCACAAGGAGCTCTCGGATCGTCTCACACACACACCCGTTTGGAAGCTTCATACTCACCTTTGAAACCCATCAACCGGTTAGTGTCTTTATGATGTTTGTTGTTAAATGATAGTATGAATGATATGATTTAACTAGTATAGTTGTATGCTTGATGATGTTTTGTGAACCGGATGTGTATGATGATGTTATCGGCTAACATGTCTTGATTTCGGATATATCACATAATGAGCTAATGATGTCTTGTGTCTAAATGAGATTTGAACCATTGATTGTTGATGTTCATGAAATAGGCTTGCATATATGTATTAGATAATGTCGTTATATATTATTGTGCTAAGAACCGAATGATTGTTAATCGGCTGCATATGTGTGGAAATCGGATTAGTGTAGAGTTGATTTTGAGATGTTGTGTGATGATTTGAAACCATTAGATGAGTATGTTCAAATGTGTTGATTTGTTGTTCACGATTATGTTGTGACTAATGCCAAAAACCCGGAAATATGATGAACAAGTTTGAATAATCAACATGAACATGACTTGAATGTATGAAGAACAACATGAATGTGATATGAAGATGTCTTGAATATTTGTAAAATTGGTATGTTTGATCCATTTCGGTTAAGGTTAGACAAGGAGACATGTTAGTGCAATGTTATTGGATAGTACATGATCTCATGAACATAAAATTCCATTGGTCAAGTACACTGTGTAGAATCAGCAGATGTCCAGTCGAGACCTTCGGTCCCGACTCGAGACCACCATATGTCAACTCGAGATCCCCGGTTTCGACACAAGTTGCGAGTCGAGAACCTATAGTCTCGACTCGAGACCACACTTGATCAGCACACATAAACATCATGACTCGAGACCATACTTGCGAGTCTGGTTGCGACTCGAGACCAACATATGCATAACCCGAGACCTCATCAGTTGCGACTCGAGACTTGTAAGCTATAACTCGAGACCGCACAGTCTCGACTAGAGACCGCACAGTCTCGACTCGAGACCATGTGCATGTGCACACTGTTTGGACTTGCACCCCATTACGGGCTTAGGTAATTGGGCCAGACTTTGGGCTTAATGCAAGGACCTTATACGTTCTGTGGTGTATGAATGTTATTTGGGCTGCCATGAATGAAACTTGCATGCAATGTGCTAGCATACGTGTAGAAACATACGTGCACTACCTGATTACGAACCTGACTTGTACGGTATCTATGTTAGGACGTAGTTGACCACTTACAACTTGATTGACTTTTCTGTGTATCTGCCGAGCAAACCAAGGTGAGTTCACACCCTCTACAAAGCATGGGATTCCCAGGGGTCGGGAATTGGGGTTAAGGAACATGGGTTCCTCGTCCTCCTTGGGTAGGACAGCGTCGGTTCAGGAATGTAATTCCTCGTCCTCACGGACAGATATCTCGTACTAGACCAAAACTTTATCACGAAGTCCCTCCTTTTATATCGACTTAATCGCCGGGCCAATGGCGAGCGGGTCATTAGTTAGATAGCGCTATTTAGGTCTGACAAACCTCACACCGTGCCGCAGAGGACGGGCGTGAACTAATGGATCTGGGGCACGTCAATGATGATAGACATTGACAGTTTCAGGGCACATAAACATGACTACAGTCAGCAGTCGATATGGTAACGAGTCTAGTATATACATGGGGTAGCCCCCACGGCCGAAATGCCAGATAACTAACACGGGGTAGCCCCCACGGCTGGATTGCCAGAGTAACCGGGAATAAACAAGTCACGTTTTTAACTATGGGGTAACCCCCACGGCAAGATGCC
Organism: Helianthus tuberosus; assembly: GCA_030545235.1. Lineage (NCBI taxonomy): Eukaryota > Viridiplantae > Streptophyta > Magnoliopsida > Asterales > Asteraceae > Helianthus > Helianthus tuberosus. The sequence continues at coordinate 83,556,703 of CM060449.1, read as the reverse complement.
AGACAAAGGAAACTGTTTTCGAAACAACTTAAAACGAACACCCAACCGTGAACTCACTCAACTTGTTGTTGACTCGTTACTACATGCTTTGCAGGTCAATAGGTACTTAGCTGGAGCTTGCATGGAAGAGAGTCGTTGTGGGACATGGACAGCTGTGTGCCATGTTAAACTTTGAAACAATTAAACTTATGTTTTGATTTTAAACGTTATGCTTCCGCTTGCAACTTAAACTATGTTTTGTTTGAACACCAATTGTATTGGTTGGATTCTATAACTACTTATATGCTTGTTCAATATGATTGGTGGCTGGATCCTGGTCAGTCACTCCTCCAAGCGGTAGTACTCCGCAGGTGGATTTTGGGGGTGTGACAGATTGGTATCAGAGCCATTGGTTATAGAGAACTTGGTTTTAATAAAGGAGAAACGTTTTTGTTAAAACCAGACTATAACCTGTACAGTGCTCTACGATCCACAACGACGCTTCACTCCACATGCAAGGCTCGACATTCTAGGTGATATGATCTGTGTATATATTGCCTACTTGTTAGTTACATAGTACATTGCTCATGGTATACTTGGTTGGTATAACAACTGTTGCTTGAATACATGTGTACTTACCCACTTCTGTCATCGCATTTTCACGAACCCCTCTCACACACGTTCCTCTTGATATGAAGATCATGTCTGGACGCGTTAACCAAACACAGGCCCAGTTGACGGCTCTGATTAACGAACGAGTTGCCGCAGCACTTGCAGCTGCACACGCAGGAGGTATATCCTGCAGTCCGAACTCATTCTAGGATCTTTAGAATCCTACTCTCGTGAACCAACCTTTGTGTTAAACTCTGTCTTTCTTTCGCCCACAATAGGTCAACATGCTCAGCCACCCGTGTGCACTTTTAAGACTTTCATGGACTGCCGACCAACTACTTTTAGCGGCACTGAAGGAGCCGTAGGCCTCCTCCACTGGTTTGAGAAACTAGAATCTGTGTTCGAAATGTGTGAATGCCCTGAGGCGCGCAGGGTGAAGTATGCTACCGGTACTCTCGAGGGTTTAGCCCTCACATGGTGGAACGCTCAGGTTCAAATGCTAGGGTTGGTTGCTGCCAACGCCACCCCATGGGAAACTTTTAAGGAGATGATCAAGGAGGAATACTGCAGTCGTGATGACATTCATAAACTGGAAGTCGAGTTCTTCAACCTCAAGATGACGGGGTCAGAAATTGAGGCGTACACTAAGATATCGAATGAGCTTGCCTTACTGTGTCCTACTATGGTGGACCCTCCATTTAAGCGAATTGAACTCTTTCTCAAGGGCTTGGTGCCAGAGATCCAAAGTCATGTGACTTCAGCGAACCTCGCCACCATCCAGCAAGTTGTCCAGTTGGCTCACCGTCTCACTGATCAGGCGGTGGAGCAGAACAAGTTACCAAAGCGCATAGGTGCTGCAACTACTTCTGGTACCTCTAGTGACAACAAACGGAAATGGGATGGAACCTCAAGTAAGGGGTCGACTTCTGTTCAGTCCCAGTCTCAGCAGAGGAAGACTGATGACTACAAGAGTCCTAGTCAGCAATCGTCTGGTGGTCAAAGTCATGGTGGGTACAAAGGGAATCACCCCAAATGCAATCGCTGCAGCCTGCACCACAGCGGGCCATGCACCAGGGGCAACTGTCATCGGTGCAACAAGCCTGGCCACGCTGCAAAGGATTGCAGGAGCTTATACCCCGCCAATCAGAATCGTCAGCAAGCTCAACAGAACCAGCGCCAGCAGCAGCAGCAAGGTGATAACAAAGGGTGCTTTCAGTGTGGAGCTGAGGGCCACTTCAAGAGAGATTGTCCCCAACTGAACAGGAACCAGAACAACAAAAACAACAAACAATAACAAAAATCAGGGGAATGGTAATAATGGGAACAACAACAATGGAGCCAGGGGGCGGGCGTTCGTGATTGGCCAAGGTGAAGCAAGGAATGACCCCAATGTTGTGGCGGGTAAGTTCCTTCTCGATGACTTTTATGTTTCAGTATTATTTGATTCGGGTGCCGATACTAGCTACATGTCACTAGAAGTTAGTCGAATGCTTAAGCGCATTCCAACACCTTTGAACAACAAGCACACTGTAGAGCTAGCAAACAGTAAGAGTTTAGAAGCCACACACGTAGTCAAGGGTTGTAAACTTATTCTCGTTGACCAGACCTTCTCTATCGACCTCATTCCTATTGTCCTGGGTAGTTTTGATGTTGTCATCGGGATGGATTGGTTATCCCAACATCGAGCAGAGATTCTTTGCAGCGAGAAGATTGTTCGCATTCCAGGCTCCGGTAGTGAACCTCTCATGATTCGCGGCGACAAGAGGAGTGCCGTTGAGAACGTCATCTCTCTCCTTAAGGCCCAGAAGTATTTGAGAAAGGGCCACACTGCCATTTTGGCGCTAGTTACTGACACCTCGGAGAAAGGGAAGAAGATAGAAGATTTTCCAGTTGTACGCGACTATCCCGAGGTATTTCCTGAGGAATTACCTGGTCTTCCACCTCATCGCCAAGTCGAGTTTCAGATTGAACTAGCTCCTGGAGCTGCGCCTATAGCTCGTGCACCTTATCGTTTAGCTCCATCAGAGTTGGAAGAACTCTCTACGCAACTACAAGAACTCTTAGATAAGGGTTTCATTCGTCCAAGCTCATCACCCTGGGGAGCTCCAGTACTATTTGTGAAGAAGAAGGACGGTACCTTCAGAATGTGCATCGACTACCGGGAACTCAACATGGTGACGGTGAAGAATCGTTATCCTCTACCGCGTATTGACGACTTGTTCGACCAACTGCAAGGGTCGAGCTACTATTCGAAGATCGATTTGAGATCGGGTTATCACCAGCTGAGAGTCCGAGAAGAGGACGTCTCCAAAACGGCCTTCAGAACTCGATACGGGCACTATGAGTTTTTGGTCATGCCTTTTGGGCTGACAAACGCACCCGCGGTTTTCATGGACTTGATGAACCGAGTATGTAAGCCTTACCTGGACAAGTTCGTCATAGTCTTCATCGACGACATCCTGATCTATTCTAAGAGTCAGGAGGAACACGAGCAACATCTACGGCTTATTCTGGAACTCCTTCGAACCGAACAGCTTTACGCAAAGTTCTCGAAATGCGACTTCTGGCTTCGAGAAGTCCATTTCCTAGGCCACGTGGTAAACAAGGATGGGATTCACGTTGATCCATCCAAGGTAGACTCGATTAAGAACTGGCCTGCACCCCGTACACCAAAGGAAATTCGCCAATTTCTGGGTTTGGCAGGTTACTATAGGAGGTTCATTAAGGATTTTTCCAAGATTGCACAGCCTCTCACCTCACTAACGCAGAAAGGCGTTGTTTATCGCTGGGGAAATGCACAGGAATCAGCATTTCAGCACTTAAAGGATAGACTATGCAGCGCACCTATCCTTTCCTTGCCGGAGGGCACAGACGACTTCGTGGTCTACTGCGACGTGTCAATTCAAGGTCTTGGTTGTGTATTGATGCAACGAGATAAAGTTATAGCCTACGCCTCACGCCAACTTAAGGTTCATGAAAAGAACTACACTACGCACGACTTAGAGCTGGGAGCTGTTGTTTTTGCACTTAAGTTATGGCGGCATTACCTGTACGGTACCAAGTGCGCCATCTACACCGACCACAGGAGCCTCGAGCATATCTTCAAGCAGAAGGAACTAAACATGCGACAACGATGATGGGTCGAGCTACTGAATGACTACGAGTGCTCAATCAGGTATCACCCGGGCAAGGCCAATGTTGTGGCTGACGCCCTCAGTCGGAAGGACACTGCGCCTAAGCGCGTGCGAGCTCTGCAACTCACGATCCATTCTAGCCTTCCTTCTCAAATACGAGCTGCTCAGATAGAAGCACTGAAACCAGAAAACGTCAGGGCTGAGGCCCTACGCGGATCAAGGCAACGCTTAGTACAGAAGGAAGACGGTGCTTACTACGTAACGGGACGCGTTTGGGTCCCACTCTATGGCAACCTAAGAGAGCTTGTGATGGACGAAGCACACAAGTCTCGCTACTCGGTACATCCTGGTTCGGATAAAATGTACCACGATATCAAAACCACGTATTGGTGGCCTAGCATGAAGGCCCACATAGCGACCTATGTCAGCAAGTGTTTGACTTGTGCGAGAGTCAAGTCTGAATACCAGAAACCCTCAGGCCTACTCCAACAACCAGAGATACCACAATGGAAATGGGAGCAAATTTCCATGGATTTTGTTACTGGCCTACCTTGATCCCAGCGCGGAAACGATACTATTTGGGTGATCGTGGATCGACTCACAAAGTCCGCACACTTCTTGGCTATCAAGGAGATGGATAAGTTCTCCACTCTTGCAGAAATATACCTCAAGGAAGTTGTTTCGAGGCACGGGGTGCCCACCTCTATTATCTCGGATCGAGATGCTCGTTTCACTTCAGAGCTGTGGCAAGCAATGCACAAATCCTTTGGCTCACGATTGGACATGAGCACAGCGTATCACCCTCAGACGGACGGGCAGTCCGAGCGCACCATTCAAACCTTAGAGGACATGCTTCGTGCATGTGTAATCGACTTTGGCAACAGCTGGGAAAAGCATCTGCCACTTGTGGAATTCTCGTATAATAACAACTACCACACCAGCATTAAAGCTGCTCCGTTTGAGGCATTGTACGGACGTAAATGCCAGTCCCCTCTTTGTTGGGCAGAGGTGGGGGATAGTCAGATCACTGGTCCGGAACATGTGGTAGACACAACTGAACGAATTGCTCAAATACGAAAACGCATGGCGGCAGCTCGTGACCGTCAGAAAGTCTACGCCGATAAGGGCAGGAAACCACTAGAGCTCCAGGTTGGGGAGCGGGTACTACTCAAAGTTTCACCCTGGAATGGTGTGGTTCGTTTTGGTAAACGCGGCAAACTTAACCCACGATACGTTGGACCTTTCGAAATCATTGAGAAAATAGGCAGGGTGGCCTACAGACTGAACTTACCAGCCGAACTCGGTGCAGTTCACAACGTTTTTCACGTGTCGAATCTGAAGAAGTGTCTGTCAGACGAGGCCCACGTAGTTCCTCTGAAGGAACTCACCATCGACGAACAGTTACGATTTGTCGAAGAACCAGTCGAAATCACGGACCGGGATGTTAAGGTCCTCAAGAGCACTAGAATACCTCTCGTTCGAGTTCGTTGGAACTCACGTCGCGGCCCAGAGTTCACCTGGGAACGCGAAGATCGGATGAAACAAAAGTATCCCCAACTGTTCGCAAACAGTACACCCGCTACTGAGGCCGAAGCTACGGAATTTCGAGACGAAATTCCAGATCAACGGGGGGCGGATGTGACACCCCAGGAAAACCGGGAAAACCATACAACTTAACTAGCTTCCTCAGTGAGTGCCTACCAAATTTCGGGACGAAATTTCTTTCAACTTGGGGATGATGTGACAACTCCAAATTTAGAACCTTTCGTGTGTCTTAGTGTAACCTACTTGAAACGTTATGTGATTAGTTAACTTGTGTGATTAATGATAAGTGAACCTTTTATGTGATATATGTATGCTTATATGTATGGTATGTGTATATGTTTAAGTGAGCCGAGACACAAGGACCCAACTCGAGACCATGCGGTCTCGAGTGAGCAATGAAACCATGGGCCGGATGGGCCATACACCTCATTTAACCCAACCGAAAGCCCATTAGGGTGCACTACTTGGAACGGATATATAAACTTGGTGGATAGCCATGTTTGCCATTTCTTTGGACAACACACTCACTCCCACACCTCCTCCTACACACTATCTCTCTCTAGAAAACCTTAAACCCTAAGTCTCAACATCCTTCTCCTTCTTCTCGGATCAAACCGGTGACCACAAGGAGCTCTCGGATCGTCTCACACACACACCCGTTTGGAAGCTTCATACTCACCTTTGAAACCCATCAACCGGTTAGTGTCTTTATGATGTTTGTTGTTAAATGATAGTATGAATGATATGATTTAACTAGTATAGTTGTATGCTTGATGATGTTTTGTGAACCGGATGTGTATGATGATGTTATCGGCTAACATGTCTTGATTTCGGATATATCACATAATGAGCTAATGATGTCTTGTGTCTAAATGAGATTTGAACCATTGATTGTTGATGTTCATGAAATAGGCTTGCATATATGTATTAGATAATGTCGTTATATATTATTGTGCTAAGAACCGAATGATTGTTAATCGGCTGCATATGTGTGGAAATCGGATTAGTGTAGAGTTGATTTTGAGATGTTGTGTGATGATTTGAAACCATTAGATGAGTATGTTCAAATGTGTTGATTTGTTGTTCACGATTATGTTGTGACTAATGCCAAAAACCCGGAAATATGATGAACAAGTTTGAATAATCAACATGAACATGACTTGAATGTATGAAGAACAACATGAATGTGATATGAAGATGTCTTGAATATTTGTAAAATTGGTATGTTTGATCCATTTCGGTTAAGGTTAGACAAGGAGACATGTTAGTGCAATGTTATTGGATAGTACATGATCTCATGAACATGAAATTCCATTGGTCAAGTACACTGTGTAGAATCAGCAGATGTCCAGCCGAGACCATCGGTCCCGACTCGAGACCACCATATGTCAACTCGAGATCCCCGGTTTCGACACAAGTTGCGAGTCGAGAACCTATAGTCTCGACTCGAGACCACACTTGATCAGCACACATAAACATCATGACTCGAGACCATACTTGCGAGTCCGGTTGCGACTCGAGACCAATATATGCATAACCCGAGACCTCATCAGTTGCGACTCGAGACTTGTAAGCTATAACTCGAGACCGCACAGTCTCGACTAGAGACCGCACAGTCTCGACTCGAGACCATGTGCATGTGCACACTGTTTGGACTTGCACCCCATTACGAGCTTAGGTAATTGGGCCAAACTTTGGGCTTAATGCAAGGACCTTATACGTTCTGTGGTGTATGAATGTTATTTGGGCTGCCATGAATGAAACTTGCATGCAATGTGCTAGCATACGTGTAGAAACATACGTGCACTACCTGATTACGAACCTGACTTGTACGGTATCTATGTTAGGACGTAGTTGACCACTTACAACTTGATTGACTTTTCTGTGTATCTGCCGAGCAAACCAAGGTGAGTTCACACCCTCTACAAAGCATGGGATTCCCAGGGGTCGGGAATTGGGGTTAAGGAACATGGGTTCCTCGTCCTCCTTGGGTAGGACAGCGTCGGTTCAGGAATGTAATTCCTCGTCCTCACGGACAGATATCTCGTACTAGACCAAAACTCTATCACGAAGTCCCTCCTTTTATATCGACTTAATCGCCGGGCCAATGGCGAGCGGGTCATTAGTTAGATAGCGCTATTTAGGTCTGACAAACCTCACACCGTGCCGCAGAGGACGGGCGTGAACTAATGGATCTGGGGCACGTCAATGATGATAGACATTGACAGTTTCAGGGTACATAAACATGACTACAGTCAGCAGTCGATATGGTAACGAGTCTAGTATATACATGGGGTAGCCCCCACGGCCGAAATGCCAGATAACTAACACGGGGTAGCCTCCACGGCTGGATTGCCAGAGTAACCGGGAATAAACAAGTCACGTTTTTAACTATGGGGTAACCCCCACGGCAAGATGCCAGACAAAGGAAACTGTTTTCAAAACAACTTAAAACGAACACCCAACCATGAACTCACTCAACTTGTTGTTGACTCGTTACTACATGCTTTGCAGGTCAATAGGTACTTAGCTGGAGCTTGCATGGAAGAGAGTCGTTGTGGGACATGGACAGCTGTGTGCCATGTTAAACTTTGAAACAATTAAACTTATGTTTTGATTTTAAACATTATGCTTCCGCTTGCAACTTAAACTATGTTTTGTTTGAACACCAATTGTATTGGTTGGATTCTATAACTACTTATATGCTTGTTCAATATGATTGGTGGCTTGATCCTGGTCAGTCACTCCTCCAAGCGGTAGTACTCCGCATGTGGATTTTGGGGGTGTGACATATGTACATATGGGCGAAATCAGAATAGTATATATAGGGGTCTCATAGGCGAAATCAGCATCTAGTCCTTGTATTCCATGCCGAGGTGCTGCCGGTGTGAAGACTGCTTGTATTCGAGTTCTAATCAATACAATCAGTGTTATTAGTGAAGAATAAGCTGTTTCTATCTTCGTTTCTTGTTATTCCGCACCTGAAACGAAGTAAAACTCCTCTGAACGACTCATTCGGGTCAGATCGCGATCCTACAGTTTCTTCCTACATGATTGTAAATTAACATTCTATCATGTGAACTTTAAATCCAACATCCGGGTTAAGGAAATTCTTGACTTATACGTTTATGGCTTATTATTCATTTACGAATTATTCGACCCGTCATGCATTTATTAAAACAATCTGTTGATTTGACCTCAACTTCATATGAACTCAATAATTTCAACGACGACTGTCATAAGAGATTAAATTCTCGGATGCCTTGCATCCTCTTAACCCATTTTCGCTCAAAAGCTTATTTCGACCCGTTATGGGTATTTGTGCATAAAAATGGGTCTATGACATACAAAACCCTTTTCTTCGCTTTCATGCTCGACCAAGACATTACTCAAATCGAATAGCTTGTTTCCAAACGACTTTTAAGGTCGTTTGCCCGATATACCTATCAAGGGCGTTTTTGTCAACTTCGCTCCATCCTTACAACAAAGGACTTCATTGCATAATTAACCAATCCTACTACTTAACTACAACTCTAATCACACATACCTGGCTCGGATCAAAGCTATGACCCGTTTTAATACTTTGTGCACTAAATAGCTAGTTAATAGCAACATAATTTCTTTCGCTATTCATCCTGTGAAAGCATAATACTTGACAAAACAATTCATTAGTCAATATCGCCAAATGGTGATATCTTCACCATTTGACCCGTTAAGTCTAAATGTCCATTTTATTCTTGTGGGATTTTAGTTATTCTTTATCCCATCCATATAACTTATTCCTCCGTTAACTCGTAACCAAAATCACTATAATACCCTTTTTACCCTTTTTGACCATCAAACTTAGTTTCTTAACATCCTCACATGTTCCGACCCATATTAAAGCTTGTCGGAACATTATAATTCACATAATTACTTACCATGTTCGTAATCAATACATTGAATAGATATTTTACAAAAAGGGGTGTAAGCTTTACTTACATAACATCCGAATATGCTTCCCGTGCGCATTAGTCCCGTTTGACCCGCTTCCTTCCCAAGCTTCCATGTCGCTTTTTAAGCATCAACTATCATATATCATTCTCAAGATAGTTAGCTTATTCATCATTCATCAAATCCTTGTTATCACACGGATCTTATATTAACTTTATCATTTAACATTAAAACATGCTAATCCATCATTTCTTATCCAATTTCTTTAAACATACTTACACATATATGATTTTCAACATTATTAACATAAGCATATCATTACTTCTATCATATCATCAAAAACCCACTTCATAACTACTTTGTTAATCACTTACAAGTGATCTAATATTAAGTTCTTCATAATTTCATCATACTTTTGATGTGTGTACTACCTCCTAAGCATAGTGTACAACTAATTCATGCATATCCTTCTAATCTCATTCATAATTCAACAAATTCCTCCTTCTAATCAACATAAAACATTCATGCACAAACATCAAACATACTAGTATCACATTTCTTTCAATTCCTCTAACAAGAATCAATCATACAAATCAAAATACATCAATATTAAGCAAGAATTGGACATGGGTGACCATTCAAGTCGTTATCATCACCATAATCAACGGGTTTCATCTCTAAACATCAAATTAGCCCAAACTGTACATACCCCATGTTCTATATGACAATTCTAACACATACTCATTCTCAATTTCATACAAATTTGCAACTTACATCATAACCCACTTCGTGAAAGATCACCAATCTAATCTTTAAGACATACCTTATGATCCCCATGAGAAGGTGATCACTAATCCATGTTCGGTTATGAATTTAAGCTTCATCTTGCCTTTGATTTGATGAAATGGATGGAAACTAGGGTTTTGAGCTCATGGAGCTCCTGATCGATTTCTAGAACACATGAATGTGTGTGTTTGTGTGTGTTAACTTTCATAAATAAAACCCATCTTTCCATCCTAACCTTTTTGGTCCCTCAAGTTTCGTTTTAATTGCATACGGGACTAAAAACTCATCATCTTATTACTTATATACATAACACCACTAGGCTAATTTATTCCTAGTTATTTTGTTTATGGGTTCACTTTTACTACTAACGGTACTTTACCCATTCCTTTATCTTAACCGGGTTCTAAATTACCAAACCCGTTTTTGGGGTGTTACAATAGGAACATGGGGACCAAAAACAACAGACCTCCAACATCCAGTGTTTTGTTGAGCAAGGATGTGACCCATCCTTCTCTGCCAGATGTTGTATTCATTACGTTTAAGCATAGGTGGTTTGAAAAGAGAGCCAATGTTATTCTTATCATCTTGTGATTGTGATGTCATCCTGCTTGTTTTACAGGCACTGATTAATCAACTTTGATGGTGATTAAACCTTGCTCTGTTTTTCAACAAAACGAACAAACTATCAGTATCAACGATTGTGAGCTGAACTATTTATGTCAAAATGATTGTTAAATCAAATTTGACTGTCCAAGCTCTGATACCAATTGTAAGGATCTGAGTTTGGTTTTGATTGTGTTTTACGTTTGAATTTAGATGAATAATGAATGAGTAGTGCAGCGGAATATAATGGAAGCAAACATTGCACACAATCAAATGAGAGAATTGCTTTTAACATACAAGTTTAACATTGAACCGAATGCTTGAATTTATTACAAGATTCAATTACAATTGCAAGTATGTAACAAACTCCCCCTCAGCCTGAGCTCACAGTGATTTGTTCGTGCAGGAGAAAGATGGTGAAGAGCTAATAGAACAGTACAGAGCACTGTTCTATTTATAGGCACTAGCAAACCACTGAAGCATCTAAGCTGACGTCACCATGAAAGTGACATCTAACCTCCTAACAAACTCTAACATCTGATCTATACAACCTCTGCTATACTAACTACTATTGTACATTACATTTCATAATATAAACTAAACTACTGCTGCATCCTTCCACTGATGTGAACCCAGCAGTACTTGTCATGATCAGCAGAGCTTGACCCATAGCAGTAGATTGAATCAGCAGAGCTTTAGTCTTCCATCAGTCTTTGACTTGGACAGCAGTTATAAGCCAGGAGTTAGTAAAGATCAGTAGTTTGGAGGTCAGTAGATGTTGAAACCATTTTCAAGGGGAGAGACTTGTATACATAACATCTGCTTATTCTGGATCCACTGCTCTGATCCAGTTTTGGCTTTGATTATCTGTTCCTCTGATAGGGTTCAATCCCAACAACACTTGTCAAAGTATTCTGGACCATTAAACCATAATTCTGCATTATATTTTGATGTTAAAATGCTGAAAATTGCTGAATTTTGTTGTTTTCTGCAGAATTCTGCAGCTTTGGTGTGTTTCGGGCACTTTCCGGTACTTAAATCGTCACTCAAAAGGCAGTTTTATGATCCCTACTTTCCTACACACTATTCTAGTATAACTCTTGGTTCCGGGGATCATTCTGTGTCTTATCATCATCTCTGTCTGAGTACTGAATTCCCGTTAGTATTTCTTGTTTGTCTGATAACTGTGCTAACTTTGTTCTGTGCACTAATTGAACCACACCATGTTGCATGTAATAACGATAAACAATCTTGCAACATGAAATGCATTTGTATGTGTATGCCAGTAATCAGAAAATCATTCATCTTGTTAATTCAGTCATGCACAGTCATCAAGGTATAAATTACTGTTCATTAATGTACGAAATACATGGAAAAGTGCCAGTTGTCACCGACTATTCGACCAGGTGACTTGTAAGTTCAACACTTCAACAATTTTACAAAACTTCAAAGAATATCAGCTTTTCAATCGAATAGCCATCCGATCGAATGGCCATCCGTCCGGATGACCATCCGATCGAATGACTTGAACTATACTACAACGAAAACTTCAAAAGTTCAAACATTTTACAAACACACTCATCCAATCGAATGACCAGCCGACCGAATGGTCATCCGTCCGGATGGTCATCCGATCGACTCATCATCCGATCACTCACCTCACCTAACACACCGTTACACGCTGTTCAACGCTTACACCGTCGTTCTGTGACCAGGCCAATATCCCACGCGTTCCCTTCAATCCAAGTACTGTGTTTACTAGCTAAACACAAACTGTGAGTATACTCGAACCCTTTTTCGCTTAACGCACTTTTGGGTGTTACGTACGTTATCTATATCAAATCACATCAACACACAACGCACTTTTAAACGCTAACCGCTCTCGCATGTTATACGTGTTTTCGATGAATGCTTGTATGTTATGTTTACACAACGATTGTTTGCCTGACACCTTAGCAATGGTAGTACTATAGTTTGGACTCAGCACTTGCTGTGGACAGGGGTTGTTAAGGGTTTTACTTCACATGGTCACAGTGGTGATAATGTGTTGCGCATTCTACACTTGCAGTCATGTCAGTTGCATAAGTTATTGTTGATAGCTTACTTGCTTCACATTTCTACGTGTTACATGCTGGTTATGCGTAAACGTTTTTGCTATACTATATGCTATTAAACTTGTGTACTCACCTTTACACTCTATGTATTGACTGTATTTTAACATATGTGATAGGTGTCTAGAATGCTATGCTTTGCTGTGATGAATCAAGTTAGGTGGTCTAGAAACCCAAGAATAAAAATCTGAGTTGTCGGAAGAATTTATTGTCTTTGAGAACAATGTCTGTAATAACTATTTTTGCTTTATATGTTGATGGTATGGGATGTTAACGAATTAATATATTGTCATTAATAGTGTTATGGATTCTCTTGGACAATCTGTTTCGCTCAGTGCCACGCCCCGGTGATTCCGCCATCGGTTGGGGTGTGACACCAGCTTGTCCGGGTAAGATGGGGGTACCTCTCCGGCGAGACCGGGTAAGATGGGGGTACCTCTCCGGCGAGACCGGGTAAGATGGGGTATATGTTATGTTAATGGAATTCCCTAAATAGTACCATGACCTGATGTTTGACCTGTTTTTGGAAATATGAATCTGTTGAATACATTGACCTTGTGAAATATATGATTATATAGATATGCATATCTATAAGGAAATCCAAAAGCTATAATGATTAACAATTAGGGATAAATCACAAACATGTGTGTCAATAATAATTTTAAATTTATTTATCAGGAATCTCTCGTATACATCTATAATTCTGATATCAAACACTATTTCGTTTGATTATCCGTCTCGTAACTCGTGCGACAAGATGAACAACGGAAACCCTATAAGTTGGGACGCCATTAAAAGTATAAGAATTTCCCTTGTGTTACCTTAAATTACTAATGCATTAGGAAACCTGTAACTAAAAGTGGTGCTAAGACACAAAACAACTAAAAACTTACGTTAATGAAAAGTAATTTTACCTTCATTAAGATCTCTTGAGAACATAAGAGTAACCACGACTAGATGCACTTAGAAAGATTCTATTCACATATAATTCTACTAAGATTACCATCTGGAATCATTAAATAAATTTTATCAGTAGCTTATCAGCTAAAGTTACCAGAAGAAATGACAGGAATACATGATATATTTCATGTATATAATTTAAATAAAATACCTAGCTGATGAATCTTTAGTTGTACCTTTTTCAAGATATAGAGATAATAAAGAATTTAAGTCCATTGAAAGACCATACAAGTCAAAGGTAAGAATCTCAAAGCATAGAGAATAGTTCTGGTCAAAGTAAAGTGGAATTCAAAGAAAGAACCAGAATATACTTAGGAACTAGGATCAGTGACAAACTAAAAGTATTCCTCCATGAATCTCGAGGACGAGATTTAAAACAATGTGGGGAGGATGTAACATTTCCAAAATTTTTATTTATAAAATTTAAATTAAAGTATATGGAACTTATATTATTAAACGGGTAGATTACGGGTAAGTTGACTGTTAGAAAAATGAGCTATTTAGACGAACATAGGAACCGTTTAAAAATTAAAATAATAAAAATACATTATAATTAACCTTACTCCGTTTTAATGAAACTTGGGTCAAAATGTAGACAAAAAATATTATCGTTCTAATGATATATTCATCGTTTTATAAAACTTCATATTTTAGAAGTTATAAGCAGCAAATGAGTGAAGCATAATTATAATAATAAAATAATATAAAATTTTAGAACTAAAACATTAAATGTGATTTCTTTACGTGTGCATGTATTGATGGAAGTTGTGTACGTGTCTATTTTTTCGTGCACCCCAAGATTCTTGGAAAGTTGTATAGATAGGATACACAGCCTTCAAAGAAAATTGCTCAAACCTTTCTGCTCCCTCTCTATCTCGCCCTCTCTCTATTCTATATTTCTATTTTTTTATTTTTTATTACACATATAATACTCCAAAGCTCTTGATGCTGTAAAGTATAAGATTATATTTTTATAAAATGGAATGAACTCGCCAGTATTTCTTACTGATAAAATGTTTTCAAAACGCGTTTCAGGTAACTTGCTGTAGAGATAATAGAAGCCAGCTATAGAGCACCGAAGGCTTAAATAAAGTGGCTATAAATACATGAATAAAAGAAGAAATTTATGTTTTATTTATTAGGGTTTATCCCTATAAAAACATTTAAATGAAATACGGGTTTTATCTCATTTATTTAATATTAAAAATTTGGTGTTTTACAAACTCTGAAATTATTTCCTAACTACGATCCTGATGAAAAGTTTTTCCGCTGCGTATTTAATAAACACCAGTACCACTTGACTGGCTCACGGCTCCCGCTCCCAGGGAGGGGTCGGGGGTTGTGACTCTTTACCAAATCTGGATATTTCTCATCAAGAATCACTTGAATAAACCTCGGGTTAAGCATAAAAATCTTCTTTTTCGGGTTCTTTAACAGCTTCCTCATGTTATCAAAGATGAAAGCTGAGAAGTTATACTCCCAATTATTCACTAACGCAACCATCACAGATGTTTGGGTTTGATTCAGTTGATCCAGGCCGCCTTTGTTCTCTGATATACATGATAAGAACATGTGAATTAACAACCTCCAATACGCTGGAAATAGCTTCTTCAACACCACTGGATAATCTCTTTCGTAGCTCATTTTTCTCAACGCCTTTATCACCCTTTCTCGTCCAAGAGTCGTTGGATGTTCCAGTTGATCTTCAAACTTTAGTACTTATCGGACAATCGATTCTGTAATAAATATATCTTTTCCCTGCACTTTAGCTTCAGCTGACCCTGCACCTTCACCTCCACTTCGGTTGACTTTGGTAGGCAGCCAGAAATCTCGAATTATGTTGTGGCAAATAACTAGATTGGTCTTCAAAGCATGTGTGTTTCTATTTGAGTTCAGTCCGAGGATTATTGAGTGAAAATCGTCAAAGTGCTCCGCAGGTGGATCCGAGAGATATCCAGCCTGATTGTGAAAAGTTTCTACATCCAATTTGCGTTGATCTGCCATTATCTGCACAGAAACTAACCAAGTTAGATCAATCGAGTCGATGTAGTTAACTTAGTCAACAAGTCAACTGGTCAACATAGTCAACAAGTCAACATGTCAACAAGTCAACAGGTCAATTTGAATGGTCAAAAGGGTCAAGATCAATTCAGATGGTCAAAAGGGGTCAAAGTCACTGTTTCGAAAAACCAAAGGTTCAATTTAATGACCCTTGTCAGATTTTTCGAGACAGTTCTGACATTTCGGATAAATCATGTTAGATTTCGGATAAAACATGTTGATTATCCGAAATGCATGTATTGTCCGAAATGCATCCGAATTTATGAAGATCTTGATCTGAAATGATCCGAAATGCTTAATCATTATCTGAAATGCATGTAGATGATCCGAAATCCATCCGAAATGCATAGGAAACCCATGGTTGTAAAAGTCGCTAGGCGCTCCCTAGTCGGTCGACCGGGGAGTTGAGAGTACTCGGCCTAGGCGGAGAGTACACGGGGAGTACTCGGAGATGCCAAATTATAAAGAAATTAGTTTTCGAAATTGAAATATATGTCAAATAACATAAATTTACTAATATTTATAACAAAATACGTGAAATTGATATTCATTCTTTAATATGATAGGCATAGAAATTATGTTTTATTTTATTTTAAGTCAAACTCGGCCCGAGGTGACCTACTAGATCCGATTTTGGCCAATGTTGACCGCATTTGATTGATTCCGAGTAATTAGTCGGAGTCGAAGAAAGTCGCCTCGGCAGCCTACCTTGTAGCGACTACTCGGGGAGTACTCGGCCTTGGAGACCTTGTTTTACAACAATGGGAAACCTGCAAACCTTGAAGATCCGAATTAGTAGTCTGAAAAAGAATAGAGAGAATTCGAAAGATCAGGACTTCAATTTATTCGAAATGAGTTTCTGAAACAGTAAAATGCCATTATATATTGTTTCCAATTGGGCCATGAACCAATGGGCCTCGTCCAACTCAGGCCCAATTCGGAACAGTACCTGTCCGAACAGTGTCTATCCGAAATCAATGGGCCTTATCCGAATCGGATTGGGCCTATATTCGAAATGGTTAGGCCTGATCCGAGATGGATTGGGCCTTATCCATTTTTCTTGACAGAAAACCATCTTTCTCAAAATCAACGATCCGACCAACTGAGCAACCTTTTGAAAACACACGAACACACATAACATTCACGCAAATAAAATAAACATAAAAATGAAAGAAATTGCTATGGGATCAAATCTTTCTCAGACTGACTAAGGAACACTTTTCAGCACATGCTTAATCAGACCGGTCCATGTGATTGCCAATATATTTTTCCTCTTAAACCTAACGCTCAACTTTCAATTTTCAACCTCATGATATGATTAAGGTAATATTATACTATAGTACCCGTGTGTACCATACCATGACATACCCCCGCGATCAAGGTAAGCATAATGATTCATCGTAGAGGGTGAGTATACTGAGTTCATCCTTTCGTTTCTACAACGTCAGGCTATTGGTCAACAGGTCAGTACTTTCGTACAACAGAGTGACCAATAAAATGTCCGACGAGGGTTAGGCAAATACCTTTTATGGTACGAATTTAGCTATTTAGCTCAATGGAATTCCCTCAAACTGAGTTTATCTTCCTTTAAGGTTTTTGGCTTCTTTTTGGCTCTTTTAAGATATCCTAAATGTGCCTAGGTTTGCATATAGTCCGGATGCAACAGAAGGACAACCATGATATCCCCAGATAACTCAACATCATAAAGACCCGAAACCTCAGATACTGGCTATCTATCAACACAAGATTTAAGACCATGAAATCATACGCCGGTGGTATATTACCCACATGGTACATAGTTCATTATGTTTATATCACTCGGTATTTCTTATCTTTTTTAGCGTTAGATCTAGCAGTACATCACAGTAGATCCAAGTCTTTTCAACCTTGACACCTTACATGTGTTAATCAAATCCTTTAACACGAACATTTATTTCATTTCCAAGCAAATATTTCTCTCCCTAATTTTGTGCAAAAGCAAATATTTTTTAAGTAGAATCACAAGGAATCATAACGTTTAATTTTTCAAATCAATGGTTAAGATGAAAATGTAGGAGAAAAAAGAGTCTAAGGGAATATTTGGAAGGCACATGCATATTCCACCTTCATTTTTCAAACGTTCATAACTTTTTTATACGACATTATTGTTTCATAAAAATTTCACCATAAAATTGAGCGTATTTTTATCTTTAATTTAAGTAGCATATTGCTATATAAAATATGACAACTAAAAATTTCACCTTAAAATTGAGCGTATTTTGTCTTTCTATGTTGTATAGTATTTTTTATGCTGGATTTTTGTACTACATTTTTGTGCTATATTTTTTGTGCTGAACTTCTTTTTCTTAAAATTTTTTGTGTTGAATTTTTTGTACCAGATTTTTTTGTACTAGAATTTTTTTTTTGTTCTATTTTTGAGAAAATCAAAGGGTGCCACATGTAATCTTTACATTTCTACTTAAAAGAACCAAAATGTTCCTCTTTCCTACTTATAAGTTACAAGAAGTGTCACATGTAATCATCACAATCCTTCTTAAACTACATAGACAAAATCCACTTTTTAATAGATCCTTTCGATATATATATATAATTACAAAGATAAATCTTGCACCCTTCAATATTTAATGCCCTTATATGAGACGAATGATGTATCGAAATCAACTTAGATCATACAATATTGAAGTTCCATGCATGTTTCCATACATGATGTCACCATGCGGACACGTATTTGTTTGAAGTCCAAGCTCGTACTTAATGAAAAATATAAAAATCATAAATGTATATTTTTTTAACTAAAACAATTAACACTTTAAACGGAAAGGATTCCCTATAGATTATATTATATACACAACGATTATTTATTCTATTAAATAATGTAAACATTGAATATTTAACGAAACCAAACCTATCGAAGCTTCTTGATTATGTTCTTTAAATTCCTACGCAAAATAAACAATAACCAAATGCAGTATTCCATCCACATGCATGGATCTCCTACGAACTACCATGAACAAAAAAATATTTATCTTTCATTTTTAAAATATAAATTCGGATATGAGCTCACCGTATCCTTCAAAAAAAAATATAAAGGACGATGAAGAAAAGTTACGCACGTAGACTGTTATTAAAATTCATTAATTCAACAAATGTTTAACTAAACGTTCATATAAAGTCAAATTGTTATATATGGAGGCTACGTAAGGCAACCACGACACTAGCAATGCAGATTAACTAATTACCTTATTAGGTGTTTGTCAAACTGAAGATTTCAAAATGTTCTATGAGAAAATTCCTTTTGGTTTGTCTAAACGCAAGAAAGTTTGAAATCTCAAACCAAAATATTGTTCATAAAATAATTTACAGCGCTTACTATTTTGATGATTTAGTTCGAAAACTCTGAATAAATCAACAAGTTTTCATAATTTATATAACTAGTATTTAAGCCCCATGTAGCAGGATGGTAAAACCGTGTTAAGTAAACTAACAACGATCAAAACCGGCAAAAGTTTTAAAGATAAAACGTGAATTTATATCGTCATCTGACGTAAAACGCAGACAAAGACAAAAGTGAACTTATACAGCGATGCGTATCATAAAGTTGAGTGGGTCAAACTGATGTTTTTCAAGTTTTTTAACAGTTTTTAGAAAGAGGGGGCATAACCCATGTTGCGGGCGCATATAGTAAGCAAATGACGACAAAAACCGAGAAAAATCGTAAACCAAAAATGCGACAGAAACGACTCAGATTGTCAAAGAAAACCTGGCCGGAAAAATCAGATATAGGTAAAATAAAATTAAAATCGCGGACCAATGAGATTGTGACACGTGACAATGCATGTTAGCACCACCACACTATTCCTAAGATTCTACCATATTTGTTATTATATAGTAATTATTATTAAAAAAAATATACTTTTATAGAAAGCAAAAAAGTTTACCGATAAATCAAACAAATCTCGTTTAAAAAAATAAAAATATGTTTTTAATTGGTTGTCTGTGATCACCAATGGAATTAGTCGAGGATAAAAGAAACATTAAATTTTAAACTCATCAATAATTACCCAACCGTTTAAAATTCTTTATGGCTTCTTGCCTCCCTTTGATCATCTTCTAGTGTTTGGTTGTCTCTGCTGTCTTACCTTATCTCCACGCTCCTAAGAATGCTCGCATCTCGGCCATTCTTCTGATCATCGTGGTTATTGATGCATAGATCTTACGACGACCCAACATGTCATCACTTCTTATCACATTGCCTTAGATGAAACTCGTTTCCCCTACTGTTCATTACTTCCTTTCTTAGTGGGGATATGACGAAGTTTATGTACATTGACTCCTCTTGTCCAGAGCTTATTTGTTTGCTTCGTAAAGCACTTTATGGTCTTCAGTAAGTGCCTCAGCCTAGTACCATCGGTTTGTTGTTCACATTAACTCCTTAGGCTTGTTATAGCATCAGGTTCTCATCGATCACCATCAGGTTTCAATGCGTTTTTGGGTGATAATCTTGTCTTTTGGTCTTCCAAACGTCAACACGTTGTTTCTCGATCAAGTGCTAAAGCTGAATATCGTGGTGTTGCCAATGTTGTTGCTGAAATGGCTTAGATTCATAAATTTTCTAATCAACTTACACTGTCCCGTGTGTAGATATATTCACCAAAGCCCTGTCGTCATGGTTGTTTATAGATTTTTTTCTCCAGTCTTAACGTCCAGGTTCCCCCCACTCGATAGCGAATGGTATGTTGGATATAATAAATAAACCTTTGGTCATATTGTAGTTATATTATAATTTGCAAAGCATAGGATCTTATGTGTAATATTTGTTTTCACCTGTTGTTGTACCGATGATGTACAAAGTTATTCCCTTGATGTACAAAGTTATTCCCTCAAGAAAGGATTCCATATTATTCAACACAACTTATTGAGTGTTAAAAAAGCATCATATCCTTATTGAGTGTAGAAAGGATTCCATTATACATGAGGAGGAATTTACACAGAAGCCCATATTTGCCTAACTTGTCTCCTTGAATCGTAACTTTTTCAATCTTCGCTCCGTAATTTCATGTAATGATTTATTCACATTATCATAATAGTTTTATTGCGGAAAGTTCAAATGAGAAGAATAAAAATATGTAAGAGAAAGAACAATATTTAATTAACCCATATTTTTCTATGTAATTATATTACAAGAGTATGAAAGTAACTTACATGAGTATATTAATTAGGGCCAACTCCCTTTTTAAATACCTAAGTTAAATAATAACAGTTCCATTTTTTTACAAAACTTTGAATTCAAATAAAAGAATTTTATTGTTACCTTATATTAAATTGTTAGATATAAAACTCTTACATCAAAATCTTCAAATGTCCTTTTGATGTTAAAAGAAAGTTAAAACTAGGAATTTACCTGCGGCGCGTTGTGGCCCTGTAATGCAAATAAATAGGTGATCTCAAAATAAACAATAGCTAATTAAATTATATAAAGAGACACGTTTTAGGACTAAAAATAGTTCATTAAGGGCCTTATTTGTTTAATGTTTATATTCCATATGTTATTGAGTTATGTGAATCATACTGCCAAACCAAACAAAATTCGTAACTCTCACATCCTAAAGTCTGAGTTTACGTGAACTCAACCAATACATAAACTACTATACATATTGTCACACCCTGATTTCCCGGTGGGCCCAGACTTCGAGTATATGCGTGACGATTGATATTAGTAATCACAATGCACAGCAGAAGATAGGATTTTAAATTACATTATACAAAGTACAAAAAGTATTACAAGTTGTTCGTACTAAAAAGATCCACAGGCGGATCGAATGTTATAAAATAAGACTTGAGACTAATAAGGTCTTTTTCTGTAGAGTTGCAAATTCCAATAATTAAAGACCAAGCAGCTCCTGCCTATTCCGTACTTGCTATATAACATGCGCTTAGTCTTTTGAAAATAAGTTAGTTTTCACTATTAAATACAATTAACCGACTCTTTTGAAAATCTTTTCAAAACGAATTTGATACCATTTGGTATATCATTTTTAAATAACTTGGGACAAAGTATATCTCTTGTTACCAGTTTTACATGCTTATCAATCAATTCAGGACTAGAACTAAATGTCGGTATATGATTAATCGACACACCACATTTTCAATATCATATAAATATATAGCATTAGCGTTTGTCAGGTGTATGCCTACACCCCGTGCTTAGGTCGTGGCCATTTGCAATTAAATGATTCAGGATATCTAGGACACTATCGTATTAACCCTTAATGTTTGAGTTATCAAGCAAAACGGATTAAAACGGCTTATTTAAATTTCATTGACATCATTCGCCCTTTATTTAATACCCGACCAGGTGGCTAATGTCGTATCCCAAGCCTTTATAAAATAAAATTGGCTAAAAGTATATACATGTGCTAGTCCTTACAAATCAAATATGCTAAGGACAGTCGTTAGTCAAAACAACTAAAACAGGCGCAATTTACCGGAGGCTACAAGTTTGGAATGAGTAGAACTATGATCCATTAGAATGTTAACGGGTCTAATATAATTCATTTGACTTTGACCCGTTAACTTTAATAGATACGTACATTTCACTAGATTAAGCATAGACCGGATAGAATGCGGTTTATACCCTTCCGAATGCAAGGACTCATATAATATGGGTCAAATAACAAAGCATTCTAATTAGAATAGAATTTGAAAGGTTTTGACCCGATTCGGCAGTTTATATATTTTATTCTATACAAACTAGCCGTACGCGCATATGCGGTATCGGGTGGTCGAATAGGTCCATAACAAGTCCATTATGCCAAAACATATTTCATTATGTTATAACTTCAGTTTCAAACTCAGATTATAAGTTCATTTGGTTTTAAAACCAATTTTACGCCAAATGGGCAGTTTTGGTATTTTTAAGTCATAATATGTGGACTTATCAAATAACCTATCAAATGATATGATCAAAAGATATAAGATCAGAAGGTTATTCCTTACAATAATATGATAATATAACAACCTTTATACAGACTCTAAACTTGATCAAACGGGCCAGAATCAAAAGTCAAAGCAAAAGTCAAACTCAGTTTGACTTTTGATTACGAAATGAGCTCTAAGCAGGTAATGACAAGTTGAACATGATTGAATGTGTCTTAATATGTTATATAAACTATTATAATGATAAAAATTAAGGTTTCGATACTTAGAAACTCATTTAGCGTAATTTGCAAAAATCTGCGTTTTGACTTTTATTTAATATAACTTTGACTCGTTATTTTGCCTACTTAACGTGATCTTCAGAGGGCGTAATCGCAAGAGATTAACACCTTCATTATTACGATCATGTAGCAAATTTTGTTTCGAACTTTGACTTGACAAAAAATGGTCAGAATCGAAAGTCAAAGCAAAAGTCAATTTGCTTAACTTTCGGCTAATAACTAGCGTAGGAAAGGAAAAAGACTGAAAGATAACACTTATTTGTGTTCATGATGAAAATTAAACTTTGTAGGAGGTCTCTATACATCAGAAGTTGCTCCAATAGAAATGAGAGTGAGATTTTGAAATGTGCAAGTTGGAAAGGATGAGAATGAGGCCTATTTATACATGTTCAAGCCTAATGTGATGATGCCAAGTGTTAACAAGGCTTCTCTGATGTTGATTAGTGTTCACATAGGTGGAAAAAGCAGGAAGAAGGTGGCATTTTGCGAGCAATGTAGCAGCTACTGCAAGTTGCAACTACCAACACACATTCTACCAGCGACACCCCATACGGATGGTAAGGGGTTGATTACGGTCCGTAAGGAACCTCTGGCACCCACAGTTTGTTTAAATGCCTTACGGACCGTAAGGCTATAACTTGCGTTCAGTAAGGGACCGTCTGAGGCCAAAAAAATTGGCATTTGTTCACAACTGATCCCTCCATTCAACATCTTCCGTATTTTATACAAAATAGTCCCTCTCGTCCAACATATCTGGAATATTTGAGATGTATCAGACATGTGTTGTCATATTATTGGCATTTGTTCACAATTGATCCCTCCATTCAACATCTTCCGTATTTTATTCAAAATAGTCCCTCCCGTCCAACATATCTAGAATATTTGAGAGTGTATCAGACACGTGTTTCCATATTATTGGATATAGATTTATAATGTGTCATACATATTAGTTTTATAAATCTTAAACAAATGTTGACAAAATCAGAACATACTACTCCTTTTGGAGATGACACCCACCTCCTCCACGATTGTAACATAAATTGTAAGCACCTTACTAAACAATACATAGTCGTTGTCCTACACGTCTCACCCTATAATTGAATGCAATAATTTTTAATAACAGATACTTTAAGCGATCGTGAATCATTCAAATGTGGATTCCTTTCTCAAAGATGTTCATTTGCACATGTATCATCACCCCCCCCCCTCTTACAAATACGATAGTGTTACGTTAACTATATGAAAACGGTCACTTTGACATCTCAAATTTAAATAGCCCAATACAATATTTGGTCGTATATAAATAACATAGCAAAATTTACAAAGAACTTTTTTTTACAATTATTGTTATTATAACTCCTTAGCATCCTCTAAAGCCTCATATCGTGCATTGAGCTTGACAATAGCCACCTGTAACTTCATTTTAGTGTGACGAATGGTAGGTATGAGTTGCAAGAGGTTGTCTAATCTTAGCGGCATCCAACGATCAGACACCGCTACCTCATCCAACGTTCTTGTTGGTGCACACATCTGTCGTCTTCGTCTTATATCGAGTCTCGGGTTCGTTGTGGATTTGATCAAGCATGATGTCATCATCTTTGATGATGACATCATAGAGATGACATCACATATTACAAGATCACATGAAAACAACATGCACATATCATATCATATCAGAATGTTGGTTTCGCTTGAAGACAAATTCATGAAGGCTTTCGCTTTAAACAATTGAATTAGTGTGTTTCGCTTGAACTTGTAAACTTGAGAGATTCGCTTGAAACTTTATTAGGTAGGTTTCGCTTGAAGTGTCAAGTATGGTTTCAAGCGAAAGTAGGAAGTCTATAAATAGGGTTGTGTTCATGTCATTTGTAACAGTTTTCAGAGATTGATACCGAGGTGGTGCCGGTTTGCCTACTGATTGTAAACATTGTAAAATCAATATATAAGGCTTTTAAAGTGTGAATCAAGCTGTTTTCACATCCGTTTCTTTGTTTCCGCCTCTGAAACGGATTTGAGCTCTTCCGAATGACTCATTTAGGTCGCGATTCGATCCTACAATTGCTATCAGAGCTCAGGACGAGGAGATCTTGCCAAAACAGCCTGTTTTCATCACTTTTTCTGATTTCTACACCATTCTTTTTCAAACTTAAAAATTTTTCACGGTTAAAATCGGCTCAAATTCACACATATTATGCGTAATCATGTTTTAACAAATCCTGGAAAGTTTCAGAACTAAAATCGGCTTAAAATTGATTCAAATTGTACTTTCGCTTGAAAAGTTGTTCGAAATGCTGATGTCATCGACCTTTCGCTTGAATTTACATGTTGAGTCCGCTTGAATCTGACCTTTCGCTTGAATTTACATGTTGAGTCCGCTTGAATCTGACCTTTCGCTTGAAATATGTGTTGAGTCCGCTTGAAAGTACATCGAGTTGTGTGTTTCAAAAAATAAGGGTGTCAGTACATTGGGAAAATAGATCATGTGTATTAAATCAGATCGCATGTGTTGTTGACAGCTTTAGTGTGTCAGTTGGTCACGTGAGTGTTTCATTCAAGGAATGCATATGATATTTGTTTGTCTTCATGTGAACAACAAATATTTGAAATCAGTTTGCATGTGAACAACAGAGTTTGTCGGCCATTGTTTACACATATTCAAAAGTTGCATGTGAATTGCTGATAAGCTCATGTGATTGTTGACAGATTGTTTGTTGTCTGACATTTTATTTTTGAGATCCAATTAGGTTGCTTTAGGTGTCGGATTCACGAGATTGATCCACATACATCGACCAAAGATTCATGTGATTATTACGGCCCAATGAGATTCATATTGAAGCAGATTTAATTGAATATTTGGCCCAAGTTGCATCCTCATTAACGGCCCAATCGTTATTGTTTGTAGTCGGCCCAAGTTATTCATTCATCAGCCTAAATCAGAAATTTGTTCATCGGCCCAAATCAGAAAGTTAAAGTTCTTCGGCCTAAATCATTTTCAAGTCCAAGTGAACTTCATTGTTTACGACCCATTGGAAGCCTATTTGATCTACTTCATTCATTCAATTTGCGGAATACATTAAACGAGTCCACGAATTTTTGACACGAGTTCTAGATCGATTCAATCGTCACACATTTTTACGTATTCTGTCCGTTTAAACTGATTGCTTGTTTGTTTGCTTGCTTCAGGTTTTTTTTTCAAAGTGATACAGTTCATTTGAAAATTCGAAACATGGACGAGGATTTTTACAACGCATTCGCTACCCCGGTTACCCCGATGACTATTGCTCAGAACACGATGTTGGAAAACGAAACGGGGACTATGCAGAAACCCCCGAAACTTATGAACATTGAGGAGTACAAGAGTTGGGAAGAAAAGTTTGAGAACTGGGTACAAGCTAACTATCTAGATGCATGGGAGAATGTCTAGACAAATACGTTAGACCGATGAATGGCGATGAAGAGAAAATTCCGATTAAAGATCTTAGTGCTGAAAACCGGAAGAGATACAAAGATGAGAAAATGATGCTGAATTTATTGCAACAAGCTGTGAAAGAAGACATCTTGGTGTTATTGCAACATAATGGAACTTCTTATTCAATCTGGAAAGAATTAAGATCGAAGTTTCATGGGAGTCAAGAGATGGTCAAAAACAAGAAATCACTTTTGAAGAAAGAGTTCGATCTGTTTCGTGGGTTGAAAAATGAAAGCACAAGGCAGATAATAGAAAGATACTGCGATTTGCTAGCTAACATGAAGAGATTGAGCATTAAGAAAGATAATGAAGAGTTGATCGAGAAGCTTTCTGATGCTTTGCCACACGAGACTTGGGGCACATATCTCATGATGCTTAGAAACAAGAAAGGTTTTAGCAGTTTAACACTCAGCAAGTTCATTGAAAAGATTGAAGCTCAGGAGATGGAGCAGAGAAAGGTTTTAAGGATGAAAGATTTTGATGGAGAACAAGACATCGGACTTTACTACAAAGGTGGTGTGAGTGATAAGTCCACCAACTTGTCACCGAAGGTTCAAACAGCATTTAATGCAAAAAGTCCATCTGAAAGTGCTTCTAAAGGATCAGGCAGCAACACAAGTTTTTCTTCATATCTATTATTTGATCCGAACATTTCAACAACAAAGAATGGCAAGAAGCTACAATGCAACATTGTATTAAATCTGGAGAATGATGAAGATTATTCAGCAGAAATTGCCAAAAGTCACATGTCTTAGTTGGGAACTGTTTTGGAATCATATGGTAGATTTGTTGCAGGTCGGATCAGGAATCCAATGCTTACAAAAGAGGATTATGATCAGATTGATACTGAAGAAATGGAACTGATGGACATAAAGTGGTGTTTGGCAAGTGTGTTACGACGAGCTGAGAAATTTAAGCAGATCACAGGAAGAGATGATTTACGTGAAGCAAATATTTCTACTTTAGGTTTTGATAAATCTAAAGTCACTTGTTTTCGTTGTAGGGAAAGAGGACATTTCAAGAGGGAGTGCAAAAACCGCGAAGCAAGTGGAGCTCAAAATCCGTTTAACAACAACAATGATTACTATCGAAAGGCTATCTATCATCAAGTTGCTCAACAACAACAAGAACCACAAGTGGCACATGGTAGAAAAGTAATCGAGGAATCTTCAAAAAGAGCTTGTATGGTGAATCAGGATGACAAAAAGTCAACGGAAGGTTTCAACTGGGATAACTATATCTCAGCTGATAACAAAGCATACCTGATTAACCAAGATGATGAAAAATTACCTGAAGGGTTTAGCTGGGCAAATTTTAACTGGGATGATTATTGTTCGGATAAAGAGATTCCAAATCAAAAAGCCTTTGTTGCTCGAGTTGAAGAGGATAGTGATGATGATAGTGAATATTGGTCAAGAAGTTTGGCAGCTCATTTCAAAACGATGGCAGAGAGTGACAGTGAAGATGAAAAAGCTAAAAAGAAAAAGAAAAAGGTCAAGACTCCAGTCAGCAGTGATGATGAAGCTGTTCCAGTGATAAGACAAAAGAAAAAAGACGTTCCAAAGTTCAAAGTTGGTGAAGATGTTGATGCTAAAAAGATTCCAGTAAAGTGTGACAACTGTGAAGCTAGAAAGAAGCAGAACAACACACTGATTTATAACCTGAACAGTTTGAAGGAATCTTATGATGTGTTGAACAAAGCTATGAACCAGTATAATCAAACAAGTGAAGAACAAGCAACAGCGATGAAAACACTTCAAGGAGCTTTCATGATAAAGCAGAAAGTTGTGAACAACTATATTGAGAAGTGTGCTATGCTTGAACAAAAGTTGGAAACTCAAAGGATTGAAACTGAAAGAGTAAATCGTTTATTGAAAAGTTACTCATGTACTTCTTATGTCATTGACAGAATTTATCCAACTGTTGAAGGCATGAAGGCATTTGAAGAGGATGAAGTAACTGAAGAAAAGAATGTTGAAAAAGTCTCTGAACAAAGGACTCCAGAAGAGAAGACTGAAAAGAAGAGTGACACAAAGAAAAAGACTGACAAGAAAAATTCTGGTAAGAAACAAGGTGTCAGTTACAACAAGTGTCCACCCCCATTGGAAAATGGATATTTGCCCAGAAATCCAAATTCTGAAAGAGTCCAAAAGGCTACAAACTTACAATGGGAGTCGGAGTCATCAGTCAAGTTGCCAGAAAATATTGATGTGACATTTACATCGTCTGACACTGATCATGAGTCCGAATTAATAAAGAAAGTGGTCGATCAGGTGTTGGATAAAGATGAAATTGAGGAGTCAAAGTTGGAGTCAAACTCAGAGTCAAAGTCAGAGCCAGAGTCAAAGTCTGGTCCTGAAAGTTCGAGTTTGACAGACAACAGTCCAAAATCATCGGTTATAAAAGTTTACACCAAAGAATTCCTATTATCATAATCTAATTTGAATGACGAAACATTCAAAGTTGCATATACATTGAATGATTCTGACAAAATATATTCTGATGAGGAATTTCCAATAAGAGGTGTAAAAACTGAGATGATAAAAAAGGTTTTCAAACTTACAGAAATTAACATTTCTGAAATAAAAGATTTAAATCTTACTGATAAGCCTAAAAAATACACCTCAAGAGTACAACAAAGATTAAACAAGAAAAAAGGTTACAGTTCTGGTTCTGGTTTTCACAAGAAACCAAACCCTAACCGTAATTTCAAAAAGAAAGGTCTTGGTTTTACTCCAACAGAAAAATGAAAAATATGTTCGTGATTTTAAAGAAAAAATGACATTTGTTTTAGGAACTAGCTTAGAAGAGGAAGAAAAGAAAGAATTCTGGAGGCAGTCAAACAGTGAGTTCCTTGCAAAGAAGCAAGATGACATGAAGAAGATGGCTGAGCAGAAGAAAGATACGAGAACATGTTTCCAATGCAACAAAGTTAGACATATTGCCAGGGAGTGTTCAAAGGCAATACAATCAAAACAGGGAGTATCATGTAAACTAAAAGAAAAAGTGGTTGAGTTTGAACCACCAATTGACAGAACTAAATTGTTTAAAATTTCAAAATTTGAAATTGGTGAATGTTCAAACAAGTTTTACAAGAAAAGAGCTAAATCTGACAACCAGAAATGGGTTGTTAAAAGGTCTGGTGGTAGCTCTAGCGATGATTCTGATAGGTCGAAATCAGAGGAGCTATCTTCTGGCGATGAATCTGATTCCACAAAATCAGATGAGCCACAGGTTGTTTCAAAAAGAGAAAAATCAGTTCTGACTGTGGATGATGAAAATTTTCCATCACTTCGGACTGAAAACTATAAAAAGAAAATTGGTAAAGTTGAGATTTCAAACCAATTTTATGATGACAAAAAGGTTTTTGATGTTGAGAAAGTTTTTAACTCCAAAGTCCATAACATTTTTGGCAAAATGGTTGACAGGAAGGTCAAAGGAGTTAAGGAGTTTTATGAAAAGAAGATGAAGAAAGATAAAGTTGAACCATCCCTGGTTTGTGACTGGGATGGTACATATTATGAACAGTAAGTCTCTGGACTTGCCGGAGCTCCCAGGTTTGTAAGAGTGGAGCAGGAATCGGCATCTATCTTTCTTGGTTGGTAATTTTACAAGTGGTACAGTTGGTAAAGTACAGGTGATATCTTTTAATTGTTAGATTTTGATTTACAAGTGATTATGGTTGGTGAGTGAACCTGTAAGTGATTGAAAGAGGTTTTCATTGACAAGTGGTTAATCAAGGTCATTAAGTTGAACTTGATTGGACCATACTTACAAGTGGTATTTTGGAGAACAATGTGATGAACCCCTAACCTACAAATGGTCTCTTAAAATCAACAAAACTCATTTTCTGGAAAAACCATTTGATTAAAACAAAATTTAGTGTTTTGAAATCACAATGGGAAAATAGTTTGTTGAAAGGGGGAGATCTGATTATTTATGCCAAGTGGATGGCGAATTGAAGTGATTCGATATCAGTTGTCATTTTATTGTACAGTTTATTTTCAAATTTCCTAAAATGTGTTTGCATTTTAGGGGGAGTAAGAAATTTCTGAAAATCCAAAAACATTTGAAAATTTGAAAAATCCAAAAACATGATAAAATAAAAATGAGTTTTGTTGTATAAAAGAGGAAATGATAGTACATCAATGGACTATCACAGCATGCTAAAAAATTGGAAAGTCAAATGTGATAAACGATCTCACTGTGGATGTGTGAGTAGGTTTTTGCACATTTAGTAGATTGTGACGAGATATAAATCTAAATTCAAACTTGCTTATATCATGGGGAACATCTCTTGGATATATGGGTAACCCCCGAAATCTTGTTTGAAAGGTCCCTCTTTCTGAGATACTAGGTCTTTATGCTCAGTGATATCTGGGGTATTATCCCGGGACTTCTGATTTTACGAAAGTAATGGCCTAGTCCCCGGAGAATACTTTCTGCATGCGTGAAAAATAGCACCGCCCTCAGCAAAAATGATAAAGACAATAAAATTGCTAATCATTGCTGTTGTAAAAAAGATCCTCTAAAGGGGACACACCCAAAAGTTGAGTCATGATCTCTCTGCTGAACGGTAGTTCTGACCTGAGCTCTCATGATTCTGCATAATTTATAACCCCTTACAGATATCATCTGTGGTATACTCACCTGTAAGACTGAATATTGGGATCTGGATACGGGAGTATATTCTGAGGTGGGACACGCGATTAAGTTTAAGTGCTTAAGACATTAATCCGTATCTCGAAACAGTTGAAATTTGTGTGAAAATTTAAGTGGATCAGTATACTGACAATCTAAGTGAATCGTTTAGAACTTAAAATGTTTAAAGCTTAACGGTGTTGGTGATTTGTCTCATAAACTGATATGATCCTCTTACGCAAACTCACAAAAATAGTGTCTGTAAATATTTCTTTACTGCATTTCATTCTATTCAAAAATCCAAAAAGATTTTAGTGTGTTTTAGCATAAATTTTGAAAAATTCAAAAAGATTTTCGACAACTGGTGTTGAAGAGTTAATTATCAAAATTCCGAGTGCTAAAAATGATGAACAAATGGTTTGGGAGAGTGTGTTGTTTTGAAAATAAAAATGATATATCTTCATGTGGTTCATCAAATGATTAACATTGAAAAATCATTCTTTGATTGTATAACTCCTGCAAGTGGTTCAGTAGATGGTGAGATTGTTTTTACAAGTTATCATCAGAAAATTTATTGTGAGGTAGAGGATGTGCAGGTTTCTAAGAGATAGAAAGTCAGGTTCCGATACCTAAGGACTTTGAGATTTCAACATGCCAGACTGCGATCCCAACATATCGAAAGGGGGAGTCTGAAGACATCCGAGTAGAGATTGTTCGTGGGGAATCTGTTGTTGCTAAAGAGGAGAAGGAGATAAAGTTTGAGGATGCTTATACTGTGAGATATTTCAGAGAGCGTTCAGACTGATAAAGACTGAAGATTGTAAAGACTCGACACTTAAGACTCGTCAACATCTGAGGGGGAGTCTGTTGGTGCACACATCTGTCGTCTTCATCTTATATCGAGTCTCGGGTTCGTTGCGGATTTGATCAAGCATGATGTCATCATCTTTGATGATGACATCATAGAGATGACATCACATATTACAAGATCACATGAAAACAACATGTACATATCATATCAGAATGTTGGTTTCGCTTGAAGACAAATTCATGAAGGCTTTCGCTTTAAACAATTGAATTAGTGTGTTTCGCTTGAACTTGTAAACTTGAGAGATTCGCTTGAAACTTTATTAGGTAGGTTTCGCTTGAAGTGTCAAGTATGGTTTCAAGCGAAAGTAGGAAGTCTATAAATATGGTTGTGTTCATGTCATTTGTAACAGTTTTCAGAGATTGATACCGAGGTGGTGCCGGTTTGCCTACTGATTGTAAACATTGTAAAATCAATATATAAGGCTTTTAAAGTGTGAATCAAGCTGTTTTCACATCCGTTTCTTTGTTTCCGCCTCTGAAACAGATTTGAGCTCTTCCGAACGACTCATTTAGGTCGTGATTCGATCCTACAGTTCTTTGGAGCCACTCATACATATCCGCATTTCCCCCAGATTAGTCATTATATATATACATTAAAAATGTAAAATGGATCAGAAATATTGACTTTGAAGGGTGAAAAAAAAACATTAAAACTAGTTTTTAAGATTGTAGACAACAATGGGTCAAGCTACAAGCAGCAACAACAACAACAACATTTGGGCTCAAGACACGTGGATGCAATTTAAAACTGGCTTGCCGTGAGTGAATGATCATAATTGCCCACATTTTAAAGTTACCTATCAAAGAAGCACCATGATAGCTACATAGAAGCCCAAACCAAAGATGACCAAATGATATTTTTACGCATCAAATCATCAAAGAATACATTAAGGGTTTAAAAACCCTAACAAAAAACTTAAAAATCATTAAAACATCTCATTCGTCATGTTAAGTAAATCCTAACCATGAAAACCGAATGCATGCAAACAGACCAAAGTATGAAGCATCGACATGTCAATGAAGATCATCAAATATTTATCCAAATCTTAAAAATTGAACACACACACACACACCCACACACATATATATATATATATATAAATCAAGGTATCAAACACCAACATCTCGAATGAGGTTTGTCTCATCTTCATAGACATGTTAAAACCATAAGAAACAACAACATATGGGCTCAAGACTCCGATATGCTAAAAACCTTAAAAAAGAAGAACGGCAACAACAACAATACATGTGGTCAAGACTCATGGATGGAATTTAAAGCAGTCTCGCCATGATTTATTGATCATCATTGCCCACATTTTAAAGTCACCCATCAAATAAGTACCATGACTGCCATATAGAACCTTAACCACTTATAAGCTCAAACCAATCACGACCAATACTATATTTTTAATGCAACAAATCATCAAAGCAGAAGTTAAGGATCTAAATCCATAACAAAGGAATTGCAAAGTTCATTTAGATGAGAACATCCCATTCCTCATGTTAAGTAAATCCAAACTATGAAAATCAAACGCATGCAAATACATCAAAGTATCAAACACCAACATGCCAATGAATATTATCAAATATTTTTCCCAACCATGAAAATCGAAGCATGCAAATAAATCAAAGTATCAAACAACAACATCTAAGATGATAGTTGTCGCATCTTCGTCGATAAGTTAAAAACCTAATGAAACATAAAAAAGTCAAAGTTCAATCGCCAATCATTCTAGCGAAAACATCACCATCCTCAAAGTATGAAACATAAACATCTCAGATGAGACTAGTCTCATCTTCATCGACATTTTAACAACCTAAATAAACATGACCAAATCAAAGCTCTGGCGCATGCAATTGCTTAGTTAGGGAGAATGAGGCCAACGAAAATAACCAAATTAGTAACAAAATTGAAAGCCATATATATATATATATATATATATATATATATATACACACATATATATATATATATAGGGGACCGCTAAAATGAGAACCACCTCTAGTTGTAAGAACCGTGAGAACTTTTTGATCCGGGGCGAGTTGGACCAAATTTTTTTTCATAAACTTAGATACTTGTATTATAAACACATTTGTAAAAAAAATTCAAAAAAAAATGTCGTGTGTGTAGTTTTGAACACCACAAGTTTGTGTTTACGGGTACTGTAAATTTTAAATAAAATTTACGGGTCCCATAAACGCAAACTTTGGGTGCTCAAAACTACACACCAGACAATTTTTTTTTGAATTTTTTTTTAACAAATGTGTTTATAATAGATGCATCTATGTTTATGAAAAAAAAATTTGGTCCACCTTGCCCCGTACGGTGTAGTTCTCACGGTTCTTACAACTGGAGGTGGTTCTCATTTTAGCGGTCCCATATATATATATATATATATATATATATTTATTTATTTATATATATATATACACATATTTATGCCAAAAGGTTCGAAGGACAAATATGAAGCAATGCTTGCCTTCAATCGAAAGAACAATCATTTGAAAAAGAAGACAACCCACAAAGAGAAAACGTTAATGCTATGATAACATGGTTTAAAAACCCCAACGGGCAAACATGAAAAAAGGCTAACATTAACACATATAAAACAAAGATTCAACATACCATTGCATAATATACAACATAACATAGCAACCAAGCCAACAAAGTTAAGAGGGTGTAAATGTAATTTTTGAAACTTAGGGGACCAAAACAAACCTGTATATTCAAAAGTGAAACATCTCTCACACTCAAGGCACAAACGTTTTAGTCAAAAAACAGAGGAAGCCATTGTGACAAACCAACCAAAGATCAACGGTTTAAATGTAAACAACAACTAAGAGATTTAGCCTGCTAAACGAATAGTTGAAGAGCCAAGATCGGGAGGTAAGTGCTTTCACCACTGACTTTTATTTTTAGTATTTAGTGTACTATACTGGTTACATTAATTACAAAATTGTTACAATCATTTTTAACCATTGAAATATAGGGTGATACTTCTATTCTCATATTAAAGAGTCCTCTTAAAAGACCCATCTCTTATTTTTATAGAGTTAAATGCTTGGTTGGTCCTTGTGGTTTGCAAAAATTTCACACTTGGTCCCAGTGGTTTACTAATTACACTCGTGGACCCAAAACTTGTCAAAAATGCACTCGCTTGGTCCCCTGTCCTAACTTCAGTTACATTTCTCTGTTAAAACATCCCATGTGCTTAGCACGTGAGGGTAATTTGGTCTTTTCACCTCGAGCCCATTATAAAAACCACCATATCTTCCTTTTTTCCCTAAAAAATAACGACCGTCTTCCTCCTCTCTCCCATCTTTCTCCTGGAACCCTAGATGACGGCAACTTGTCGATGTGGAAAGTTAGCCATTGTTCGAACATCATAGACCGACAACAAACTAGGACGTCGATTCTATTCATGCCCATCACCGGTAAGCATTAGCTTTCATTAATCGATGTTGTATTTGGTTTGAATTTTTGAATTGTTTGATGTGACAGGATGTCACGTGTCCTAGATTTGTTGGTTGGGTTGACCCACCAATGTGCCCATGAGCTGTTCGCATCATTCCAGGGCTACTTCGCAGGGCAAGTCAAGAAAGGGATGAACTACGGACTAAACTAAGATGGAAGAACACGTTGATTTTAGTACTGTTGTTTCTGTTAGGGTTACAGTTTACAATGTTGTTAGCATGAGTGTAATGTGAATTATGTAATTTGACCAAATACTACTTGAATGAAATGGTCAATTTTGGGTGTTCAAAGGTATTGTGTGTGTGGCAAACAATACGGATGACAATTGTTAATAAAGCGCAAAAGTAATACGGATGACCAATTTATAATATTGCGCAAAAGCGATACGGATGACCATTGTTAATAAAGCGCAAAAGTAATACGGATGACCAATTTATAATAAAGCGCAAAAGCGATACAGATGACCATTATTAATAAAGCACAAAAGTAATATGGATGACCAATTTATAATGAAGCGCAAAAGCGATACGAATGACCATTTAATACCCAACAAACCTAATAAAGACACAACAACTCACTTAATACCCAATAAACCTATTTAATAAAGACACAACAACTACAACAACTCAATTAATACCCAACAACCCTATTTATTACCCTACCAAAGTTGATCTTTCAAGCAAGCATATTTATTTAACAATAACCCATCACCCAACAAATCTAATAAAGACACACTCAATTTCCAAAGACAGCCATAAATATAAGCCGATTAACATTACCAAAATGGTGGCACAAACATAAGCCAAAATAGTTAAACATGTCAAACATAATAAAGACAACCAAAAGTTAATAAGTATTGTTTAAAGCATACGACTTATTAACATAACAAAAAGATATTACAAGTCTAGCCCTTCAAAAGCATCCAACCTATTCTTCACCTGCAGAACCAACATCAGCTGCATAACCACCAACAGAACCACCATCAGCTACCTCATCATTTGCAGAACCACCTTCAGCTACCATTCCTTTCTTTAGCGGCTTGTAGCCTCTTGAATTATGCACCTTCACATTGTAGTTCTTACAGGTTACAGTCCCACCCTTTCTTGTCAGCTTTCCTTTCTTCTTCATGGCATCTTCAACCTCCACTTGGTCTTTTCTCCTCTTTTTCTTTGGCCTGCCAGCTTGTTTGTGGTGAAGTGGAGGGGTAATGTGTGCAAAATGCAACATATAAATTACATCAAATAAGGCATAAAACTAACCCTTTTTCTAGTACTAATGTTGGAAAAAGTGTGTTTCTTTCTTTCTTTGGAATTTACAGGACCAAACGTGCTTAAAAGAACAAAAGGAGCAAATAAGCAGCCAAAACCAACATAGATACAAAAACAAAGAATAAATGAGACATACCCGACCCCTCGACAGCATTCCCAAAGCAAAAAATAAGGCAACAGAAGTCTGACCACAGGGCCTTGCCCAGCTGGGCATGGGACATGGTCAGGGACCTGCACAAAAGACAAACTTGTAGAAGCTTCCACGCCCACCACGGGGGCGTGCCCAGCTCAACACGGGGCGTGGTGAACGCAAAGATACGCAGAATCTTGATAGTATAGATAAGAGTTTACCACAGGGCCGTGCCCAGGAGACTCGGGGTCGTGTGGGGCCCTCTGCTGACACTTGCAATTAATGAAGGAAGAGAAAAGGCTGGCCACGGGGCATGCCCGCTGGACACGGGGCCGTGGCTAGAGCTCTGTGCAGGCTCTAAATAGGGGTGCTTGGTTCACTTGAAAGGCATCCCTTGGCAAACCACTACTCTCCCACTTTGCGACCACTACGCCACCACTACAACACCAACACCCACCACCACCATCATCCATCATCCATCTTTAGAGTGTGTAGTAGTCTCGGGATCCAAGATTGATTGTAAGGGTGCTTGCAAATCAACGGCCATGTTTGGTTAAGCCTCTTACATCACTTGGTGAAGACAAGTCTTTTATGTATTACTTTTGATTTTTAATCTTTCAGCACTTTTTATTTGGGTTTGTATTAATGACTTTAATAACTAGTTTCTTATGTTGAAGGTGCATTTTCTTTATCATTTTTTTGTGGTGTCTTGAGGTTACTTTACTGTCTATATAGAGTAAAAGATTCCATCATTCATGTCTTTACGTCTATATAAAGGCATGTTGACTACCTGGTCGGGGGTTAGGGGAATGGTTTGGTAAGGTTCTTTTCTTGTTCAGTGTATAGATCCTGCAAGGACCTGGTTCAAGCTTACTAAGACCTCCTTCAATACCCACTGGTATTGGATGGCGGGGGTGCGAATAACTTGAATCCCTCATATGTAAACTATTATTAATACTTTAAACCGGCTTCTTGGGATTGTATCCTTGCTGACTCAAACCACTTAGCTGAGGGTAACTTCACCTTCAAAAGAGGGGCCTACCACTTTTCGCATTAATAGCTAACTTAATTATCTTTCAATATTCTGACCCTTTGGGATTGTATCCCTGCGGATTCAAACCACTGGGTTGAGGGGTAACGTCACCTTCAAAAGAGGAGCCTACTACTATAACTAAGTTAATCTCTTAAAAAGTCCGAAAATGCGAAAATCATAAAATGCTACATTAAAAGACGAGTCGGATCCAAGTGATTCTATATTGTCTATCTGTTTTTATTTTATTTATCTTTTTGTTTTTTGTTTTATTTTCATGTTTCAAATATTTTTTTCCAAAAGATTTAGATTGATTAGACGTTGAGGATAAACCGGCACTAAAAGCTCTCGTGTCCTTGGACGACCTCGTTATTTTACCAACGCTATACTACGCTCACGATGGGTACCCAAGTGTGTGTTTAGTGTTAGTAGAATATCGTGTTTTGTAAATTTAAAACTTAACTAATGTGTAAAATGGGATTAAAATATCAATAAAAACATATCGCGCACACACCAAGTTTTTGGCGCCGTTGCCGGGGACACAAGGATTTTAAGAAAGTTTAAAATCAACGGCTTAACTATTTTTACTTATTTTTCTGATTTTTAGGATTTTTTTTTTCTTAATTTTTCAGTTTCTGCAGAGTTCAGCACGGGCCGTGCTCAGCCAGACACGGGGCCGTGTCCATCATCGTTACTGGCAATCCTGTTTTAAGTTAGACAGTAGTTGACCACGGGGCCATGCCCACTCGACACGCCCCCGTGTCCACCCCTAGTTGCTGAAAACAGAACTGTAAGATTCTGACGGTTGGTCATTTCTGACAAAAATATGAGTGATATCGATGATTTTTACTTTCGCTCCTCTTACGGTGAGTGGTGTCAAATATGTGGTGAATTCCATAAAGATTTAGAATATTTCTTTCTAAATTGCAATCCCCACTATTTAGACCCATCGTTTTCCTGTAATAACCTTAAGATGGGAGAAAGTAAAAACGATCACTACCTCTCGCCCGAATGCCCACAACCACCTCTTTCAGACGACATAACCTCCGAAGAATTATGTCGACTCGAAGAAATAATTCTCCTAAAATTAAAAGAATTAGAGCTTGAGATGAAAACAAGTTATTCATCGCAAGACGATGATCAAGGAGAATTGTTGGGGTCACATTCGGATTCTACCAACATCGATGACACCAAAAGTACCTCAACCTCTTGTGAAAACATGAGCGATAGTCGTCCCTGTGTCGATTGTGCCGTGAAGGACTCTCCATCGGTCCCCACCGATGCGCTCATAGACCTGATCGATTCGACATATACCTTCTTTAACAAGAGCCAGGATTAGGGGAATAAATGTGACAACCTGAAATCTCAAGGTCCTTTCTCTACGCATCACTTGTTTCACAGTTCTGTTTTCACGATTCGTTTTACGTTGTAACATGTGTACGGTATATGAATGATTAAAGTATTGTTTATATTTGGTTGATAAATGAAAACTTAGGAGTTTCTTAATGTTTAGACATAACACGTTCATGATTCACAATATTGGGCCGCACACCACATTCGAGTCACACTTCGTTTACGGGCCAAATGATTTTCCCTCTCCTCTTACTTACTTGTCTTCGGTCCAATTCCTTTGAAGCCCAAGCCCTGCTCGGGTCATGAAGCGGGGTGCATACACACATATACGATTTAGTCTATGTGTCCCTCATAATTTTACAAGATACAAGCTATCAAACCCTAAAGCTCCTCCCTCTTGATCGACGGCAGCCCCTTCGTTCCTCTAGAAGCCTCCCTTGTTCCAAGCACTTCCGTAATCATCTCATCTTTCGGTTAGTATCTCACCAGGGTTCACTTTGTTTGATGCTTATTATTTGATGTTTGAAATCTGTTGTGGATAGAGGGTTTCACTAGAAAACATGCTCTCATATGGTGTTTATGGGATAGCCGCGAATGCATAAGTAGGATTAATTGTTGAAAAGGTTTCGATGTTTCTCTGATTTATATAAATTTGGTTGTGCTACGATACAAAATCAAAGGAACTAGAGCATGCATGATGAGGGTTTGATGACTTGTGTTCATTCATGTTCACTTTGTAGTTTGATAATTCTGCTTGATGAACTTATATGATGATAAACTAACAAATCTGGTTGTGTATGGTCATGGGATAATTAGGATGTTGATAATAGATGATAGTGTTATGATTCTTAATATGCTAAAATGGGTGCGAAATTCACGCTAGACCCTAAAAGCTAGGACAATTACAATTAATCAGGTAATCATGGGGGATCGGTCACACAGTGGGGTGGGGGTAGCACGGTTTCCAGATCGCACACCCTCAACATGTCGCACACTGGTCATAGGATCGCACACTTACTTGGGCCTGTTATATTAGTTGGGCCGCACATACTAAATTGGGTCACACGAGGCACGGATCGCACACTCTAAGGAGAGTCGCACACTTGTTGTGGGCTGCTCCTTAGTGGGCCAAAACATTTCATGAATCACACAGTCTCTCTCTCTCTCTCTCTCTCTCTCTCTCTCGTGGGCCATCGATTGGATTAGGCCGCCTAGTCTCTTAAGGCTAGTGCACACCTGAGTCGCACACTACCGGCTGGTCGCATATAGGAGTGTGAATCGCACACTTCCTTTGGACCTAGGCTTAGATGGGTTGCACATTACGTGATGAATGCTATGAATGTGTGATTTACTGTTATGACATGTGAAATGATGTATGTAAATACTTGTACAACACTTGTTTAATGTATGTGAAGAGAATGTGATTTATTTGCATATGAAACTGATGATTATTGGTGACCAGATTAGGATTTGGTTGACCAACTGTAAACGTAAACAAATAACTAGTCTTACCGAGCAAACCAAAGGTGAGTTCACTACTCTTGAGCATGCGTCCCGGTGGGTGGGACAATCAAACGGGTATTCCTGAGAGGAATACGTCTTTTCTGGGTTAAACTGGGATGTTGGATAATACAATCACTCCTATCACCTTAAGTCCCATCTTATACCAAATTAGTTACCTGAGAGGTAACGGGGTATTAGTTTTTAGCGCTATTAGGCTTCGCAACCTCACACCGTACCTGAGAGGACGGGCGTGAACTAATGACCTTAGAATCATGATCAATGTTTCATAGGACATTGGGGACGGGCAAACAATCCGACGCCATCTTGCGGTACTCAAGTTATTATCAACTTTGTTTCCAAACTGAACTAAACATTTGGCAACTAAACGTTTTATAAAACTGTGAACTCGCCAGCTTTGTGCTTATACACTTGTTGCATGCTCGCAGGTCGTTAGATTCTTGGATATGAAACTTGCTGTCTGGGATTGCTGGAGTGGTCATGGGTCGAGAGACTTGGACACATGTAACAAGACTATTGGTTTTCATAAATTTACTTTTGAACATTGAACAATGCTTTACACTATGCTTCCGCTGAACATGTTAAGTTTTAAGTTATGTTTTGAGAATACTTTAACGTAATAAATGGGAACTTTTACATAATATCTTGTTATTAGTTCAATGTGTTTGGTGGTTGGATCCTGGTACGTCACACGCCTTGCGGGGTTTCCGCATGTGGTATTTTGGAGGTGTGACAATAAAGGTTGGTTTCGCCCACTGGTATTTAGTTTAGGTTTTACCCTTTCCGATAACCTCTTGCGTTCTTGTTTGAATCAAGAGCAATTAAGGTACCTTAGGCACTTCGGTGTTGTTTCTTCCAGTAAGGAACCGCCCGATCCGAATAAAAACCTTAAAATAAGACGCCGCTTCATAAAATACTCTTGCCACGGGGCTGTGTCCAGGTTAACACGCCTCGTGCCCACCTCAAATTTGACCACGAGGTCGTGTCCAGGCCAAGATGCCCCGTGCTCATAATACGGACAGAATGTGTCAGAACCATGTCTAACTACGGGGTCGTGTCCAGCCGACACGGGGACGTGGTCAGCGTGCTGTCCTTTTCTATAAAGTCAGCATGATTCCTGCACATTTGGATCCATTCCAAAGACCAAGATTTGATGGGATCTTCACACATACCTTAAAAGGTATGTTCCAAAGAAGGTTTCTCACAAACCATCTTGTCTTTGCCACTTTTGTCACTTACCTTCTTCTCCAAAACTCTTCAACCTCCATTAAAGCTTGAAATATTCATAACTTCAAGCTTTATTGTAATACTTGCAAGATTTTTAACCAAGGAATCTCATTAAAAATAAGTTTTACAACACTGTTTTAAGTTATTTGTGCTCAGAAATGTTTCAAAACACATAAAAATAATTTAAAACAATGATATTCCTTGATTTAAAAATATGCAGAGGTGTGACCACGGGGCCATGCCCAGCGGGCACATGGCCATGGCTGGAATGTCAGTTTCTTTCTTTTGAAATTTTCGTCTTGTTTTCTTAGCATGTCAAGCCAGAACAGTGGAATATCTTCAGCTCACTCAAGAAACAATCGAAGGGGGAGAAGACAATCAATGGAAGCCTCCTTGGTCAACTATGTTTATGCCTTACGAGAAGCCATTGATGAGATGACATCCGTGGAAGAATCCCTAATTGACTGTATTAATCATTTGATGGTGGGATTAGAGAGTTGCCTCCAAGAAGTCAACCTTTTGCACCAAAGGTTGAATATTCTTGCAATGCCTCCCATGGTGCCAATCGTCACACAAGGGAGTTGGAATGTCATGCCGGAAATCATTATCCCAACCGGATTGGGTAACCTTCCTCCGGAACCTCCTCTAGCCGTATTAAACGGAGTTCCGGTAGCCGTTGCACCTCCTCCACAAGATATTGTTGAAAATGAGCCCGCCTTCTTTCTCCCTAGGGAAATTGAGGAATGGCTCAATGACATTTGAGGGACACCCTCCGGTTTCGAGTTCTAAAAGCCCTTAGACATCGTAAAGTCATTTCCGGGTTTCTTTATCAACCTTATCATGCAAAACATCTAGGGTAGAACTCCATCGTGATTTTGATTTCCTACATTTTATGACCTATCTATCTTAGGACTTTTGTAGCTTTTCATTTTTAGGACTTTTATTTTAATTTCTAGGAACTATGTTACTTGCACTTTTAATGAATGATGGTTTGAATTAATTTGTGGTGTTTGGGTAATGTTATAATGGTTTAATACACTAAAAAAGATGGAGGTTTCCAAAGGAACGTTAAAACCACACCCCTTGCACGAGAACAGAGCCTTCCGTTAACTTTTCCAGCATGTACAGCATGTGGCCGTGCCCAGGCTCTGCAAAAAAATCCCCAGTTCAGGTAACTGGCCACAGGCCGTGCTCACTGAACACGCCCCGTACCTAGCCTTCTGTTACATTATGATGCAGGTGATCTTACCAAGGGGCGGTGCCCGGACCACACGGGGTCGTGGCTAGACGCCCAGTAACATAAAAACTTGTTTTTAATCACCTTTAATCATTTTTTTTACCTGTCTTGGTTTAATTCAGGAATAAAAAGTTCTAAAAAGGTTATATTTTTACAAATTTACAACCGATAGCGTCGTGATAAAAAGAACCAAATAAGAAAATTATGAAAAGGCATGACAAATCTGATTAAAATTTGATTATATATACTTGATCACATTATAAACCCATTCCCACAACAAATGAGTTTTGAGCCTTTATTGAGCATACATGCATATATCTTTAAACTAATTGCTCATTTTTCGTTTCTTGTGTGAAAAGCCGCTTGGTTCTTACGACTCTAGAACTTGACAAGACGATACATTCCCAGTCTTTACCAACTTAAACCCAAGTAAGTAAATGATGGAGGCATTAGGACTAACCCCTTTTCCTTTCAACACCATTATTTTTCATTTTTATTGTCACCTACCCAAAATCCCCCTAGTTAACCCCTTTGAGCCTAAACCTTTTTCATTTCAAAACCCACAAAACAAGCACCCTTTACCCACCAAAACCTTTTTCTTTTTAACCCTTTTGTTTTAGTAAAAAGCTCGGTTATCTTGTGACATGAACAAAAAAATTGAAAGTCTTGCAATAAACAAACAAGTTCCTCAAGGAAATCTTGTTTGAATGTGCGTAGTTTGAATAAAAGTCACAAAAACAAAAAGTTTTTCGACGACCGATGCTTTTTACGCTTTTCACCATTTTTACTAACCGCTAACCAAAACCAGCTACCCTTAGCCCAAGCCTAACCCTTCCCCAAGTCCTCTTGATATTTACAAAGGTTTATAGTTAAAAAGGAGGAGGTTTGATCGCTTGGCAAACATATGGTAGAAGTAAGTTCCATGCCGGTCTCGAGTGTTTCACAAAAATACATCTTCGGCCGAGTGTTAAGTGATCTCCCGTGAGATATGCGAACTTGTATATAAATGGAATTTTAAAGAGGCATGTTATGCCCAAATAAATAATTTTTCTTATAAAATATTATAAATAAATCATGACGAATAGGATTGTAAATAAAATAAAAATAAAACTCAATAAAGATCGTGGATTCCCGACACTCAAGATGGGCCCAAAAACTGCTCCTCTACCTCTTCCATTTGGGTGTGTAAGCCACATATTAAAGA
Source organism: Helianthus tuberosus (assembly GCA_030545235.1). Lineage (NCBI taxonomy): Eukaryota > Viridiplantae > Streptophyta > Magnoliopsida > Asterales > Asteraceae > Helianthus > Helianthus tuberosus. Next base: position 83,512,337 of record CM060449.1, on the reverse strand, counting down.
GTTTTGCTGAGGACAAGCAAAGATTCAAGTGTTGTGGTATTTTATGTGCGCAAAATGCAACATATAAATTACATCAAATGAGGCATAAAACTAACCCTTTTTTTAGTACTAATGTTGGAAAAAGCGTGCTTTTGAATTTACAGGACCAAACGAGCTTAAAAGAACAAAAGGAGCAAATATGCAGCCAAAGCCAACATAAATACAAAAAGAAGGAATAAACGTGACATGCTCGACCCCTCTGCAACATTCCCAAAGAAAAAACAAGGCAACAGAAGCCTGACCACGGGGCCGGGACTAGCTGGGCATGGGGCGTGGTCAGGGACCTGCACAAAAGACAAACCTGTAAAAGCTTCCACGCCCACCACGGGGGCGTGCCCAGCTCAACACGGGGCGTGGTCAACGCAAAGATACGCAGAATCTTGATAGTACAGATAAGAGTTGACCACGTGGTCGTGCCCAGGAGACACGGGGTCGTGTGGGGCCCTCTGCTGACACTTGCAATTAATGAAGGTAGAGAAAAGGCTGGCCGCGGGGCGTGCCCGCTGGACACGGGGTTGTGGCTAGAGCTCTGTGCAGGCTATAAATAGGGGTGTTTGGTTCACTTAAAAGGCATCCCTTGGCAAACCACTACTCTCCCACTTTGCCACCACTCCACCACCACTACAACACCAACACCCACCACCATCATCCATCATCCATCTTTAGAGTGTGTAGTAGTCTTGGGATCCAAGATTGATTGTAAGGGTTCTTTCCAATCAAAGGCCATGTTTGGTTAAGCCTCTTACATCACTTGGTGAAGACAAGTCTTTTATGCATTACTTTTAATTTTTAATCGTTCGGCACTTTTTATTTGGGTTTGTATTAATGACTTTAATAACTAGTTTCTTATATTGAATGTGAATTTTCTTTATCATTTTTCCGTGGTCTCTTGAGGTTACTCTACTGTCTATATAATGTAAAAGATTGCATTATTCATGTCTTTACGGTCTATATAAAGGCATGTTGACTACCTGGTCGGGGGTTAGGGGAATGGTTTGGTAAGGTTCTTGCCTTGTTCAGTGTATAGATCCTGCAAGGACCTGGTTCAAGCTTATTAGGACCTCCTTCAATACCCACTGGTATTGGATGGTGGGGGTGCGAATAGCTTGAACCCCTCATATATAAACTACTATTAATACTTTAAACCGGCTTCTTGGGATTGTATCCTTGCTGACTCAAACCACTTAGCCGAGGGTAACGTCACCTTCAAAAGAAGGGCCTACCACTTTTCGCATTAATACCTAACTTAGTTATCTTTCAATAATCCGACTCTTTGGGATTTTACCCTGCTGAATTAAACCACTGGGTTGAGGGTAACGTCACCTTCAAAAGAGGGGCATACTACTATAACTAAGATAATCTCTTAAAAAGTCCGAAAGTGCGAAAATCATCAAAGGATACATTAAAAGACGAGTCGGATCCAAGTGATTCTACTTGTCTATCTGTTTTTATTTATTTATCTTTTCATTTTTAGTTTTCTTTTCATGTTTCAAAAACTTTTCCCAAAAGATTTAGATTGATTAGACGTTGATGATAAACCGGTACTAAAAGCTCTTGTGTCCTTGGACGACCTCGGTATCTTACCAACGCTATACTACGCTCATGATGGGTGCACTTGCCCAAATGTGTGTTTAGTGTCAGTAGAATATCGAGTTTTATAAATTTAAACTTGACTAATGTGTAAAATGGGCTTAAAATATCAATAAATACATATAGCGCTTTGTACACACCAAGTTTTTGGCGTCGTTGCTGGGGACACAAGAATTTTAAGAAAGTTTATAATCAACGGCCTAATTATTTTTACTTATTTTTCTGTTTTTTTAGGATTTTTTATTAATTTTTCAGTTTCTCCAGAGTTCAGCACGGTCCGTGCTCAGCCAGACATGGGGCCGTGTCCATCATCGTTACTGGCAATCCTGTTTTAAGTCAGACAGTAGCTGACCACGGGGACGTGCCCACTCGACCCGCCCCCGTGTCCACCCCCAGTTGCTAAAAACAGAACCGTAAGATCCCGACGGTTGTTAATTTCTAAGAAAAATAAGAGTGATATCGATTATTTTTACTTTCGCTCCTCTTACGGTGAGTGGTGTCAAATATGTGGTGGATTCCATAAAGATTTAGAATGTTTCGTTCTAAAATGTGATCCCCACTATTTAGACCCATCGTTTTCCTGTAATAACCTTAAGATGGGCGAAAGTAAAAACGATCACTATCTCTCGCACGAATGCCCTGAACCACCTCTTTCAGACGACATAACCTCCGAAGAATTATGTCGACTCGAAGAAATAATTCTCCTAAAATTAAAAGAATTAGAGCTTGAGATGAAAACAAGTTATTCATTGCAAGACCACGATCAAGGAGAAATGTTGGGGTCACATTCGGATTCTACCAACATTGACGACACCAAAAGTACCTTAACCTCTTGTGAAAACATGGGCGATAGTCGTCCATGTGTCGATTGTGCCGTGAAGGACTCTCCATCGGCCCCCACCGATGCGCTCATAGACCTGAGCGATGTAGGTCCCGTAATCTGAGGATCGATATCGAACCAAATCACTTGTTTATAGCAAACACGGTTACGTGTGCGGAATCCACGTAACTATGCCAAATCAAACATGTAAAACAATAACTACACAGTATAATCAATGATACACACTCGATTGATTAAACGGGATGAGAACCGATTACAAACTGATACAAACACAGTTTAACAGAATTTTGACAGAGTTTCTTTAAGTGTAAGCTCTCATCTACTTTCAAAGTGAAAGCAGACTTGGTTTATATAGTCCCTGGACCCAAATCTCGGCGAAACACAAAGTGATACGGCGAAACAGCATATGGGCCACACAATGGGCTTGAAGCAGCCCATTACACGACGAATCAAGTGTGATTCGTCATGACTGTCAACGAAACAGACTTAATGAATGTTGTTCTGTTTCATCATGATATGTTCGACGAAACAGACCTATTTCGTCAAGGACTGCATCAGCTGTTCTGTTTGCTGTAAACAGATAGCAAACAGATAGAACATATAAACACATAATGACCATTATACCTTTGTCATGCAACATCCATTGTTCATTAAACATTACATATCAAATGGAGACAATACAAGTCGTACACAAGCAGATAGAAGGATATCCGTCTTGTTCGACGTTCCGTTAAAGGCTCGAACCGAACGTGCCGCGTCCACACAAAAGTGTATCAACAAACTCCCCCTTGGACGCTGCTGTAATGGTTCGACTTCCATGTCTTTCATGTCGGAGGATCTTCAAAGTCTTCACACATCGTAAGAAGAAAGTGTATCAACAAACTCCCTTTTTCATTTAAGAAGTGTGTTAACAAACTCCCCCTTAGAATGAGCTCTCCATTGAGTTATGCTCGTGAAACTTTTGATTTGTCAATTCTTCAGATCCTTGTGGTGTTGATGAAGGGTCAGCGGCAACTAGATCATTTTATCCTTTGAGTGCCTCCACTTCGTGTCTTCATTCCAAAGCTTGTCATTGAAAATGTTCTCCTCGCCTTTAGCATCTGCACAGGCAAGAAAGCTAAACACATAATGAGAACAACCGCTTGGAATATAAACAATTTAAACAAACGACACAATTGAGATCAAATCTCAATCAAACACCGACCGACAACAGTTTGAAAGTTTAAAAAATGTTCAATTTTAGTTCTTAGCTTTCAAAACTTGTTTACTTCGACAGATTATGAAGATTTTCACACTAAACAGAATTTGTTTTTTTTTTTATTGAACACATTTCCATTTTGTTTGAGTTCCAAATGCAAGGACGTTTTATGAAGAGGGTTTCAGGCTTCCAGCAGAAAACACCAAGCAACAACTTTGGCTTAATCAAAAACGAACTTTACACATAACACTAAAAACGAATTTAAAGCGCGATAAACTAAACGAAAAAGCAATAAACTGTGAAAAACAGTAGGCAACTGTACAAATGCAATCTTTTTGCGAATCTCAAGGATAAGGAATCATACCAGCTTACGGTCTTAATCAACGTGATTGTGATTTCTGTTTAAAGCTCTGGATAAGTATACTACTTCGATTATCGGTATTGTTGTCCACATAAGCTCAAACTGATCAGACGTAATCATAATTTAAGAGATACGATTAACGGTAAGGATTATACTTACTTGTCGATGTGAATCCACTCATGACACATTCCCGTATCAAGGTATGCACGAGAATTCATCTTACCGGTGAGTATACCGTTTATCATCCGTTTGACCGTATAAAAATGTGAGAAACTCACTTATTTTGATTGAAAACAAGCCCTATGTGATAGAATCACTTATTGATGAGGAACTTGATTTTCGATGCATGAGGGCACAGGAGCAAGTCCGTGAACAGGTCAGTACTTCCGTACAGCAGAGAGACGAACTTGACTCCCGCAAAGAATCTGTGATAAATTATCACTTATTTTGTGGGACATGTGATTGTTGATCACTTATTGAGGTCGAATGCAATATGTACACGTATGTATAGTATCATGGAAGATCTTAGACTTCGTCTCCGTTATTTTTACGGTTTGATACAACCATGATACCCAGATGATAAACAGCATAAAGACCGAATATTTCTGATCTCGGCAATCTCTCAAACGAAATTTCGGTACTAAGACCAAATGCCAATGAATGGTTCCCACCTGACTTGAAGTCTGTTAGGTTTGTATCATCCTGCACATTTTAGTCTGATTGTGAGCCTACCGATGCATCGTTAGTAGAGATACTTATCATTTTTTTTTCATTTTGAGCACGTTGACCGACCACACCAGTGAACATCATCATTTTCCTTTATCCAAGAAACTCATTTTTGGCTTTTCTATTGTTTTTGAATTTTTTTTGAATTTTTCTAAACGTAAAGACAGAAAAATAAAGACATCTTTTTGGATTTTGAAGTTTTGCAATGTTTTTGTATTTTCTTGAAATTACTCCCCCTAAAATGCTAAAAGGTTACGAAAAACGAAAATCTTTTTGAATTTTTAGAGTTTATAAAGAAAATATTTACAAAAACGATCAGCCAAAGAAGTTTACTCGGGTATCACCTTAATGCAATTGACCAAAAGTAGATAATCAAAACGTGATTTATCAAAAGCTTTTGTAAACAGGTCGGCACGTTGGTGATCAGTGGGAACATGAACAACATCGATTAATTTCTTGTCAAAACAATCACGTATGAAGTGATATTTAATATCGATGTGTTTAGTCTTGGAATGCTGCACAGGATTTCTAGTGATCTGTAAGGCAGCATTATTATCAACAAAAATATGAGTAGATAGGAATTCTAAACCGTAGTCGCGCATTTGTTGTTGTATCCAAAGAACTTGGGAGCAACAACTCGAGGCAGCAATGTATTCTGCTTCACATGTTGATGTAGCAACACACGTTTGCTTCTTGCACTGCCACGTGACCAGGCGATTTCCTAAGAACTGACATCCTGCTGTTGTTGATTTGCCATCGATTTTGCAACCACCAAAATCAGAATCACTGTATGCAATTAATTCAAAGCTATCATCCCTAGGATACCAAAGACCAAGGTCCGGGCATCCCTTCAAATAGCGAAAAATCCTTTTGACAGCTGACAGATGAGAGGCCTTCGGGTTTGCTTGATATCTTGCAAGCAGGCATGTTGGATACATTATGTCAGGCCTCAAAGCGGTGAGATACATGAGAGATCCGATCATGGCGCGATAATAAGAAGAGTTGACACTTTCTCCCTTCAAATCCGGAGTAATCCCGTGATTCTGCGGAATTGGGGTACCAATGGGCGTTGAATCTAACATTTGGAATCGGCTCAAAATGTCACCAACATATTTAGTCTGATGGATGAATATCCCAGACTCTGTTTGTTGAACTTGTAGACCCAAGAAGAAAGTCATCTCCCCCATTGCGCTCATTTTGAATTTTTCTTGCATAACACGTTCGAATTTCCTGCACAAAGAATCATTAGTGGAACCAAATATTATATCATCAACATATACCTGCACCAGCAGAAGATCTCCATCTTGTTCCTTGATAAAGAGTGTGCAATCAATAAGACCTCGTCGAAATCCATTCTCCAGAAGATAGTTGGATAAAGTTGTGTACCAAGCCCTAGGTGCTTGATGTAAACCATAAAGAGCTTTGTTTAGCAACCAAACCCGATCGGGGTGAATAGGATCTTCAAAACCTGGAGGTTGTTCGACGTGCACCTCTTCTTGAACTATACCATGAAGAAAAGCACTTTTGACGTCCATCTGGTAAACTTTGAATCCTTTGAAAGAAGCATAAGCTAAGAAGATCCGTATAGCTTCCAAACATGCAACAGGTGCATAAACTTCATTGTAGTCAATGCCTTCTATCTGGCGAAAACCCTGAACAACCAGTCTCGCCTTGTTGCGAATAACAATTCCACGGTCGTCCTTCTTGCATTTGTAAACCCATCGTGTGCCAATTTTCTTGTAATTTTCCGGCTTTTCAACAAGCTTCCAAACACCAAGCTTTTGAAATTGTTGTAGTTCGTCCTGCATGGCTTCAACCCAAGAATTATCTTTTAAAGCTTCCTTCCAAGACTTTGGTTCTTCTTGTGAAACGTAACAAGCAAAAGACCAATCGTTTTGAAGACCAGATTCTCTAATGGCTGAATATAAACCAGCATTCTGATTATTTCTCAGCTGATTACGCGTCTGCACTCCGCGTTGGACATCTCCTATAATGTTCTGCTGGGGATGGGTATTGTGAATCCTCATTTCAGGATGTTCAGGAACACTAGCATTAATACCCAAATTGTTAAGATTAAGATCAGCAACCAACTCCGCACCGGGTATATGCGTAGAGGTGGATGCATTCCCTTCAGCAGTATCAACATTCTACACTTGAGGAGTTTCTAAAGAAGAGCCTTGAACAGGAGCAACAGGGGCAGAAGTGCCTTCAGTCGCATCAAGATGTTCATCATCTTCCGATGACTCAGTAGCATCTTCAAATACCTCATTTTGAACAGTATTGTTAACTGAATTAGAACCTTGAGGGCTAACAATAACAGGTCTTACCAATGGCGAGCCGGCAGCGTTGTCACTATCAAATAACATTTGAACAGCTGCAGATTCTTCATCAAAGGTTGGCAGATTAAAGGAGTCAAATATCCCATCGTAATCGAACATCCAAGGATCACCCGGAGCTCTAACAGGACTTGTATACCTTTGAACCCTTACTTCATTCCAAAGCTCAATCTTTTTGGTGGTCAGATTTCATACACGAAAATTCGGAGTTGCATATCCAAGGAAGAAACCTTCGATAGCTTTTGCGCCAAACTTTCCATCTGGTTCAATCATGGTACATGGACCGCCAAAGGGTTCAAGGAAAGAAAGATCCGGTTTCCTTTTCTGTAGAAGTTCGAAACAAGTTTTGCCATGCCTCTTAACTGTAAGAACTCTATTCAATGTGTAGCAAGCAGTCGACACAGCTTCTGCCCAGAATTGAACAGGTAGTTCAGACTCTACCAACATAGTTCTTGCAGTTTCAATAATCGTGCGATTCTTCCTCTCAGCGACACCGTTTTGTTGTGGAGTATAGCGAGAACTGTATTCATGAAGAATGCCTTTAGAAGTACAGAACTCATCCATCACACGGTTTTTGAACTCAGTTCCATTGTCGCTTCGGATCCTTTTCACTTTCAAAGTGTATAAATTTTCCAACATTGTGAGAAGATCCTTGAGGATTCCAGGAGTATCACTCTTGTGTGCCATGAAAGCAACCCAAGAAAATCTAGAATAATCATCAGTAACAACCAGACAGTAAGCATCTCCGAATGTTGTCTTGTGCTTCATAGGTCCAAAGAGGTCCATATGAAGACGTTCGAGAGGCATGCTAAAAGAGTTGATTTTCTTCAGAGGGTGAGACTTCTTTGTTTGTTTCCCTTTCTGGCACGAAACACAGATATCTTGTAGATGAAAACTTCTCACAGGCACACCATTCACAAGATTGTTTTTCACCAAATGGTTCATTTTCCTCAAGTGAATGTGCCCCATTCTTCTGTGCCAAGAAATAGACTCCTTCTCTGTGGCTTTTGAGACAAAACATTGTACTTGCGCAGATGTCGTAATGGCTTGGCTCATGTCAAGAATATAAAGATCATTAATTCTTGGAGCCGATAAGAGAATCCATTCATCAGGAATCTTGAATCCAGGTTTAAGCACATAACAACCGGCATCATCAAAATGCACGGTGAACTTTTTATCGCAGATTTGCGACACACTGAGAAGATTATGATCAAGTTGACGAACATAATTAATCTTTTCGAAGCATACCACACTATTGGAGATCATTCCTTCTCCGGTGATATATCCGCCTTTGTCTCCTGCGAACGCGACATAGCCTCCTCTAATATTTCTCACATCGTACAGAATCCGTAAGTCGCCCGTCATGTGCCTGGATGCCCCACTATCAACAATCCAATGACTACTGATAGTTCCTCCTGGAACACCCTACACAAATCATACATTGATTAGTTAAGGATGGGGACCCAAGCCATAGTGGTCTTGGGTCGTCCCTGAGCATCACGAATAGTGATCTCGATCTGGTGATGATTTTCCAACCTAACAGCTCCCCCTGAACTTTCACCCTTCTTAGGTTTCCAAGTTTGTTTTTGTTTACCAGATTCAGTTTTGTAAACAGATTTTGAAACTTCTGGTTTTAAAGATGAACTTGGTTCCCTTGGAATAGATTTAACCTCAGATTTTAAGGCCTTTTCTATTTTCTTCACATTTTGATGTCGTTGTTTCGTTTCCTGTTCTTTAACAGTTCTTTTATCATGTTTTGGCGCTTTCTTTAACATGAGCCCGGATAAGGGGAATAAAGGTTGGTTTCGCCACCGGTATTTAGTTTAGGTTTTACCCTTTCCGATAACCTCTTGCGTTCTTGTTTGAATCAAGAGCAATTAAAGTACCTTAGGCACTTCGTTGTTGTTCCTTCCAGTAAGGAACCGCCCGATCCGTATAAAAACCTTAAAATAAGACGCCACTTCAAAAAATACTCTAGCCACGGGGCTGTGTCCAGGTCAACACGCCCCGTGCCCACCTCAAATTTGACCACGGCGTCGTGTCCAGGCCAACACGCCTCGTGCTCATTATATGGACAAAATGTGTCAGAACCATGTCTGACCACGGGGGCTTGTCCAGCTGACACGGTGTCGTGGTCAGCGTGCTGTCGTTTTCTATAAAGTCAGCATGATTCCTGCACATTTGGATCCATTCCAAAACCAAGATTTGCTGGGATCTTCACACACACCTTAAAAGGTATATTCCAAAGAGGGTTTCTCACCAACCATGTTGTCTTTGCCACTTTTTTCAATTACCTTCTTCTCCAAAACTCTTCAACCTCCATTAAAGCTTGAAATATTCATAACTTCAAGCTTTATTGTAATATTTGCAAGATTTTGAACCAAGGAATCTCATTAAAAATAAGTTTTACAACACTATTTTAAGTTATTTTTGCTCAGAAATGTTTCAAAACACAAAAAAATAATTTAAAACAATGATATTCCTTGATTCAAAAATCTGCAGAGGTGTGACCACGGGGCCGTGCCCAGCGGGCACGTGGCCATGGCTGGAATTTCAGTTTCTTTCTTTTGAAATTTTCGTCTTGTTTTCTTAGCATGTCGAGCCAAAAAAGGGGAACATATTCAGCTCACTCAAGAAACAATCGAAGGGGGAGAAGACCATCAATGGAAGCCTCCTTAGTTAACTATGTGTATGCCTTACGAGAAGCCATTGATGAGATGACATCCGTGGAAGAATCCCTAATTGGCCGTATTAATAATTTGATGGTGGGATTAGAGAGTTGCCTCCAAGAAGTCAACCTTTTGCACCAAAGGTTGAATATTCTTGCAATGCCTCCCATGGTGCCAATCGTCACGCAAGGGAGTTGGAATGTCATGCTGGAAATCATTACCCCAACCGTATGGGGTAACCTTACTTCGAAACCTCCTCTAGCTGTATTAAATGGAGTTCCGGTAGTTGTTGCACCTCCTCCACAAGATATTGTGGAAAATGAGCCCACCTTCTTTCTCCCTAAGGAAATTGAGGAATGGCTCAACGACATTTCAGGGACACCATCCGGTTTCGAGTTCTAAAAACCCTTAGACACCGGAAAGTCATTTCGAAGGTTTTTTTTATCATCCTTGTCATGTTAAACATCTAGGGTAGAACTCCATCGTGATTTATATTTCCTGCATTTTATGACCTATCTATCTTAGGACTTTTGTAACTTTTCATTTTTAGGACTTTTATTTTAATTTCTAGGAACTATGTTACTTGCACTTTTAATGAATGATGGTTTGAATTAATTTGTGGTGTTTGGATAATGTTATAATAGTTTAACACACTAAAAAAGATGGAGGTTGCCAAAGAAACGTTAAAACCACACCCCATGCACGAAAACATAGCCTTCCGTTAACTTTTCCAGCATTTCAGCATGTGCAGCACGGGGCCGTGCCCAGCCAAACACGCCCCATGCCCAGCCTCTGCAGAAGAATCCCCAGTTCAGGTATCTGGCCACAGGCTGTGCTCGCTGAACACGCCCCTTGGCCAACCTTCTTTTACATTTTGTTTCTGGCGATCTGACCACGGGGCCATGCCCGGACCACATGGGGCCGTGGCCAGACACCCAGTAACATAAAAACTTGTTTTTAATCACCTTTTACGCATTCGAATCAACCTAAAATTTGTCTTTGGGACACATTGAGGACAATGTGTAATTTAAGTGTGGGGGGATGATAAAACCTTGAATCTTACAAGTCCTAATAACAAGACTTACACAAAACTCTATTGGAACCGCTAACCACCCCAAATTTTTTTCAAAAATTTTCATTTTTTTACTTGTCTTGGTTTAGTTCAGGAATAACAAGCTCTAAAAAGGTTATATTTTTAGAAATTTACAACTGATAGCGTCGTGATAAAAAGAACCAAATAAGAAAATTATGAAAAGGCATGGCAAATCTGATTAAAATTTGATTATATATACTTGATCACATTATAAACCCATTCCCAAAACAAGTGAGTTTTGAGCCTTTATTGAGCATACATGCATAAATGCTCATTTTTCATTTCTTATGTGAATATCCGCTTGGTTCTTACGACTCTAGAACTTGCCAAGACGATACATTCCCGGTCCTTACCAACTTAAACCTAAGTAAGTAAATGATGGATGCATTAGGACTAACCCCTTTTCCTTTCAACACCATTATTTTTCATTTTTTTAACACCTACCCAAAATCCCCCTAGTTAACCACTTTGAGCCTAAACCTTTTCATTTCAAAACCCACAAAACAAACACCCTTTACCCACCAAAACCTTTTTCTTTTCAACCCTTTTGTTTTAGTAAAAATCTCGGTTATCTTGTGACATGAAAAAAAAAATTGAAAGTCTTTAAGTTCCTCAAGGAAATCTTTTTGAATGTGTGTAGTTTGAATAAAAGTCACAAAAAAAAGGTTTTACGACGACCGACGCTTTTTACGCTTTTCGCCATTTTTACTAACCACCAACCAAAACCACCTACCCTTAGCCCAAGCCTAACCCTTCCCCAAGTCCTCTTGATATTTACAAAGTTTTATAGTTAAAAAGGAGGAGGTTTGATCGCTTGGCAAACATATGGTAGAAGTAAGTTCCATGCCGGTCTCGAGTGTTTCACAAAAATACATCTTCGGCCGAGTGTTGAGTGATCTCCCGTGAGGTATGCGAACTTGTATATAAATGTAATTTTAAAGAGGCATATTATTCCCAAATAAATAATTTTTCTTATAAAATGTTCTAAATAAATCATGACGAATAGGATTGTAAATAAAATAAAAATAAAACTCAATAAAGGTCTTGGATTTCCGACACTCAACATTAGTACTGCTCCTCTACCTCTTCCATTTGGGTGTGTAAGCCACATATTAAAGAGTTTTGCTTGAGGACAAGCAAAGCTTCAAGTGTGGTGGTATTTGACGTGCGCAAAATGCAACATATAAATTACATCAAATGAGGCATAAAACTAAGCCTTTTTTAGTACTAATGTTGGAAAAAGCGTGTTTCTTTCTTCCTTTTGAATTTACAGGACCAAACGAGCTTAAAAGAACAAAATGAGCAAATATGCAGCCAAAACCAACAAAAATACAAAAAGAAGGAATAAACTTGACATGCCTGACCCCTCGGCAGCATTCCCAAAGCGAAAACAAGGCAACATGAGCCTGACCACGGGGCCTTGCCCAGCTGGGCATGGGGCGTGGTCAGGGACCTGCACAAAAGACAAACCTGTAGAAGCTTCCACGTCAACCACGGGGGCGTGCGCAACTCAACACGGGGCGTGATGAACTATAGATGCACATGTGCATTTCTATTATTGTTAATGTAAAAAGTAGTGTATTATGAATGGCAGTGTAAATGAAAGTGCAATTGTCTGATATTTAGTACAGATAAGAGTTGACCACGGGGCCGTGCCCAGGAGACACGGGGTCGTGTGGGGCCCTCTGCTGACACTTGCAATTAATGATGGAAGAGAAAAAGCTGGCCACGGGGCGTGCCCACTGGACACGGGGCCGTGGCCAGAGCTATGTGCAGACTATAAATAGTTGTGCTTGGTTGATGTGCGTTAGGTGTGTTATGTTTTTATTACTATTTTAAGCCCTTTTTAACACATTAGTCAAGTTTTAAATTTATAAAACACGATATTCTACTAACACTAAACACACATATGGGTGTTGTAGTGGTGGTGGAGTGGTGGTGAAGTGAGAGAGAGGTGGTTTGCCAAGTGATGCCTTTGAAGTGAACCAAGCATCCCTATTTATAGCCTGTATAGAAGCCCGGACATGGCCCCGTGTCCGCTGGACACGGCCCCGTGTGCATCCACTTTCTCTTTCTTCATTAATTACAATTGTCTGCATTAGGCTCCACACGCCCCCGTGTTCGCTGGGCACGGCCCCGTGTGAAGAAGCGTATCTGTACTATCAAGATTTGCAAGATTCTGTGAATCTTAGCGTTGACCATGGCCCGTGTTGAGCTGGGCACGCCCCTGTGCTTTGAATAGAAGCTTCTATTACTTTGTGTTTTCTGCAGACATCTGGCCACACCCCCGTGTCCGCTGGGCACGAGGCTGTGGTCAGCCTCCTGATCTCTTGTTTTTGCTTGGGAAGATGCTGTCGACGGGTCGGGCATGCCACGTTTATTCCTTTTCTTTGTATTTATGTTAGATTTTGCTGCATATTTGTTCTTTTTGTTCATTTAAGCTCATTTGGTCCTGAAAATACAAAAGGAAGATAAAAGCACACTTTTCCAATATTAGTTCTAAAAAAGGGTTAGTTTTATGCCTCATTTGATGTAATTTATAAGTTGCATTTTACACACATCAAATACCCCCACACTTGAATCTTTGCTTGTCCTCAAGCAAAACTCTTTATTTTGTGGCTTACACACCAAAATGGAATGGGTAAAAGAGAAGTTTTGGGCTTGTCTTGAGTGTCGGGAATCCAAGATCTTTATTGGGTTTTATTTTTATACTATTTACAATCCTATTCGTTATGATTTATTTAGAACATTTCATAAGAGAAATTACTTATTTGGGTATGCCTCTTTAAAATTTCCTTTATATACAAGTTCACATAACTCACGGGAGATCACTCAACACTCGGCCGAAGATGTATTTTTGTGAAACACTCGAGACCGGCATGGAACATACTGCTACCATATGCTTGCCAAGCAATCAATCCTCCTCTTTTTTAACTATAAACCTTGGTAAATATCAAGAGGACTTTGGGGACGGGTTAGGCTTGGGTTAAAGGTAGGTGGTTTTCGGTTAGTGGTTAGTAAAAAGTGCTAAAAGCGTAAAAACACGTTGATCGTCGTAAAACTTTTTGTTTTTGTGACTTTTATTTAAACTAAGCACTTTCAAACAAAGTTTCTTTGAGGAACTTGTTTGTTTTTTGCTAGACAAAAAAAAAATTGATAAGGAATGTCACAAGAAAACCAAGCTTTTTACTAAAATAAAGGGTTAAAATGAAAAAGGGTTTGGTGGGTAAAGAGTGTTTGTTTTGTGGGTTTAGAAATGAAAAGGTTTAGGCTCAAGGGGGTTAACTAGGGGGATTTTGGGTAGGTGAAAAAAAGAAAATGAAAAATAATGGTGTTGAAAAGACCGGGAATGTATCGCGTGGCAAGTTCTAGAGTCGTAAGAGCCAAGCGGCTATTCATACAAGAAACGAAAGATGGGCGTTTAATTTAAAGATGTATGCTTGTATGCTCAATAATGGCTAAAAACTCACTTTTTGTGGGAATGGGTTTATAATGTGATCAAGTATATATAATCAAATTTTAACTAGATTTGTCATGCCGTTTCATAATTTTCTTATGTTAGTTCTTTTTACCACGACGCTATCTGTTGTAAATTTGTAAAAATATAACCTTTTTAGAACTTGTTATTCCCAAATTAAACCAAGACAAGTAAAAAAAACGAAAAGTTTTTGAAAAAAATTTGGGGTGATTAGCGGTTCCAATAGTGTTTTGTGTAAGGCTTGTTATTAGGACTTGCAAAATTCAAGGTTTTAGCATCCCTCCCACACTTAAATTACACATTATCCTCAATGTGTCCCAAAAATAAGTTTTTGGGTTGATTGAATGTGTAAAAAGGTGTTTAAAAACAAGGTTTTGGTGTTACTGGGCATCTGGACACGGCCACGTGCTGGGTGAGCACGGCCCCGTGTTCAGAGTGCCAGTAACAAAAACTTACAGAAGGTGAACACGGGGGCGTGCTTGGTGAACACGGCCCCGTGCTGGGCAGATTTTAGACAAACAGCAGCATATGGGCGATAGACACGGGGCGTGCTGGCTGGGCACGGCCCCGTGTTGACAATCTGTAATCTTTGACAACAGGTTTTGGCTTTTGGTTCTGGTTTCCGGGTTTATGTAGCACTAATACTTAGTGCTTCCAAGCCTCCTAGGTACCTGTTCATGCTTAAATATACCACACCACACAAATAAAAAACATCCTAACCATACCACAAGTTTATCATCCATATCACAAACTAAAAAAAAGAAAATGCAGGAAAGTAAAAGTGTTAACGGAAAGTAAATTGTTCAACAATGGCACGCAGGCCAGATAATTGTTTGTGAGAGAAAAGGGGTTAACCTGTTAAGACTGCAACCGTGTCATACTACTTCCGACGCCTCCATCTCAATCCATATCTTCATCCTCCTCATCTCCTCCTTGATTCGCCATGTACTCCCGGATGTTGTTGATGTCATCCTGCATGTCAGAGATGTTCCTCTCTATAGCTCCGACCCGGGTGTATGTGTTGCTGGCCATGTTGTAGGTGTTGCGGGTGCAGAAGAGGTTTTCCTGCAAGAGATCATGTAAACTTTGAAAGTTAGGAAAACTGCCCCCTTGAGAGGAGGATTGGCCCGCATCACCATGATACTGATACTGGTACTGTGGAGGAGGACAGATTTGTGGGGCATGAAGGATGAGAGCCTCTTGTGGGTTCCACACATGTCCCTGAACCGTTTGGAATCGAATCGTTCCGTCACCCGTTTCATTGATAATCCCTACATATGAAGAGATCCACCTTACCCGACCATGAGCCCTTCTTGAAGGACCTCGGCATCCCTTGCACGAAGTTTTTGAAAAGGCGGTAGATCCACCCTCCAAAGAAGATAGGCGTTGGGGGATTGGCTAGTTGGTTCAGGTGCATGTTGTGGATGAGCAAGTGTGGAACATCGAGGGGCACACGGTTGTGAATGTAGTAGAGAACCGTCAGATCACGTAAGCCAATAACAACAGTACTGTCATGCCTTTGGCAAAGGGAGTTGCTAAGGACCCTATGAATGTAGCGGTATAGAGGGTCCTGCAACTATGTGCTCTTGGTTTGGCTTGGGTTATAGGCTCCTTCCCCAATTTGAGCCCATGCTGCTTAACGTTGGTTTTGCGGGAGTTCACGGAGACCACTCGTGTTTTCCTCGTCTCCGGCATCCTCTTCAGCATACAACCCAATGATTGACCCAAACTGTGCAATTCAAAATTGAAAGCACATTCCCAGCACAACGAAACTCCACCCCTTCTGCATCAAATGGCTAAGCTTTTCCCTTGAATGCAAACATTGCTGATTCCAGGAACTGGCGAGTTTGACGGAGCTTCGGTCCTGATCCGACATGTTCGGTGCGTTTATTATGACTAAGAAAGGAGTAGAAGATAGATACGACACCGAGCTGTCACTTATAATCTTGTCTCTATTGATTATTCAACAAGTTACAGCACCACGAGACCAGTTGGATAAAATTTCCCCTCTGGGAACTAAAAGCTTGTCGAAATGGGAACCCCAACTCCCTATTTATAGACAACTACCTATGTGTCCATCCGTCCGGATTGCCATCCGACCGGATGGTCATCCAGCCGGATGGTAATCCTTCCGGATGGACCTTGACATTTACTAAACTGTGTCCAACTTTCTCCTATTCTATACAATATTCAACACACACTCTATCTAACTATTCACATAGTGGCAGACGTACGAAATATGCACCAACAGATTCCCCCTTGACTGTCACTTTCGAATCGTCACCAACACTTTGAGAACCTTGAGCCGTGTTTGAATATTCTGCAATCTTCAACTTTTCTGCAACTTCATTCAGGTATCTTGAAATCTAACAATAGATTCCCCCTCGATTGATGATTCGGGTTTGCTTTTGCTAGAGTTAAGCATGAATTCCCCCTTGAATGAATCTTTAGTCTTTTGCACAGTTTACGACTCTCCTCTTATTTGCTAAACTGCAACCTTCACGAACAATCACCAACTTGAAACTAATCACTGCAGCATCCTCTGTTTCAACTTTAACCGCATCCGAGCTCAGTTTTTGATATGTCAATTTAGCACCACGATCTTGCATTCCGCTTGCTCGATCTAAGAATGTACAAAAACTCAACCAGCAATTGATAGAAACTTCAAATACCCCACTGGTTAACTTCAAATCCGTGATTCCCCCTGAAGATCTGATATCCCGTTTACCGTGATCCACATTAGCGCACTGTAAGAATGACAGAACCATGTAAACGGTATTCTCCACAGTCAGCAAATCTTCATCGGAAAACAAATCATCTGGTAATGTAATCCAATCTCCGAAGCATTCGTCCATAATCAGATTCATCTCCTCGGATAATCTAGATCTCAGAAGCTATCATCCACGTTCACTCTCAGATCTCTGATGCTTTCGTCCATGATCAGATATCAACACCATTGATAATCTTGATCTAGGAAGCTTTCACCCACGATCAGATTCATATTCCCCCTGACAATCTGAAGTCGAAAACCACCCGAATACTGTTGCAGTGTCACGAATTTCAAAAATGCCGTAATTTCAACATATGACAGTGAAATTTTTATTCCCCATCATTTTTGCAAATTCTGACGTCTCTATTACTGAATTCCCCCTCAAACTGAATTCAGTTTTCAATTTTCATCTTCGAAAAACTTGACCAAACCAGAATATCACAATATTCGCCACATTTGTCAGTTTTTCGTCTTTGCGGATTTTACGTTTTGGCCCATAAATAGTCAGATATCCTGAATGATAAACATTCTGCACTAATATCATGACTACCCCACTAATTTCCACAATTTTTTATCGCATCATCAAATATGTTCACTGAAGCCCTAGACGGTGTCCTCGAACAACCCAGCTTGGTCGTTAAAAACCCGAAAAAATTATCAATCACCAAATTTTTTATGGAGACTCTCCTCATCGTTGCGATCAAAAAATGCCATTTTTTAGGCATTTGATCATCTGGTCGAATGGCATGCTGTCGGATGGTCATCCGATCGGATGGTCGTTCGATCGAATGACAAAGTGCACAGTCTTGTGTGTTTGTGGTTCGGATGGTCGTCCGAGTGAAAACCAACTGATCTTTCAAACATCCCATAGTGACATTGATCAGATGGTCGTCCTATCGGATGGTCATCCGATCGGAAATGTTCTAACAGCTCAAGAACACTCCGAATCACGTTTTTTCAATCCAGAATCTTTATTTGTGTGAATTTCATGATGAAACTTCATAGGATTGTGTGCGAATCAATTCCGAACAGAATGATGTCTTCAATTCCAAAATCCATCCGTGAATTGACCTTTATTTTGATGATTTTCTCTGTTTAACGTCAAAACTCCCGTTTAAACCAAAATTGATTAGCTTTGGGTGATTTAACCGACTGTTAGATCGATTAAATCGGTACCGTAGCTCTGATACCACTGCTGATTCCAGGAACCGGCGAGTTTGACGAAGCCTCGGTCCCGATCCAACGTGTTTTGTGCATTTATTACGACTAAGAAAGGAGTAGAAGATAGATACGACACCGAGCAGTCACTAATAATCTGGTCTATATTGATTATTCAACAAGTTACAGCACCACGAGACCAGTTGGACAGCATTTCCCCTCTGGGAACCAAAAATCCAAATGGGAACCCCAACTCCCTATTTATAGACAAATACCTATGTGTCAATCCGTCTGGATTGCCATCCGACCGGATGGACCTTGACATTTACTAAACCGTGTCCAACTTTCTCCTATTCTTTACAATATTCAACACACGCTCTATCTAACTATTCGCACAGTGGCACACGTATGAAATATGCACCAACAAACGTACTAAAGAACTCCATGTTGTATTCGTGGACCGAGTGGAGTCTAGTGCAAAGGGCTTCCCTGAGTGGACCAGTGACTAGGGTGTTGAAGCGGTCAATCTGCCCTACTACGTCCAGTGTGTCTAGGCATACTTGTCGTGGGTTTTCCTCGGGCCTTGTCTTAAGAATTTCAAATGCGGCTTGAGCTGCCCATTCATTCTGGTTGAAGCGCGTGAATTATTGGCCATCTGAAAGAAAACACAAAACAATTAGCACGAAACAGTAAATTTTCAAAGAAAACTGAAAACAGCAAGCTGAACAAGGCCCCGTGGCCACTGGACACGCCCCATGTTCGCTGGAAAATTGCTGGACACGCCCCCGTGCTCGCTGAGCATGACCCCATGCTCAGGCTTCTGTTTCCCAAAAACTTTATTTTTTGACCCGATTCTGAAAACTTGAAAATTTTTGGTTTAGTAGGGGCGGTTTTTCCCGAAAATGAAACCCCAAGTGCCGTTTTTCCCAAAACAAACCATTTACCCCTTCAATTTCATCTTTTTCGGTTCAAAAACAAGGGTTTGAGGTTTTTGTTTGAAATCGGGCAAATCTACAAACAGTTCCAGTTGATTTACTTCCTATAACATGTAACTATACTACTACTAATAGATCTAAGCAAAAAAATTGAGGTTTGATTCGGTTCAAGTTGAAGAACCCTAGATTTTTCCCCAAATTTTTGATGTTAAACTACATGCAAGTGATTAATCTAACTAACTATGATGATAGAATCATACCTTGACGTTGTTGGACAGTGGAAGAACGTGAAACTCTGCAGAAATTTCCGGTGGAATCAGAGAGTTTTTGGGGAAACAGGTCGTGTTGAAATGAAAAATGAAAGAAAAAGGGGTTTTTATCCCGTCAGTTACGCGAACACGGCCCCGTGGGCGGGTAATTATATATATATATATTATAGTGCACGTGTGAGTGGCCTGTTTCCCAAAACATGGTTTTAGAAATCTTACTGATTTAAAAGCTTTCCCGACGTTCGCCACTTACAAGATATGATGTTGATGCACAAACCTTTGTTTACTCGTCGGCCGCTTGTAGCGAGATCTCCTCTTCTTCATCCTCAATGAATCCTTGATTAAGCTTTAGCCTTTGGCCATTGACTTTGAATGGAATTTCATTCCGAGATTTAATTTCAATTGCATCGTGTGGAAAAATATGGGTGATAGAAAAAGGACCCGTCCACCTAGACTTTAATTTACCAGGAAATAATCGAAGTCGTAAATTAAACAATAGAACTTGATCTTCTACCCGAAATTCATTAGGTTTAATGTGTTTATCATGAAAATATTTCATTCTTTCCTTATAAATTTCAGAGTTAGAGTATACGTGATTTCTTAATTCGTCTAATTCATTTAATTGACAAAATTGATTTTTACCGGCAATTTCTATGTCTAAGTTTACGTTTTTAATTGCCCAGTAGGCTTTTTGTGCGATTTCTACTAGCAAATGACAACTTTTTCCATAGACAAGCTTATATGGGGTGGTACTTATTTTTGTTTTATATGCAGTTCGAAAAGCCCATAAAGCGTCGTCTAATTTATCGGCCCATTCCTTTTTATTTAACCCTACGGTTTTTTCAAGTATTCTTTTTAAACCTCGATTAGTCACTTCGACTTGTCCATTTGTTTGAGGGTGATATGCTGTTGAGATCCGGTGATAGACCCCATACCTTGTTAAGATTTTTTCAAGTTGATGGTTACAAAAATGGGTACCTCTATCACTTATTAACGCTTTTGGAGTTCCAAAATGAGAAAATAATCGTTTCAAGAATTTTACCACAACTCTTCCATCGTTTGTTGGAAGAGCTTCGGCCTCGGCCCATTTAGACAAGTAATCTACTGCCACAAGTATATATTTTTTTCCTTTTGACGGTGGGAAAGGTCCCATAAAGTCGAGTCCCCACACATAAAAAATTTCACAAGAAAGAATGCCATTTCGTGGCATTTCGTTTTTCGAAGAAATATTACCTGATCGTTGGCAATCATCACATGTTTTGATAAGACTTTGGGCGTCTTTGTAAATGGTTGGCCAATAAAACCCTGAATCAAATACCTTTCGTGCGGTACTAGCAGCACCATGATGTCCTCCGTATGGACCTTCATGACAATGGCGGAGAATTCTTCTTGCTTCACTACCATGTACGCATCGGCGGATAAGTTGGTCGGCACACATTTTGAAAAGATAAGGATCTTCCCAAAAATAATGCTTTACATCGGCAAAGAACTTTTTTCTTTGATGATGTGGCCATCCTTTTGCGACTATTCCGCTAGCTAAGTAGTTAGCATAGTCGGCGTACCATGGCTCTTCTCGGTATTCCACCATATCTAGGGACTCCGTTGGGAATTTTTCATTGATTATCTCATCCCTAGTTGCCTCCAAAGCTGGATCTTCTAAGCAGGAAAGATGATCTGCAACGGTGTTTTCTGCTCCTCTTTTGTTATTTATTTCAATGTCGAACTCTTGGAGGAGTAGAATCCATCTGATCAAACATGGTTTAGCATCCTGTTTTTTAAAGAGATAACAAATGGTTGCATGGTCTGTATAAACTATCGTTTTTAGAAAGAACAAGATAAGAACGAAATTTATCAAAAGCAAATACTACAGCTAGTAATTCTTTTCTGTTGTTGTGTAATTTTCTTGTGCATCGTTAAGTGTTTTACTAGCGTAATATATTGGGTGAAAATGCTTATCTCTTCTTTGTCCCAAGACGGCTCCAACTGCAAAGTCACTTGCGTCACACATGATTTCAAAATGTAACTTCCAATCAGGCGCTATCATGATAGGTGCATTGACTAGCATTTCTTTTAGTGTTAGAAATGCTTGGTTGCAATCCTTGTCAAAGATGAAATGAGCATCTTTTTCAAGTAATTTTGTTAAAGTCCTTGAGATTTTAGAAAAGTCTTTGATAAATCGTCTATAAAATCCGGCATGTCCTAGGAAACTTCTGATAGCTCGAACGGAGGATGGGGGTGGTAATCAAGAAATAGTGTCTATTTTGTCTCGATCAACCTCCATTCCTTCGCTTGAGATTTTGTGACCGAGTACTATTCCCTCTTTTACCATGAAATGGCATTTTTTCCCGATTAAGGGCGAGGTTAGTTTCCTCACATCGGGATAGCATTCGTTTAAGATTATCGAGGCATTGGTCATATGAATCTCCCAAGATAGAAAAGTCGTCCATGAAGACTTCCATCGTCTTTTCTATCATATCATGGAAGATGGCCACCATGCAACGTTGAAAAGTTGTGGGGCATTATATAGACCAAAAGGCATGCGTCGATAAGCAAAAGTTCCGTAGGGACATGTGAATGTTGTCTTTTCTTGGTCTTCGGGTGCAATCGGTATTTGAAAGTAACCTGAAAAACCATCTAAGAACCAATAAAATTTGTGACCGGATAATCTTTCTAACATTTGATCAATAAAAGGTAAAGGGAAGTGATCTTTTCTTGTTGCCTCATATAATCGACGATAATCAATACATATTCTCCATCTGGTGACGGTTCTCGTTGGTATTAATTCATTTTGCTCATTAGTGACCACCGTCATACCTCCTTTCTTAGGAACTACCTGAACGGGACTTACCCAAGGACTATCGGAGATTGGGTAAATGAGTTCGGGATCAAGTAACTTGATGACTTCATTTTTAACCACTTTTTGGACGTTTGGATTTACTCTACGTTGTGGTTGTATTACCGATTTATAGTCATCATTCATTAAAATTTTGTGATTGTACATAGATGGGCTTATTCCTTTAATATCTGCAAGCTTCCAAGCGATCACGTTTTGTGTTTTTTCAAAAGTGTGATTAATTTTTCTTTTTCTACACCAGTTAATTTTGACGAAATAATTACAGGTAATTTACCATCTTTGTCGAGAAAAGCATATTCCAAACCTTTTGGAAGTTCTTTGAGCTCAAGTGGTGGGTCTTTAGGAGACTCCTTATTTGGTTGCTCTTTTTGATCAAGAACCAAGAAGGTTTGTTCTATGGCGACCTCTTCTTCAATAAAGTGGTCGATTTCTTCACTTGTATCGGGAGGCTCATCTTCATCTTCAATTAGGGGGTCATTATTGCTGAATGGATATTTCATTGAACGCTCAAGAACGACACTTCTTTTGAATGCCCATAATTGAATGGGTATGCTTCTGATTTTTCAAAGCTTCGTGGGTTTTTACAAAAGGTCGTCCCAACACTAGCGGAGCGTCATCAAGAATGACGAAGTCGGTTGGGATTACAATTTGATTTGCTTGGACTAAAACATCTTCAACTACCCACATTGATTTTATTGTTTTCCGATTAGATAGAAAAATGGGAATTTGAAGTGGAGAAAAATCACCAATACTTAATTTTTCGACAATGTAGTTTGGCATTATATTAACACAAAGATCTTTATCAATTGTAATATTACTAATAAAGGAATTTTGAAAAAAAACATGGAAACGCGGTAATGTTAATTTCAAATGGATCTTCTTTCATTAGTGTAGTTTGATCATTTGTTAACTTAATGCTTACCGTTTCGTCAATTTTAGTGTTAGTGTTTAACTCTTTTAAAAACTTAGCATGAGTGGGTACTAAACAACAATTTTCGAAAGAAGGTGACAAGAGATTACTTTCTTGAAAATTAGACTCTTCTTGAATAACGTTATCGGACTCACCTTTTTCGTTGTTTACCTCATGTGTCGGTTTTTGTAACAACTCTCATTAAAAGTCCTATTTATTATTTTATTTTAAACAATAGGAAACCCTAATTGAGACCCCCAAGTAATTCTGCATAACCCCTAAAATTTTCAGAACAATCGGAATCAGGATCAGGGCCCCTAAAACTCAGGGGGGATAAATTCCCGTTAGTATTATCTAAACAGTTTTACGTGTAAAAAGAATTCGAACGAACGACCAACTCACCTGAGCTACTGGGACATGGGGCTACCCTATGCTAGGGTGGTACGCGAGGGCGCCCTTTTTCCAGTATATATAGTAGACATTGGCACTTGCAATTACGCGTTGGTTCGACGTTAAAATTCGATTCATGCACTGAGATATCGTCCAAATACTACAGAAACACACACATAACACAAATTCTGTCGCGATACAGGGTAATAACTCGATCGCTACTACGATTCAATGTCCGATCGATGAAAACTATCCAATGGATGTTTAAGTGCTGCCCAAATTAGGGTTATGCTTTGTCATTCGTCATGAATTCGATGGATGTTTAAGTATCGCGCTTTATCATTCGTTGTGAAGGTTTTCATCTCGTGAGTTATCGTAAATGCTGTATTAGTTACTAACCTAGTTCGTGTGCATTGTTATTTAAATTAGGTTATCAGGCTAATCAGTAGGCTAAACTCTGCCCGTGTAAATCTGCAATGTGAGTCATTCTCTTTTTACTAAATTGCTTTCAAAATCAAATTTGTTTTCAAAGTTATAATTACAGGGATTAAGTCTTTGTAATCTCCAAATTGCGGCCGGTATGTGGGGTTTTGTACACAATACTTGATAATCGTCACCATTGGACAACGGGTTAGCCAAGGGGTGATATGACCATAATCACAGACACCATTGGACAACGAGATAGCCATTAGGTGGTCGAGTGATAAATACTGTGGGTAGATGGTTGATATGTATAAACATTGTAATCGCTCTTAATACTGTAACTTATAACAACGCGTCGTTTTTAGTAAAAAGAATGATTCACCAGTATTTCCCCGCTGACAAAACCTTTTTCAAACATGTTTCAGGTGATCTGTTGTGATCCAGGAAACGTGCCGCGAAGCAATACAAGCTTAAGGAAGTGGCTCAATATAAATAAAGAAACATGTTTTGTAAAATAAAAATTTCCCAGTGAAATCACCTTATTGTAAACTACCGGGGTTTTATCCCGAATTATGAAATAAAATAATCGGGCATTTTCAGTTTTAAAAAGATCCTGCAAAAATCTTCCGTTGTCAACTCAATTAAATAAATACCACGGGATTTTCTGTCCCGCGGCTCCTGATCCGGGTCAAACCGGGCCGGGGGCCGTGACAGAAAAAGGTGGTATCAGAGCCACTGATTTAAGTCAATTAACTTTTTAGAAAATACTTAATTTTATTGATTTCCATTTTTGTGATTACGTGTTTTATTATTTGAATATTTGTTTACAGTATGGGTAAGCAAAGACTTTCGGATATCTATCATAAATTAGATACTTCACCGAAAGAAAAAGGAACTTTATCCTCAAAATACCCAACATATACTGAGGAAGGAATATTTGTCCGTAAGGCACTGTTTGAAAATCCACTTTCTCCTAATAAAAGAAGTTTGATTATTAGGAAAAGTCAGGAGAAAAGAAAGAAACCACAACCAAAAGAAGTAATGATGCCTAAGGAGACACAGAAAATAGGCAATAACCCACAATGGGAAGACGAATTAGATGAAAAATGGGCAGATCTCTATATGTTAGCCACTGTAGCAGTAAATGCAAAATTTTAAATACCCTGACCCATTTCTAGCACCCATATCACCTACAAGCAAGAAACTTTACCCAGTAAATAAAGAAGTTTACAATAAACCCTAGTATGTTTTAATTATCAGTTGTCCTTTGTATTAAATAGTCACACGGTATGCAATAATACTTGAATGTTTATCTGTGAAATTTTGTTATAAAATTTTAACTTAGCATTTTGTGTGCATTTTTGCATATATGCTAAACAACATGAATGAGTTATCTGAAGCCCTTCAGAATCTCAATCTCTATCCGGTGAAAGTAGAAGTTTCCAAAGACTTTACTGGTTACATACCCGATGTGGAAGAACCTATGGAATTCCACGCTTACCACCGGAAAAACCAAAGCCTAAGAAAAGAAGAAGATTTGTAGGCTGGAGGCGTGTACGCAGGAGGAAACCAGCAACTAGAAAGGTTCCCAAAATAGAGAATCCCATAAATAAAGGAAAATGAATTATGATCGGGGAAGGTTCTAGGCAAGTAGAAATGGAAATTGGGGAAAGTTCTAAACAAGTCGAGGAGTTGCCATTACAAGAGGAGTTGGATCGTATATTGGCAAGCTGTGATATCATTAGACCTATCAATACCAACCTTTACCCTTATCCTGCCGAAACTCAACTTCCAATAAATTTGGAACCAGCCATCCCAGAACCTTTAATCCATACTCAACCTTTAGGAGAAATGGACGAGTGGTGGACCAACGACTGGCAGTTTCAAAACCTCCTAAATAACCCTTATACCTTTTTCCCTCAGTTTGACCCAGAACCTATACCAAACCTACCAATGAGCAATGAAAACTTAGCTGAACTCCGCCTTTTTTCCGAGGAGCTGATAGGTGCAGGGAATAGGATTCGGGAGGTGGGAGAGCAAATCTCCTGGAAGTACGACGAAAGGGAGCGTCGTTTCTGAAATACCAGCAGAAGGGATGGTGTGAGAACGTAGCTGTGATTGTATAATAATAATAATAATAGTAATAAAAATATAATCTTGTAAAATAAAACTAAATAAAACTTTGTAAAATAACAGTGTGTACGGATGCATAATATGATATATAAAAAGGGAAATTGAGAAATCGATCATTTTGGATATATATGTGTGTTGTGAAATTTGTATGATTGTTTTGTGTATAATTGTTATTTACTCTATACTAATAAATTATACATATTAATTATCAGATGGAAAATGCTAATAATGAACCACTTAACGAGGTTAACCAATCTGAGCAACACCAGGAAGATCAATTTATGACTAGGCAAGATATCGAGAATATCTTTGCTCAAGGAATAGCCAATGCTATTCCAGCAATCCTTGCTGCTGCCTAGAAACCTGTTGAACCTCAACAAATTATTCCTAGCAAACGTACTCATGAAGATAACTTCAGTAATAGTGTAAATGGAGGCAGTAATCATACTAATCACGATAATGATCCACGGGAGGCCCCGCTCTCTAAGAAAATGAAAGCTGCAACGCCTGGTTGCACTGACAAAGAATTCCTTGCCTGTAAACCTGTTGAGTTCGTAGGCAATGAAGGGGCGACTGCAGCACTGCGTTGGTTGGAGAAAACTGAAGCAGTAATTATAATAAGTAAATGTGCTGAGGAAGACAAGGTTATGTATGTGTCACATCTTTTTAAAGAAGGGGCGCTAGAATGGTGGAATACGGTACTTCAAGCCAAAGGAAGAAATATGGCCTATGCCATGAGTTGGGAGGAATTTAAGCAGCTAATGGAAAGAAAATTCTATCCTGAATATGAAAAAGAGCAAATGGCGAATAAGTTCCTGAATCATCGAATGATTGGTGTAGATTATCGAGGATATACTTCGAAATTCTTCGAATATGCTAGAGTGGTACCAACACTGGCTTCGCCAGAACCAGTACTTATTTCTCGCTATATTTGGGGATTGAATGGCGAAATCCGTAATATCGTTAAAGCTGCGAGACCTCGCACTATTGACGATACGGTAGAATTAGCTAACACCCTAACTGACGAGCTGGTACGCACAAGAGATGAAAACAGGAAAAAGGAACTGGCTCAGAAAATTACCCAAGGATATCGTGTGAGTAATAATAGCAACTTCAAGAAAAGAGGAACGGGGCAATCCTCAACTCCGCCGTTCTGCAGGAATTGCAGAAAGAAACATTTTGGAAAATGCAATGTAACCTGCAACTTTTGCAAAGTTGTAGGACATCGTGAAGAAGACTGCAGAAAGAAAACAAGGGTCTGCTATAACTGTGGAGAAGCGGGACATTTCAAACCAGAATGTCCTAAATTAGTTAAACCAGTGGACAATAAAGCCAAACCGGCCGACGGAGCTACCAAGAAGAATGTTCGAGCATTCCAATTAACTACTCAGGAGGCAGAACTCATTCCAGATGTGATAGCTGGTACGTTCCTAGTTCACAACGTTTACGCAAAACTATTATTTGACTCTGGTGCATACCAAAGTTTTATAAATACTTCATTCTGCCAAGCACTTAACTTACCCTTAACAAACCTTAGGTAGATTTTTACAGTCGAAACAGCAGATGGGAATTCTGTTAACCTAGATAAGGTTTTGCAAAAAGAAAATATAGAACTTTCAGGTCATAAATTTCATGCAAATCTATTACCAATGAATTTAGCTGGATTCGATGTCATGTTAGGAATGGATTGGTTAGTAGCCAACCATGCTCGAATCCTTTGTGATAAGAACTCCATATAAATTCGTGCACCCACCGGAGAAGTAATCATGGTTACAGGAGATAAGCCGCGAAAACCCATGAAGTTCATTTCAGTAATGAAAGTTGCTAGTTATGAACGAAAGCAAGGAATAGTATATATGATTTCAGTAATCATTAGTACTAAGGATAAAGAACTTAAGGAGATTCCTGTAGTTTCAGAATACCCAGATATATTCCCAGAAGAGTTACCAGGATTACCACTAGATAGGGAAGTAGAATTTAGAATTCACTTAATTCCTGGAACTACACCCGTAGCTAAGGCACCTTATCGGTTAGCACCTACAGAAATGTTAGAACTGAAAAAGCAATTAGATGAATTACTAAGTAAAGGTTTTATACAACCTAGTTCATCCCTATGGGGAGCACCAGTGTTGTTCGTAAAGAAGAAAGATGGGTCAATGAGAATGTGTATCGATTATAGAGAACTGAATAGAGTTACAATTAAGAATCGATACCCATTACCTAGAATTGATGATCTTTTTGATTAACTTCAAGGAGCTAGGTACTTTTCAAAGATAGATTTACGCTCTGGATATCATCAATTGAAGGTATAAGAAGAAGACATACCTAAGACTGCTTTTAGAACTAGGTATGGTCATTACGAGTTTACAGTCATGCCCTTCGGACTAACGAATGCACCCGCAGCATTCATGGACATGATGAATCGAATTTGTAAACCGTATTTGGATAAATTTGTAATTGTCTTCATCGACGATATACTTATTTATTCCAAAAGCCAGGATGAACACTGTCAGCACCTACATGCACTCTTAACTTTGTTAAGAAAAGAAAAGCTTTACGCCAAATTCTCGAAGTGTGAATTTTGGCTACAGGAAGTGCAATTTTTAGGACACATGGTGAACCATGAAGGTATTCACGTAGATCCCTCCAAAATAGAAGCGATCACCAAATGGAAGGTTCCACAAAAAGCTATGGAAATTAGAAGCTTTTTAGGATTAGCTGGATACTATTATTAAGGATTTTTCTAAAATAGCGGTGCCATTAACTAAGCTAACTTGTAAAGCGATTAAGTTTGAATGGGGACCTAAGCAAGAAGAGGCTTTTAGGATTTTGAAGCAAAAGTTAACCAATGCCCCAATTCTAGCCTTACTAGAAGGAACTAAAGATTTTGAAGTATATTGTGATGCCTCTAAGCTAGGATTAGGATGTGTGCTAATGCAACGCAAGAAGGTAATTGCGTATGCTTCAAGACAATTGAAAAAGCACGAGGAAAACTATACAACTCACGACTTAGAATTAGGAGCCATAATTTTTACCCTTAAAATTTGGAGACATTATCTGTATGGAAGTAAGTTTACTGTCTATACGGATCATAAAAGTTTAAGGTACATATTTGGGCAAAAAGAATTAAACATGAGACAAAGGAGATGGATGGAAATACTAAGCGACTACGACTTTGATATTCAGTATCACGAAGGAAAAGCAAATGTAGTTGCAGATGCCTTAAGTCGTAAGTCTCATGAGAAACAACGACGGGTTCGTGCTCTTAGATTAAATCTACAGTTAGATTTAATGGAACAACTAAAGAATGTTCAAGAAACAGCAATCAAGGACGATGCTGAAGGAATAAAAGGACGAATAAAAGAATTAGAGCAAGGAAATGATGGAATTTGGAGATTCCATAAAAAAGGATTTGGGTAACTAAACAAGGAGAATTAAGAGACAAAATTTTAGAAGAAGCTCATAAATCTAGGTTTACCATGCATCCTGGTAATAATAAAATGTACCAAGATTTAAGAAATAATTTCTGGTGGATAGGAATGAAAAAGGACATAGCTAGATATGTTTCTAAGTGTCTTACTTGTTCACAAGTTAAGGCGGAACAACAGAAACCCTCAGGTCTACTTCAACAATTAGAAATGCCTGTATGGAAATGGGAACTAATAACAATGGACTTTGTTACTAAGTTACCCAAAACCAGAAAAGGTAATGATGCGATTTGGGTAATTGTGGATCGATTAACCAAGTCAGCTCATTTTCTACCCATGAAGGAAACCTTTAGCATGGAAAGGTTAGCCAAGTTGTATGTAGACGAACTAGTATCCTTACATGGAGTTCCACTCTCCATTGTATCGGATAGGGATAGTCGTTTCACTTCCCATTTCTGGACAAGTTTCCAGGAAGCAATGGGAACCCGACTAAATTTAAGTACGGCATATCATCCTCAAACAGATGGGCAAAGTGAAAGGACGATACAAACCCTGGAAGACATGCTCCGAGCATGTGTGATAGATTTTGGTGGAAACTGGGGCGATCACCTACCCTTAATTGAATTCTCCTATAATAATAGTTATCATGCAAGCATTGAAGCTGCCCCATTCGAAGCACTGTATGGACGAAAATGCAAAACTCTAATTTGTTGGGCAAAAATAGGAGAAAGTCAGTTATCAGGTCCTGAAATAGTGCAAGAGACCACCGACAAGATCACTCAAATCAAGAAACGACTGAAAACGGCTTGAGATTGTCAAAAGAGTTATGCCGATAATCGACGCAAGCCACTGGAATTTCAAGTCGGAGATAAGATACTTTTGAAAGTTTCTGCTTGGAAAGGAGTAGTTCGGTTCGGTAAGAAAGGAAAGCTAAGTCCACGATACGTAGGACCATTCCAGTAATCCAACGTATAGGACCAGTTGCCTATCGCTTACAACTACCAGAAGAACTAGCTGGAGTACATGACGTATTTCATGTATCCAATCTCAAGAAATGTTTATCGGACGAATCCCTGGTAGTACCTCTTCAAGATGTAGAGGTAAATGAAAAGTTAAAGTTCGTAGAGAAACCACTACAAATAGAAGACCGAAAGATCAAATTTCTCAAGCACAAGCGATTGGTACTAGTTAAACTTAAGTGGGAGTCGAAAAGAGGACCCGAATATAATTGGGAGCTGGAATTAGAAATGAAGCGGAAATATCCTCACTTAAACCAGCAAAATCTCGAGGACGAGATTTTTATTAAAGTCCTATTTATTATTTTATTTTAAACAATAGGAAACCCTAATTGAGACCCCCAAGTAATTCTGCATAACCCCTAAAATTTTCAGAACAATCGGAATCAGGATCAGGGCCCCTAAAACTCAGGGGGGGTAAATTCACGTTAGTATTATCTAAACAGTTTTACGTGTAAAAAGAATTCGAACGAACGACCAACTCACCTGAGCTACTGGGACACGGGGCTACCCTATGCTAGGGTGGTACCCCTCGCGCCACGCGAAGGCCCCTCCCGCCATGCGAGGGCGCCCTTTTTCCAGTATATATAGTAGACATTGGCACTTGCAATTACGCGTTGGTTCGACGTTAAAATTCGATTCATGCACTAAGATATCGTCCAAATACTACAGAAACACACACATAACACGAATTCTGCCGCGATAACAGGGTAATAACTCGATCGCTACTACGATTCAATGTCCGATCGATGAAAACTATCCAATGGATGCTTAAGTGCTGCCCAAATTAGGGTTATGCTTTGTCAATCGTCATGAATTCGATGGATGTTTAAGTATCGCGCTTTGTCATTTGTTGTGAAGGTTTTCATCTCGTGAGTTATCGTAAATGTTGTATTAGTTACTAACCTAGTTCGTGTGAATTGTTATTTAAATTAGGTTATCAGGCTAATCAGTAGGCTAAACTCTGCCCGTCTAAATCTGCAATGTGAGTCATTCTCTTTTTACCAAATTGCTTTCAAAATCATATTTGTTTTCAAAGTTATAATTACACGGATTAAGTCTTTGTAATCTCCAAATTACAGCCGGTGTGTGGGGTTTTCTATACAATACTTGATAACCGTCACCATTGGACAACGGGTTAGCCAAGGGGTGATATGACCATAATCACAGACACCAATGGATAACGAGATAGCCAATAGGTGGTCGAGTGATAAATACCGTGGGTAGATGGTTGATATGTATAAACATTGTAATCGCTCTTAATACTGTAAATTATAGCAACGCGTCGTTTTTAGTAAAAAGAATGATTCACCAGTATTTCCCCGCTGACAAAACCTTTTTCAAACATGTTTCAGGTGATCTGTTGTGATCCAGGAAAAGTGCCGCGAAGCGCTACAAGCTTAAGGAAGTGGCTCAATATAAATAAAGAAACATATTTTGTAAAATAAAGATTTCCCAGTGAAATCACCTTATTGTAAACTACCGGGGTTTTATCCCAAATTATGAAATAAAATAATCGGTCAATTTCAGTTTTAAAAAGATCCTGCTAAAATCTTCCGCTGTCTACTCAATTAAATAAATACCACGGGATTTTCTGTCCCCGCGGTTCCTGAACCGGGTCAAACCGGGCCGGGGTCCGTGACAGTTTTTCACTTACTTGTTCTTCCATTTTTATCTCTTCAACTATCTCTTCTTTATTTAACTATTCCCTTGGGCGGGATTCCTCTTCCCTTATGCGTGATTCTTTTATACAACGCTCGATAGTTTTAATGTGTTCTATTATCTTATCGGCTATGTGGGTGATAGAATAAGGATCCTCGCAGCTTGAATTAGGAAGTTCGATCCTTGGTTCCTCATAATACTCATATGAAGTAGATGGTTCACACCATTGTTCTTCATTGTAAGTATATGATGAATAAAGGTCGTAACTTCGTTCTTCATAATACTCATATGATGTGGGTTGTTCACGCCATGGTTCCTCATAGTAAGCATATGAAGGTGAAGGCTCATACCTTGGTTCATCAAAATATGAGTATAAGGGGGAAGGTTCATACCTTGGTTCTTCATAGGATGTGTATGAAGTGGATGGCTCGTACCTGGGCTCCTCATAGTATGTGTATGAAGGGGATGGGTCAAAGTGGTCACAATATTGTACCGAATGAGGGTTACCACAAATGGTACAATACTCTTCCCTATAATCATCCTCCTCATAGTGGTAGTTGTAACCTCCTGAGTATTGATCCATAAGAGTCACTCAACAGACCACAACAGAGTCTCGGGACCAGAAAACAAAAATAAAAACGGAAACAGAGGCTGGACACGGCCCCGTGTTCAAGTTATATATCTGGGCATTTAAAAAATGTAACTGGTTTTGTGCAGCACGGGGGCGTGTTCGGCGAACACGACCCCGTGTTCAGATTCTGTATCTGGGAGTTTTGTGAAAATTATGCAGCACGGCCCCATGTTCAGACTACTTTAATGCAAAAAATACCTAAAAATACAAAAATGTGCGCGCAGTTTTAAAAATGTTTTGAAAAACTGATTAGGCCGTCGATTTTAAGCTTTCTTAAAATCCTTGTGTCCCCGGCAATGGCGCCAAAAAATTGATGTGTGTTTGGTGTGTTATGTTTTTATTACTATTTTAAGCCCTTTTTAACACATTAGTCAAGTTTTAAATTTATAAAACATGATATTCTACTAACACTAAACACACATATGGGCAAGTGCACCCATCGTGAGCGTAGTATAGCGTTGGTAAGATACCGAGGTCGTCCAAGGACACAAGAGCTTTTAATACCGGTTTATCCACAACGTCTAATCAAATCAAAAGTTTTAGAAAAGGTTTTAAACATGAAAAATAAAAACTAAAAATGCTGAAAAATAAAATAAAATAAAATAAAAACAGATAGACAAGATGAATCACTTGGATCCGACTCGCCTTTAATATAACCTTTGATGATTTCCGCACTTTTGTACTTTTTAAGAGATTATCTTAGTTATATTAGTAGGCCCCTCTATTGAAGGTGACGTTACCCACAACCCAGTGGTTTGAGTCAGCAAGGATACAATCCCAAAGGGTCGGAATATTGAAAGATAATTAATTAAGTTATTAATGCGTAATGTGGTAGGCCCCTCTTTTGAAGGTGACGTTACCCTCGGCTAAGTGGTTTAAGTCAGCAGGGATACAATCCCAAGTAGACGGGTTAATGTATTAATAGTAGTTTATATATGAGTGGATCAAGCCACTCGCACCCCCGCCATCCAATACCAGTGGGTATTGAAGGAGGTCCTAGTAAGGTTGACCCAGGTCCTTGCAGGATCTATACACTGAACAAGGCAAGAACCCTACCAAACCATTCCCTTAACCCCCGACCAGGGAGCCAACATATCTCTATATAGACCGTAGATATATGAATGGTGAAAATAGTTTATTTTATTTAGACAGTAAAATAATGCCAAGACACCACAGACAAATGATAAGGAAGTTTCACCTTCAACATAAGAAACTAGTTATTAAAGTCATTAATACAAAACCAAACAAAAAGTGCGAAAAGATTAAAAATCAAAAGTATTACATTAAATGCGTGCCTTCACCAAGTGATGTAAGAGACTTAGGCAAACATGGCCTTTGAATGTTAAGAACTCTTACTATCAATCTTGGATCCCGAGAGTACTACACACCTTCTAAGGTAGATGATGGATGATGGTGGTGGATGTGGGTGTTGTAGTGGCGGTGAAGTGAGAGAGAGGTGGTTTGCCAAGGGATGCATTTGAAGTGAACCAAGCACCCCTATTTATAGCCTGTACAAGCCCGGACACGGCCCTGTTGCATCCACTTTCTCTTTCTTCATTAATTACAATTGTCTGCGTTAGGCTCCACACGCCCCCGTGTTCACTGGGCACGGCCCTGTGTGCAGAAGTGTATCTATACTATCAAGATTTGCAAGTTTCTGCGAATCTTAGCGTTGACCACGCCCGTGTTGAGCTGGGCACGCCCTCGTGCTGGGAATAGAAGCTTCTATTACTTTATCTTTTCTGCAGACATCTGGCCACGCCCCCGTGTCTGCTGGGCACGGGGCCGTGGTCAACCTTCTGATCTCTTGTTTTTTGTAACACCCCGAAAACGGGTTTGGTAATCAAACCACGTTAATACTACAGGACGGGTAAAATACAGTTAGTGGTAAAACTTACCCGGTAAATTTTAGGATTTGAATAAATAAATTTAATATTTAATAAAAAGATGAGAAATATTTTGAGAAAGCAAAGTATGTAAAAGGCCCGAGATTTAACGGGACTTAAAGTAAAACGGGTTGTGAACAAGATAAAGTAACTAGGAAATAAATAACCTAGTACAAGTCTAGTAATTAAATGAAAGGAACAAAATATCAAGTTATAAACCAAACTAAAGTTGAGGGGCTGATTTTGTATAAATGGCCAAAGTTGATTTTAGTAAAAATAAAACAAATCAAACACACACACACATCAGTGTGTGCGTGCGTGGGAGCGACCAGGAGAGGGTAAGAACCCCCCAAACCCTTATTTCATCTAATTTGATCAATTGAAGGGCGAATTGGGCATATAATCACTGCATGAATCAAAAATCTTGATCACCTACACTTGTCTAACACTAGGTAAGTTGCAATTTCAGATTTGGTGATGTTTGATTTTTGGGTAAAGTTTGATTAGTAGAAATTCTTGAATGATTGATTAATGTTTTGATTCAAGGACGTGTGATTAGAGTGTAGGATCATAAACCTAACTGAAATCATGTGAAAAGAGTAATAAATTGTGTGTTAATGTATCTATGTGCCATATCATGAAGTGGGTTTCTATCTAGAATAAGAAACCCCAACATATGGTATGAACTATGTGAGTAATAATCTAGGTTGATTGAACTAGTATGATGGTATGGGCTGTGATGAGCAATGAAGCTTGAATAAGAATGAAATTCTTGGATTTACCAAGGTTTAATCGAATAAAAATGGCTAATTAAGTAGTATGCACATAAGGTGCTCGAAAAAATACCTAAAAGACGTTGATAGACACTAATTGTGGTGTTTGGCAAAGTAACAAGCTTTAGTTATGAGCCGGAGGGTTCAAATGATAATTGGCTTGTATACTTTAGGCAACATAAGCGAGGCGTCGGGAAGTCAAGCCGGTGCGGACGCTAGTTTGAAGGGAAAACTTTGAGGTAAGTGGCTTGTCACCCTGTTACATTTATATAGACAAGCGTAATCTAAATACGTGTAATGTTGATGTAACGAAAAGGGTTGTGTGTGAAACGTTATTGAAGTGATGGAACTCACTCGACAACCAAATGGGTCAAATTGATAGTTAAAATAAAAGTGATTAAAATGAAGGCACCATTTGGTAAAAGTTATAATGGGTCGAACAGTTTAAAAATATTGTTTTTAAGTAATAAGAACCATGGCGCGATCTGGAATAGGTTCAAGGGGCATGATGGTATAAATCTATCATCATACGTTGACGAATGGTCATGTCGACTAAACGGGTCAAATAGAATACCAATACCATTTGACAATAATAACTGACGACTACTTGTTGAGTTTTGTGATAACAGGATATATCATGTGATTGCATTGCTTTAACTAGAAAATTTAAAGCAAAAGGGTATGTATATGGGTCGATGCTATGACCCGAGCCAGGTACGCATATTTAGAGTTTAGTAGAAGTGATACTCTAGTCAAATTTTAGCGAAAGTCCTTCGTTGTAAAGTTAGGGACTAAGGTTAACCAAAACACCCTTGAAGGGTATATTGGGTAAACGACCCATAGGGGTCGTTTAGGAACTTGCTTTAAGATTATGGAACCATTAAATAGGAATAAAAGTTATAGGAATATACATTTGTGGGTCAAATGAACAAAAAAAAATATGGTCAATTGCGTAAAATGACCAACCGATGGGTAAATATGGGATAAGAGGTTAAATATGTTAAATCCAGCACAAAAATAATTGTGGTGGAACATAAGCAGAAATGTAGTTGTGGCATTACGAAGTATTGAAAAGAAAAGAGCTAGTTTTGGGACCAAAATGCATAAAAGATCCCTTAAACGGGTCAAAATAAATTATGCGCGTAACTTGGGTGTTCGTTGCGTATTTCACAAAGGTTAGGAATCCAAGATAGAGATTTAAAGTTAGATATCTTAGTTTATGATTTATGACTAACTAGGAACAAGTTTAGAGGTCCTAAATACAAACAGGTCGAAATATTGATTTTGAACAATAAGCCGAATGCTTAAAGATTTAGAATTTCACTAGTTTAAATGTTGGATTTTACTCCACAAGATGGAGAATCAAATTACGATCATATTGGAAGAAACGGTAGGTCAAACGGA
This sequence comes from Helianthus tuberosus, assembly GCA_030545235.1. NCBI lineage: Eukaryota > Viridiplantae > Streptophyta > Magnoliopsida > Asterales > Asteraceae > Helianthus > Helianthus tuberosus. The sequence continues at coordinate 83,475,364 of CM060449.1, read as the reverse complement.
CAAGCGGATTGAAAGATACGGAAGTTTTCGTGTCAAAAACGGCAAAATGGAAGGTATGATACAGGGGCCACCGTAACTTACGGTGCCCACCGTAAGTTACGGTGGGGCTGAAATCGTTACGGTGATTGCCTCCTGTATTACGGTGGGAAAATTTTTAATTCAGAGGCCACCGTAACTTACGGTGTCCACCGTAAGTTACGGTGGAGGCCAGATTCAAGTATTTGTTTTTGGATCAAGATATCAATGTTGGATTTTTCCTAATTTCCTAGTTGTATTAGTTATTTAATTATCAAAATTAGGGCTGGCAATTGGGTACCTGTTAAGACACGATTAGACCTGTTTGACTGAAAATACACCCTTTGACTTTTTTAATTTTCAAAATAATTAAAATTACAATTTTTGGATCTATCATTTATTCATCTTTGTACATAAAACATAAAACTGTTTTATAAACATGAGGTAGAAAGTAGTTAAACGAGTCGTAATCATGTTTGAAACTTATGTTGTGCGCGCTGTCAGAAACCTGTTAAACCTGCTAAGACACGATTTGCCAGCCTTAATCAAAACTGACTTTTAAGTTGGTTTTGATCACAGGTGCATGTCGAGGGTCCCGGATGAAGATCAAGCATCGAGCAAGAACCGAACACACGTTAAACAAAGCTTCCGCAATGTTGTTTCCCCGTTATTCTAAAACGGCGAATTAAATCACACTATGTTGTTTACTTCCAAGTTTAGAAAAGTTTTAACAAACCCGTATTTTCAGTGTAACTGTGACTGTATTTACAATGATTAAGGATTTAATTATACGAAAAACGTAATATAATAACAAGGGTGTTACAAGTTGGTATCAGAGCCTTGGTTTAAGAGATTCAAGTATGGTGGGGAAAACCATGCTTGGACTTAAACCTGATGCTCTTGACAAAGATTGGTGTTCGGTTCGAGGCTTTATCGCAAATCCGGTAAGTACATGTATGTTAATAATTAGTGTGTTAAGGTGTTGTAAACAACACATAGGGTTATCGTGTAATACACGTTACCCCAATTAAATGATTAAAGTAGTTGACGAAATTTCGTGTGTTGACGCGTATAGTAGAAAAAGCTTTGTATTATAATACGGGAAATTATTGAAGTTGACATTACTAACTCTTGTTAATGTTTTAATTTAAGGACACTCGCGTCTGAAGATGACGAGAGATGAATGAATTGCGGATATGATAATGGAACGGTCCGAGGTACGACAAGAAGAGCGTACTAATCAAGGACCTAAATCGCGTAACAATCGCAAATAAGTAATGGCAAGGAAAGTCCATTAGGGCAAGCATTTATCAGGTGCGCCTTTTAAAGGATTACGTGAATAGCAATATGCAACAAATACTTAGAGATTTAAAGTTGCATATGTAGATTAAAAACTTGGAAAAACCCGAATAGAAAACCTATCCGGGATATTGTTTCCAAGAAAAACAAATAGAGGCATTACCTACATGGGGTGTAATGTGAAAATTATAAAAAGGTCATGTATATCAGGTGTTGATCGCTTACTCTGGCCAAGTAAGTAGTGAACACGTGGTACCATGAACTTCTTATGATGGACACATTTATGTCCGATGTAGTAAGGGTGGGGTGAATGGGACTAACTTAAATGGTACCCAAATGAATCAAATAAGTAAGATGTTTGATAGTAAACGTAAACGTAAGTCGGATGACGGAAGCGTATTACGTAAGAATAACGAGCCCGAGAGAAGGGACAAGGATCAAGTAAAAAGAAAATACAGACCGACCATTAGGAATGCTAAGGCATAGGGATAAAAGTTTGACTGTCACAAGTGATGAAATTCACATGGACAAGTCAAACGAATTGAATAAAGAATAAAGGACTTGATTGAATAAAAGCGATGAATCTCGCTAAGACGAAAAAAAAATTAAAATAACATCTAAAACTATATAAGAATGGTTACTTGAAAATGATTACGGTAAAGATACCCGATAAATGGGTAGGATTTGGAAAGAATGCGTAAACCAAGAGACGGGAACGCGAAATAGAAAGTCAAAAGACTCGGAATATGAGTCATGACTAAAAGACAATGAGAATTTGCAAACATAAATGTTAATAACTACGCTCGACTATTTAAAAGTTGAACGGGTCGAATAAAGAATGGAGTTTGACGTTCACAAGTGATGAAATTTCACACGAACAAGTCAAACGAGATAAATAAGGTATAAAAACTTGGTAGTGCAAGTAAGCACAAACTGAATAATGGAAGCGTGAAACTTTAATGAACCTACATAATGGGTCATAAAGGAATATATATATAGGAAAAACGCAAACTAGCGAAACAAAAATGTTAAAAACACTAAGATAAAGAACCCGGGTATTGGGTCGTAAAGAAGTATAGGTAAGAACCAGGTAACCGTAAGTGTAGGACAAACCGACGTGTAAATGACGTTAGAAGTCATAAAGTCAGAAATATAATTCGAAAGAGAACAAATGTAGCCTTAGACTACGGCCAAGATCAAATGAAACCCAAAAAGCAAAAGTAAACAGTTCTAGGCATAAAAAGGGGTGCCTTGACACCATATATATATATATATACAGTTGAATAAAGACTTGAATAAAAGATGATCTACGGGACTATCATAACCTACAGGATTAAACATAGTGTTAAGGTCTACGGGACCAAGAAGACCCTTGGGTCATAAATAGAAAGAAACAAACTGTTGGGTTTCACCTTAAAAAGGTGGAAATCTAAAGAAATAGCCCACGAGACTAAGTGAAAGAACCTACGGGTCAATAGGAGAAAGCGAGGGAACTTGATATGATTCCTCGCATAAAATGAGAATGGAAGGGAATAAATTATGGGTTGCTAATTTCCTTGATATGAGTAATTGACTTAGTTAAAAAGAAAAACGTTAAACCAAAATTAAGTTTTAGTAAGAAACAACGTTTTAACAAATATGAATATTATAAGATGTAATCAGAAAACGCACAAAAGGTCGGGTTGGTGATGAGATATGCCCGAATGACGGGGTGTGAAGTGACGGCGACTAATCAGTCTAGCCAGTAAAACCTTTCAAAGTCAGAAAAGTGTTACGACTTATACAAATCGCTAGTCGAAATAAAATTAGCTTGAAGTAAACACATTGAAGAATAAATATGATCGAATGATCAAATGAAAACTCGGTCAGATAAGTGAACGGAATACGGAATGCAAGATGAAAGTAATGGCCTATGAGGCTATACATGTAAAAGGCGCATACGCTTTGAAACCAAAAACACATTACCATGCTTTGTGGTAAGATTATGATATGCGAATTGTGCTCAAGTGATCACCGGAACTAAGGTTCAGATGATCTAAACTAATAAAGTACGTGAGAAAGGTTTCAGGGACGAAACCTCTTTAAGGGGGGTAGACTTGTAACACCCCGAAAACGGGTTTGGTAATCAAACCACGTTAATACTACAGGACGGGTAAAACACAGTTAGTGGTAAAACTTACCCGATAAATTTTAGGATTTGAATAAATAAATTTAATATTTAATAAAAAGATGAGAAATACTTTGAGAAAGCAAAGTATGTAAAAGGCCCGAGATTTAACGGGACTTAAAGTAAAACGGGTTGTGAACAAGATAAAGTAACTAGGAAATAAATAACCTAGTACATGTCTTGTAATTAAATGAAAGGAACAAAATATCAAGTTATAAACCAAACTAAAGTTGAGGGGCTGATTTTGTATAAATGGCCAAACTTGATTTTAGTAAAAATAAAACAAATCAAACACACACACACATCAGTGTGTGCGTGCGTGGGAGCGACCAGGAGAGGGGAAGAACCCCCCAAACCCTTATTTCATCTAATTTGATCAATTGAAGGGCGAATTGGGCATATAATCACTGAATGAATCAAAAATCTTGATCACCTACACTTGTCTAACACTAGGTAAGTTGCAATTTCAGATTTGGTGATGTTTGATTTTTGGGTAAAGTTTGATTTGTATAAATTCTTGAATGATTAAGTAACGTTATGATTCAAGGACGTGTGATTAGAGTGTAGGATCATAAACCTAACTGAAATCAAGTGAAAAGAGTAATAAATTGTGTGTTAATGTATCTACGTGCCATATCATGAAGTGGGTTTCTATCTAGAATGAGAAACCCCAACATATGGTATGAACTATGTGAGTTATAATCTAGGTTGATTGAACTAGTATGATGGTATGGGCTGTGATGAGCAATGAAGCTTGAACAAGAATGAAATTCTTGGATTTACCAAGGTTTAATCGAATAAAAATGGCTAATTAAGTAGTATGCACATAAGGTGCTCGACAAAATGCCTAAAAGACGTTGATAGACACTAATTGTGGTGTTTGGCAAAGTAACAAGCTTTAGTTATGAGCCGGAAGGTTCTAATGATAATTGGCTTGTATACTTTAGGCAACATAAGCGAGGCGTCTGGAAGTCAAGCCGGTGCGGACGCTAGTTTGAAGGGAAAACTTTGAGGTAAGTGGCTTGTCACCCTGTTACATTTATATAGACAAGCTTAATCTAAATACATGTAATGTTGATGTAACGAAAAGGGTTGTGTGTGAAACGTTATTGAAGTGATGGAACTCACTTGACAACCAAATGGGTCCAATTGATAGTTAAAATAAAAGTGATTAAAATGAAGACACCATTTGGTAAAAGTTATAATGGGTCGAACAGTTTAAAAATATTGTTTTTAAGTAATAAGAACCATGGCGCGATCCGGAATAGGTTCAAGGGGCATGATGGTATAACTCTATCATCATACGTTGACGAATGGTCATGTCGACTAAACGGGTCAAATAGAATACAAATACCATTTGACAATAATAACTGACGACTACTTGTTGAGTTTTGTGATAACAGGATATATCATGTGATTGCATTGCTTTAACTAGAAAATTTAAAGCAAAAGGGTATGTATATGGGTCGATGCTATGACCCGAGCCAGGTACGCATATTTAGAGTTTAGTAGAAGTGATACTCTAGTCAAATTTTAGCGAAAGTCCTTCGTTGTAAAGTTAGGGACTAAAGTTGACCAAAACACCCTTGAAGGGTATATTGGGCAAACGACCCATAGGGGTCGTTTAGGAACTTGCTTTAAAATTATGGAACCATTAAATAGGAATAAAAGTTATAGGAATATACATTTTTGGGTCAAATGCACAAAAAAAATAAATAAATAAATATGGTCAATTGCGTAAAATGACCAACCGATGGGTAATTCTGGGATAAGAGGTTAAATATGTTAAATCCACCACAAAAATAATTGTGGTGGAACATAAGCAGAAATGTAGTTGTGGCATTACGAAGTATTGAAAAGAAAAGAGCTAGTTTTGGGACCAAAATGCATAAAAGATCCCTTAAACGGGTCAAAATAAATTATGCGCGTAACTTGGGTGTTCGTTGCGTATTTCACAAAGGTTAGGAATCCAAGATAGAGATTTAAAGTTAGATATCTTAGTTTATGATTTATGACTAACTAGGAACAAGTTTAGAGGTCCTATATACAAACGGGTCGAAATATTGATTTTGAACAATAAGCCGAATGCTTAAAGATTTAGAATTTCATTAGTTTAAATGTTGGATTTTACTCCACAAGATGGAGAATAAAATTACGATCATATTGGAAGAAACGGTAGGTCAAACGGACAAGCGGATTGAAAGATACGGAAGTTTTCGTGTCAAAAACGGCAAAATAGAAAGGTATGATACAGGGGCCACCGTAACTTACGGTGCCCACCGTAAGTTACGGTGGGGCTGAAATCGTTACGGTGATTGCGTCCTGTATTATGGTGGGAAAATTTTTAATTCAGAGGCCACCGTAACTTACGGTGTCCACCGTAAGTTACGGTGGAGGCCAGATTCAAGTATTTGTTTTTGGATCAAGATATCAATGTTGGATTTTTCCTAATTTCCTTGTTGTATTAGTTATTTAATTATCAAAACTGACTTTTAAGTTGGTTTTGATCACAGGTGAATGTCGAGGGTCCCAGATGAAGATCAAGCATCGAGCAAGAACCGAACACACGTTAAACAAAGCTTCCGCAATGTTGTTTCGCCGTTATTCTAAAACGCCGAATTAAATCACACTATGTTGTTTGCTTCCAAGTTTAGAAAAGTTTTAACAAACCCGTATTTTCAGTGTAACTGTGACTGTATTTACAATGATTAAGGATTTAATTATACGAAAAACGTAATATAATAACAAGGGTGTTACATTTTTGCTTGGGAAGATACTGTCGAGGGGTCGGGCATGCCACGTTTATTCCTTTTCTTTGTATTTATGTTAGATTTTGCTGCATTTTTGTTCCTTATGTTCATTTAAGCTCATTTGGTCCTTAAAATACAAAAGGAAGACAAAAGCACACTTTTCCAACATTAGTACTAAAAAAGGGTTAGTTTTATGCCTCATTTGTGTAACACCCCGAAAATATAAAACGTTATATAAGAATTCTAGAGTGTATAATAAACAAGAATAAGCTAACTAGGATAAATAACCCAGTTAGTTAGGATTCTTGTAGTAACACACGAACGAGTTAAAAAGGCCAAAGATATAAATTAAATAAGAGTGGAGGGGCCTAGGTTGTCAAAATTGAAACTTATATTACTAATGTTTAGTAAAATAAAAACCAAACACCCCATTTTGAGGTCCTGGTTCGATCAAAGGCAGGAGAGGGCGACCCCCCCACTCTCAAAACCCTAACATTCACTAATCTCTCAAATTGAAGGCTCAAACCAAGTTAAAATTGAAATGTGAACATAGATTCGTGATCACCTCATCAAGGGGATCATAAGGTATGTCAAATTAGGTTGTTTTGATTCAACCCAAATTTCATGCATGTGATTGAAATCGAGTGTTGAGCTTAATTATGTGTTGTAAACATGAAATTGGAAGTGATATAAGGTTTAGGGACAAACCCTAGATGATTTCTTGTCAAAATCTAGCATGATAATTGTAAGGGTCAAAATCACCATAGTGGGTGGTTAATAAGTTAGTAGAACTTGATAAACACTAGGATTAAGACCCTTGTTCTAGTGTAAACTGAAATTACGAGATAATCTCTAAATTATTGATGTTAAAATATGTGTATATTGTATAATTGAAGTTAATTTGGGTGATAATTTCAAGTCATGAACTTGGTTTAGATCATGTAGAAATCTGATCCGCTAGGTGTTTGATAAAACGCCTAAATGAGGGTTAAATGTTAAAAGTTGGGTGAAAACGCAGATTTGACTATGTTAAGAAATAATGCGTTAAAGCTTATGAAAGAGTTCTAAACTTGTTATGAATTGAACTCTTTAGGCAAGGAATCCGGAACGTCAAGCGGACACGCCGGAGGGGATACGCGTGGAAAAGGTGTGCTTTGAAGGTACGTAACCACGGTTTTGTTACGTTATGTTTGTTATGTATTTTTACTAATAGACTTGAATTTAGAATAGAGTATGAATTTGGATGTCTAGTTGAAGTCACGAAGATCACTAGATAAGTAAATGGGTTAAATGTTAGTTAGAACAAGTTTGGTATGTTGTAAAATGGTGGTTCCCATTAAACAACCGAACGGGTCAAACAATGGTCGAATTTTGTAGTGTTGAAGTGATTAAAACATCACTCATTAAAATTGAGTTATAAAAACGTAATCCATGGAATGGACGTGATACGCTAAGATTGACAAGCCCGGGAATGGGTAATTATGGTTAGAAACCAATGTCGATGAATTACGCAAGTATGTAACTTGACCCGTTACATTAAACGAATTGTTGTTAAATTATGCGAAGTCTCATTGTAGGATAGTTATGTGTTGATTGTAGCGACCATGATCGTTACTTGATTTAATAGGCTTAGAGTGATAAGGAAACGTTTGGTAGTCATCATATTGGAGGAATTCCACAAGATGAGCCAACGGGTCGATTAGTAGTGTAAATTGTTGTCTTAGTGTTTTAATTAGTTAGCAATAGCGATGACAATCACAAGAGCCTTAAGCCATGAGATTGGTAAAGAAATGCGGGTGAAGATAAGCCCCGGATGTTGGGTATAAGGTACCATAGGCTTACTAGTTAAATGGTAGCAAATTAAGTTAAGATAGAATGGGTCGAATAAATGCATAGTGACATTTAGTCGTTCGGTCCGCAAGTTAAATTTTCGGTATCAAAATTGTAATAGATACGTTGGTAATGAATTTACAGACGTTTAGGAAAAAGAATCACTTAAAATGGACTTACGAGTCGAAAGATATGCTCGTTTGAAGTTAAAAATCTGAATTTCCGGAGCTTGCAAAAAATGCAGGTCAAAAACCTGCATCTGCTGGAAAATTGATTTCCCCGCGCCACGCGACAGGATCTCATGATCCTGCTGCGACACGCGGCAGGGTAACTTCTGAAATTTATTTTGTTTTCTCATGTTTTGTTGCTAGAACTTGTTGATATCATTCAATTTGTTGTCAAAACTAACAATTTGATTGGTTTTGACTTTAGGTGATAATGGAAATCTTACGGATGGCGGTCAAGCAAGTAGTTGAAGAACCGAACACAAACTTTTGAGCTTCCGCGTTACCTTAACCTTGATAAACAATGTTTTGGGGATGTAAACATTTTGTTAAACAAATTATAAAAATTTGGATTAGTCGGTAGTTGACTAATGTTTGGGAACTTATTCCTTAATTTAGACGTTATTTAGTTTAAATCATATAAATCTTCATGAAATTCTGGTGGTAAATAAACGGGTGTTACAAGTTGGTATCAAAGCTTAAGGATGTCAACAAAGTGTTCGGTTCAAGCTTGATCGATCGTCCGGTAATGATTAATTATTTATTTTAGTAGATTTTATTATATGTGAGAAAATGAGAGGTAAATTGGCATGCATGGGAAGAGCGTGTTAACACACTCAAACCCGGAAAGCGCACTAAATGAGAACGGTTAAAGCAAGTTATGAACTTGGCTAAACCAAAGCAAATAAGGTATATGTTATAGATGAAATGTTTAACAATTAGTATAAACATTTCAGTTTCAAGATGACGGAAATATGGGAGGAGTGTATAAATACGCTCGAACCCGGAAAAATATACTAAGCAAGAAAGGTAAGGCAAGATATATACTTGACCAAACCGAAAGAGAATAACACAATACTTATGATTAAGTGAGAATGATATAAATTTCCGTATAATAAGATGGAAATGAATTAAATAATTATTAATCAACCATTATGGATGTTTCAGTTAAAGAAATGTCTGGAGTAACTAGAGATGATTCGACATCTCAATTGACTGAACAAATGAAAGCTAAGATTTCCGAGGCAGTCGGAAAAGCTGTAGAAAATAGTCTATCACAGTATATTGATAGATTACAAACCACAATCGTGCCGGTGGTGGACGATATGATGGCTGGATTGAAAGACAGCATATTACAAGAAATAGAAGAAAGGAGGGTGTTGGATATGAATCCAAGTTCCGTAAAGAAATCCAAGTCTAATAAAGCTCCCAAGAAAGGAGTTACAAAAAGTGTGTTACATCAATGTAAAAATTGTAAAAAAATTCACAAGGGCACATGTGGTAAGCCAAGACATAAGAAGTCTAAATGTCCAGAGGGGCTTGGAACCAAGCACACAACCAACATAAAGTCTGATGCCCAGAAATCAAGGACAAAGTTGTTTTATATAACAGCCACAGAGGCTAAAGCTGAACCTGATGTCGTTTCAGGTATACTCTTGTAAATTAAATTTCAGCATAGATTTTTAATTATTACGAGTGCAAATAAATCGTTTGTTTTATATCGATTTATTCAACATCCTACATTAGTGTTAACGAAATTACCTAAGCTATAGAGATAGGTAATAATAAAAGTTCTATTGTTTATAAGAGGTGCTGAAACTGTACGTTGAGCATCGAGGTAAAAGTAATCTCGATAGATATTGCAATGGGAAGGAGTGCGTGTACACTCAAACTCGGGAAATTAATGAAGTGAGTAAATTTTGTGTTGGGAAGGAGTGTAATTACACTCGAACCCGGAAATTGCAATAATAATAAATGGCGAAGACAAGGTTATAGATTTGGCCGAACTAAATAAGACGCGTAGGAGCGTCATTTACATCAGCAAACGATGTGGATAAACTTCATGCAACGATAAACAATAATAAAATTTAATGAATTAATTTTGTTATTGTTTCAATAGGATTAAGGTTAAAGATGAGAAATTAAGACTCGGACCGAGAATATCCGCGAAAAAGAAGTTAAATGTATGATACGTATTATTCGCTACTATGAATAATAAAGTATCAATAAATGCAAATTTAGAAACTTGGGTATGGGTAACCATCCAAGTAATATATTATTAATCAAATCCTCATAAGGAAGAACGATGATCGCAGTAATGGATGTCATTAGGTAAAAGCCTAGTAAAATAAACTTTATGAAAGTGTTAGAATAAGAACGGGTAAACCCCAAAAGTCGTATTACCATAATAGTAGTTTTACCAGATAAGACTTAAGAAATGGGCTTTCGGAACATTAGTAAAAGAAACAGACCTAAGGGTCGCTAACAACAGAAAGGTGGTGTTCGGATCGAATAAGCAAAATGCTTGATAATAAAGGTAAAAGGAAACCGGATGACGGGAGCGTGTTACATTAAGGTAATAAGCCCAAGGGAAGGGATAAGAATCAAGGTAAATAAAAATATAAACCAATGAACAAGAATGTTAGGGAATAAGGGTAAAGTTTGACTATCATAAGCGATGAAGTACACACGAACAAGTCAAACAAGACGAATGAAAGAATAAAAGACTTGGAGGAATAAGGGCGATGGAATGCGCTAATACTACTGAATAAATCGAAAAGAAGTCTTAATGCATGCCGGAATGGCTGCTTTGATAAGGAATTCGGTAAAATACCCGATTGATGGGTAGGAATATGGATATATACGTAAACCAAGGGAAAGTGTCGCAGATTAAAAGTCAAAAGACTTGGATTAAGAGTTAGGACTAAAGGACAATAAAATATCGCAAAAACAAAAATTTTGATAGTTAAGTTCAACTATTTTAATACTGGACGGACCGAATAAAGTATAATACTTGATATTCCAAGTAAGCGCAACCCGAATAATGAAAGTGCGAAATATTACTGAACCAATGAAACCGAAGTATTAAAAAAAACATTAAGATAAAGAACCCGGGTAACAGGTTGAAAGGAAGTAGGGGCATAAACCAAATAACGGAATGAGTGGGATAAACCGACGCGAAAACGACGTAAGAAGTCATAGAGTCGGAAAGATAATCCGAAAGAAAATGAGTGTAGCCTTAGACTACGGTCAAGGTCAGATGAGTTTCAAAAGCGAAAATAAATTATTCTAAACATAAAAAGGGGGGGGTGCCTTGACGCCTTATGTATATACATATATAATTAAATAAAGATACGAGTAGAGGATGATCTATGGGATCGCTATAACCTTCGGGTTATAAACAATATAAAGGTCTACGGGGCCAAAATGACCCTCGATTCACATATAAAAAGAAACAAACCATAGGGTCTCATCTTGAAAAGGGGAAGATCTAATAAAATAGCCTACGAGGCAAAGTGAGGGAACCTACGGGTCACTTGGGGTTAAGCATGGGGACTGGTTACAATTCCCCGCGCAATGTAATAGCGGAAAAGAATAAATTCCTGTCGTCAATTCCTGAATATGAGTAATTGACACAAGTTAAAGAGATAGACGTTAAACTAAAATTCAGTTTTAGTAAGAAGTGGCGTTTAACAAATATGAATATTATAGAGAAATTAGAAAATAGTTAATATTGAAGAACATAGGCCTCCACACCGATAGGTGTGAGACGCTATGTCCGAGAGAAGATTCTTGATAATGAAAAGCTTATAAAAACTTAAACAAGACGTGATGCGATGCGATCACAGTCACAAGAATGATATAGAAATACAAGATATAATCATGTCGTAACGTGAGTTACGGGATAGGAGATCATGAACTCATGTAAGGCCGAATGCGGCAATGTGGAAGACACGAATAACGGAGTGTGGAATGACAGTGATTAATCAATCTAGCCGACAAGACCTTCCAGAGTCAAAATAGTGACGTGACTTATACAAAACACTTGCCAGTATAAGACTAGTATGGGGCGAACATGTTAATGAACTCATACTATCGAGAAGTAAATTGACAACCCGGTCAAAAGGGTGACAAGGATAGGAAATAAGTGATAAAAGGTTACGGTCCAATTGGACATGTGCCTAAAAGGCGCACATGTCAATACGAATAAAAACCTTATGCCGGTAAAGAAAGAATGCCTTGGAAAACGAGACAAAGATAGTTAGGTCTAAACCAAAGAACTACTTAAAGGAGGTTTCGGGGGCGAAACCCTTTTAAGGGGGGTGGACTTGTAACACCAAGAAAATATAAAACGTTATATAAGAATTATAGAGTGTATAATAAACAAGAATAAGCTAACTAGGATAAATAACCCAGTTAGTTAGGATTCTTGTAGTAACACACGAACGAGTTAAAAAGGCCAAAGATATAAATTAAATAAGAGTGGAGGTGCCTAGGTTGTCAAAATTGAAACTTATATTACTAATGTTTAGTAAAATAAAAACCAAACACCCCATTTTGAGGTCCTGGTTCGATCAAAGGCAGGAGAGGGCGACCCCCCCCCCCCCACTCTCAAAACCCTAACATTCACTAATCTCTCAAATTGAAGGCTCAAACCAAGTTAAAATTGAAATCTGAACATAGATTCGTGATCACCTCGTCAAGGGGATCATAAGGTATGTCAAATTAGGTTGTTTTGATTCAACCTAAATTTCTTGCATGTGATTGAAATCGAGTGTTGAGCTTAATTATGTGTTGTAAACATGAAATTGGAAGTGATATAAGGTTTAGGGACAAACCCTAGATGATTTCTTGTCAAAATCTTGCATGATAATTGTAAGGGTCAAAATCACCATAGTGGGTGGTTAATAAGTTAGTAGAACTTGATAAACACTAGGATTGAGACCCTTGTTCTAGTGTAAACTGAAATTATGAGATAATCTCTAAATTATTGATGTTAAAATATGTGTATATTGTCTAATTGAAGTTAATTTGGGTGATAATTTCAAGTCATGAGCTTGGTTTAGATCATGTAGAAATCTGATCCGCTAGGTGTTTGATAAAACGCCTAATTGAGGGTTAAATGTTAAAAGTTGGGTGAAAACGCAGATTTGACTAAGTTAAGAAATAATGCATTAAAGCTTATGAAAGAGTTCTAAACTTGTTATGAATTGAACTCTTTAGGCAAGGAATCCGAAACGTCAAGCGGACACGCCGGAGGGGATACGCGTGGAAAAGGTGTGCTTTGAAGGTACGTAACCACGGTTTTGTTACGTTATGTTTGTTATGTATTTTTACTAATAGACTTGAATTTAGAATAGAGTATGAATTTGGATGTCTAGTTGAAGTCACGAAGATCACTAGATAAGTAAATGGGTTAAGTGTTAGTTAGAACAAGTTTGGTATGTTGTAAATGGTGGTTCCCATTAAACAACCAAACGGGTCAAATAATGGTCGAATTTTGTAGTGTTGAAGTGTTTAAAACATCACTCATTAAACTTGAGTTATAAAAACGTAATCCATGGAATGGACGTGATACGCTAAGATTGACAAGCCTGGGAATGGGTAATTATGGTTAGAAACCAATGTCGATGAATTACGCAAGTATGTAACTTGACCCATTACATTAAACGAATTGTTGTTAAATTATGCGAAGTCTCATTGTAGGATAGTTATGTGTTGATTGTAGCAACCATGATCGTTACTTGATTTAATAGGCTTAGAGTGATAAGGAAACGTTTGGTAGTCATCATATTGGAGGAATTCCACAAGATGAGCCAACGGGTCGATTAGTAGTGTAAATTGTTGTCTTAGTGTTTTAATTAGTTAGCAATAGCGATGACAATCACAAGAGCATTAAGCCATGAGATTGGTAAAGAAATGCGGATGAAGATAAGCCCCGGATGTTGGGTATAAGGTACCATAGGCTTACTAGTTAAATGGTAGCAAATTAAGTGAAGATAGAATGGGTCGAATAAATGCATAGTGACATTTAGTCGTTCTGTCCGCAAGTTAAATTTTTGGTATCAAAGTTGTAATAGATACGTTGGTAATGAATTTACAGACGTTTAGGAAAAAAAATCACTTAAAATGGACTTACAAGTCGAAAGATATGCTCGTTTGAAGTTAAAAATCTGAATTTCCGGAGCTGGCAGCAAATGCAGGTCAAAAACCTGCATTTGCTGGAAAATTGATTTCCCCGCGCCACGCGATAGTATCTCATGATCCTGCCGCGACACGCGACAGCTGCCGCGGCACGCGACAGGATGATGTGAACCTGCCGCCAGGGTAACTTCTGAAATTTATTTTGTTTTCTCGTGTTTTGTTGCTAGAACTTGTTGATATGATTCAATTTGTTGTCAAAACTAACAATTTGATTGGTTTTGACTTTAGGTGATAATGGAAATCTTACGGATGGCGGTCAAGCAAGTAGTTGAAGAACCGAACACAAACTTTTGAGCTTCCGCGTTATCTTAACCTTGATAAACAATGTTTTGGGGATGTAAACATTTTGTTAAACAAATTATAAAAAATTGGATTAGTCGGTAGTTGACTAATGTTTGGGAACTTATTCCTTAATTTAGACGTTATTTAGTTTAAATCATATAAATCTTCATGAAATTCTGGTGGTAAATAAACGGGTGTTACAATTTGATGTAATTTATATGTTGCATTTTACACCAACACCAACACCCACCACCATCATCCATCATCCATCTATAGAGTGTGTAGTAGTCTCGGGATCCAAGATTGATTGCAAGGGTTCTTGCCAATCAAAGGCCATGTTTGGTTAAGCCTCTTACATCACTTGGTGAAGACAAGTCTTTTATGTATTACTTTTGATTTTTAATCTTTCGGCACTTTTTATTTGGATTTGTATTTATGACTTTATTAACTAGTTTCTTATGTTGAAGGTGAATTTTCTTTATCATTTATCAGTGGTGTCTTGAGATTACTTTACTGACTATATAAAGTAAAAGATTGCATCATTCATGTCTTTACGGTCTATATAAAGGCATGTTGACTACCTGGTCGGGGGTTAAGGGAATGGTTCAAGTGTATAGATCCTGCAAGGACCTGGTTCAAGCTTTCTAGGACCTCCTTCAATACCCACTGGTATTGGATGGCGGGGGTGCGAATAGCTTGAACCCCTCATATGTAAACTACTATTAATACTTTCAACCGGCTTCTTGGGATTGTATTCTTGCTGACTCAAACCACTTAGCCGAGGGTAACATCACCTTCAAAAGAGGGGCCTGCCAATTTTCGCTTTAATAACTTAGTTAATTATCTTTCAATATTCCGACCCTATGGGATTGTATCCCTGCTGACTCAAACCACTAGGTTGAGGGTAACGTCACCTTCAAAAGAGGGGACTACTACTATAACTAAGATAATCTCTTAAAAAGTCCGAAAGTGCGAAAATCATCAAAGGATACAGTAAAGGACGAGTCGGATCCAAGTGATTCTATCTTGTCTATCTGTTTTTATTTTATTTATCTTTTCATTTTTAGTTTTATTTCCAAGTTTCAAAACTTTTCCCAAAAGATTTAGATTGATTAGACGTTGAGGATAAACCGGTACTAAAAGCTCTTGTTTCCTTGGACGACCTCGGTATCTTACCAATGCTATACTACGCTCACGATGGGTGCACTTGCCCAAGTGTGTGTTTAGTGTTAGTAGAATATCGTGTTTTATAAATTTAAAACTTGACTAATGTGTAAAATGGGCTTAAAATATCAATAAAAACATATCGTGCTTTGTACACACCAAGGGGTCAATGTTGTTGGAACTGGTGATATTGGCCAGAGTTTGGGACTATTGATGGGACCAACCTTGTAGGCATATGTCACACCCTGACTTTTGCGGAAGTGTGTTACGTGTGACTTGCTTAATATCATTGCATTCAACCATAACAAACAACTATATGATAGAAACCATGATGTTCATCCATTAAAGAGTTTCAAAAATAATACAACCAACATTGTTTAACACGAAACCAAGACATCAAGTTCATAATACAAACCATCCAATTTATTAAAGTTCCATAAAGCACTTGACACAAAAGACACTAGTAAAACGAGGCTTTGAACCATGTATCCTATCAAGGATATAATACACGAGTCATACCCTCCAACGCTGGATGACATCGTTTATTGTAGACACAACTTGAAAACCTTCAATGCCCGCCAGATCCATTCTCAATTTCCTGAAATACATGTAGTTTGAAAACATCAACAAAAGTTGAGCGAGTTCATGTGTTTTGTATGTGAGCTTGTAATAAACTTTGTAACCACAGTATGTATGTATTTGTAATCTGGTATGAAAGCGTCTATGAACAGATCAATTAATGATTTGCAAGATCATTAATGTGTGTGTAACGGTGTAGGAAGGCTCAATCCTTTACGTATTTCGTACCGGGCCTCCCGGCTGGAACGACATAGTCACCACATGCGGCCAACTCGCGGACCCATGGGTGGGGCTCGCAACACCCAAATAGATATATCACTCATGCCCCTGGGTCCTTAAACAAGGATTAATGGTCTCAAGTTAACGCCTACTCATTCACATGATCTAACAGTTCATTCCTTAGCTAACCATACCATTTGTAATCATTGTATCATTTGTAACATGTATTTCACCCCCGAAGTTATAAAACTGAAAGCAGTTAAAAGAAAAGGGGGACATGAACACGCAATCTTGCGTTCAGCATACAGGTGCAACTCAAAGCTTCTTCTTGATCGCACGACTACCTACACACGTGCTATGGTTTATTAGACGGATAGGTCGTGCCTTGACTTAATTGTTTTGACTTAGTATCTTTGAGTTACGTTTCTTGGTGTCATAGATATTATTCCAAAGTATATAATTATTTGTTAGAATAACAATTTTTCCTTGGCAAAAATATTTATATTTAAATTTAAACCTCAAAAATAATATATTTCAAGTTTAACTTAGAAAATATTTATAAATCCATTTTTCACCCCAAAAATAATATATTCTCAATTTATTTAAGAAAAATACATATTTCCGCCAAAAATATTATATTTTCTAATCGTTCAAGAAAACACATAAGTTTTTCTTTACTCAAAATAATATATTTTCTTTTTGACAAAAATATGGTATATTTTTGTAACACTTGTGAAAATTATAATTTCCGTTTCTTTGGTTTCCAAAATACTTTTTAACTTATTTGTCAAAATATATATATGAATTTAATTCCGGAATATTTATATAATCTATATTCCTTGTTCGGTTTGTCCAATTTTTTGGTATAAATTATATATTTGTTTTCTTGGAATTTTTGTAATATTTTGTATTATAATTCTTGGTATTTTTGGTAAGTTATATTATTTCAAGTCCTAAAATAATATAACTAATACACATAATATACAAGTAATCACACAAATTGTGACATCTAAGTATATATTTTCCTAAATACATATTTAGTCACTTTTATTTATCAAAAACGAATCTCCAATATTTGTAATTTTTGTAACAAAACCTATGGCAAATTTTATGTGAAAAATCATGGTTAAAATTTACTCATAACCACTTATTTTAAAATATTTTCTTAAGTGCTTAAATTCTAGAAAAATTTTGCCATAGTTTCCCCTTAAAAATAGAGGTTTCCATGCTTTCAAAGCATATCATTTTCTTTTAAAATCATCACAAATCAACAACAATTCAATCAATACTTACCAAGTGCCAAAATCATGCATTTTAAATTACAACATGAACTTGAAATTTTGTAAAAACTTGTAGTAACTTACCATGTTAATTAGTAGGCTTAGTTACCCTTTAAAATTTGGTTATTTATTTATAAACCACATTCTTGAAGATTTTAGACTTTCACAACTTGTAAAATGATTTTTCTAAAAATCATTCTTTTGAATTTTTCTTGTTAACAACATATTCTTACACTTGATTTAACACTAAAAATGTGATTAGTTTCTTTAAAACTCATGTTTATGTAAATCTTGTAAATAAACTTCGTTTCGTGAGAAAACTAGTTTTGAAATCATCCATCTACAAGATTTATATTATGTTTTGATCATCATTATTCATAAAAACATCTTCATATTTCAAGTTCATGTTTACATAAAGGATGACCACTTTGATTTCTTACACGATCATCCTCTCACTTGCTAGATCATGTGTTTAATCACAATCTAGCAAGTTTCATATGATGTTCAACATCATAAACACTAATAATCAACAATCAAGAAGCATACATACACTAAAATAACAATGATTTCTTATGATTTAGAGCTTTATGTTAAGAGTTATGTTCTTAATCTTTGATGTTCTTCATATTTAGTCTTTTACATAACCTTTAACCAACATAACAAGAAGTAAAATGAGATTAGGGGAGTCTTACTACTAGCAAAAGGCTAGAGAAGAGATCAAGGTTGAAGATGATGATAAACTAGGTGGTTAAAAGCTCTTGAGAGAGGTCCTTCAAGCTACAATGGCACCAAGCTTCTTATCCTAGCTCCTTACACCTTTGTATCACTAGAGATTGGATGAACAAGACTTGAAGATGATGGTGATGGTGGTGGTGGCTCACGGCCGTGACAAGGGAAGAGGGGGAGAGAAATGAAAGTGGTCTTGAGTTTGTGAAATGAAGTTATGAACTTACTAGAGGTTTATAACAAGAATTCTCCAACCTGTTTTTACCTAAAGGTCAATGTGTTTCTAAAGTTTGTATCAAGATCAATTAAACAAATCAAATAAAATCAAGGGTGGGCCACACCCTTGTGACCGTAAATATGAGGGGGGTATTGGTTGGCTTGAAATGGTTAGTTAGGATAATTAGTTAAAATCTAAGTGTTTAGTTAGTGTTATAAGTTGTTATGTAGTTATCTGATGTGTTACGATGTTCGCGGACCATAACTAGATCGAAAATGATAAAACAATGTTTCTAGTGAAAATTTGGTGTTTCAGGTATTGTCCGGTTGTTCGGTTGGTTACCGGTTCGTTAAGGTGCTAAATTACGCAGTTTAGTGTGCTTTATGTTGCCTTTTGTGACAGTTTTGATTCCAGACACCTAGGAAGGTATTCTGGACCATTAAACCATAATTTTGCTTAATATTAAGTTGTTTAAATGCTGATTTTTGCTGGAAATTGCAGAATTCTGCAGTTTGGGTAAGTTTTAGGCACTTTTCGGCACTTAAACTATCTCTAGGAAGGCAGTTTTATGATCCTTACTTTCCTACACACTATACTAGTGTAACTTTTGGTTTCTGGCTCATTCGGTGTCTCAATACCATGTCTGTCTGAGTACTGAATTCCCGTCAATACTTCTAGTTTGTCTGATAACTGTGCTAGCTTTGTTTCGTGCATCATTTGAATCATAAGCTGTTGCATGCAGTAATGATATGAAATCATGCAATATGTGATGCACTTGTATGTATATGACAATAATCAGAAAACATTCATGTCATAAATTTAAATCAACACAGTCATTAAGCCACAAATTACTGTTTAATTTATGTACGGATACATGGAAATTTGACAATTGTGACATTCTCCCCCCGTTAAGAAAATTTCGTCCCAAAATTTTAAGCTGCGCTATTGGTTGCAGGGAAGTTAGGGAACTAATGCGGATACTTTGCTTTCATACGATCTTCACGCTCCCAAGTAAACTATGGGCCGTGACGTGAGTTCCAACGAACCCTGACAAGCTTAACACTACTCCTCCGAGTCTTGTTAACTTTCCAATCTATAACCTCAACGGGTTCTTAAGTGAAGTGGAAAGTGTCGTCAACATGCACTTCATCCGCAGGGATGCTAACTGTCTCTTAAGTTGGACTTTTCTTCAAGTTAGATACATGAAATGTATCATGAACACCGTTTAGTTCCTCTGGTAATTCCAACTTGTATGCGACGGTACCAACCCTTTCCAATATTCTGAATTGCCCAATGTAACGGGGGTTTAACTTGCCATGTTTCCCAAATCGTGCTACACCTTTCCAAGGTGAGACTTTTAACAAAACCATATCTCTTACTTCGAATTCCAAGGGTTTTCATCTTTGATCCGCGTAACTCTTCTGTCGATCTCGAGCCACCTTGATGCGCTCTCGGATCTGTATGATCTTATCAGTTGTTTCTTGGACCAGTTCGGGGCCAACCATCTGTCTGTCTCCAGCATTTGCCCAACATAACGGCGAACGGCACTTACAGCCATAGAGAGCTTCGAACGGTGTGGCTTGAATACTTGTATGGTAGCTGTTGTTATAGGAAGACTCAACCAGAGGTAGATGAGTATCCCAACTGCCACCCAAATCCGTTACACAAGCGCGAAGCATATCTTCTAACGTTTGAATAGTTCTTTCGCTCTGTCCGTCAGTCTGCGGGTGAACAGCCGTACTTAGATTCAACTGAGAACCAAAAGCTTCTTGAAAGGATTGCCAAATCCTTGACACAAACCATCCATCTATATCCGATATTATCGAGATAGGCACTCCATGACGTGCTACTATCTCCCTGAGGTAAAGCTCAGTTAGCTTCCCTGTGCTATCTTTCTCTCGAATAGGTAAGAAGTGCGCAGACTTGGTCAACCGATCTACTATTACCCATATCATATCATGTCCTCTAGGGGTTCTAGGTAGCTTTGTTATGAAGTCCATAGAGATATGTTCCCACTTCCACATGGGTATTTCAGGCTGTTGCAGAAGTCCTGAGGGTTTCTGATACTCGGCCTTAACCTTAGCACAGGTTAGGCACTTTCCAACGTAGATGGCAACATCACTCTTGAGTCTTGGCCACAAATAATAATCCTTCAGATCTTGGTACATCTTGTCCGATCCTGGATGGATCGAGTACCTCGATTTATGAGCTTCATCAAAAATAGCCTCTCTAATACCACCATAAAGCGTAACCCATATACGTCCCATGAAATACAAGGTTCCTTCCTCGTTGGGCATCAACTTCTTCTCCATTCCTTGGAGGTATTCGGCCTTAAGATTCTCCTTCTTAAGAGCTTCTCGTTATGCAGCACGTATACGTGAAGTGAGATGCGTTTGAATAATCATTTCTAAAGCCCGAACCCTTATGGACTTAATCCTTTACTTTCGGCTTAAGGCGTCTGCTACCACATTCGCCTTTCTAGGATGATACTTGATCTCGTAGTCATAATCATTTAGCAACTCAACCCAACTTGGCTGTCTCATATTAAGCTCTTTCTGATCAAATATGTGCTGAAGGCTCTTGTGATCCGTGAAAATAGTACATCGAGTACCATATTGATAATGTCGCCAGATCTTCAAAGAAAACACCACTTCGCCTAGTTCCAAATCATGAGTGGTATAGTTCTTCTCATGGACCTTCAGTTGGCGTGAAGCATACGCGATAACCTTTTGGTGTTGCATGAGCACGCAACCCAAACCCTGACGCGAAGCGTCTCAATATACCACAAAGTCTTCCGTACCTCGGGTATAGATAATATCGGTGCATCGCATAGCTTATTCTTGAGCAGCTGAAAGGCTTCTTCTTGCTTGTCTCCCCATTCGTATTTCTTATCCTTCTGAGTAAGGGAGGTCAGCGGTTGAGATATCTTGGAGAAATTCTCAATGAACCTGCGATAATAGCCTGCTAAACCCAAAAACTGTCGGATCTCGGTCGGTGTCTTTGGAGTTTCCCAGTTCTTGATTGCATCGATCTTTGTGGGATCCACATAAATACCATTTTCGTTTACCACGTGACCGAGGAACTGTACTTCGCGAATCCAAAATTCGCACTTTGAAAACTTAGTGTAGAGCTTTTCCTTCTTTAGCAGCTCTAGAATGGCTCTGAGGTGTTGTTCATGATCTTCATTCATTCGCGAGTAAATCAAAATATCATCGATAAGCACGATCACAAATTTATCGAGATATGGCTTGCACACTCGGTTCATCAAGTCCATAAACACTGCCAGCGTATTGGTTAATCCGAACGGTATCACTAGGAACTTGTAATGTCCATAACGAGTTCTGAATGCGGTCTTCGGTATACTTTCCTCCTGAATCCGCAGCTGTTGATAACCCGATCGAAGATCAATCTTGGAATAGTAGCTTGATCCTTACAGTTGGTCGAATAAATCATCAATCCTCGGCAAGGGATACCGATTCTTGATGGTTAACTTGTTCAGCTCCCTGTAATCGATACACATTCGAAAGCTACCATCCTTCTTCTTGACAAACAGCACTGGAGCTCCCCAAGGCGAGAAGCTCGGCCTTATGAATCCCTTGTCTAGTAACTCCTGAAACTGCATGGATAACTCTTGCATCTCTGAAGGCGCAAGTCGATAAGGTGCCTTGGCCACAGGCGCGGCGCTTGGAACCAAGTCAATGTGGAATTCGACTTGTCGTTGAGCAGGTAATCCTGGCAAGTCTTCGGGGAAGACCTCAGGATATTCCCTTACCATAGGGATATCTTCGAGCTTCGGCTCTTCGGCTTCCTTATCCACAACATGAGCTAAGAAGGCAACGCATCCTTTACGCAGACACTTCTGCGCTTTCAAACAACTAATAATCCGTAAAGCGTATCATGCTTCTCTCCGTGAATCACGATCGCCTCTTCATTCTCCATTGGAATGCGAATTATCTTTTCATGGCACACAATCTCTACATGGTTGCTAGACAACCAATCCATCCCAACTATGACATCGAAGCTTCCCAAATCAACCGGCAGAAAGTCTATCGAAAACTCACGCTCTCCAAGCTCTATAACACAACCTCTAATCACCTCATTAGCTTCTACTAGCTTTCCATTAGCCAGTTCTATCGAGTACGGGATGTCTAACTTACTTACAACTAAGCCAAGTATATTCTTAAGGTCTAGAGATACGAAGCTAAAATCGTCACCAGTATCAAACAGCACAGATGCATAATGTTGATTAATAGGGAACGTACCAGTAACCACATTTGGATCCTGGCGTGCTTCCCTAGCTCCAATTGTGAACACCCCTCCACGTGCCTGATTATTCTTGGGGCAGTCCCGCATTAAAATGCCCCATTTCACCACAACCAAAACAACCTTGACCGCGTCCATTGTCATTTCTGTTTCCGCCCTGATTGTTGTTGTTATTGTTTCCTCCACGGTTTCCGTTACTAGCTTGGTTCCCATAACCACCACGATTCCCGTTTCCACCAAAATTACCATTTCCTCCCTGTTTTCGATTCCCAATTTGATTTCAATTTCCACCACGGTTTCCATTACCACGTCCAGCACCATACCAGCATGCCTCCCTGGCATGCCCTACCTTGCCACAGTTCTCACATCTCCCAAACCTACATCGTCCGGTGTGATGATGCTGACAGATATCACACTTGGGCAGAGTGCCCATATACCCTCTTCCCTTAGGTTCGATAGTTGCAGCACCAGTCCTGACCTCGGTTGGCGGGTTGGCATCCCTACGCTTGTTAGCACTGTTGTTGTTCACTCGAGTACCCTTCTTGAAGTTAGTGAACTTCCTTTTGTTATCCCCAGACGACTCCTCATAAGCCACTTTCTTCTTTGTTTCAGAAATCGAAAACTTGCCCAACCTAACTGCTTCTTCGGTAAGCGCCACACTCAAGTTAATGGCCTCGGTAATTGTTGGAGGCTTGGACGCTGTCACCATGTTCAGAAAATGAGGGGCCAATCCCCAGATGAAACGTTCTATCCTCTTAAACTCTGGTTCCACCAAATAAGGAACAACTCTCGACAAATCATGAAATCTCTGCACATACTCAGCCACCTTCGTGCCTTCCATTTTCAAGTTCCAGAATTCCGTTTCCAACTTCTGGATTTTGCCCGAGAACAATACTTTTTACGCATCAACTCTTTCAGTTCATTCCACGTCAAAGCGTACGCAGCCGCCTCACCCAACGTCTGAACCTGAAGGTTCCACCATGACAATGCTCCGTCTAGAAATAGTCCAGAAATATACGTGACTCTTTGCTCTGGAGCACATTTACTCATTCTTAAAACAGAATTTGTCTTCTCCACCCATCGTACGAAGGCGACGGCACCCCCAGTGCTATCGAAATTCAGGGGCTTGCAGTCCAAGAACTGTTTATAGGTACAGCCTGTACACAAGCAACATCATTCACAGAAAGCATTAGCAAAGCACACTTGGAAATGTCCAAACGTATTGTAATGTGTCTTAGGTGACTAAACATTACCGTTGGGTGGGTTATTCCCTCAGGTACCTCCACTGTGTTCGGAGCGAAGTGCCTCGTGCTGTGCGATGGCATGTGAGATGCGCTCTTGTAATTCCGCCTCTGTCGTGGGCAGAGGGTTTTTGGTATCGGTATTCCTTTGGGGCGGCATTCTTCTTCTAAGACGAAGATCGGATAGGTCAGGTCTTATTCGTTAAATAAATAGTTGTCTAGAGGTCGTACGTACATATATATAAGCAATCATCATATCAAACAATCATGCAACAACACAATCATAGCCTGAACATGTAATCCAATAGTGTGTTTAGTGAGAACATGACGATTGAGCTTTCATTAATTACCAACCACAGTTACATTGTTTACAAAGTATATCACATCAAAAGGGACATAGGGTCACTCTGCCCTTGTCAAATGAGTCTGCCAATATACAAAAATCATATAGTCCAAAAGTGGTCTTCAAAGTCTTCACAATCTCGGCTCAATTGTAGTGCTCTCACTAAAAGTAATGCATCTGCACAAAACCAAAAACCTACTATGCTGATGGCAGAGGAGGAGGAGGGAAGAAAAGCAAACTGTGAACATGCGCGAGCTCCTCCTCAAGCTCATACACATGACGTAACAAATAGCTAATCTGCTGCTCGACAGTAAGGAAACGGGCATCAAAACCCGGGATAGGTACGGGAGCAGCAGGTGGATATACGAATGAAGCTGATGATGATGAGTGTGGAGGGACAAAAGTAGACTGACAGGGACAAGGTGGAGGGCATGGAGGAGTCAGCTCGAGCTCCAGAACTCTGCGACTCAAGGTCTCAAACTGTAACTGCAAAGACAAAAGCAACTCATCCCGTGTCTAGCCTCCAAAATGAGAGGAATGATAGGGGTCGGAAATGGGCATAGTATATGGTGGGAACCATCGGAATGGCTCGTCAAGCGGTGTAGATGAAAAGGGAGTGAAAGATGTAGTCTGTGGGATCGGAGGGAAAGTTGCTGAAGCAAATGGGTCATAACTCGGGGGCTGGCCCGAGGTACCCTCCCCTGGTCGGGGTGCAGGGATGTCCTGGAGGAAAACAATCACTAGATCAGTGCGGTGAACATCAGACTCAACAGGAGGTAGGGAGCAACATCAGCGGGTGGGGGTGGAGGAATGAATGGCTCAACTTGTGGGAGATCAATAGGTGCAGGTACTGGATCTGGAACAAGAGGTGCGATATCTAGTAATCCAAATGGGACATGGTCAGGATCAGGAATCGGCTCAGGATTAATTGGTGCAATATCAGGCTGGCCAAAAGGAACAGGGTCCGGCTCGGGGACATGCTCTAGGTCGTGTGGAGGTGTGGGGACACGAGCAGGGGATAGTGGTGCAGTAGACATCGCTGTGTCGTCATCGGAATCGGTGGCATAAAGCTACAGCCCGACCGCCCACAGGGCTGAGGATGTCACAGACTCAAAGGAGTCTGAAACTCAATGTAAAATGGAGTCGGAGGATAACTCGATAACTGGAATAGCAGGAGGAGGTACAACAACATCATCATCAATCTCCCTGTCACCCTGAGCGTCAGCTGGGGGACCGTCCAAAAATAAATCTACATCATCACCAAAAAGATCATCAAAAGGCCAATCCTTAGGAGGAATGACCACAAGGGGAACGGCGTCGAGGATCGGTGCCACAATGCGCTCACCATCGGGGTGACCGATGATGAGGTGCTCATGAACAGGAGTAGGAATATCAAAAGGATCCTCAACGGGAATGCCATCAGCTATATGTATGTTATCACCAAAATCCAGTAATGCGAATGGCTGGAAGTTATCCTCATCCTCAGACAGCATCTCGGGATCACTCTCAGTGTCCGATGTGAATATCTCTGGCTCCGGCATGATCTCATCGTCCGAAACGATGGTCATCGGGTCATGGGCGTCAGATAACCCACTCTCTGAGGAAGACATGGGTGCCTGTAACATAATAATCATAACATGTGCACATATATTAACCACTAACACTCAGTATATGCAAACAAAGACAGTTATCACTTAATCATGTATTCATATTGTCCTTCATGAGACTTTTCTATCTTAACTAGTCTACCCCATTCAAACCGAATCACCACTGTGACCTTGCATTGTGTTTCTTGTCTTTCCTTTTTGTAAAATGTTTGTTCCATGGATCTTGGCATTTTGAAAATTCAATGAAAAATATTTGTAAAAATATTTTCATGATAGAGCCCTAATGATTGTAGTCTAGACTCGAGAAGGAATCCTAGTTCACTACAATCGAGGCTCTGATACCAAACTGTCACACCCTGACTTTTGCGGAATCATGTTACATGTGACTTGCTTAATATCATTGCATTCAACCATAACAACAACTATATGATAGAAACCATGATGTTCATCCATTAAAGAGTTTCAAAAATAATACAACCAACATTGTTTAATACGAAACCAAAACATCAAGTTCATAATACAAACCATCCAATTGTTTAAAGTTCCATAAAGGACTTGACACAAAAGACACTAATAAAACGAGGCTTTGAACCATGTATCCTATCAAGGATATAATACATGATTCAAACCCTCCAACGCTGGATGGCATCGTTTATTGTAGACACAACTTGAAAACCTTCAATGCCCGCCATATCCATTCCCAATTTCCTGAAATTCATGTAGTTTGAAAACATCAACAAAAGTTGAGTGAGTTCATGTGTTTTGTATGTGAGCTCGTAATAGTCACCACATGCGGCCTACTCGTGGACCCATGGCTGGGGCTCGCAACACCCAAATAGATCTATCACTCATGCCCCTGGGTCCTTAAATAATATATTTTGTTCTTGACAAAAAATATGGTATATTTTTGTTACACTTGTGAAAATTATAATTTCCGTTTCTTTGGTTTCCAAAATACCGTTTAACTTATTTGTCAAAATATATATATGAATTTAGTTCCGGAATATTTATATAATCTATATTCCTTGTTCGGTTTGTCCAATTTTTGGGTATAAATTATATATTTGTTTTCTTGGAATTTTTGTAATATTTGGTATTATAATTCTTGGTATTTTTGGTAAGTTATATTATTTCAAGTCCTAAAATAATATAACTAATACACATAATATACAAGTAATCACACAAATTATGACATCTAAATATATATTTTCCTAAATACATATTTAGTCACTTTTATTTATCAAAAACCAACCTCCAATATTTGTAATTTTTGTAACAAAACCTATGGAAAATTTTATGTGAAAAATCATGGTTAAAATTTACTTATAACCACTTGTTTAAAAATATTTTCTTAAGTGTTTAATTCTAGAAAAATTTTGCCACTTGTTTAAAAATATTTTCTTAAGTGTTTACTTATAACCATGCTTTCAAAGCATATCATTTTCTTTTAAAATCATCACAAATCAACAACAATTCAATCAATACTTACCAAGTGCCAAAATCATGCATTTTACATTACAACATGAACTTGAAATTTTGTAAAAACTTGTAGTAACTTACCATGTTAATTAGTAGGCTTAGTTACCCTTTAAAATTTGGTTATTTATTTATAAATCACATTCTTGAAGATTTTAGACTTTCACAACTTGTAAAATGATTTTTCTAAAAATCATTCTTTTGAATTTTTCTTGTTAACAACATATTCTTACACTTGATTTAACACTAAAAATGTGATTAGTTTCTTTAAAACTCATGTTTATGTAAATCTTGCAAATAAACTTGGTTTCTTGAGAAAACTAGTTTTGAAATCATCCATCTACAAGATTTATATTATGTTTTGATCATCATTATTCATAAAAACATATTCATATTTCAAGTTCATGTTTACATAAAGGATGATCACTTGGATTTCTTACAAGATCATCATGTCACTTGCTAGATCATGTGTTTAATCACAATCTAGCAATTTTCATATGATGTTCAACATCATAAACACTAATAATCAACAATCAAGAAGCATACATACACTAAAATAACAATGATTTCTTATGATTTATAGCTTTATGTTAAGAGTTATGTTCTTAATCTTTGATGTTCTTCATGTTTAGTCTTTTACATAACCTTTAACAAACATAACAAGAAGTAAAATGAGATTAGGAGAGTCTTACTACTAGCACAAGGCTAGGGAAGAGATCAAGGTTGAAGATGATGATAAACTAGGTGGTTAAAAGCTCTTGAGAGAGGTCCTTCAAGCTTCTTATCCTAGCTCCTTACACCTTTGTATCACTAGAGATTGGATGAACAATACTTGAAGATGATGGGGATGGTGGTGGTGGCTCACGGCCGTGACAAGGGAAGAGAGGGAGAGAGATGAAAGTGGTCTTGAGTTTGTGAAATGAAGTTATGAACTTACTAGAGGTTTATAACAAGAATTCTCCAACATGTTCTTACCTAAAGGTCAATGTGTTTCTAAAGATTGTATCAAGATCAATTAAACAAATCAAATAAAATCAAGGGTGGGCCACACCCTTGTGACCGTAAATATGAGGGGGGGGGGGGGGGTATTGGTTGGCTTGAAATGGTTAGTTAGGATAACTAGTTAAAATCTAAGTGTTTAGTTAGTGTTATAAGTTGTTATGTAGTTATATGATGTGTTACGATGTTCGGGGACAATAACTAGCTCGAAAATGATAAAACAATGCTTCTAGTGAAAATTTGGTGTTTCGGATAGTGTCCGGTTGTTCGGTTGGTTACCGGTTCATTAAGGTGCTAAATTACGCAGTTTAGTGTGCTTTATGTTCCCTTTTGTGACAGTTTTGATTCCCGACACCTAGGAAGGTATTCTGGACCCTTAAACCATAATTCTGCATAATATTAAGTTGTTTAAATGCTGATTTTTGCTGGAAATTGCAGAATTCTACAGTTTGGGTAAGTTTTAGGCACTTTTCGGCACTTAAACTATCTCTAGGAAGGCAGTTTTATGATCCTTACTTTCCTACACACTATACTAGTGTAACTCTTGGTTTCTGGCTCATTCTGTGTCTCAATACCATGTCTGTCTGAGTACTGAATTCTTGTCAGTACTTCTAGTTTGTCTGATAACTGTGCTAGCTTTGTTTCGTGCATCATTTGAATCATAAGGTGTTGCATGCAGCAATGATATGAAATCAGGCAATATGTGATGCACTTGTATGTATATGACAATAATCAGAAAACATTCATGTCATTAATTTAAATCAGCACAGTAATTAAGCCATAAATTACTGTTTAATTTATGTACGGATACATGGAAATTTGACAATTGTCACAGCATAAGCCTTTTTCCAAGTGTCCAGATAGTAGCATGGATTTACCCAATCCTCAGGTGGCCCAACCTGTTGTTTGTGTGCAGCCATATCCCAGTTAACACCTACAGCATGCTTACATGGTATTCCAGAAATTTCCCACCTCCTACACGTGCAAACCATTTGTTCGACATTCACAACATACTGCCCAAGAGTCCCTTGTACATGCCACCTACCATCACCACACCATTTCACAGTGCATTGGGCTGTAGCCTTCTTGATCTCATCTAAAATCTCTGTTATCTTTGGTGTGAGGGGGCCCTTACACTTCTGTTGCACCTTCATCACATTGACTATTCTCTTCATCAAATACTCCCTAAGATATTCCAAACATGAAATGATTGGCTTTTCCCTCCCTTCAACAGTTTTGGCATTTAAAACTTCGCACATGTTGTTCAGTAGAACATCAGATTGTGCCCAACCTACACATTGATAACCAATAAAGCAATGTTTAAAGTGATAAATAAATTTGTACTTAAATTGAGATGTAGTCTAGTCTTTGTGTATATTACCTGTGAAGTGAGATCTAGACCAATGCGTTGGTGGAATTTGTGCCAACCATTTGTATGCTTCCTCATTGAACTTCTTCAACTCTTCCATTTTTTTCCCTAAACTCAGGTACTATTACACAAGAACATGAGTCGACAAAAGGCATAACAAGTTACTAAATTGTTGACCCAACTAATAAATCAACAAGTTACCTGTTCTGGCAGTTGCACATGCCCAAAAGCAATCTTTAAAGCCTTTGCCCCTCTATTTTAACTTCATATTTTGGTGAATATGCCTAAGGCAGAACCTGTGTTCTGCAGCAGGGAATACCTTTTCAAGTGCAGGAATAAGGCCCTAAAATTAACACCCAAAATAGTAAACATGTTAAAATTCAAACATTCAAACCAATAAAAAAACATAATTATAAACAGTGGATCAGAAATTGGATAGGCTAACCTTTTGTTTATCAGAAATGAAGGTAAACTTTGAGTTGTTTTGTAATGCTAGATCATCTTTGAGACATTCTAGAAACCATGTCTAGGAATCCTTGTTCTCTGCTTCAGCAATTGCATAGGCCAGTGGATAGAGTCCATTTTTGGAATCCAAGCCTACTGCAACTAATACCTGACCCTGTTGTGAACCCTTCAAGAAAGCCCCATCTAAGCCTAGTATGTCCCTCACATTCCTTGAAACCTAGCTTCATTGGACCTAAGCAGATGTAAATTCTCTTGAACACCCTTGTTGGAGAAGCTAGGTTGGGTTCAGACGCAACTTCAATGTGTAATGTTGTGTCTGGATTTGCACTTTGAAGCTCCATTATTTAATCCCTTAACCTTGAATATTGTTCCTTGTTGTCACCTTGAACTTCCTTAGAAGCAAGAGACTTTGCCCTAAATGCTTTCATCCTTGAAACCCTTAGTTCATACTTCCTTGCCAGCTCTTCTTAGATGGTCCTCACAGAGATGTCTTGGTTACATTCAACCAATCTCTTCACAGCAGGTTCCTTAGCCATGAACTTTGCTGTGAGGTGAAGGCTTTCTCTGGTTTGCAGACAGGTGTGCTCCGGCGTGTGAGTTTTCACTGTCCAAGTTTCCACTTCATCTTTCTCTTTAGCAACATACAACAGAAATTGACAAACTGCTTTGTCTAATCTTTCTTTTCTTTTTCTACAGAATATGGCATTGGCAGTGAGTATCTTTTTTGACTTTTGAGACCCACTGAAAGATTCCCTGGACCTGGGCCCAACAGTAGGTTCACTGGGCTTGGGCCCAACAGATTTTCCCTTATTGCCCTTCTTGGGTACTTGTTTCACAAACCCATCACCTTTCTTGTAAACTAGGACGTTCCCTTCAGATATTACTCTAATCCTAGCCTTGTCATTTCTCAAAAATGACAACTCCCTTTTGGTAAGAACGACATGCCTCCTAACTTGTTCTTTAACCACCTTTGCAGATCCAAATTGTTGACCCAACTAAAACCTTGCTTCATGCATCCTACTCTTTCCATGTTCAAACAGATAAGAGTCTCAACAGTTAATAAATAATTTAACAAATGCTTACGTAAATAATAGCAGTTGATGACGGGGGTAGCCCAAGACTAAATAAAATGACTAAACACGTAAACGCTCAAAGGGTTAAATGGTTCAAGGGTTAAAAAGCTGTGAGGAAGGGAAAAGCAATACGGAAACAGTAGCCAGTCACATCCAAGGATTGCTTCACCAACCCACAGCCGCAAAAGCAATGCAGGTCTGCAGAGCACACGCTATTATCCAGGGGTCAAAAGGCTTTAACCCCCGAAAGGGTAAGCCCCTCGCTGCAAGCAAGGTCGCTAGTCAAATAAATGCCTCTTTGGGAGATGTCTTCTCCTATATAAGTGACACTTCATTTACTGAGTTGGGACATTCTTGGCCAGGCCTGTTTCCTTAAACACTGGTCATCCACATCGAGTACTTGCTTCATGCAAGTCACTCACTTTCACATCCAACACACATATTCCGTTTGCTCATACATCCAAATCTGAATACATTTCAGAGGAAGATCATCAGCAAATAGCAACAATAAACTAGTGAACCTCCTTCCACGTCTTGCAAATGTGGGGGGACCCCACGACCTGCGTTAGGCAAATTTGAACCCTTCAACCCTTTTGCCTAACCAGCATAGCTACCATCCTTGGTCCCTTATTTGTTGCATCAACAAGTTGACGCCCACCGTGGGGCTACGCCGCTATTTCTCCTCAAAAAGACCTAGTAGTGTAGCTCTCTTCACTTAAAGTCACCATGTCTGAAAGTGGATCCCCAGGTGAAGTAAACCAGATTCCAAACACCTCTACCCCGGGTAGTAGCCAAGCTCATGTGGCTATACCAACTTCTTTCTCGACTCCGGGGAGCACACCCGAGTTCCTCACCTTCAATACACCAACTCCGTCCAGATCCGGAGTTCCTTCCCCCAATGTTGGTGTCTCTGACACCCCGGCACGTGTTGAACTTACCCCAGAGGGGGTTGCCAACAATTTCCTGGAATTGAGGTCTCTCCTCAACCAGCATGTGAATAGAGAAAGAGAAAAGGGGGTGAGAATCCGCCTAGATTATGACGAGCCAGAACCAACGTTGTCTCCTGGACCACCTCCCCTTCCTTTTACAACTAGAAATGAGGCTGGTCCCAGTAACCCTTCAAACCCTCACCCATATCTGTCCACAATGACGAATCCCACTGTGCATCCCATCTTCTCTTCCCAACCAATTACTACTGGTGCTCCTTTGGGACATGAGCTAACCCTTGACCAACTCCTACAGTCCCCAGTAGCGAGCTTTCCAGCATCTACAACAACCACGTGGGAGCAAGCTCTGTCTGTGCTCCCTTTGGCACGAAGTGCTGTTATGAACACTCCCCTCGGAATAAACTGCTCAGTTGCCCCGGGAAGCCTTCAAGGCTTCAACCTCATGCCCAATATGATGACCCAGATGATGGCCAACTTCCCGTGGCAACACTTTATTAATCAAGTTCTAGCCACTCAGGGGAATAACGACAATGGCAATAATGTGGATGCAAGGGCTGAAGAAGACTTGGCCAAACCATATAAGCCAAGTAACCTTTCATGCTTTTCAAAGCAAATAGCCGATTACGATTTCCAAGCAAAGATCAAGATGCCATCCCACATCAGGACATATGATGGAACCGAAGATCCTGAGGACCATCTTCAGATCTTCACCGGTGCAGCAAGAATAGAGAAATGGTCAAACGCTGAATGTTGCCTAATGTTCATCCAAACCCTTGTTGGATCAGCCAGAATCTGGTTCAATGACTTACCTGCTCAAAGCGTTCGAAGCTTCGACGACCTTAGCAAGGGTTTTCTGGCCAATTTCTCCCAACAAAGGCGTTATGTTAAAGACGCAACAGTGATCTTCCAGATAAAACAACGTGATGATGAAAGTCTTCGTGCGTTCATTGAACGATACAAGAAGGAAGGTCTGACTTATGTAGGGGCAGACGAGAAAATGAGAGTGGCTGGTTTCATGAATGCCATCACCTCTAAATATCTCACAAGAGATTTCAACAAATCCCTGCCCAAGACCTTGGAAGAGGCCCTCGAAAGGGCTGAAGCCCACCTTCCGGGGAGAGGAGGCAGTTGACATTAAAGAACAAAGAAAAAGGGGATACGGCTGGCGAAGCAATAGTCCAGCTAGAAAAAGGGGAAACTTCAACTCCTACGACAGGCGGTCAAAGGGTTCAGACCCTCGAAGGTCTGAAGGCCGGAACCCTTCAAACAGGGAAAAAGGCATAAGTTTCACACCCCTCACAAAGACCCCTCAAGAAATCCTTGCAACAGAAGAAGTTAAACAAAACTTTCGGCCTCCTAGGCCTCTCCCCAAAAGCAGGAAAAATGAGAACTCCACACAATACTGTGAGTTTCATGAAGAAAAAGGTCACCACACCAATGATTATTTCCAGCTCAAGAAAAGAATTGAAGAAGCTGTTAAGTCCGGGGAACTCGCTCATTTGGTAAAAGGAGTCCGGGATAAAATGGCTGAAGGAAAAGGCAAGGAAGTCAATATGGTGGATTTTGATGGAAGGGTTCCTCATAAAAGACAGCGGTTGGAAGCTTGGGAGCTTCAGTGTGTCTGTATCCCCCCAACGGAAAAAGACCCTCTCTCTAGCCCTCTTGTGGTGGGAGCTATCGTGGGGACGATGCAAACATGCAGGGCATACATAGACACCGGGGCAGCCACTGAAATCATGTTCGAAAAATTCTTCAACAGTTTGAGTAAGGAAGAACGTTCAAGGCTTCAACCCTCTGGAACCTCCATAAAAGGTATCGCCGATATACCCCTCAAGCCTTTAGGGCAACTAACACTTAATGTTCGTTTCAGTGAAGGTTTGAAAGAAAGAACCCAACCGCTCACCTTTGTAGTTATCAACATCCCCTCAAGCTATGACGTGATCATTGGAAGACCAGGGCAGTGTGCATTCTACATGGCCGTGTCTGTTGGCCATGGCACAGTCAAATTTCCTACCGAAAGGGGCATAGCAACCCTTCAACCTTCTCAAGAAGCTTACATGGTTGAGGGTGAAAGCTCAAACACTGAAGAAGAAAGGCAAAGGTTGGTCATAAACCCCAAGTACCCTGAACAGAGAGTAAGGGTCAATCCAGACCTTTCTCCAGAGACCCTCTCGTATCTCGAAAAACTGCTAACACATTACAGCGATGTTTTCGCTTGGTGTCCAGAAGATATGACAGGGATCCCTCGGGACATTGCCGAACACGAGTTAAGGATACCACCGGATGTCAAGCCTGTGGTTCAAAAGAAAAGAAGCCTGGCACCCGAGAGGAGTCTGGCAGCCTACCAAGAGGTTGAAAAACTCGTATCAGCCGGCATTCTCCGAGAAGTCAAGTACCAATCATGGGTTGCAAACCCGGTTATGGTCAAAAAACCCGAGAACTCTTGGAGGATGTGCATAGATTTCAAGGATCTTAACAAGGCTTGTCCTAAGGATTGTTATCCACTACCGGAAATTGATCTCAAGGTTGACTCCCTCACAGGTTACTCATTCAAATGCTTTCTTGATGCATACAAAGGTTATCACCAAATCCTCATGAAGGAAGAGGATGAGGAAAAAACAGCCTTTCACACGGACAAATGGATCTTTTGTTATCAAAAGATTCCTTTGGCCTCAAAAATGCCGGAGCAACCTACCAACGGCTCGTTGACAAAGCCTTCGAAAGCCAAATTGGCAAAAACATGGAGGCATATGTCGACGACTTGGTAATTAAAAGCAAGACGAAATATCAAATGCTCGATGACATCCAAGAGACTTTCAAGAATCTCAGAAAGGTCAACATGAAGCTTAATCCGGAAAAATGCTCGTTTGGGTTTGAAGAAGGAAAGTTCTTGGGTCACATTGTTGGGAAGCAAAGCATCAAGGCCAACCCAAACAAGGTAAAAGCGGTTCTTGAAACCAAACCACCAAAAACCAAGAAGGATGTTGAAAGCTTAAATGGGAAGCTTGCAGCCTTGAAGCGTTTTACCTCCAAGTTGGCTGAGAGATCTCTACCTTTCTACAAAACGCTCAAGAACTGCTCAGATAGGAAGGATTTCAAATGGACTGAAGAAGCTAAAGAAGCTTTCAACCAGATGAAGCAACATCTAGCTTCCCTACCAGATATTGCGGCACCTAAAACTGGGGAGTTAATATCGGTGTACCTCTCAATTGCTGACGAGGCCATCAGTGCAGTCCTCACCATTGAGCGAGACAAGGCCCAGGTACCCGTTTATTTTTTCAGCAAAACTTTAAAATTGGCTGAAACGAAATATCCTCCCCTTGAAAAACTTGCCCTAGCCCTAGTTCAAACAGCTAGAAGGCTTCGAAGGTATTTCCAAGCACACCCCATACAAGTGGTCACCGACCAACCTATTAAGAGTGTGCTTGAAAAACCTGAAAATTCGGGGCGATTAGCCAAATGGGCCATAGAAATAGGGGAACATAACATCACCTATGTCCCAAGAAAAGCTATCAAGGCTCAAGTCTTGGCTGATTTCATTGTGGAAGTCCCAAACCAAGCGATCACTGAAGTAAACACCACCACCACTGAACCTTCCAACCCCGAAGCCTGGAAGCTTTTTACCGACGGGGCTTCAAGCGTGGAAGGGTCAGGGGCTGGGCTAATTTTGATCAACCCACAAGGGCTGGAATTCACATATGCTCTCCGTTTTGATTTTCAGACCACCAATAATGAGGCTGAATACGAGGCACTAATAGCTGGCCTAAGGCTGGCTAAAGAGATGAAGGTTGAAAAGCTTGAAGTATTCACAAATTCGTTGCTGGTCTCAAGCCAAGTGAATGATAGCTACATAGCTAAAGAGCCCAACATGAAAAAATATAGAGAAAAATCCAAGGAACTGATGAGTACCTTCCAAGCTTGCAACATCAAACAGATCCCCAGATCTCAAAACAAAAAGGCTGATGCCTTAAGTAAGCTCGCATATCTCACTTTTGCCCACCTTACCAAGAAAGTGCTGGTAGAAGTATTGAAGGCTCCATCAATCGATGAATTGGAAGTTCAAGATGTAGTTACCGAAGAAGAACCAAACTGGATGACTCCCATAAAAAAGTTCCTTAAAATTGGTGAATTACCCAATGATCAAGTGGAAGCTAAAAGGGTTGAAATCAAGGCAAGGAAATACATACTACAAGGAGAAACCCTTTACAAAAGGGGTTACCTTGCTCCCTTACTAAGATGTGTCGGTCCCGAGCAAAGTAAGTATCTGATCAAAGAAATTCATGAAGGTGTATGTGGAGCTCACTTTGGAGCTAGGTCGGTGGTTGCAAAGCTCATGAACCTTTGATATTTCTGGCCCTCAATGCATCGCGATACAGCTGAAGAATTGAAGAAATGTGATGCTTGCCAGATCCATGCACCAATCCCAAAAAGTCCCAAGCATGACTTAGTCCCGATAACCTCAGCATGGCCATTCCATAAATGGGGGATGGACATTGTTGGTCCATTTCCCCCAAGCAAAGGGGGAGTAAAATTCTTACTGGTGGCAGTAGATTATTTCACCAAATGGCCCGAGGTCAAACCACTTGCTAAGATCACGGGAAAACAG
The DNA here is from genome assembly GCA_030545235.1 of Helianthus tuberosus. Lineage (NCBI taxonomy): Eukaryota > Viridiplantae > Streptophyta > Magnoliopsida > Asterales > Asteraceae > Helianthus > Helianthus tuberosus. Next base: position 83,438,238 of record CM060449.1, on the reverse strand, counting down.
GTCATTGACTTTGTTTGGGAAAACATCATTTGCCGTTATGGATTGCCGGGAGTACCTGTCACTGATAACGGAAGGCAATTTGCTGAGAAGCCTTTCGGCGTTTGGTGCAAGGAATACAAAATCGATGAGGTTTTTAGCTCAGTGGCTTATCCACAATCAAACGGTCAGGTTGAAAGAACAAATAGAAGCAACTGGCTTGAAGAATTTCCTAGTGTCCTATGGGCAATTAGGACAACCGAAAAAACAAGCCATAAGAAAACACCGTATAGTTTGGTATTTGGGTCGGAAGCTGTGATCCCCGCTGAGATAGGAGTTGTAACCCAGCGAATTGTCAACATGGATCCCGAAACAAACCAAAAAGAGACCATGTTGAATTTACAACTCCTAGAGGAAGCACGAGATCAAGCTGCAATCCAAGAAGCCAAATACAAGCAGCAAATGGAAGCCTATTACAACAAGAAAGTCAAGAACGAACGTTTCAAGTCAGGAGACCTGGTCCTCAGAAACAACGAAGCTAGCAAAAAGGAAAATCAAGGAAAGCTTGGCCCAAAATGGGAGGGTCCATACACCATCCTCGAAGCACACAAGGGGGGATCCTACAAGCTAGCAGATTTAGAAGGCAAAAGGCTTCCAAGGCATTGGAATGGCAAAACCCTAAAAAGGTTCCATGTTTAGACAGGAAAGCTTGGTTTGTATCAAAATGTATCTCGAAAAACACTTTGAATACCTTTTGTAAAAAGCAAGTATTGCTTGAATGAATGAAGTTGTTTTATCAAACTTGTCTTTCTATCCTAAGATCAGGTTGAGAACCTAGCAAAAAACTCCATGGCAAGGGCCATGTAAGGGGATGAGCTCCCAGGCCACATCGCTCAATAGGTTCAAGGGTTGAATGAGCCTATATAAGGGGTGAGTTCCTAAGTCAATACAACTCCATGAGACTTATTAAGAAAAAATAAAATTGTCTCATAGACGGGTGTGAACAGCCTACACCAAATGTTCCCTAAGCCTTAAAAATATAATCCGTAAACAGGCTTGAAAAACTCAAGTGAAAACCAAAGAAATGACAAAAAGGATAGGTGCTATATCTTCTTGTTAAAAATACCAAGGCTAAGTGTCTGCAGCACTGAACCCTTTTTAGGTATAAAAAACATAAGGGCAGCACAAACTCGACAAAGACAAAGTTACCAAAAAGACAAAGAAAATCCAAAAGAACAATATGACTAAGACAAAAAATTATAAAAATACAAACCAAGTCAGATCACAAAACTAAGAAGCCTTCAAGGCTTCAAGCCACCCGGGTAGCAACACGAAACGACAAAGGCTTCAACTTACTAGCAGACAGCCAAAAGGCTTGAAAGGTTAAAGCCAAACAAACTGCCTCAACGAAATAGGCACAAGTGTAAAAACATAACACACAGGAAAAAAGTTAAACATCATACCATATCAAAGAAAGCCCTAAAAGACTTTCAAACACAAGTTAGGGCAAGTCCTAGTAACTTGCAAGATTAACTACTGTTCAAGTGGCCATACAGGCCCTAAACACAACCAACAGGAACCTTAAGGGTTCCTGAAAACCTAACATTGTTTAAAAGTTACATACCATAAATTGTTTTAAGAGTGCTAAGAAAGCTACGAATTTTAGGCATCAAGAGAAGGCTTAGTAGCCCCAGAACTACTACCTTTGGCCTTCTTAGTCTTCTTAACCTTCTTAGCCTTCGGACCTTGATCATCAATAGCTGAAACTTCCAAACTGGCATCCTTCGGAGCATCGGCTTCCCCAGGAAAAGTATCTTCACTATCCCCCGAAAAGGAACGTTTCCTCGAAGGGGAGCCAAGCAGTTCAGCGCATAACTTTTCATTCAAACCATCCGGCTTCAGTTCCTGTAAAGCAGAGAGAGGCTTACCATAACAAGAAGCAACTTGACTTACATACGGGTATGATAACCTCCCATTTGCTCCACGGAACTCTTAAAAACGTCAGAAGCCTCGGGACGGTACAGGGGAGATTTCTCCAAAGGGTTGCCAGACTCGTGAAGCTTATAACCTGCAATAAGACCTTGGTGTTTTCCCAGATTGAGTAGTTTAGTATAAACATCACCAAGAGCAGAGTTAAACTCTTTGGAATGTAACAGATAAGTAACCACTTGGTGAAAACCCTGCTCAATGAGCCATTGGTTATCTGCAGTAGCCTGTGCAACCAAAGTCTTCAAACCATCCTTCTCTTTAGCAAAAGCCTTCTGTTGCACAGCCAAGGCCTCCCGGTCAGCTTTCAGTTTTAATAAGTTAGCTTCAAAGCTCTTCCTAAGATCACCCATCTCAATATCGTGCCTCTTAGTTAACTCCTCAATCTTCTTGTTCCAAGCCAACTCCTTCTCAGAAAAGCTCTCGATTTCTTTCTTCATGGCTGCAATTGAAGCCTTCATTTTCTCCTTCTTCTTGGAGGCCTCCTCATATTCCCGCGTCCCTTTAGCAAAGCGAGTGACACCTTCAGCCAAAAAGGCAGAAAGGTTGCAGGAACTGAGCATCATCCTAGAGATAAGATGATCACCCTCCATCTCAGATATGGCATCTCGAACACCGGGAGGAGCTAAATGAGCCAAGGCTTCAGCACACACAGCAGGATCCTTAAAATTGTCACCAACCTTAACCCCCCAATTAGGCACGTAAATGTCCTCTGAACCCTCGAAGCTTTCAACACTTTTGGCTGACGAACCTTGAATAGCATAAATGGTACCCTTCTTAACCAATTTCTTCTTCTTGCTCGAAACAATCAACTCCTTTTCCTTGCCTTTACCAACATCCATAGCCTGATCCTCTGATGCATCAATATCATCACTAACGTCAATAGGCTCTGAGCCAGAGGGCTGATCAACAACCTTCAGATGGCGTTGAGAACGACGAGTAGAACCTTTGGACGCAGTAACCTTGGTGAAGCCTTTGACATTCGGAACATTGACATAACCAGAACCCTCAAACCTATAATCGGCACCCTTAACAACCGCATTCTCGTCAGGGGTAGCAGCAACATCATCAAAAACAACGTCAGAGGTATCATCGCTTTTGATAAAATCAAGGGTAGACATAGCTACAACACAAATACAAAAGCACATAAGCAAATAAATAGAAAGGAACAAAAAGCAAGAAAAGAAAAAATGCATACCCTTCCCATCTCTAATAAGCACCGGATCCCGGTTAGCCTTTTCCCACAACTTACTTATACCCAACAACACCAACAAATGCTCAGGGAAGGGACGAAGCCTAGAAGGGCACTCCCTAAGAATTTCTAAGAAGCGAGTGTTTATCTCGGAATCAGAGGGCTCCGGCTCGTTCAGAACAGCATCTGGATGTCTCCAAACAGGTTTGAAAGGGACAATCTCCTCCGACACCCAGAAAAACCGATCTTTCCACACCCCAAGTGTAGAAACCATGGACGAGATTAAACAAGTATCAACTTGACTGGTTTCAAAGGTGAACCAATCACCATTCTTAGCAAGCCGAAAAAAGCGACGGAAGGACAACAGAGATGGATCATACCCACAGGCCCGACACAGAATTTCGAAGTGCAAAACCCTAGCCATGCCTAGGGGATGAACTTGACCAAAAGACACCCGATAATATTCCAATACACTCAAAATGACGGCAATACAAGGCAATCATACCAGAAGGGCAGGCATTGATAGATTTATCACAAGCCGGTGCAACCGGTTTATACTTTGTCCCTATTCCCCATTCCACACAAAATAAATCGACTTCCTCTTGGGTCAGTCGAGAGAAGGATTTTGCCATATCCTTCCGAGCACCCATCACAATGAACAATTAAAGAAAAGATAAGCAAATCGGAACTGACCTGATTTTGTGAGAAGAGGGATACCGGAGAGAAAAAAGGAGCAAAGTGATGTTTATCCAAAGTAAAATGTGTAAATAAATGAGATATGTAAATATAAAATAACCTACAATAGGGGTAATAATGGCAAACAGTAACTGCCACCCTATGAACCGCCATACATCAATCACATCAATTGTCAGTTATTTAAAATTCAAAAATTAACTGCTCACAACCCTTCAAGCCTTCAAGCATCGAACCCTTGAAACCTTTAGGCAATAAAATACAAGTATAAAAGTCAGAAGTCTTTGAGCTCATTCCCCAAAAACCTCTGACTTGGGGGGCTAATGACGGGGGTAGCCCAAGACTAAATAAAATGACTAAACACGTAAACGCTCAAAGGGTTAAATGGTTCAAGGGTTAAAAAGCTGTGAGGAAGGGAAAAGCAATACGGAAACAGTAGCCAGTCACATCCAGGGATTGCTTCACCATCCCACAGCCGCAAAAGCAATGCAGGTCTGCAGAGCACACGCTATTATCCAGGGGTCAAAAGGCTTTAACCCCCGAAAGGGTAAGCCCCTCGCTGCAAGCAAGGTCGCTAGTCAAATAAATGCCTCTTTGGGAGATGTCTTCTCCTATATAAGTGACACTTCATTTACTGAGTTGGGACATTCTTGGCCAGGCCTGTTTCCTTAAACACTGGTCATTCACATCGAGTACTTGCTTCATGCAAGTCACTCACTTTCACATCCAACACACATATTCCGTTTGCTCATACATCCAAATCTAAATACATTTCAGAGGAAGATCATCAGCAAACAGCAACAATAAACTAGTGAACCTCCTTCCACGTCTTGCAAACGTGGGGGGACCCCACGACCTGCGTTAGGCAAAGTTGAACCCTTCAACGCTTTTGCCTAACCAGCATAGCTACCATCCTTGGTCCCTTATTTGTTGCATCAACAGCAGTTAAGTAAACAAATGCTAACCTTTTGTTTATTCCTGATTTCCCTTAGCTTGTTGCTCCTTCTTGTTTCAAAAACAACCCTAGATGACCCCTCGGGTGATTTTAAATAAGTATCAACCATAGATTTTCCATGTTCAATGTAAAAGTTGATTAACTTATTTTCACCCACATATTGTGCCAAGTTACGAACATCAGCATCACACCCTAAAGCTACCAAACTAGTATCTAAATCTCTACCTGGTATTTGAAAATGATAATAAATTGGCACCTTTTCTTTGAACAGCTTAAGGTCTCGCATCATCCAATCAACTTCATAGACAGAAAACTCATCAATGTCGATGTAATCCACATACGCTGACCTTCCTTGTAGATACCTTCTTCCTGGAAACCTCCTAAAAGATCCACCATAGAAAAGTTTTGCGGAAAACAAAGTAGGGTTTTCATCTGTTCGAAAATCATAACAAAAAACAAGCGAAACACTGTGTATCAGTAATTTTCTAACACAAGCACTTCAAAATCGATAAATGTTTGAACTTTAGCACAATCACACAAAAAAAAACTTACTATAATCATGACCTGGAATGAAATCATCATACTCGGCCCTAATGTGCCAACTCATTCTGTTCAATCGATCCTAAACGCACCGATTATCTCTTCAATCGCCTTGATTTTGCAGAGACAGTGAAGAGACGAGGAGAGTTTCTAGGTGTTAGTGTGAGAGAGATGAGAAGAAATGAGAAGGAAAACCATAAATATCAACTGACATCCAGGGACTATACTGTGCAATTGCGAAAGTAGACATCAAATCGAGGTGAAAAGACCAAATTACCCTCACGTGCTAAGCAAATGGGATGTTTTAACTGAAATTAGGGCAGGGGACCAAGCGAGAGCATTTTTAACAAGTTTTGGGACCACGAGTCTAATTAGTAAACCACTAGGGCCAAGTGTAAATTTTTTGCAAACCACAAGGATCAACCAAGCATTTAACTCATTTTTATATTTTTAAATCTTTAAACATCCCTCTTGTATATCTTTGATTTGAAATATTAGATTCTTACACTAAGCTACATTAATTATGTAGGGTTAGGATATAATATGAAGTTTATTTGGGTAGGAGTGATCTTGACCATCCATTTACTTAATCAAGGGCTAAGATTAAATGGGTGAAATTGAAAGAAAAAAAAGAGGCGCGTAGGTTTGTTCAGGGGCATTCTAGTCAAGTCAAGGCAATAGTTTCCCTCTCCTCCAATTCCCCGCATTTTTTAAACGTTAATAACTCTTTCATACGACATTATTTTTTTATAAAAATTGCACCAAAAAAACGAGCGTTTTTTTATCTTAAAAACAAGTATACTATTGCTATATTTTCGAAAAAAAAATTGAAAACCCAGTTACGTAAAACGCAATGGAAAAAACCCAGTTGCGTAAAATGGAATAGAAAAAAACCTAAAAAATGACATTTTTCTAAAACGCAATGCACCAAAAACACAAAGAAATGTCTTATTTGTAAAACGTAATTGCCAGAAAACATAAAGATATTTCTTATTTCTAAAACGCAATAGCTTAAAAACACAAAAGAAAGTGTACTTTCTAAAACGCAATGGACTGAAAACACATAAAAATGTGTTTTACCTAAAACGCAATGCACAAAAACACAAAGAAATGTCTTATTTATAAAACGCAATGGCCAGAAAACACTTAAAAATGTCTCCTTTCTAAAACGCAATGGCCTAAAAAAACAAAAGAAAGTGCTCTCTATAAAACGCAATGCACAAAAAACACAAAGAAATGTCTTATTTATAAAACGCAATAGCCAGAAAACACTTAAAAATGTCTCCTTTCTAAAACGCAATCGCCTAAAAAACAAAAGAAAGTGTTCTCTATAAAACGCAATGCACAAAAAACCCAAAGAAATGTCATATTTATAAAACGCAATGGCCAGAAAACACTTAAAAATGTCTCCTTTCTAAAACGCAAAGGCCTAAAAAAACAAAAGAAAGTGTTCTCTCTAAAACGCACTGGACTGAAAACACCTAAAAATGTGTTTTACCTAAAACGCAATGACTAAAAACACTTCAAAAATGTGTTTTACCTAAAACGCAATGACTAAAAACAAAAGAAAGCTCAACCCCACCCAGGGGCTCTGCCCCTTGGTCCCCGCCAGGGGCTGCCGCCCCTTGGACCCTGCTACCAGGGGCGCTGCCCCCGGACCCCCGTCAAGATTGTAAAACGCAACGACTAAATCAAAAACCCATATCGTAAAACTGAAATTAAAGAATTTCTTACAGGGATCGAAGCCGATTTCTTCAACGATTGACGAAATTTGAATGATAGAAACACTTATCAACGATCGAATAAAACGGATCGAGTGATTATCTTCAAAATCATGAGAAAAAACGAAATTTTGTATGAAATTAAACTGGGTTTTCTTCAAAAAAGCTGAAGAACACGTTGATCGGGTATTTGAATCATTGATTGTTGACGAAAATCGCACTATAATGTAGTGATTATTGAGATAGAAAGTGAAGAAAAGGTTGAAGATTGTGGGTTTTGAAAATGGTGGGTTTTGAAGTTATTGGGGAGAAGAATGAAGAAGAAAGGATACGATTGACTAAAATACCATTGCTCTTTATTTTAAATGTTGCCACATGTCATAATGCTATTGCTTTCTACACTTTCTAGCCAAAATAAATTTCTCATTTGATCATCACCCTAATTATGTAAGCAAAGTGAATAATAACATAATTATTTAAAGTTAATATCACGATTTCGCTGCCAGCGGTGAATTTAAAAGAAATAATTAATAGTTTATATATAGTAATAATTAATATGGCACACACACGTAATCTTCATGTTAATAATTATTCGTAAATATTTAATTCACTTAGAAGCACTAATCTTTTATAATCTAAAGATTGAGTTGTCTTGAGAGCTACAAACAAGGGAACACACAAGCCATCAGGATTATAAAAAGATTATTAGTTAGTTTGTTTATAAATAATTGGTGTTTCTTACATCTCATAGTTCAAGTATGTGGCAAATATATTTATAGACGAATTTCAAATAGAGAGTTGTTTTAACTATAAGCGATTTTCAATACAAACACATATTATAAATAGATTAGTAAAATTACAGTCGCATGTTTTTCAATATTTGTTTGATTTAAGACCATCTTGCATTACATACATTTAGTTTTTTATGTTTATTTATATTTATTTATATATGATTTGCATACAATCATTAATAGTGGCATACTGGTGGAACAGAAAATAAAAGTTTGTTTTATTAGTTTATGTATTCATCATTTTTAGTGTTTGTTAATGGAATTGGAGCGTATAAATTGAAATTTGATTTGTAATTTAGATGCGTTTGTTTTGCAAAATGTAATTAAATTTGGATGGAATGTAGATTCAATTTCTTATGTTGTTCAGTTTCAATTTATTTTCTTATTGAAACCAACAAAATAAGTAGTGAAATCAAACATTTCAGGTCTCTAAAGATTTTATTCTATTATATGAAACGAACATTACCTTAGAGTTTGTATGACGGAATAAATTGAAGTGTTTAAAGCGCTGCTTTACTGGTAGAAGCGTCTGATTTGCCTTTCATCAACCCACCTTGAATTTTTTCTGACTTCCTTTGGTTATTTTTTTCCTATTTTCTTTTGTTTTGTTTTTCCGTTTCCTTCTTTTCTAGGCTTTTTAATTCGTTTTACGTTTTGTCTTAGCATCCAAGTATATTTTATTTTCCTAACACTTCCGTTTTATCAATGTTTTGAAATATACAATAGCAGATTATGACTAAAAGTATGGGAAAAAAAATATATACTGCGTTGCATAGCACGGGTAAAGACTATTTATTAATTTTATTATTTAGTTATTGTAATTACTTTTGATAATATTATGTTTTTCTCATATATCGTTAGAAATATGTTGTTTCTTAACCATCCGAAAACGCTATTGTGGCATGATGTGTTTTTTTATTTACGTCTCGATATAAATTTTACTTAAAATTGAGTTGCGACTAGTAGTGTCGAAGTTATCAAAGCACAAACATGCATGTTAACAAATATGCCTCACATTTTAGTTTTTTTATATAAAGCTAGTAATGCCGTTTACTATTTTTCTTATTTTATACGAATATACCGTTACGACCAGTGGCGGCTATGATGGTGTGCGGGGATGACCTCCGTATAAGGCCCGAGATTTCGAGGGGCACGCGATTTAAAAAAATTCGATATATATATATATATGTTATTTTTTTAAAATAGTAACCACACACTAATTCTAATATAGGTCCATTTACAAATCATTTTTATGATTTAGAATTTGCCCCAATTGGCATTAGGTTTACTGAGTTCAATACTAATTTGATATTTTTAAAATAATAATAAAACATTACGGAAGGACATATTTTTTTCGAACTCGAACAGGGTACGTGAATTCTCAGAGACAGCTCTGGTTACGACATACTTATTTTTATCTGTAACACCCCAAAATTTACGACAAAATTATTTGAATGTTTAAATGTTTTAACGACTAATTAAATTATAAATAAATAATGGAAGTTAAAAGAAACGTACAAGAATGATAACACAAGCAACTTCAGGGGTTGAACTTGTAAATATGATAATAAACATATTAAAAATAAAAAGAACCCAGTGTGGTGGGGGTCTGGGTCGCGAACAAGAGGGCAGGAAGGAGAAACCCTACTCCTTCAATTCTTCTCAAGAAATTCAGAAATTGTTGATGAAATTAGACACGAAATTGAATGCATGAGCCTAGTAAATATTTAACCTAAGTGATTTGAGCATAAGATAAGTTGAGTGTTATGTTTTGATGTACTTTTATGAAGTGGGTGTTAATCAATCTATGAAATTTTATGAAATTGAACTTGTTTATAAGTTAGAATCATCGAATAGAAGATGTTTTATGCATGAGACTGATTAGATTGAAAGTTTGAGTAGAAACCCATTTGATTTAGTTGTATGGTGAACTTGTAGTGAATTAATCAAGAGATTTAGATGGGTGAATGTTTATGTACTAAAATACCAATAGATTATTATGTTATAGAGTGAATGGATTATGTAAATTGGTCAATTGAATGAGTTATGAAACTTGCTAGTAGGTTATGCATAAGCACATGTACATAGTGCTAAAATTGTTATACGCACACCAAGTGTTCGATTAAATGCTTGAATAGTTGATTTTTGTAATTTTGAATGAATTAGGATGTCTTGCGTTGTATGTGGAAAACATGGAAGTGATATTTTGTAAAAAGTGTGTGTGGAATGCGAATTATATGTGAATGCGATAGTTATGTAAATGAATGACATAATCTAAGTAAGAATGGATATATGTGTAGGATTGAAAGAAGAAGGAGGAAGTTCCGGTGTGCAACAAAAAGCTCAAGAACGAGGTAAGTTCGCTACTTACAAGTTTATTTAATACTGTTAGTTGTTTGTTCCTTTAAATACTAGTTGCTTTTTGGAAGACATTTGTATTAGAATGCAAACGCGAAAGTAAAGCTCCATAACGGTCCGTGATGAACGGGTCGGTTTGGATTAGAATAAGAATGTAAAAGTTAGAGTTCCCTAATGTTCCGTGTTGAACGGGTTATTTGAAATAGAATGAGAATGTGTTGCATTTGGTCGTTCCATTATGAATGGGACGACCGTTTAGAAGAATGATAAGAAAGTAAATCATATCTATGTCGACCCTTTCGTAGGGGATCGACATATTGGGGATAATTATGTTAAAGAATGCATATTAGAAAGTTAGTTGTTATGATTATTGGAATTTAATGTTGTATGATATGTAAACTTATTGACGAATTTTGTTGTTGTGGCTTTAGGTAAATCTCAAGTTTAGGATGGAGAGCTCGGAATGAACACACCACTTCATCTGTATATGCACTTTCGGTTAAAGTCACTTTCTTGCAAAAAGGGTCAAAAATGATTTTTGTGACGTAATGTTAAACTTAAGTAGTTTGGTTATTTTCTTTAAAAATCTTATTTTGGGTAGTTTGGTCAAAATACTTGCAATGAATTTTGTATGGTTGCAACCTGTATATGTTTAAAAAGTGTCGTAGCACTTAATTTTGAATAAAATTTGTTAAAAGCAGGAAATCGATTATCGTACGAACGGATCATGCCCAAGTTTTGTTAAAACTTGTATATTAATGTTATTATTATCATTACTTTCCAATGTAAAAGTATGGAGGTTTTTTTTTAAACTTCAAATTTTTAATGTCTTAAGATCGTCAATTTAGTTTATGATCAAGTGGGCGTTTCAAGTTGGTACCAGAGCCGAGGTTTGAGAGATTCAAGTATTAGAGCTAAAATGCTTGAACTCAAACTGAAAGCTCGGATGAAGGTGAGTTCGTTCCGAAGCGCTATACATGTAAGTAAATTGTAAATTTGATTATGCTTATAGTTAGAATTTAAGAAGGGATTTATAGGTTATTTACTTATTACCGAGTTTAAGGCGACTGACGATGCTAAACGAGTCCGCATTAAAATTACCGACATGTAGGAAAAAGAATCACGTAAAACGGACTTGTAGATTGAAAGTTATGAAGGTTTTAAGTTAAATTTTGAATAAAAACTAGAGCTGGGCAAAATGCAGGTTTTTATAATAAACCTGCTGGAAAATTGACTCCCCCGCGCCACGCCACGCGACAAGGTAAGGAGAATGGGGCGCGACATGCGAGCTGAGTCGCGGCACGCGACAAGATTAGTGTAGTCTCTTGCATGCCGCGAGAGACCTAAAAACGTTCAATTTTTTTTTTATTTTTGCTGTTTTGATTATGGGACTTGTTTTAACCACTTTCTAAGGCCCCGCAATCAATGTTAAGGTCATTTTTATATTAAGAATGATGAGGAAACAATATACGAAGGGAGAAAAGATAGATCGTTGTGATCAAAGATTTTGATCTATACGATACGACATGATCGTCGATGACGATAATGCATGAAGTATGGAATGTAAATTGATTATAGTATGATAAAACGAGTTTAAATATGATGAAGAGAAGTGTGAAAAGAAACCTAATAAATGTGATGAATGTTTTATGTAGATGACGGACACAAGGAATGTAAACGATGATGATGTAACACGTCAAGAAGCGTTCGATAATATGATCATGGAAGCGGCTGAAAAAGTTATACAAGCCAACCTTACCCAATTAGCCCAAGAAGTCGAAAGTCGTGTTTTGGGGGTTGTTGATGCTATGATGACTAGTAAGATTGAAGAGTTGAAGGAAATGATTGAAGGGTCTAAAGGTAAAAGTAAGGAACGAAGGTGTACATACAAGGATTTTATGGCGTGCAATCCCTCTTCATACAATGGGGAGGTTGATCCTATAAAGTGTCAAAGGTGGATCGCCAATATCGAAGCCGTGTTTATAAGTAGCCGATGCGACAAAGAAGACCATGTAATGTTTGCTACGGGTCAGCTTCAACAACAAGCCAAGGATTGGTGGGATACGCAATGTAAGGAGTTAGGTGAAGAGAAACTCCAAACCTTAACTTGGCAAGAATTCAAGGACCCGTTTCTGAAGTATCATTGCCCGCAGTCGGCAATCAATAGAATACAAGAAGAATTCTTGCGTCTTCACCAGCAAGAGGAATCTATTGATGAAATCACCAACACCTTCTTTGATAAGCTAAAGTTTTGTGAAGACTTTGTTAAGTCTGAAAGAATGAAGATCATCGATATCACGGCATGTTGATGGCTGAGTTTAGGGAATTTATCACTCCCTCGAAGTGCGAAACTTTGAATGAACTTATCAACTGGGCTCGGGATAGAGAGATTGAGTTGAAGCGAAAAATAGAAAGGGGGGAGATCTCTTGAAACCACGCTGGGTAAAGACAAGAACCACCACCGGTTCCCTTTCTCTCTCCTCGGTCTCTCTATCTCCGCTGCGAAACCACGCCGGGTAAAGACAAGAACCACCGGTCAATGGCGCCGACCGTTGGTCCGCCGCTCACCACCACCACCTCCGGTCCTTTCTCTCCCCTCGCCGCAGCTCTCTCTCTCTTCTCCGCAGCTCTCTCTAACTGCCTCTTTCTCTCCGGTCTCTGATATGCCGCCGTACACCACCACCGGTTGGTGGTAACCGGAGAAGGAGGGATTTGTGTGAGTTGAGAGGATAACATTCTTTGTGTGTGTGTCTTGTTTGCTTATGTATCGATCGAGAGAGGAGAGATGAGACAAGTGAATATGTGTTTGATTTATGTGTGTAATCGAGAGGGATGGAAGGGAACAAGAAGATGAAGTCTCTGTGTTTTAATTTTTGTGGGTGTGATGTATGTGTATAAATAGAGAGAAGGGTCTTTATTGTTTTTCAGGTATACGATATACATTCAGGTCAAAAGTTATACCCATTGAAAGAAGATCTCTTGAAGAGATTTAATAAGATCTAATATCTTATGAGTAGGTTTAGGCTTGTGGGTTTTGGGCTTGGGCCCAGGGCCCACAAGCCCATCTCATGTGAAAGTGGCCCGTAATTCCTGCGAGACTTAATATCGCGACCCAAACTCCATGAGCATAAAATATTCGTGTAAAATTCATATTTGGCGATGTTGTCAGTATTTTGTACGGTTTCAGTCCGTTGTCGCGTAATGTTTAGCAGATTCCTCTGTAAACCACCGTTCGCGCATTGTAAAGTCGTATAGACGTTCCTTGGCACTCCAAAGGCCTAATTAAGTTAATTTGCGTCTTGAACATTATTTATTATCGTGTTAATCGCCTGTTAATCACGTAATTAGGAGCCGAAAATTACCGGTTGTCACATACCTTTATTGTTTGGCTTGACTGAGTAGCCAATTGGCCACTTGGTCATACACTCTTATCAACTATGTTTGTTTCACGCTAATCTTAATATAATAGCGTGTTGAACATTTCTTAATTTAAATATTGACCTTAGCCAGTCTCACTGACTAGACTTATTAGTCCAGTTACTTTATACCCATCTCTCGGGCTACTATGTGATTTTATTTCACATAACTTTCCTGACCGTGATCGCGTCACGTCGTGTTTTAGGTTTATTTCCCAATCATCTCATACTATATATGTTTGATAAAATATTATTTTTTACTAAAACTGAATTTTAGTTTAATGTTTTATCTTTAATTTACGTCAAACAATTTTGACAACTTGGCATTTACTCTTCTACAGTCGTTGTTTTACGCGAGGATTCTCAACTGGTTCTCTCGCTTTGTTTAAGTAACTCGTAGGTTCTCTCACGTGGCCTCGTAGGCTATTTCCTTAGGTCTTCACCCCCTTTTAATGGGAACCCTAAGGTTTATTCCCCTTTCTTTTCGTGACCCGAGGGTCATTCTGGTCCCGTAGACCTTAACACTAATCGCATTCCCGTAGGTTACGATGATCCCACAGATTCATCTTTTTATTTGTATCTACATTCAAATGTATATATGTATATATGTATATGTGCATATATAGCTTCAAAGCATGTCTTGTTATGTTTGGAATCGTATATTTCCGCTTTTGAACTTTAGTTGACCTTGACCGTAGTCTAAGTCTTCATTTGTTTATTTTCGGGCGAATTTTTTTTTCCGACTTTATGACTTCTCATATCGTTTATGCGTCGGTTCATCTTATGCTCACCATTCTCCAGTTTACATATATCCGTACTTGATTATGTCCCATTACCGGGCTCATTATTCTTTTGCTTTTAACGGTACCATTATCCCGCTTGTATTTACTCATGTCGTCCGGCATGATATTGTAATCGACCCGTTCAACTTTAAAATAGTTGAACATAATTTATTCACAATTTTTTTTATTTACATTATTTTGTCATCTTTTAGTTATGACCAAAAACCCGAGTCCTTTAACTTTCCATCCGAGTTCCCGTTTCTCGGTCTACACATGTGTTCAATTCTTACCCATCAACCGGGTGTTTTACCGAAGTCGTTATTATTGCAACCCTCCCGGTATGCATTAAGACCTCGCTTCATTTCTATATTCCGACTTTGTCCTCGAGTTTGACGTTTTACAAAAACGACTCGTTTAGAGACATATTCGCATTTTCCGGGTTCGAGTGTAAGTACACTCCCTCCCAATGCATATCTTGATCATTCTACATGTTTATATTCTTCGGGTTCGAGTGTAAGTACACCCCCTCCCAATGCGTACCTTAATTATTTTACATGTTTCTCTGTCCCTTCTTTTGGGCTCATTATCCTAATGTAATACGCTTCCGTCACTCGGCTGTGCATTTACATTATTATCAAATATTTTGCTCATTTGATTCCTTTGGGTACTTTTTAAATTAGTCCCATTCACTCCACCCTTACTACATCGGATGTAGATGTGTCTGCTATAAGAAACTCGTGGTATCACATGCCACTACTTACTTGGCCAGAGTAAGTGATTAACACATGACATACACGACCTTTTTATAGTTTTCACATCACGCCCTATGTAAGTAACGCCTCTATTTAGTTTTCTTGGAAATGATATCCTGGATATGTATTTCTATTCAGGTTTTCCAAGTTTCTAAGTTACCTATGCAACAATCATTCTCTACTTGTTTATTGCATTTTACTATTTGTGTGATTATATTTAAAAGCGTGCACCTGGTATTGCTTGCCCCATCGGGCGTTCCCTGCCATTAACCTTGTTCACGGTCGTTACGCGATTTAGGTCCTTAATGAACATGCTCTCCTTGGCATAGCTCGGACCGTTCCATCATCATATCCACAATTCGTTCAACTCTTGTCAAGTGCCCTTCAATTAAGACATTCACAAGAGTTAGTAATGTCAACTTCAATAATCGTCCGTATTATAATACAAGGCTTTTTCTACTATACGCGTCAACGCGCGTATTTTCGTCGACTACGTCAATCATTTCAATTGGGGTAACGTGTATCACCCGATAGCCCTATGTGTTATTTTCAACACTTTAGCATACTAAACTATTAACATACACGTACTTACCGGATTTGCGATCAAGCCTCGAACCGAACACTATTCTTTATCAAGAGCGTAAGGTTTAAGTCCAAGCATGGTTTTCCCCACCATACTTGAATCTCTTAAACCGGGGCTCTGATACCAACTTGTAACACCCGTTCTTATAATTCAAGGTTTAACGTATATTTTACGAAAAACAATCAGGTAATTAAGATTACATAAACATTGGAAATACGGGTTTATTAAAAACTTTTACAATCATATGTCATTCAACATAACGTGAACGAATTCGTCGTTTAAAAATTTACAACGTGACCAAGTGCGGAAGCATGAATCTATATCGTCTTCGGTTCTTCGAGGAGCTTGGTCGTCTTCCGGCATTCTAAATGTTCCTACATTTCATAAACATGAAATGCTTTAGTCATACGGGGATTAAAAATATGTCTAAACAAATCCGGTAATGATAATGGAAGGAAAAAGAATCCCAACGTTAAACTCTTGATCTCAAAACATGGATTTCCAACTGGCCTCCACCGTAACTTACGGTGGCACCGTAAGTTACGGTGACCCCTGGTGTGACATGCCCCTACCGTAAATCAGTAGGGGGCTGTCGTAAAGTCTTCAGCTCCACCGTAACTTACGGTGCCACCGTAAGTTACGGTGGCCCCTGCATTCCAGCTTTCCATTTTGCCATTTATTGACACGAAAACTTTCGTATCTTTCAACCCGCTTATCCGTTTGACCCACCGTTTCTTCCTACATGATTGTAATTTGACCCTTCATCATATGGAGTCAAAATCCAACATCCGGATTAACAAATTTTAAGACTTTTAAGTCTTCGGCTTATTACCATTTTTATCAAATTTTGACCCGTTCGCGATTTTATCAAACAAACATGTTTGTTTGATCCCTCTTCTCATGATAATAATAATTTCCATAATTCCTATCATATTAGGTTCAAGTCACGGGTTCCTTACGTATCTTAAACCCGTTTACGCTCCTATGCGTATTTTGACCCGTTAAGGGTATTTAGATATATTTTGAGCATGAAACGCCTTCATTTGATTCTAGCATTATAATACGACCTTTCTTATTAAGAAATCTTCCACCACAACTATATTTGTGGTGGACTTAAAGAGGTGATCTATATAATCCGAGTTTTTCTCATCGGATTGCTAATTTACGACAAGGACTCATATAGAGTCATTTGACCGAAGGTTTACATCTTTCGCTTCTTACACTTATTCCAATTATTTATTTGATCATAAAACTCGTTTCAAAACTACCTTTAAAGGTCGTTTGTCCAATTTAGCTTATAAGGGCGTTTTAGTCCATTTAGCCAATCATTTACGGTGAAGGACTTTTGAAAGTATACTTGACCTATAAACCCTCTTTTAATCCATGATTTTGTTTGAAAAGTCATTAAGCTTTCCAAACGAAATATTCATTGTTTAAAACATTCGGTTTACTTATCAAGTAACCAAATGTTTATTTTGACTACTTTTAACACTCATTGAACCACATGTTCTAAATGAGTATTACCCTTTTTCGCATACCTGGCGCGGATCAATATATTGACCCGTTTTTAATACCTTGCTTTTATAACCGCTAATTCTTAGCGTTGCTAATACCCATTTGACATTTACTCCTGAAACAATATAACTCGACAATAATCATTAGTCGTTATTATCAAAAGGTGATATCTTCACCTTTTGACCCATTTGGTCTAAGTGACCGATTTTGTTTGCGAGATGATATTTATTACCATCTCATCTACATGACTCGCTCCGGTTTACACCGTGCGGTCATTTCACTTATTAATCGTTTCTTATCCTATTTGGTTATCTTGTTCCGTACGACTACATGCCGGAACATCATATCACAATTAGGCATTTATCTTCTTCGTAATTATTACGACAAAAGAACATTCCGAAATATATGACTAGTGTAAGCTATACTTACCTTGCATCCGAATTACGTTTTTCCTTCATACTTGCTCCGTTTGACCCGCTTCCTTTCCAAGCCTCCACCTAGCTTGTCAAGCGTCAAACTATCATCATAGTTCGTAAGACGGTTAGATTAGTCATCATTAATTATGACTATTCCATCTTACGGGTTTTGCATCAAAATTCACCATTTGATTTCCTTTTTGGTCAGTTTGACTTTTAAAGGTCAAACTGCCTATTAACATAAGTAATTATATTATAAACCTCGACAATTTATTTAAGCACTTTGTCAAGTATCCGATAGGCATTATTCTTACGCCACCGTTTTAACTACTTTCCAAGTCTAAGTTCATGCTATTATTAACACCAATTTGACTTAGCTCTCTATTATCAAAGCTAATTATTCATTTATTATGCAAGAACTAAAGGTTTCCATCTACATGTAAAACCCGTTTCATCATAGCATTAGACATTCATCCGAACATCAATATAATCAAGTTCTACATATTAATTAGTAGACATCATGATTCCAAACACCTATTTATATGAACCCAAATCACTAATTTCATCGTAATATACTAAACCCCTTTCATGAAAGTATGATTATTTACCCAATTTCATGGTTTAATCAAACACCTTCTATTCATTACCATGCATGTTGATTCTAAGCATATCTATATCATCTATTTCATCATAACATCAAAACCCACTTATCTAAGTGTGTTAATTCACCAATTTCATCAATCCATAGCATGTTATGTATGATTTTTTCTTAGGGTTTCGTTCCTAAGCAAGCATACATAACTAATCCAGCCATAGCTTCACTAATCCATGCCTAATTCGCGATTAGGATGATTATCAAATTCTTACAACTTCACCAAACATCAAGATTTTACATACCTTATGATCCTCTTGTTCGGGTGATCATTAATTCACGTTCGGTTGTGAATTTGAGCTTCATTTGATCCTTCAAATTGATGATTATATGTGGATTAGGGTTTTTGGCTCCATGGGAGCCCCTGAGCTCGATCCAGAACACACACTGTGTGTGTGTGTTTGTGTTTGTTTTAATTAAATAACTTTTCTAGTTATCCCACTTTAACCCCTCGTGTTTGGTTCGTTTTTAAGTAGGTCACAACCTACTTATTTCTAATAACAATATTCCCACTTATTAACTAGGTTAAACATTCCTAGTTAACTTAGTGGGTTTGGGGAATTTATGACCCAGTTTATTTATTTATTTAAGTCCCGTTAACTCAGGCCTTTTATCTACTTTACTTTCTCAAAGTATTTATCTTCCTTTTATTAAATATTAGATTTATTCATTTAAACCCTATTATTTACCGGGTAAATTTTCACCACTAATGGTATTTTACCAAGTCATTGATATTAACGTGGTTTGATTATCAAACCCGTTTTTAGGGTGTTACAATTTTCCATTGTTTTTTAGTTTGATATTTATTGTGTTTTACATTATGTTTATTGTGTTTTAGTCTGTTGTCCAATGCGTCTTTTATCTGTTGCCATCGATTGTGTTTTTGTTTACTTTTCATTGTGTTTTTAGTTTAATACTCATTGTGTTTTTAGTTTAATACTTATTGTGTTTTACGTTATGTCCATTGTGTAATACGCAACTGGATTTTCAATTTTTTTTAAACTATAACAATAGGGTACTCATATTGATGATAAAAAGACGCTCGATTTTATGGTTATTTTTTTTTAAAAACAAATGATGTATAAAAAAGTTAAGAACTTTTATAATGTGAGGGGGAAATAGAATATGACTTGCATGTGCATATTATTTTTGTTCTCTTGGACAAAATTATACTTCCACTTGATTTCTTTTTAAACACTTGTCACTCTATAATGGGTTTTTACCATTCTTATTTTTAAATCATTTGTATTATAAGGGGACCCGGGGTGGAAGAGTTTTACCCCCTGATGGAATAGTTTCACGCGTTATACAATCCCAAACACCACCGCCACTCAATAGTTTCACGCGTCATTTATATAACGCATCAATTGTTTCACGCGTGAAGAATTTGAGGAAGTTGAGGGAAATTGTTGGGTTATGAGGGAAATTATTGGGTGTGGTGGGTGATATGCATTTCCACTAAAATCCATCAGTAATGATCGAATAATGGTTGATGGTATTGCAGAACTTGATTGGAAGTTGTGAGTGAGTGATGACCACCCCTACCCCTAACTCAATCTATGAAGTATATATGTACACATAATATAATTGGGATTATTATAAACAAACATCATATTAAGATATGGCAACATTTGTAATATTTACATATATGTAAATGGTTAACGCAATTTGGTTCTTTTTTGTTTTCATTTTCATCAATCGATTAGCATTTTCTGGTTATTGAAACAAACCATGGAGAGCCTAGACTTGATGTTTTTATTTGAAATCTTTTTTCTGGTTATTAAGGAGAAATTGTGTATTTCAGTGGCGGATCTTAAAAAAACGTTAAGGAATATTTCAAAAGTTTCTTTTCTACAGGGGCAGCGAAATAAAAAAAATATCAATTTTATTAAAAGTTTACACACACTACCGTCGAAACGTTAAGCGGTAGCAGGGGTTACCTCTTGTCTCAAGCTATATCCGCCCCTGCCCCTCCCCTGATGTATTTCAAACACACCTTTTAATGAAGGAATAGATGGAATCCGCTGTTAGGAGAGTACCTTGAAACATACCTTTCAATTGTTATGGCAATCATGAAAAAAATGAGTAACCGTGTTCTTTGATGTCAAATTTTAGTTCATCGTCTTACTCGTGTTTTTCGTCATTGGTTTAAATAATTTAAGAATTAATGCAAAGAATCTTAAAAATTAAAATGCAATTTTGGGTATTCAAATTTAAACGCATGCAAAATAAAAACAATGATTATTGTAGGAAATATTGAATTCTTCAAACATGCTAGATGTACTAAGAAATTACCTATCAAAGGTCTTTGTCCTGAAGGTGATGGGGATGGGGGTGCAAATCCCATTAATAACAAAAAAAAAAAAAAAAATTAAGAAATTACACTCCCCCTTCAAAAAAATAATAATTATAAAAAAAATAATAATAGATAGATAAATCTTTGTATTACAAAACTAAACTTTTAAAAAAATCCTCATGTTTTTTAACTTCTATTAGGCTATAGGGTGTGGTCATGATTCTCATGACTACCATAACCCTCCATATATGCGTCATCTCATCTATTTTTAATCCACCATTCAAAACTACTACTCTAACGGTGTGGTTAAGACCTAAACCACTATCCCATTTTATTTTAAATTTATTTTTGTTTTAAAATTATCAAATGGGAGGGTCGTGTTAATCAGGAGCGTAGGTTAGTAGGTGCCCGGGGGTGCACCCGCCCCCTGCAAAGTTTCTGTTAGAATTGTATAATTTCCGATTTTTCGTCCGAAAATTTTAAATTATATAGGATCGTCCCTCCAATTATTTTGCCTAAATATTTATACAATATATCAAGGTAAAGTTTGTTACCACTTTAAATCTAAAAGGTCGTCAGTCCGAGTTGTAATTCTTGGTCCATGTTTCATTTATCTCGTACCGTTATATATATATATATATATATATATATATATATATATATAGGGTGAGGTTCGGCTAGAAAGTCCAAGTTTCCTAAAAAGTGTAAAAAGTCATAAAATACAATAATTTCAGGCATAAAACACACCTAAAGCTCACAAATAATAGAATGAATATTACTAAAACACCATATTCAAACTCTAATAGTCCATAAAAACTTCAAACACACAATCGTATAACTATGAATATAAAACAAAAAATGCTAAACAACATAAAACACAATAATATTTGTCATTCCATAATCAGAGCCTTAACATCTAAAACACAACACAAAACCCACATACATGATGTTTTAGTAATCTTCATCATATTATTTGTGGGTTTTTGGTGTGTTTTATGGTTGAAATTATGGTGTTTTATGACTTTTTACACTTTTTAGGAAATTTAGACTTTCTGGCCAACTCCTAGCCTATATATATAGGGTGGGGTTCTACAGTAAACACTATTATATTTGCGAACTGAGTGAACAAATCCTGGCCATTGATCTACACATGTGTATGGCAAGGATCTCATCATCAAATCGTAAAATACACTAGTGTATTTCAACATCAAATCCTAGCCATTGATCTATACACGTGTATGGCCAGTATTAGTTCAATCAGTTCGCAAGCTACACTAGTGTTCACTCTTGAACCTTTATATATATATATATATATTGGTCTTTTGTTTGTTAAACAATATATAATTTTTTTATATGTAAGAACGAGTTTTTTGAATGAATGATTTTTTTTACTTTTATTTGGAACTATTATTATTTGACTCGACCCGGATCGAATCGAATAGTCGGCCCGACCCGAAACATAACGGTAGAAAAAAAAATTTGGGTCCCATTACTTTACGCGCCCTCAAAACTTTTGGTGGTAACCGTGGTTTAAGTCATGGGAACCACCATCAATCAAGGAAAGGGATGATGTACCATTTAATTAATGGTTCTATGTAAAAATAATGTTTCAATCTATAACCCCACACCCCATACCCTTACAATCTAATTAATGGTTCTATGTAAAAATAATGTTTCAATCTATAACCCCACACCCCATACCTTACAATCCGCAACTTACTTTTTATGTTTTGGAAAAAAAAGGTTGATAGTCCTATTTGGTTATAGTTTAAAACATATCACTATTCCAAAACAACGTAAGCGTATTTGGTCCATTTCACTTCCACTTTACATGTTTTATAGCTTCATGGATTTAAAAAGACAATTTTCATATATGATTTGTGTATCTCACTATTGGGACACTTATCTTAAAGTGAGATACTTGAATCTCGCTTTGGTATCATTTGATTTATTACATGAATCCAATAAAGACATATTCAAATCTGATTACTTATCTATTATTTCTATTACTTTCCATAGCAAAAAAAAAAAAAAAAAAGAAGAGAAACCCTATATGATAATGATTAACAAAATAATTTGTCATAACCGTAAATTGTGATTTCTAAATGTGGAATGGAGTTGTTAACAAAATGTGGTGTGGAGGTCGCAGAGTTGCCTCAAATGGCCATCACAGTGCCACGTGTTTTGACTTATGAACGCTGGTATGTGTTTAGGCGATTGTGTGTAATCTTATCAGCATACAACGTTATATTATTTTTATAGCAACGACACATGTCTATGGCTTACGTTCATTTCGAACGAGTTGACTTGTTCTGTGGTCACCCACTACAGAAAATAGAGCCTCTCATGCAGGACCACGTGTCTACAGATTACCTGCCAGTTTATAGTTTTCTTGGTTCTCTATTAATCTTGTATAAACAAAATAAGTACTTGGTATAGTGTATTCTTCCATGGTTTGTAAAAATAATAATTGTATAAACAAAACAAATACTCGGTATAATGTATTCTTCCAAGGTTTGTAAAAATAATAAACTTTGTCTAAACTAAAATTTATAAAAAATAATATATTACCACCTAAAATACGTATTCAGGTTTAAAGTTTTTATAGTTTATTATAAATTTAGATTTTGTACACTTCTTTTACTACTAATAGAATGTATAAAGTTATTTGCATAACCATAATTTATTGGGTTGGGACACGGGATGATATTTAAATATATAACAATGAATTAACAGAATACAAATGTGGATGCATGCATTGCGTGTGAGATGTGAATTTTGGATTGCATGAAACTATGGTTTTTTTTTTCTTTTTTCTTTTTATGCTGATGAAATCTTAGTTGACTTTTGTATCTTGGCTTAAAACAAGAATATATCAATATCAATCCCTGTTTTTTTTCTTTTATTCGAAGCAAACAGCGATAACAAATGGTATGAATTAAGAAAAACATAAAATATAATATGGTTAAACGAACCAAATTGATGAAATTGATACAAGTTGGCTGACTTTCACGCTTTAAAACTATATGGCTTGATTCAATATTCATTTGATGATTTAATGGTTTAACAACTAAAATAGCATTTTTACGCTTGGAACCAACTATATATACTTAATTGGTATATGAATAATAGATAATAAATACACATACACACACGTAAATATACACACATACGTATGTATATATAACCATGTGGGCAATCCAAGCTGGGTTTGAATTGGTTTGTATACACCCTTCCGCAATCTAATTTTTGTGTACATGTGTAAGAAACCCAATAGTACGATTAATTGCAAAAGTGTAAATTACAAAAATCGTTCCTTATGTATGTTACTTATTGCAAACAATGTTCTTTGTCTTCAATAATTACAGAAAATGTACTCGATTGCAAACCCTTGCAAGTTATGTCTTTTAGCCTTAACTAAGTTAATTTTTGTGGTTAAATCTAACCAAATGGACCCCACATGAGGGTATTTTTGTGGTTAATTCTGACCAAATGGACCCTACATGCGAGTAAGATGACCAAAATACCATCATGTGGGGTCCATTTGGCCAGATTTAACAACAAAAACTTAACTGAGTTAGGGCTAAATGACATAACTTGCAAGAGTTTGCAAACATCGAGTACGTTTTCTATAATTATTGAAGATAAAGGCACAGTTTGCAATAAGTTACATAAATAAAGGATGATTTTTGTAATTTACTCATTGCAAAATGAATACTAAACGTTTAGAGAAAATGTATTTCAGAAACTTGGTGTTTTGGAATTAAATGGTGGACGCAGGGGTAATGCATTGACTCTATTCGCTACGATAGAAATGTGACAGGCCTATTATTGAGTGCCTAGTTTTATGTTGTGCTACACGATGAGCATATAATCCACCCATTTTGGTGTTTCAAGAGTCGTAGCTTTACAGTAAAGGTACCTTAGATCTATAGTAATCCTAAAAGAACATACAACTTTAATTATAAAATGTTTTCATGTGTGGTTTTAGGCTTAATACCTTTATGTCACCACTTGCATTACGAACGTGTGTGCGCATGTGATTTATACTTTGAAGTGATACCACACTCATGTGTAGTTTTAATCATATTACATTTATTAATTCACTTAGCATTATAAAGTTCATTTTTTATGTGAATTGCTCGTGTTACGAACCTTAGAAACTTTAATAGTCTTTGTATCTACAAGTGACTCATGATCCCTGTATAAGTACAATAGTATGTGTTTTTTGTTAGTTGTGCTTACATAATTAATCTGTTTAGATTAACTTTTATATATGACCAGTCTCCAAACTTAGACGATGGTGCTTAATGGAAAAAAAATTTAATCTTGTCGTCTATGAGACTTGAGCTATATAAAAAATTTAAAGTTCTTGATAATATAAATCCCAAAACATAAGTTAATAAAATTTATAAATAATATTAGGCTGGAGGGTGTGGGGGCGCCACCCCCGCCACCTCACCATGTATAGCGCCCATATGGGCTCCATCACCACACCCTCCAAGTGAAGAGGGGGGCGCCATGGCTTGGGCTCCATGGTGGTAACGCCAAAGTTGAAGCATTCAGGTGGGGCCCACTAGTTTTAAACCAATCAAATGTTTTTTTTTTTTAATTTTGTTTTATAGGGGCTCCATCCACACCATGTAAATTAAAGAGGGCTTCATAGGTGAGGTGGATCCTAGCTGGAGCTTAGGTGGACTTAGGGCTGTAAACAAACCAAACGTTCGGCGAACAGTTCGTGAACCGTTCGGCAGGAAGTTCGTTTGTGTTCGTTCTTTTATTAAACAAACGAACACGAACAAGAAATTTCGTTCGTTTAGTTAAATGAACAAGCATGAACAGAGGTCGTGTTCGTTCGTTTATGTTCGTGAACGTTCGGTAACATGTTCGATAGTTTATTAGTGTTTTTAGTTTTTATATATATTTAAATACTTCAAAATTCCGATAAATTAAATATCTAATAAGTGTCAGCGTATTATATATTCTGCTCATGAACGATTGTTTGTGTTCGTTTGTTTCCATTTGTGTTCATGAACATTAGTTTGTGCTCATTTATGTTCGTCAACGTTTGTTTTTGTTCGTTGCCTAAAATTAACAAACAAACACAAACGAACACGAACAAGTTCATTTACTTAACAAACGAACACGAACATAAAATCGCGTTCGATAAGTGTTCGTGAACGGTTCGCGAACACATACATTTCTTAACAAACGAACACGAACAAGGTCTTGTTCGTGTTCGTTCGGTTCGTTTGCAGCCCTAGGTGGACTTGATAAAGCCCCATGAGGCTCCAACCACACCCTATAGCCTTATCAAATATTACAAGAGAAAACTCTATTTTCAGATAATGAAATTATAAGAATGAATAGGTACTAAACTATGGTTGGTATGAAATAAAATTTAAAATTTTCTGGTATATATTTCAAGTAAATAGGCAAATGTTTCTCTAATCTCATACCCACGAAATAATGTAAACCTAATCACATTCTCGCAAAGCCGCCCAGATAAATACTACGGTAGCTCACATGACGTTCAAGGGTTGTGTAAGGAAATGAAGTAATGGTTTAGAATCTTGAAACATGGAATACATGGAATTTACTTCCATGATGAAATCACCGTTTATGTTTGCTTAATTTAGATATTCTTAACAAGAAAAAAGAACTATAACAGATTGTCTTTTTTTTTTTTTTTTTTTACTTATTGTATTCAAACGCATAATAATTTTTAATTGCTGTCTCACTATGGGTATCAAATGTATATATATTAAAGGTGACACGTTGAGTTATAGATTGGTCCACCGTGATGAAATTTAAACGTAATCAAAATGTGTCTTCCCTCTTCCTCACAAATGAATTGAAAATGTATTAGAAGAAGAAACCATGGAAACACTTCATCACCACTGGTAGCTAAAGGTATAACAACCTTACCCACCAAAAAATCATCAATTTTTAAAGGTCAAACATGAACAAAAAGTCAATACCATCAATCACTCGACATTTGTCATCTATGTCCAATCATTC
Organism: Helianthus tuberosus; assembly: GCA_030545235.1. NCBI lineage: Eukaryota > Viridiplantae > Streptophyta > Magnoliopsida > Asterales > Asteraceae > Helianthus > Helianthus tuberosus. The sequence continues at coordinate 83,411,593 of CM060449.1, read as the reverse complement.
TCCACCTTCACTTTCTTACATCCTCGTTGAGTCACACTATCTCCAACTTTTTTTGCCATTTTTCAAATTCACCCCTTTACAAATAAAAAGAAAAAAGAGAGGTTGACTGTGGAACAGGCCGGCGCCAAATCATATTGACTTCGTAACTATTACAACATGAGTCCTCATCATCTATATATATGGCACAAGTCATCTTCCCTTTTGGACCTACAAGCTTCACTTTTCAATTGCTTAATCTTCTAGCTTTGCATTTAATACATCTCTCTCTCTTTATCTCTTTTAGTATCCTTATATTGTATCTAAAAGTTACCTAGAAACCAATTGAAAACAAACACCAAATGGGAAGATCACCATGTTGTGACAAAAATGGACTCAAGAAAGGTCCATGGACACAAGAAGAAGATATCAAACTCATGGAATATGTTCAACTTCATGGTCCGGGAAATTGGCGAACACTCCCCAAAAACGCTGGTAAGTGTTACTTTTTATTTGTATATTTCGGATGACAATCAGATTATAGAGTTGTTTTTCTAATAGAGAAATCTTTTTTATGTACACAGGACTTCAACGATGTGGGAAAAGTTGTCGTCTTCGATGGACGAACTACTTGAGGCCTGATATCAAGAGAGGAAGATTTTCATTTGAAGAAGAAGAAACCATCATCCAACTGCATAGCGTTCTTGGAAATAAGTAAGTTGATATTCATTTTTGCAACAAGAGTTTCCACTCTTGGATAGTTTACAGAAGAAACAATTTTTATGAATTAACTTAGTAGTTTTTGTACCTTATATCAAGTTTTGGTATATTATAGGTGGTCAGCCATCGCAGCTCGGTTGCCTGGAAGAACCGACAACGAAATCAAGAACTACTGGAACACGCACATTCGGAAGAGGCTTCTTAGAAACGGAATTGATCCGGTAACTCATACTCCACGTCTCGATCTCTTGGACATCTCTTCTATACTCAACTCAGCTCAGCTTAACCTCTCAAACCTTTTGAACCTACAAACACTAGTAAATCCAGAAGTTTTAAAGCTTGCCACCCTACTAGCATCATCATCAAACCAAGAAAACCTAGATATGCTTCTCAACAACCCCATGAATCATATGAACCAAACCCTAAATAATCAACAGCTTCCAAACTGTAGTTCCATTGACACAACTCTTCCAAGCACTCAACTCCTGAATCAAGAGAGTCATAATCAGTATTTTTCACCCAACATGGTTAACATGAACAACCAAATCATTGATCAAAGTTTGATGCCACCATGCTTACCTGATAACCATGTTGTCCTCCCAAGTGAAAGTGATCAGTTTAGGGTACCTGCATCAGAGAACAATTACAACCCCACAAGCCAGAATTTCAACTTTGATTCGGTTATATCGACACCCATGTCAAGTCCTACAACATTAAACTCATCATCAACATTGGTAAACAGCAGTAGCCCTGACGATGATAGAGAAACTTACTGCAGTATGTTTAAGTTTGAGATTCCAGAGGGGTTTGAGTTTGATGATTTCATGTAATGTTATAATAATTGAATAGAACCGTTAGTTTGGTTGTGTTTTAGGATGTATTCGAGCTGTTATTTGTCTTGTTTTTTTTCTGGCAATTTTTGTGGATAATACAACTTTGTATTATTGAGAAGTTTTATATAATAATGTTTTTCTATTATGTTTTCCATCTCATAGTTCTAGTTCATGTTGCAATAAAACAAATAGTTCTTGTTCGTATTGCAATAAAACAAACAAAAATAAATTCTAAAAGAACACATGAATTATATTAACAAATGATAAATAAGTAGTATTAAGGTCCTGCGTTTCAACGAAGATCAAAAAACGTGAAAAAAACAACTTTGAAATGTTTTATTGAACCTGTGTATTAAATAATAAAGAATTGCGATGGCAATATGTAAACAAAAATTAAAAGGTGAAAGAATTTTGTAAAAAAAACTTCAAATATTTGTCTTTTTAATTAACTAATTTCGTCACTCCATCTCTCCCTTTTAAGAAACTAGTGTTAATTATGCCCTGCGGGGCGTTAAACAGATTATTTCTCACTTTGATAACTTGTATGCCTGTGTTTCGATTAGTTTGACATACTACTCATAACACTATCTCAGTAAAAATTATATCGAGACATAGGTAGAAATAAACTTGTTATAGACATATAGGTAGAAATGCTCGTTATATAGTAACTTTATTTAAGTCTAGGAGTAGTAGGGTTTGTCCACCAATAGCAAATTGTCACTATTTCCTCGGGTTGGTTCGTCACGGTAGCAAGGGGAAAAGATTAAAAGATGAAATCTTAAAAGAAATAAAAGTTGAGGGACTAAACATGTACACAACAAAGTTAAAGCAGAGGCACTAAACACGTATATGAACAAAGTTAATCAGTAAAAAGGAAGTTTTTTTTTTTTTTTTAAAACAGAACGGCTAAACACGTATATTAGCAAAGTTGAAGGTTTAAAAGCAAGACACAAAAGACCATGATCAATTACTAAAAGGAATAAAGGTAGAAAGATTAAATTTGTTCGCTACTAAAGTTACAGCACAATGACTAAATACACATATAAACAAAGTTAACAAATAAAAAGAAGTTTAAAAAAAACAGAGAAGGTAAACACGCATATTAGGGAAATTGAAGTTTCGAAAGTAGAATACAAAAAGGTCACCATCAATGAGGGGAAAGACAGCTGCCTGACATTATTTCCCATCATTGTAATTGTAGTATATATATATAGGGGAATTATAGAGAAAATTCTAATTTCAAAATATTTCACGAACCAAACGTCACTTAAGAATCATTTGTCAAACTTACTTCGTCTTGAAACGAAAAAATAAACACTTAAACTTGTTTTTTATATGATAAAGACATATATCTCTTATGATAAAGCTATAATATAAATTAGTTATGAAATGAATGTAAATTTCCTCCCAAAAGAGGTTTCGTGCTTACATTGAAGTTTATCAAGTAACACGTTTATGGGAACGTCTTGTGTTTATTGATGTTGGTCGTATTCTTTTCCCTTTTCCCTTTCACCGATTTTTGACTTTAAAGACTGCTCAAAAAGCGTATATTTGTCTTAACATGCTTTGTTTCATACAACATAAATGCTTTGTTGGAGCATAAAATACCACAAATATATGCTATGAAAAGGAACATGTGAAGAAGATGTGAAAGATGTGGTCTATACTTAAAGAATAGAGGGTATGGGGAGGCCCATCCCCATGAGGATGGACCGTCACATAGGCGCCACATTACCGTCTTATGGAGAATGAGGCTCCTTCACTTTTGAGGGGGTGGAGGATGGGGCGGCTACCCCACCTAAATTTTAATAGTTTTCTAAGTTTTTTTTTATTAACTTAATAAAAACTTTAAAAAAATTAAAAAATACAACATAAAACAACATAAATAAATTCATTTTATAACATAAAAAAGATTACATTTCCTAAAAATAAAAATAAAAATACATTTCCGAAAAAAAAAGAAAAATTACATTTCCTAAAAAAAAAAAAAACCTACGACGACCATTTTTTCTTCACCTCTTCCTTCATCCTCCGATAAACCTCGCGTTCGTCCTCCGGAACCAGGTCGAGATCCAACCTCATTATTCTAAAATCCTCCGCTCGAGTATAGTCGGCCGACACGTTTTTCTTGTGACTATATTTTTAGGCCGCAAAGTCTTTGAACTAACGGAATTTGAAAATCAACTCGTCCATTTTCGAAGACGCCTTCGAGCCGCCCCCTCCACCCGAGCCGGCCCCTCTACCCGAGCCGGCCCCTTTGCGCTTTCCGGCCGCCTCTTTTTTTGCTTTGTCCCTTCCGGTGGGACGTTCGATCTCGTGAACGGGCAACACATCCTCGTCATATATCGGGTCGTCGTTTATGTCGATTTGACAACGAGCGGTGGAGCCTCCCGCACTATAACTTCCGGACTCGGAAGTTTTAGTCGGTTTGGCGGTTGCGACCTCATTTGGAACCGGCGCCCATTTTGGTTCTTTCTTTAAAATGTTCCATGCTCGGAGGTGCGGGAAAGGCGCCGGATTTTTTGCTTCCCATTTCGCCATCGCAAGGTTAAGAACGTCCTCGTCGCTACTCCCACTAGGACGATTGATGTAAAGTGGGTTATAATACCCAATAAAATCATTCACGACCTTGTTCATTTTCCGCCACTTGCCCGATACGGAATCGAGATCACGTATCGGGCCTTGCCCCATAAGGTCGTTAAATCTATCCGTTGTCGCCTGCCAAAAACTAGAACCCGTTTGATTGTTCCCTAAAATAAAAAAAAATGCATTAGTAAAACTAAAAAATAAATCTTTTTAAATTTAAATTTAAAAAAAAATTAACTTTAGTTCATACCGACAACCGGGCAAGTCGAGGACTTAACATACGCAATTGCTAGCGCCTCATCCTCTACTTTTGTCCACTGTTGTCTCTGCTTCCCTCTCGCCCCGCTTTTTTTTGCGGTGTCGGTTTCAACCGCCTTCCTCGTGTTTTTTTTTGCGCTTGAGTTCTTTTGGTGGCGATTCGGGGACGACTTCTTCATCATCATCATCAAGTTGAACCAGGGGTTGCGGTTGGGATTGTTCAACTTGAAACGAGTTGCGTTGCATGAATTGTTGGAGTGCTTGAAATTGTTGCATTTGTTGAACTTAGGACATTTGTGAGAAGGCGTTGGGTGATTGTTGGAAACCCGAAAACGTAAATTGTGGAGACCCCCACGAAGAATCCATAGTCGGAGTGTAAGCGGGACTCGAAAAAAAGTAAGGTTGGTTCGGGTTGGGGTTGTTTGGGTTGAATGGATTCACGATTTGTATAAAAAAGGGGGAGTGTTTTTTTTTTTTTTATAAAAATGGATGAGAATGAGAGAATAATGGGAGAAGTATTGGTGAAATGGTATAAAAAATAGATGAAAAGAGGGTTTATATTTAAAGTGGAAAAGTTTTTTTTTTTTTTTTTAATATTATAGCCGTTACCAACGGCTAATATTTGAAAACATGGGCCCGTCTTCAACGTCTTCCGCTGGACGAGTTTAACATGCCGGGCCAAGGGGGGCGGTGTGGGGGACCGGCGCCGGCCTTCGCCGGGCCTAAGCCGGCCCCCATACCCCTTGGTCTAATAGCCACACACACCCCACCTCCACGACCCCACCCCTAGTAATATGCGAACTAGGCTATCATGAGCGTCATGAATTCATGAGTAATTCCCTTTATTTTTCTTTTAAACAATCATCGAATCCGAACCTTTTAAAATTTTCTGTTAAACAATCATAGAATTCGAATCTTCTGATTTGACAGTTATTTTTTTGAACGACCAACAAACTTTATTAGTCATGGGCTAACAATGTTAGGCCACACCAAATACAAGACTACAAAAACGTTACAGACCCATACTCGACACTTCCATATTACACCATTGATTCCACGTTACATTTATTTCCTTGACTCAACTACCAATCCAAGTGAAACTTAATGTCTAAGGCTGCTAGGCATGGGGTTCGTCCCCGGATCAACATGGGACGGCGACGGTCCAAACACCGTGCCGCCCCCCCGCGTCCCGTCCTCACCGTCCGGATCTAGACGTTTGCGACGATCCAAAGTGGTGGGGCCCGGATCCTTTATGACCGTTCAAAATAAAAAAAAAAAATTAATTTTCTAATAAACATTAAATATCAAACGGTTATATTTCAAAATATACCCCAATTCACTTCCATTTTTATAAATACTCACCTCTTTAACCATTTTTTCCACAACTTTTCACCCACTACCACCCCATCTCTCTCACATTTTATAAACCACTCTTCCCTTTTTATAAAAACTCATCATATTTTATACCATTTTTTACACACTACCACCCCATTTCTCGCTAAAAAATTATCATGGCTTCACCCATGTCTTCCATTTCTTCTATTTCTTCTATGTCTTCATCGGGTTCGTCTGCGTGGTATTCATCATCTTCGGAAGAGGATGATATTATGCACAACATGATTATGAACGCGGCTCAAGTCTTCATGGCGGCTGATCAAGGGTCGTCCCAACCGGTTACTAGACGAGCAAAATATAACCGAGACCAAGAAGGTATTTTAATTTTTTTTCCCATATGTTTTATATAGATTTGAAAATGTATTTTATAATTAATTTCATTTATGTTTCGTTTTAAATTTATAGCCGGCCACGCTAAACTACTAGCCGATTATTTTGCCGACGAACCCGTGTACCCAGCCGAGATTTTCCGACGTCGGTTCCGCATGAGTCGTCCACTGTTTTTACGTATTGCAGGCGACATGGCCCAGTCTGATCCGTTTTTTACATTGCGGAACGACGCTAGGGGGCTAAGGGGTTTCAGTAATTTACAAAAATGCACGTCGGCCATTCGCCAACTTGCGTACGGTTACACACCTGATGCATTAGACGAGTATATTAGGATGTCTGAAAGAACCGCACGTCGATGTTTGCACAAGTTTTGCGAATGGGTTGTCAAATTGTATAGCAAGCGATATCTGCGGAAACCGAACGCAAGCGACGTTCAAAAATTATATCAAGCACACGAAGAGAGACATGGTTTCCCAGGAATGCTCGGGAGCATTGATTGCATGCACTGGGCGTGGCAGAACTGCCCAGTCGCAAACACCAAAGAGGTTACGACACATTATGTACGCTTGTATCATCCTTCATAACATGGTCATTGAAGACGAAGGTAGAGCGATATGCGAGTACGACGAAGACGCGTCAACTGGAAATTCTGTTCCAGTTAGTGCGGAACAACAAGATTTGAACATGTTCGCTCTACGTAACGAGTACACACATCATAACCTACAAGCTGACTTGGTGGAGTACATTTGGAACAACGCTCAAAACGAACCCGACCACGACATGGAAGACGAAGACTAGTTGCTTCTTTTAATATATTAGGATATTTTTAAGTTTTTTTTTTAAGTTTATGTTTTTTTTGTTTTTTTTTTTTTAAGTTTATGTAATGTTTTTTAATATTAATGAAAATATTTTGTTACTTTATTTGTTAAATGTTAAAAAAAGTGGAAGATTAAAAAAAAAAAAAAAAACATAAAAGTGGTGGAGGATGATGACTAGGACCAACTTAACCATGCCCTCTAGTTTTGGAGGATGGACCAATCTTGGGAGGATGATGATGTGGCGCATACGTGGCGGATCATCCTCAAGGATGATCCATCCACCATACCCACTAGCCTAATCTGATCTTTTACAGCGTCCATGTTGATAGCCTTTTCGTTGAAAACAAGGATTATTAAATGCACCAGATGACAACATGGATTATTAAATACAAAAGCTGCTTCCATTTCAGTCAACCTCGGACCTGCTTATGTGCTTCAAACATACTTTTTTTAGAAAGGGCGAAATTTTATATAAACTCAAGCGAGGCTGAACAAAAACAGCCTTGGCCACCTGTACCAAGACCTCTTGAACTCCCATACGGCTGCAGCTAAACGACAAGTAATGAATAAGTGTTCCGCTGATTCTTCACATTCTCCGCAAAGCTTGCATAGTGTGGAGTTAAGCAGAAAATTCCTTCTTTGTAGAGATACCATAGTAGGTCGGTGCATAGTCACATGGTTCGCGGTACGCTCCGGTACGGGAACGTGGTACGGGATCGCAATTCGCTAGGTCCCTAAAATCCGGTACGAAGGGAGGTAGGCTCATTTCGGATCGTTTCGGTACGATGTACCATATCATGCGGTACGATGTACCAGTTAAACCAAGTGCTATTATTTTGGATTATATTTCATAAGTAACTTCAAACCATAGTCACATATTTTTTTACATCATTTCGTGCTGTTTTTTTTACATCATTTTTTTAAGTAACTTAAAATCTGATGTTAAAATTAGGCCCAAATAATACTATTGAAGCCCATTACCCAACTTAATGAACTTATAGGGCCGTTCTAAAAAAAACAAATTTGGGCTCACAACTTAAATCTCAAAAAATTAGGTTTTACTCTCAAACCAAATCATATTGCAGAGCCGCTCCCTCTCAAGTGCCTCTGTTCTTCATCTCTTTCTTCGAATGCTTCATCCCAAGGCTTGATTTCTTGAATACGCATCCAGAATCGAGATTGGAGGGACTTTACAAATTATTGACTTTCCAAATTCTATCTGACTTTATAATTTTGGTTCGGTTCGATGTTCCAATGTATTTGAATACGTGTTTCGAATTCAAGCAAATCGCGATCCCAATAGTGTGCAATACGATTGAATTGATGAGTTGGGAACGCCAATTTCAACTTCGAAATCGCGATCCGGGTCGATCCGGGATCGCGCGAACTGGATCGCAAATCGTGGGCAATCTAGCGAATTATGTGACTATGGGTCGGTGGTCTTGTTTTAGTCGCCAAGATAAGAAGTTCACTTTGATAGGCGTCCACTTATTCCATTCGAATTCGAAACCGGCACCTGGGAATCGAACACTCTGCAGCTTATGTTTTAGACTTTGTACCGAGAACCTATGATGCACTGGGACGGGTACGGGAACGGGAAACGGCAAAACTAAAAAATTCAAGAAGCGGGGACGGGACGGGTACGGGAATAAAAACATATAAAAAATAAATATATATTAAAGATAATGTAACACAAAACCCCAAAATAGTTATATATTGATGTAAAGTTCAAAAATCCCATATCTTCCTAATCTAATCAAACGTTACCGAGCAAGTGTGCTCTAACTCTTGAATGCGATTCTTGTCGATTTTCACCACAAACTTTGCACTTGAATTTCCATGTTCCTCCCGAACCTTGCTTTTCTTGTTTTTCCACATAATCCCACAATGGAGGTTCATCTATAGATGATGATAATCCTTGTGTTTCTTCATTAGAAGCCATAATTTTGGAGTTTGAATAGGAAAAAAGAAGAAGAAGAGGATCGGCAATTCGCAGAGGGAGTGTAAGGTTTTAAACGTGATCGTCGCTTGGTATAACTGGCTAGGAGGGGGCACTATTTTAGAATAGGATTAAAAAATCTTTTTTTTAAACAAAAAAAAATAAACGGAAACTTGACGGAAACGTTTCCTGCACATCCCCAAACCCCGTCCCCTTCTGCAACACGTTTCAAGGCCGTACCCAACATGCCGGGGACGTTTCCCGGCCGTCCCCGTGCCGTTTCCGTCCCCTAGTAGTTCCCGGGACGGGAGACGACACCTCAATGGTGTTTCCGTGCTTCCGAGCCGAGAACACGCCCCCCGGGTCAAGCACCCAGGTCTACCGATGCTTCCTAGTTCGTTTATCTACCCCCATCACTACTAGAAAAATGTCAATTTGTTACGAAAATTTCCAACGCGAAAATATGCGTTACAAATTCGGACATATTTGCAACGCATTTTTGACAGGAAACAATGCATCACAAGTGCGTTGCAAAACTTTAAAGCTCTAAACTGAAATTGCGTTGAAAATTCGTCACAAATTTCCGACACCATATTTTTGTCGTAAATGCATTAAATATTGCGTAGTAAATGCGTAGCAAATAGTTTTCAACGGGGCTTTTTCCAAAATCAAGGTTTTGTTGCAAATGCGTAGCAAACCTAAATTTGCTACGCAATTGTAACGGAAAAGTTTGTTAGAAAATGCCAAATTTCTTGTAGTGCATTAAGGCTGCATTTAGTTCCTCGAGCTGAAATAATTCGTCGTTCGTGTTTGGAAGGAGATTCCAATGGAATTTTATTGTAGTGAGCCCATTGGAATCTACCAACATCCCAGCCACCAGAACATTTTTTCCGCTCTATATTGTAGAGAACAGGAAACCTTTTATACAGCAGCTCGTCTAGAAGCCACACGTCTTTCCAAAACAATATGTCTTCGCCACTACACACATGACCTCTGAACGCTTCTGCCAACGCAACCCCATACTCTTCCACATCTTGGGCCACTTTAAACACTTGTTTCCATGTCCCTGCGATTGAGAATTTGAAAGGAATAAAAATCCATAATCTTGTGCTATGGTGTATGCTCCAAATAACTTTCCTCCACTAGGCATCCAACTTGGTTTTAAACCTCCACCACCATTTCGCAAGCATCGCGAGGTTTGCATCCCTCAAAGACCCTCGCCCTACCCCGCCACATGCTTTTGGTTTCATCCCATTATTCCATGCTATCCAGCTTACTTTGTCCTGTTTCGAAGTAAAACCCCATAAAAATTCCCTCCTTATCCTTTCCAGTTGTTTTATTACCTACGTTGGAGCTCTATAAAGCGAGAAGTAGTATGTTGGGTGTGCTTTTAACACTGATTTTGTCAGTGTATTTCGACCCCCAAAAGAAACCGTTTTCGCCTTCAAGGAGGATAGCCGTTTTCTGAATACGTCTATCACTGGCTTCCGGTGCTTGACAAGGTTCATACCTGTAAGCCAAGATGAATGAATGGAAAGGAGCCCACTTTGCATCTTAACACACCCGACATCTCTTGTGCTCGAGTGTTATCAACCCCAATCCTGAACAGACTGCTCTTGTTTAAATTGACCTGTAAACCCGATGCTAGAAAAAAGCATCTAAGCATCTAGTTTAAATTATGTGCACTCTCCACAGACCACTCGCCCAGAAAAATCGCGTCATCTGCATGTGATAATGGTATCTCATTTGGCGAACACTTAATACCTTTGTACAACCCGTTTGAACATGCTTCTTTCACCACCCCTGACAGAGCTTCCATGACAATAAGGAAAAGAAATAGGGATAGGGGGTCCCCTTGTCTCAATCCCCTATCTCATGCGAATTCCTGTGTAGGAGATTCGTTCACCAATCCTGAAGCTCGAGCCGATGTTATGGTTTCCATGACCCATTTTCTCTAAAGCAGTGGAAAGTTCATCTATGCCATGATTGAATCCAAGAACTGCCAATTAACCGAGTCATAAGCCTTCTAGCTATTCACCTTGAAGATAAACCCCTCCTTTTTGTTTCTTTTAATCCACGATATGACTTCGTTCAACATAAGTGGCCCGTCAAGTATACTTCTTTTTGCCAAAAAAGTTGTTTGTTCCACCGAAATTAGCCCCTGAATAATTGGTTTTAGGCGATCAACGAGAACTTTTGAGATAACTTTGTTGACGCACCCAATTAGACTGATAAGCCTATAGTGTCCCAGCCCCCCGGGGTCATTACATTTAGGGATAAGTTCCAAAAAAGAAGAAAAGCAGCCTTAATTAATTGTGGCACCATGAAAAAATTCTTCCTGCACTTTTACAAAATCATTTTGAATCCAACTCCAACACTGTTTCAAAAACCTGAAGTTAATCCCATGAGGGTCTGGGGCTTTATCCCCACCACAGCCCAGAATGGTTTTCAAATTTCAGCAACCGTAAAGGGGCAAATCAATGCATCCGCCTCCACCTCCGACAAAGTGACAAGGTTTGGGCAAATCAAGCTAGGTCTCGCCAACCTAGGTTCCATGAATTTTCCTGCAAAAAATGAGCAAATATAATCCTTGGCAAGTGGAGGAGAATCCGTCCACTCTCCATCGATTAGTAGCCCGTTTATTCTATTGTTGCTCGTATTGGCATAATAACCCGATGAAAGTATGCCGTATTTTCGTCGCCCTCAACCGCCCACCTAATTCTGGATTTTTGTTACAGGTCCAAGTTTTTTAACCTATCTGTCTCCATAATAAAGGTTTTTCAAGCCGCCCTTATCCCCAACTCATCAGTTGTTAGCTGCCTCACCTCGACTTCAACTTCTAAAGCTTCCAATTCATCCAATTTAGAAGCATATTCCCCATCTCTAGACTTCTTGTATTCCGAAACCCAATCTCTTATCTTGAATTGAACCCATTTCAGTTTTGTCGCCAAACCTAAGTCCGCGGCACCGTTAAAACGGAACCCTAGGCATAATTGTTCCACATACTCAAGTAAGCCGGTCATCTCTAACCACGAGTTAAAGATCCTATATGGGATGGGACCATAATCAGTTGGCCTCACTGTTAATAGGATAGGATAGGATAGTGGTCTGAAACGACATTTGACAATGCAACGACAGACGCTGTCGGCCATTTTAACATAAAGTCCCGGCACACCAAGTATCTATCTAATTTACTCATATTAGACCCATTATCGGTAGGGTATGTAAATCTACGCCCACTCATTTGATACTTAACGAGCTCAGCCGACTCAATAAAGTGGTTGAAATAAGAAGCATTCAAGGCCACGAACTCCGAGTTAAAACGTTCGGAAGAGTCTCGAACATCAATAAAATCCCCCACGAACACCCACATACCCTCCAAAGACCTTCTGAAGAATAAAAGTTCTAACCACAATGCCCTTCTTTCAATCGGATTGTTATAAGCATAAACATTGACAATATTCATAAGCTCGCCCGAGTGATTAAGTACCCCAAATATGATAATGAAACGGTGCCTCTTGATTATGTGACTTTTCTTGAACTCTCTTGGGTCCCAAATACACATTAGTCCTCCAGGTCTGCCTATCGCATCAACCACATCTGCTTCAAAAATTGATCAACCCCATAACTTGTTGAACATAAATTTAGTAATCTCCCCCCTAATTTTGTCTCATGAACCGCCAAAATATCTACCCCATAAATTTACTGATAAAAAATTCATGGCTGACTAATTGGTTCATCTTCACCAATTACTATTTCACTAACCTGGTTCTGGAAGCCATTCAACCTGAAACCGACCTTGGTTCCAACCGCTACAGTAGCCTCCGTCTCCAGAATGGCACAATTCCCTTGCTTCGAATGAACCCCAGCTGTGCCACCCAGGGGATTAGTCGGCCGCTCAGTGGTCTCGTCTATGTTGTTTGCACCATTCAAAACCTTTGTAGGTGGTATTTCCATGTCTGTTATGTTTTCCCCAGGGCCCCCAGCTGTATCGTTTAAGTCAAAAGAACGTCCTTCCTCAACTGTTGGACCATTGTTATACATATCTAGATTAATGTTAAGTGGGCTCCCAGAACCCGGGCTCCTTTGACACCGTGTCCTTTTACGAGCACTCTTCTGATGACTTAGGCCCATCACATTTTTAGACCCGAAGTCCCTATTTTGTATTGGAGTCTCCAAAGTAGGGTCCACAGACGCCACATCATGCGCCGTAAAGTTCCTACTTGGTTCCTGCTACATAACCCCTACCCCTGCCTCATTGATTCTACCTAAAAGATTATCCCCATACACGTGGTCTTCTTTCACCACCGATTCAGTTTCCATCCGGAATGTCACCTCTTTGTCTTCTTGAACCGGCAGTTGATAACCACTGTCACCGGCGGGTTGGCTGTCGCCCTCATCTCTAATAATCTCGCCCTCGTATTCTTCTATGTTTTCTCCTACAACTGACCCTTTCGAGTTCGTCACCGGCGATTTATAGGTCGGCGATAACTCCCTTAAGATAGTCTGAAAACGAGGATTAGATTCCTCAGTTACCCACACTTTATACCGATGATCGTACCACGACACAATGACTTCCTTCTCAACTCTTTTACCCTTATCCGTTATGACATGACAATGACTACTTGAGTTATCCGAGCACTCCCAGGAGAAGTATGATGTACCTACTAGCCTGCCGAATTGCTCAACAATTCGGTCATACAGTTTATTATCCCTGAGATGGACCAGAACCCCTTCTACTTTGATCCAGGCTAATCTTTTGTATACGAGCTCCTACCCGTTCCACAACTCTGCATTTACAATCACACTACTCCAAGCCCGAGCCTCCTTATCAATAAACTCTTGTGCATACCGTTTTTCTTTGAAAACCCCCATACACTTAAGCCATCCTAGGTAACAAACGGGGTTCTTCGTGTAACCTCCCACGTCGAGTAAAGTTCTCATCTCTTCAAGACCGATGACATCCTTTACTTCTACCATTACTGAACGCTTCATACAGTGATTCGGGTAAGTTGCAATTATTTCCCTCGCCACCACAACCTTCAGTTTTTTCACCATACCCTCATGGGCCGGATCCACAACATCCCTGAAAGATCGCCCATTAGATGTACCAGCCTGCAAGTGAACTGCTTGGGTTCTTGACTGTGGGAACTGGGCAGCGGTCTTGCCTTCTCCTTTGGTAGATTATGATTGAATTTGTCATGGTTTTTATCGAATTTTGCAAAAGAAACACTCAACTTGGCCTCATAAATCTTAACGGTATTCATATCTTGTTAGTGCATATATCTGTTGACTTCGTCTTGTATCGAGTCATGTAATAGAGTAGATAGACCAGGACGCGTTGTACGAGAGAAACAGGAAACAGGTCTGAACCAGTGTTAGTGCAGTAATGTCTATCACCTCCGTCAAGTTATCCGTAGCAAGAAACTGAAGAAAACAAGCCCTTTAGTGTTATATTTAGAGTAAAAGGCAAGGTGGCAATTCTGTAAATAATGAGATTTCTCATTATATCCCTTGGCCTATAAATAGAGGACTTAGGTGTTAGCTTAGAGACTTTTGACACTTTTGGCATTTTGGAGCTTTGGAGATCTAGACCTAGAGAGAGAAAGTCTAGAGAGAGAAAGTTCTGTCCGCGTGATTCAGGTGCTGTACGTTTTCAGATCTGTTAATAGAATCACCAATTATATTACGTCCTCGTGTGTTCGGTCACGTTCGTGTACGGATTCCGCACGTCACACCTTCGGTTCACAATCATTTCGGAGTCAAAACCGGTCCTAACAAGTGGTATCAGAGCAGGAGCTCGATTGCACGGATCAAACACACTGAATCGCACAGGATTTCATCGAATTCAGATCCAAATTGCATCATATTTGATCTATTTCTTCATTTTTCATATTCGTCACGTTTTCAACTGAAAATTGCAAAATTAAACAGGATTTTACGGATAAAAATTGCTGATTTTTGGATATGTTGTGCGAAAACACTTGATCTATAAGCCTACAAATTTTCAGAACTTAATTCTAAGCCGTTTGGGAGAAATCTTAGATTTTCGGTTCGAAGATAGTTGATGAAAATGCTAACTGTTGCTGTTGTATATGTTCTTGATGTTCACCGGTCGGATGGCAATCCGACCGGATGACCATCCTACTCAAGTAACACCCCATCTCACTAAAAGGTTGACTTTATTTGACCATTACTCACTCGGATTACCACTCGGTCGAGTGGCAATCCGTGTCACTGCATTCCACACAAGCGGGTCACTTGGTCAATTCTGATTAATTGCATTTGACAGTCAACTTTATCATTGATCATTAATTGCATTCGGTGCATTTCACATTTTATTTTGTCGTATTGTGCTTTCATTCGAGTGGTAGGTCGCTCAAGTTGCCACCCGACTCAAACCTCACTCTTTGATTTTTGTTGACCTACCCTAGCGGATTACCACCCGCTCGAGTGGCAATCCGTTCCGTTACATTATGTTTGTGTTTAACAGTGTTTCATTGTGTAGTGTAATCAAACGAGTGGCAATCCGAACGGATTACCACCCGATCCTAATTGATTCAGTTGTTTGTGATTCAGGTGTTTGACAAAGAATCGGATACTCACCCGGTCGGGCAGCAATCCCACCCGAGCGGACAACCACCCGATTCAAGATAAAATCTCACCCGATCGGACAGCGATCCCACCTGATCGGACAACACTGTCACCCGAACGGATCACCGTCCGATCCGCTGTCATCAAACTATTGTTACTGTTGACTTTTGTTGACTTACTTGATCGGATACTCATCCGATTCAGTTGATTGCTAGTGTTTGAATTGATTTTGTGTGTCTGTAATTCAGGTGATTCGAGTTGATAAATGAGAAACGTCATGGCTGAAGAATTCTACAACACGTTCTACAAGGCGTTTACATCAGATTCGTCAGAAACTTCAACCGTCACACCCAAATCAATAACAAAATCAATTAACGACAACATTAAACATGATAATTTCTATGGAACTTATTCGAAACCACCTAAGCTTGAGAATATTGTCACACCCCGATATTTCCACATATTACCGGTGGGCCCGGTAGGGAGTATCGTGACGTAGTTGATATCATCATAGTCAATACACACAATATAATAGCACAGCGGAAGGCTTGGTGAATAAACTATTACAAACCATAACGTCTGAGTGTTCGAGTTTATGAATATACATACTGGAATGTAATAAGATCCACAGGCGGATCATAAATATACAAAGAACCAAAAATAACAGACTTCAGGTATCTATGGATTTGCAAGATCCTTTTATGACACCTAATAGCTCCAGCCTATTACGAGAGGTACCTGTCGAATCAGTCTTTAAGAAAATACGTCAGTTTACACTGGTAAATACAATTAACTGACTCTTTTGAAAACATTTATGAAAATTGATTTAAGTGCACATGGCACAAATCTTTTATAACTTGGGACAATTATTTAAATATAATCTTGTATACAGATTTACATGTTTGTCTTACAATTGGGGCCGGTTGGAAGCCGGTCATGATTAACCGACTCACCACTTATAGAACCCACAAAGGAGTTATCCCCAACATGTGGGTTTATATTTTTTTTAGCATTTGCATCTGCCAGGTGTATGCCTACACCCCGTGCATAGGTCGTGGCCATTTTCAAATGAAATGAGCCGAGGATATCCAGGACACGGTCGTATTAACCCCCAATGCATATGTTATCAAACAAGACAGATTAAAATGGGTTATGTAAATTTATTAATCACCATCCGATTAAATGATTTCATACCCGACCAAGCGGTATTATTATAATACCGTATCCCAAGCCCGTATAAGGGAAAATAAGTTAAAAGTATTTACCTGATGCTAGCAGTATAATCCTAAAGCTCTTGATGGCACCTTCTACCAGAAGCTATTTACTCTGTATAGAAGGTTTATTACCTATTAGGATGCTAACGGGTCTTTATTTTAGTCAAGGACTTAGACCGGCTAGCTAGAAGGAAACCTTACGGTTCTAAACGCTAGATTAAGCGGAGACCGATATAGAATGTAGTTTAGACCTGACAAGCTTGGATACTTGTATAATATGGGTAAACTAAACATATTCTGAAAATTGAGAATTTAATGATAAGGTTAAGCCCGTTTCGACTATTTTATTTAAACTAGTCACAAAAGCCGATCCGAACGCGTAAACGAGTAACGGGCAACCAATTAAATTATATGCAGGTCTTAATCATTATTATGCTCAAAATATATTAATACATCAGTAAGACGTTAACATATATGCCCAAAAAGTAATTCAAACCAAAATAAGTCCCATAAGGGCATTTTGGTAATTTTAATGCCCATAAAAGAGTTTAAATATTAAACTGAGTTTCAGGTCTGATCTAATTAGTAAAAATATGCATTTTTATAAGTTATATCAGTAGGGTATTTTATATATGTGAAATTTATCTTATATAATCAAACTATGCACCGTAGGGGCATTTTGGAAATTTTACATAGGCTTTAAAGGTCAAAAAAGACTTCTGAGTTTAAAAACTTTGGCTTACTGTTTAATTATATAAATTAACTTAAAAAATCAGTGGGTAATAAGTTTTATATGCCAAATATAGTTTTAACTCAAACTATGTGCTAAAAATGCTTAAAAGTCGGTTTAAAGGGGTATTCGGGTTAAAATAGGAAATCTGAGTTTTTGATCAGTTTAAACAGGTTCAAAATATTTTATTTATCATATAGAATCAGTAGCAAAAGGTTTGGCATTGAAAAGTTATGTAAAACTCAATTTATACATGAAAAGGGTAAAACCGACAATTACCGAAATCAAGCTATAATCCTATGTTATGCTCAGCCTAAAAATAATTAAAAATCTTCAAAAATCCCAAAATATTATTTTACAACAGTAGGTAAAAAGTTTGGTATTAAAAATCGGGTTTAGATAGGCTTTATGCTATTTACGCCATTTAAATAACAAAAAGTTTCTTAATTACGCTATTGAGCATAACTCTTATTCTAGACCTCCAACTGAAGTCAGAATTTCGGGACATGTCTAAATATCAGTAGCAAAGGTGTTAATCCAATCACATTGTTAAAAATCTGAATTGTATGTAAAAAGGGCGTTTATGGCATTATTAAGCATAATTACGATCAAGTGCATATAATTCAAACCACTAGGCACCATGCAATATAACTCCAGGGGGTTATACTACTAAGTAATGTGGTCCTAATGGAAGCTTAAAACATTGAAGAATTAAGCTTGAACGGGTCAGAACTGAAAGTCAAGCAAAAGTCAAGCTTTTGCGACTTTCGGTTATAAACTGACCTTAGACTATTAATTGCCGAGTTAGGACTGATAAAACATGTTTAATTATTAATTACCAAGTTATTAGAATGTTAAAATATAATTTAGAACCTCTGGTTTATTAATTTTAATCATATTCAAACATTCTGCCTAGTTTGACTTTTTGTCAAACTACTTTGACCCGACAATTGACCAGTCAAACGAAACAATTAGGAGGTGCCCTTTTAAGGGTTAATCACCTACACTAATATGGTTCTATAACCACTTTCAATTTGGTCAGTGGCTGACCCATATGTAATTAAAACGAAAGTCAAACCAAATTTACGACAAGTTTGACTTTTAGTTAATTAAGCTAATTAAAATGACTAAACAAGTAATTAGAGGCTTACTAAAAGTCCTAGCTATCTTGTCTACACTTCAAAGTCTTCTCCTTGTCCTAAGCAAGCTCCAGAAGTTGTAGTATGAGAAAATGTTGCAAGTGTGCTTGTGAGCTCAAGAGCTAGTTCCTTTATATACCCATTCACAAGATCATGGATCATCTCCAGGTGTTATTGGAGGCCCTGGGATCACTCCAGGTGTCCTAGGGAGTGAATTAAACCGACTTATAGCTCCTTAGGTCGTTATAAGCTAGACTAAGGCGGTGGAACAGCTGAAACATACATCTGTCCAAAATTTCTGCCTAGCGACAAGCTTACGGACCGTAAGCTAATATCCTTGCGGTCCGTATTCAGCATTTACGGACCGTAAGGCCATGTGGTTGCGGTCCGTAACCGAACCTGAAACTCATCGCCCAGTTACCTGCTTGCGGACCGTAAGCCTAGGGCCATACGGTCCGTAACCGATGACCAGAGGACAAAAATTTTAGAATTTCTAAATACTTGTCCATGCATTTCCAAACTCGAATCTTTAGCAATGAATCAGTAGGATAGTCCATATAATCAGTCCTGCATTGTTCAGGATATGATGCCATGCATTTGTGTCTTCCTTGGAGTCTTATAAAATGTCCTTTGCATGAGAAATTTTCGGCTTATGGCACATGAGTTTTATTCAACCGATTGTTCATGAATTCTTTCTCAATATTCAAAAGGGTATAGATTATATTTTTATAGAGCTTTTGGGAATGTACAAAGATCACTCAGAGGTAGAATTAACATGTTGACACTTTTAGTCCAATTACAGGCATAATTTCACCATTCGTCAATTCTAGTCCTTCAGACTCAGTCTTTCACATAACTAGAGTTTAGGACACGTGTCTTATACATGAATGGACACGTTTTTACGTGCTGTTACATCCTCACCCCCTTAAAAGAAATCTCGACCCCGAGATTTACTGGAATAAGTGAGGGTACTTTTGTCTCATAGTGGACTCGACTTCCGACGTATATTCGGGACCTCTGCGAGCATCCCGTTTGACTTTTATTATAGGTACATTCTTTCTTCGGAGCCTTTTAACCTGTCGATCCTCGATCGATATAGGTCTTTCAACAAATCTCAAGCTTTCATCGATTTGAACGTCTTTATGAGACATAGCTAGCGATTCATCGGCTAAGCATTTCTTGAGATTACAAATGTGGAACACATTATGAATCCCACTCAGCTCCTCAGGTAAGTTTAGCTTATAAGCTACACTGCCGACACATTCGATAATCTCAAATGGTCCAATATATCTAGGGCTCAACTTGCCCTTCTTACCAAAATGCATCACACCTTTCCAGGGTGACACTTTTAGTAAGACGTTGTCACCAACCTCAAACTTTAGAGGTTTTCGCCTCTTATCAGCATAACTTTTCTGCCTATCTCTGGCAGCTTTCAGGCGATCCCGAATCTGGACAATCTTGTCTGTCGTTTCAAGGACTATGTCAGGTCCTGATAATTGAGCTTCTCCTACTTCTGCCCAACAGACAGGCGTTCTGCATTTCCTACCATATAATGCCTCAAAAGGCGCAGCCTGAATACTTGTATGGTAGCTATTGTTATAGGAGAACTCGATCAAACGTAGGTGGTCATCCCAACTACCACCTAAATCAATAACACATGCTCGAAGCATGTCTTCTAAAGTTTGAATTGTACACTCACTCTGTCCATCAGTTTGAGGATGGTAAGCAGTACTAAAATTCAAATGCGTGCCCAAAGATTGTTGGAAACTTTTCCAAAAATGTGAGGTATATCTAGTATCCCTATCAGAGATAATAGCTACCGGTACTCCATGAAGAGCTACAATCTTATCTACGTACAACTGGGCTAATTTGTCGGAGCTGTGAGTCTCCTTAATGGGCAGGAAATGTGCTGACTTCGTCAGTCTCTCGACTATAACCCATATGGTGTCATTTCCGTGTCTTGTTTTAGGTAACTTGGTTATAAAATCCATAGTTACCATTTCCCACTTCCATGTGGGGAGTTCCGGCTGTTGTAGGAGACCTGATGGTTTTTGATGTTCAGCTTTAATCTGAGCACAAGTCAGGCACTTAGCTACATGAGTAGCAATAGATTTCTTCAACCCTATCCACCAATAATTAGCTTTCTAATCTTGATACATCTTGTCACCTCCCGGGTGAACTGAGTACTTGGAGTTGTGGGCTTCCTGGAGGATTACATCTCGAAGTCCTCCATGAATGCGAACCCAGATTCTCCCATTCAGTCTGAGAATTCCATCCTTGCCAGGTGTTAACTGTTCAGCAGTTACACCTAATTTTTCATCTGGAAGGTTAACTTCCAAAATAGCATCCTTTTGTGCAGCCAATAGTCTTTCATTCAGACTATTCTTCAACTAAATGCTCTTGGCATTGATCCTAATTGGTTTAAATCTTTCCTTTCGGCTTAGAGCATCTGCGACCACATTCGCTTTACCAGGATGGTAGCGAATTTCTCAATCATAGTCATTTAAGGTTTCCATCCAACGGCGTTGTCTCATATTGAGCTCTTTTTGATTGAACAAATGTTGGAGACTTTTGTGATCAGAAAAGATCACACATTTAGTTCCATACAAATAATGTCTCCATAACTTTAGTGCGAATACAACGGCACCCAACTCCAAATCATGGGTGGTTTAATTCTTCTCATGCACTTTTAATTGTCGTGATGCATAGGCAATCACTTTGCCTCGTTGCATAAGCACACAACCCATACCGGTGTGTGAAGCATCACAGTATACGACAAACTCTTCAATTCCATCAGGTAAGGTTAGCACCGGAGCATTGCTCAATTTCTTCTTAAGAATCTCAAAGGATTCTTGTTGTTTCGGACCCCAATCAAACTTAACATTCTTACGAGTCAAGGAAGTTAATGGTGCAGCTATTCTGGAGAAGTTCTCAATGAATCTTCTATAATATCCAGCCAAACCTAGAAAGCTGCGAATTTCGGTTGGAGTCTTGGGTGCTTCCCAATTCATTACGGCTTCTACCTTAGCGGGATCTACTTGAATACCTCGCTCACTGACAACTTGTCCAAGGAATTGGACTTCACGAAGCCAGAATTCACATTTGGAGAATTTAGCATAAAGCTTCTCCTGTTGAAGTAATCCTAAGATACATCGAAGATGCTTCTCATGATCAACTTGGTTACGAGAATAGATAAGTATGTCATCTATGAAGACGATGACAAACTTATCTAAGTATGGTTTGCAGACTCTATTCATGAGGTCCATAAATGCTGCTGGAGCATTAGTGAGCCCAAAAGGCATTACTAAAAACTCGTAATGTCCATATCTTGTTCTGAATGCCGTCTTAGGCACGTCTTCAGTCCTAACCTTGAGTTGATGATACCCAGATCTCAGATCAATCTTAGAGAAGAAGCTCGCTCCTTGGAGCTGATCAAATAAGTCGTCGATCCAGGGTAAAGGATAACGATTCTTAATCGTTACTTTGTTTAGCTCACGATAATCAATGCATAGGCGCATTGATCCGTCCTTCTTTTTTCACAAATAATATTGGAGCTCCCCAAGGTGAAGAACTGGGTTGTATAAAACCTTTTTCCAATAGGTCATATAATTGAGTCTTGAGTTCTTTCATTTCAGTAGGTGCTAGACGATAAAGAGCTCGTGCAATAGGTGCAGCTCCTGGAAGAATGTCTATCCTGAACTCTACTTGCCTCTCAGGAGGTAATCCAGGTAACTCGTCAGGAAAGACATCAGGATACTCAGAAATGATTGGAATGTCTTCAATCTTAGGTTTCGGATCATTCACAGTCACTTGTGCCATGTAAATGACACATCCGCTCTTTAAACACTCTGATACCTTGAGAATAGATACATTGCTGGGCAAGCCGTATTGTGTATCTCCTTGAATAGTGACAGATTCACCAGAAGGGGTTTTGATAATAACTAGCTTTTTATCACAGGCAATTTGGGCTTGGTTATGCGACAACCAATCCATGCCCAAAACTATATCAAACCCAGCCAACTTCATTGGCAAGAGGGATAGCGGGATATAATGATTCTTAATGGATATAGTACATCCATCAAGAAGAGTTGAAGCTGTTTCTAAGGTACCATCGGCAAGTTCTACCTCATATTTTATGTCTAGAGTTTTAATAGGCAGATTCAATAACTTACAGAACTTATGGTCTACAAAAGACTTATCAGCACCGGAATCGAATAAGACTCTAGCATAATTATTATTGATGAGGAAGGTACCTGTTATGACGTTATCGTCGTTCACTGCTTCCCTCGCATTCATCTGGAAATCTCTGGCGTTGTTCTTCTTTGCCTCCTCAGGCTTCTTTGTATTCTTGGGGCAATTGGTTTTAATGTGCCCCTTTTCATTGCAACCGTAGCAGGTTGCATCCTTTATATTTCGACACTCAACAGACTTGAGCCCTTTCTTTTTACAGATCCCACATGGTTTGGCTTGTGGGTCCTGATTGCACTTTCCAAAGTGCCTTTTATTGCAAGTTTTGCATCTGGGCTTATCACTTGACTGCCCTTTCTTGGAATTAAAGTTTCCTTTTCCTTTCTTGTTCGAGTGAGGAGACTTATCTTCCTCTCTCTTCCTTTTCCCATCATCAGTGGTTTTCTTTGCCCTACTCCTCACAACATCCAAGGTGAGGGACAAAGATAGATCCACAGCAGATCTATAAGTAGTTGGCTTAGAGGCCTTAACGTTCCCTTTTACTTCGGGAGCCAAACCACCGATGAAACACGCAATGCGTTTGGGTTCTGGAGTGACTAAATACGGTACTAGCCTTGACATTGAATTGAAACTAGTCACATAGGATCTACAATCCAGATCCTTCATTGCTAAGGTGAGGAAATCAGTTTCTATCCGCTCGACTTCATGCTGAGGGCAATAGGTTTCCTTAACCAAATTAACAAACTTGTTCCATGACATATTGTACAAAGGAACCTTCCTAGTGGATTTCACTAACGCTTTCCACCAAGTGAGGGCATCGCCCTTAAAGGATTGAGACACAAACTTTACTATATCCTCCTTAGCACATCCGCTGATGTCAATCACAGTCTCCATCTCGTCCAACCATTTCATGCAATCGATTGCTCCCTTTTCTCCTGTAAAATCCCTCGGTTTACAGGAGACAAAGTACTTATAGGTACAACCCTTGGTGTACCGGGGAGTCGGCTCGAGGACAACCTGCCTCTTTGGCTCACTACCCTGATTAGATGAGTGCTGAGACTCACTTTTCTTATGAGTATGGGGTTGAGAATGGGATCTTGAATGGGTTTGAGACCGAACAATACTTGGCTCCTTAAATTTAGCATCCATAGCCTGAGCGACTGCTGCGGTTATCATTTCTTGTAGTTCGGCACCAGTGATATTAATCCTGGTGTTGTTTCCTTCTGTGGGATGACTGTTTGCTTTGTCCGAGCCAGCCATTTTCGAATACTATATAAAACAGTAATGATATATTTAAATTATGCAATAAATCATCATATTGATGATTAGATGGTCATGGTATTATTAAACCATATAGACCATTTAAAAAGAAATAGTAATAGTCAAAGAGATATAATTCCCTATATTTTTATTAGACAGGGAAATGTAAATCACACTGTCAATGTCATAAGGACATATTCATATTACACAAAGCTCGTCTCGAAAGACATTTAGATGGCACAAAGCCTTGTCACAAGGACGATTATAATCATTGATTTTTTTTGGATAAAAAATCTCTTTAAAGGTCGAACAAAGTTCATCGCCTTTTTGACAAGGGTTTATAAAATAGAACCTTCATTGTCATTACTACACCTTTACTTATATACATCACTAATGGATGTTGTGGTGTATACATCATATTGATGTTTATTAGCCATGATTCATGTTTGATCATATAGGCTATAATAGTGACTTGGAAAAATCCAAGTACATAGGAAGATTGTGTGGTTTCTCACACCGTACAAATTCAGGATTGTTAACATGTTTTCAGATGTTAACAGAGAGTTATTATCTTAAAAAGGTTGTACCATCATAGCCATTTACTATTTTGGCTAGGTTATACCTTTAAGAAATCTGCAGATCAATAAATTTGAAGTGATATAGCAATGATGTAATAAAATACATAATTAAAGTCGAAAATAACTTCATTAAACTACGAAACGAGTACAACATTGCCCAAAAAGGGACTTTGAGAAAAACAACAGAATTTTCCCATGCAAGGGCTACTGAAACAGAAAGTAAGTCCACGCTGGGACTTGGTACATGAAAAAAAAAATAAACATCCTCACAGGGACTTATTGAAATAAAATCATGGAACAACAAATTCCTACTTCTTCTTGCCCTTAAGAATGTTCATGAGACCTTTGACAAAACCATTGTGCTTTTTCTTAGTTTCATGGGCTTCATGTTCAACCCGATCTAACCTCTCTAGAATCTCTTGAGTTTCCTGCTGCTGAACAGAAGGAGGTTGCTGGTATGGCGGGTATTAATAACCCTGACCTGGGTATCCAGTTTGGTAAACTGGAGGGTAAGAAGACGAAGGGTAAAGATGATGGTATTGTGCAGGTGTAAGGTACTGATCATGGGTTCCATAGTCGGACGGGTATCCAGATGGATTATACCCAGACGATCCTGGGTATGTCGGGATCGGGTTGTCAAAACCCAACGATGGCTGTAGTGGTGCATGAGAAACTGGTGGAGGATTGACTTCCGGCACCGTATGTGAGGGTCCGCCCAACTGTGGGTCCTTTGGGATAGGAGGGTAAGAACTTGAGCCATGAGGAGATGCAAACTGTGGTCCTCCACGTACGGACATTCTAGCATTTCTCCTACGCCTTGGTGGCTCGGGAGGCTGTTGAGGTGGTTCCTCAACTGGTAACGGTGGTGGAGTCATAGCTTGCAGCTGGGGTTCAACCAAGGGAGGTTGGGCTGGGGAGTTATAGTATGAAGGTGTAAAGAACCAATCATACTGTGCCATCCTCTCCTGATATGAATCGGGTCCATGATACGGTGATCCCTGAAATGGGGAACCGCTTGAGATGCTTATTGGGTGGCCTGGTGTTCCTGTTTGCAAATCTGGATCCGGTTCATCGTCCATCTCCATTTCCTGAGAAAAGTGATCCTCAAGACCCAATGGGTTGTAGCCCAAAAAGTTGTTAACATAATCATTCGGATTAAATTGTGCAGGAGAGTAAGTAGAATCTGAATGATGAAAAGGATGAGATTGAAAAGAGTGGTGTGATTGGTTTGAGCGATGAGTTCCCTGCGAAAGAGGGGAATGATGGGGTTCGATAGGAACGGGCAAATCAAAGTAATGAGGATCGATTGGTGAGGATCCCAGCGAAACAGAATGTCTTGCTGGTTCAAGGCTATGGCTCCAATTATTTCTTGAATCGGAGTCTGAAAGGGAATCAGACGGTGTACGTCAATGGGAGGGTCCCGCGCTGCCAGACGGTCCTCCACGCATCGGTCCTTTGCCTCTGCCTCTAACTCTAGGTGGCATTTTTTTTTCCAAGTGGTAATACCTGTCAAAATAAGTAACTATAATAAAACAATAAAAGGAAGGTTAAGAGTAAAATTCTAGGTCATTTGCCT
The DNA here is from genome assembly GCA_030545235.1 of Helianthus tuberosus. Classification (NCBI taxonomy): domain Eukaryota; kingdom Viridiplantae; phylum Streptophyta; class Magnoliopsida; order Asterales; family Asteraceae; genus Helianthus; species Helianthus tuberosus. The sequence goes on along the minus strand of CM060449.1, from coordinate 83,385,459 downwards.
AGACTCGAGAGTCTAAGGAATGTGCTTATTGTGTCATTGAGATTAAACACAAAATGTTAGTGTTTAATTCACTCAATGTTGGCTCTGATACCAACTTGTCACACCCCGATATTTCCACATATTACCGATGGGCCCGGTGGGGAGTATCGTGACGTAGTTGATATCATCATAGTCAATACACACAATATAATAGCACAACGGAAGGCTTGGTCAATAAACTATTACAAACCATAACGTCTGAGTGTTCGAGTTTATGAATATACAGACTGGAATGTAATAAGATCCACAGGCGGATCATAAATATACAAAGAACCAAAAATAACAGACTTCAGGTATCTATGGATTTGCAAGATCCTCTTATGACACCTAATAGCTCCAGCCTATTACGAGAGGTGCCTGTCAAATCAGTCTTTAAGAAAATATGTCAGTTTACACTGGTAAATACAATTAACTGACTCTTTTGAAAACATTTATGAAAATTGATTTAAGTGCACATGGCACAAATCTTTTATAACTTGGGACAATTATTTAAATATAATATTCTATACAGATTTACATGTTTGTTTACAATTGGGGCCGGTTGGAAGCCGGTCGTGATTAACCGACTCACCACTTATAGAACCCACAAAGGAGTTATCCCCAACATGTGGGTTTATGTTTTTTTTTAGCATTTGCATCTGTCAGGTGTATGCCTACACCCCGTGCATAGGTCGTGGCCATTTTCAAATGAAATGAGCCGAGGATATCCAGGACACGGTCGTATTAACCCCCAATGCATATGTTATCAAACAAGACAGATTAAAACGGGTTATGTAAATTTATTAATCACAATCCGATTAAATGATTTCATACCCGACCAAGCGGTATTATTATAATACCGTATCCCAAGCCCGTATAAGGGAAAATAAGTTAAAAGTATTTACCTGATGCTAGCAGTATAATCCTAAAGCTCTTGATGGAACCTTCTACCGGAAGCTATTTACTCTATATAGAAGGTTTATTACCTATTAGGATGCTAACGGGTCTTTATTTTAGTCAAGAACTTAGACCGGCTAGCTAGAAGGAAACCTTACGGTTCTAAACGCTAGATTAAGCGGAGACCGAAATAGAATGTAGTTTAGACCCGACAAGCTTGGATACTTGTATAATATGGGTAAACTAAACATATTCTGAAAATTGAGAATTTAATGATAAGGTTAAGCCCGTTTCGACTATTTTATGTAAACTAGTCACATAAGCCGATCCGAACGCGTAAACGAGTAACGGGCAACCAATTAAATTATATGCAGGTCTTAATCGTTATTATGCTCAAAATATATTAATACATCAGTATGATGTTAACATATATGCCCAAAAAGTAATTTAAACCAAAATAAGTCCCATAAGGGCATTTTGGTAATTTTAATGCCCATAAAAGAGTTTAAATATTAAACTGAGTTTCAGGTCTGATCTAATCAGTAAAAATATGCATTTTTATAAGTTATATCAGTAGGGTATTTTATATATGTGAAATTTATCTTATATAATCAAACTATGCACCGTAGGGGCATTTTGGTAATTTTACATAGGCTTTAAAGGTCAAAAGAGACTTCTGAGTTTAAAAACTTTGGCTTACTGTTTAATTATATAAATTAACTTAAAACATCAGTGGGTAATAAGTTTTATATGCCAAATATAGTTTTAACTCAAACTATGTGCTAAAAATGCTTAAAAGTCGGTTTAAAGGGGTATTCGGGTTAAAATAGGAAATATGAGTTTTTGATTAGTTTAAACATGTTCAAAATATTTTATTTATCATATAGAATCTGTAGCAAAAGGTTTGGCATTGAAAAGTTATGTAAAACTCATTTTATACATAAAAAGGGTAAAACCGACAATTACCGAAATCAAGCTATAATCCTATGTTATGCTCAGCCTAAAAATAATTAAAAATCTTTAAAAATCCCAAAATATTATTTTACATCAGTAGGTAAAAAGTTTGGTATTAAAAATCGGGTTTAGATAGGCTTTATGCTAATTACGCCATTTAAATAACAAAAAGTTTCTTAATTACGCTATTGAGCATAACTCTTATTCTAGACCTCCAACTGAAGTCAGATTTTTGGGACATGTCTAAATATCAGTAGCAAAGGTGTTAATCCAATCACATTGTTAAAAATCTCAGTTGTATGTAAAAAGGGCGTTTATGGCATTATTAAGCATAATTACGATCAAGTGCATATAATTCAAACCACTAGGCACCATGCAATATAACTCCAGGCGGTTATACTACTAAGTAATGTGGTCCTAATGGAAGCTTAAAACATGGAAGAATTAAGCTTGAACGGGTCAGAACTGAAAGTCAAGCAAAAGTCAAGCTTTTGCGACTTTCGGTTATAAACTGACCTTAGACTATTAATTGCCGGGTTAGGACTGATAAAACATGTTTAATTATTAATTACCAAGTCATTAGAATGTTGAAATATAATTTAGAACCTCTGGTTTATTAATTTTAATCATATTCAAACATTCTGCCTAGTTTGACTTTTTGTCAAACTACTTTGACCCGACAATTGACCAGTCAAACGAAATAATTAGGAGGTGCCCTTTTAAGGGTTAATCACCTACACTAATATGGTTCTATAACCACTTTCAATTTGGTCAGTGGCTGACTCATATATAATTAAAACGAAAGTCAAACCTAATTTACGACAAGTTTGACTTTTAGTTAATTACGCTAATTAAAATGACTAAACAAGTAATTAGAGGCTTACTAAAAGTCATAGCAATCTTTTCTACACTTCAAAGTCTTCTCCTTGTCCTAAGCAAGCTCCAGAAGTTGTAGTATGAGAAAATGTTGCAAGTGTGCTTGTGAGCTCAAGAGCTAGTTCCTTTATATACCCATTCACAAGATCATGGATCATCTCCAGGTGTTATTGGAGGCCCTTGGATCACTCTAGGTGTCCTAGGGAGTGAATTAAACCGACTTATAGCTCCTTAGGTCGTTACAAGCTAGACTAAGGCGGTGGAACAGCTGAAACATACATCTATCCAAAATTTTTGCCCAGCGACAAGCTTACGGACCGTAAGCTAATATCCTTGCGGTCTGTATTCAGCACTTACGGACCGTAAGGCCATGTGGTTACGGTCCGTAACCGAACCTGAAACTCATCGCCCAGTTACCTGCTTGCGGACCGAAAGCCTAAGGCCATACGGTCCGTAACCGATGACCAGAGGAAAAAATTTTAGAATTTCTAAATACTTGACCATGCATTTCCAAACTCGAATCTTTAGCAATGAATCAGTAGGATAGTCCATATAATCAGTCCTGCATTGTTCAGGATATGATGCCATGCATTTGTGTCTTCCTTGGAGTCTTATAAAATGTCCTTTGCATGAGAAATTTTCGGCTTATGGCACATGAGTTTTATTCAACCGATTGTTCATGAATTCTTTCTCAATATTCAAAAGGGTATAGATTATATTTTTATAGAGCTTTTGGGAATGTACAAAGGTCAATCAGAGGTAGAATTAACATGTTGACACTTTTAGTCCAATTGCAGGCATAATTTCACCATTCGTCAATTCTAGTCCTTCAGACTCAGTCTTTCACATAACTAGAGTTTAGGACACGTGTCTTATACATGAATGGACACGTTTTTACGTGGTGTTACAAATATAGAGGATTATACTTGGTGGAAAGAAAGATTCCTGAACTGGACCAAGGCATATGCTCACGAGGGCTGGTTCTGCTTAGAGTTTGGATACAGTCGACCGATCAATGACGAGAAAGAAGAGATCCATCTCAATGATCTTACCGATGAAGACAAACGGAAATTCTCATATGAGGAGAAGATGATCGCTTTGATTCAACAATCTATCCAAGATGACATATTTTCTTTGTTAAATCATGATGGGTCATCAAAATCGGTTTGGGAAGCGTTAAGGGTTAAAGCCGAAGGGGGTAAACAAATCAAGAAAAACAAAATAGCTTTACTAAAAAAGGAATTTGATTTGTTTGATAGTTTGAAAGGAGAGACAGTGAGGCAAATGATTAAACGTTTTTGTCATTAAAAAATTGAACTCGAAAGGTTTGAGATTGTGAAAACGAGAGAGGAAATAATTGATAAAATCATAGAAGCGTTACCACGAGCCGATCAGTGGCAAACATTTGTTTTTATCTTGAAAAATGATGTTTTATATGATTCAATTACTCTTGATGTGTTGATAGAAAAGATTGAAAGTCATGAACTTGAATTGCAGAAACAAAGCAAGATTTGCAGTTCTTCACATCAACAGAATGTCGGTCTTTATTACAAAGGTAACACACCTTCGGTGAAAGTTGGTGAATCACCAAAGACGAGATTCAGTGTTGAAAAGTCAAAAGAACCACAGAAAAGCTCATCAAGCTACAATCCAGGATATCATAAATCTTCTACAAAAGCAAATCCTAAAGAATCTGAAGAAGTTCTCTGCAACATCGCTCTGAAATTAAAGAATTCTCCGGCTATGAGCATCAATGCAGCAAAACAACAAATGAGTTTTCTGGCATCTGTGTTAGAGTTATACGAAGGTCTAGTGTCTGGGAAAATTGGAAACTCAGAACTGACAAAGGAAGACTACTACCAGATCGACCCAGCAGAAATGGAACTCATTGACATACGCTGGTGTTTAGCAAGTTTCATTCGAAGAGCTTAGAGGTATATGGAGATTACTGGGAAGCAGTCAATAGGTGGACCGTCAACAAAGCTGGGATTTGATAAATCCAAAGTGACCTGTTTCAGATGCAAACAAAAGGGTCATTTCAAAAGAGAATGCAAAAATTCTGAAGTTGACGAAACTAAGAAACCTTTCAATGATGATTATTACCGAAAGGCGATTTACCACTGTAGCAAAGTAGAGCCGAAACTGATTGAAAATAATCCCAAAGAGAAATCAAGAGCATGTGCAGTAATCCATGATGACGAAGGGTATGATTGGAGTGAGATTCTTCCATAAGAAGATCATGTTGGTGATCGATTCACAGCTCATGGTAGAACTATATCAAAGAGAAAAAATCATGTCTTTGTTGCTGAAATAAAGGAGAAAAGTCGAGAAGAAATTCTGAGTGAGAAAACCGAAAGAGAAAGATTCTTTGCTGGATGCAGAATTGAGAAAATGCAGGAAGAATACGAAGATGCAAAGTACTGTGGAAGATACAACAAGAAGAGAGATTGTTATATCAACAAAAATGGTGATCCTGTCGTTCATCGAAAGGAAGTTATTTTTGATGATGTTCTTGCAGTAATTCCTCTCTCCGGTGAATATTATTCGAATATTGCGAAAGATAAAAAGGCTTATCTGAAAAGGCTGGACAAGATAATTCGTGACGTGATGACCGCGAGTTTGAAAAAGAGGGATGAAGAGAGGATGAAAAAGAATGTTGAAAATTTGGTTGATGATCTGAAGAAAGTTGCTGAAGAAGTTAAAGTCGAAGCTGTGAAAGTAGAGGATGTGAAGATAAAAGAGGGAGAGAAGATGATAAAAGAAGTTGTTGAAGAAAAAGCTGTTATTAAAGAACAGCAAGACAAGAAGAAAGAAGAAGAAGAATAAGAAGAAGAAGAAGAAGAAGAAGAAGAAGAAGAAGAAGTGAAGGATGAGAGTTTGGAAGCTGGTGATGATGCTGGTGTTCATGAAGGAAATGAAAAAGATGTTGATCAGACAGATGCAACAGAGAACATCGAGGTGCCAATCACTGAGGTAAATTTTGATTCTGAGATCATAAACAAAAATGTTGAACAGTGCAAGAAATGCATGGAAACATGTAGTGCTTGTACTGAAAAAGATGAAAAATTTAGAACAAGAGATCTTGAATTCAATAAAATCGAAGAAGTTTTCAAAAATAAATGCAAAGAAATGCTAGAAAACGAAATTTTTTTGAAAGATAATGATGAAAAGATAACACAAAAATGCAAGAGTTTAGAAAAAGAAAATGAAATTTTAAAAGAAAAGGTTTCAAAAATGACAGATGAATGTTTACAAAAAGAAAATGCTTTTCAAGAAATGAAAAAGGAGTACGATTCGATAAAATTGGCTTATCACATTACAAAAGAGTCATATGAAAATGTGAAGAGTCAAATGAAACTTGTTCAATCCAGATTGAAATACTGTTCTGAAATAACTGATATGCTTAAGCAACATTATTCAATAAAGCAACAAGTTGTCAATTCTTACATTGAGGATGTTGCTAAGCTAAAGCGTCAAATAGCTGATTTAGAACAGGATAACAACAAGTTACATAGTTATCATGCATCATCATATGTGCTTGAAAGAATTTTCAATCTAAAACCGGATGGTAAAGATTCTGAGCAAAACAAAAAAGGTATTGGCTCAGAGTTTCATCAAGTTCCACCACCGGAAAAGTTCGCATTTTATGATGATGAGAAGGTCGAAAAAGCTTTCAACATGGTCGATCAATTTCCAGATGACATTGACGTAACCTATTCCAAATCTGATGATTCAAGTGATTCAGAGGTGGTAGGTAAGGTTGTTGAAAGTGTGCTAAAAGAAGAGTCTGTTGATAAAGGTAAAACTGAATCACAAGATGAAAATGAAGGTAGTTTTCATGAAGAATATCTGAAAAACTCAAAATCTGAGAAAAATTTGAATAAAGATTCAAAAGGATTGGTTTATACCATGATTGGATCGGACAAATTATTCTTAGATATTTTATTCCCGATTCAGAATGTGATTTCAGAAAAGATTGATAAAGTGTTCAAAATGGTTGAAATTGAAAAGTTTGAGATTCCAAAGCTTGCTGGAAAAAGTCACAAAACTTTTTATAACAAACCTAGTTTCAAAAAGAAAAACATGAAGGCTGGGTTGGGTTATAAAAAGAAACATAATTGGAAGAAAAATGAAACGCCAAATTATCAGGCAAAGATGAATTTTGTTCACGGAACAAGTTCAGAAGAAGAGAAAGAACTTCAATTTAGACGACAGTCTAATGAAGAGTTCTATGCTCAGAAAAAGCAACAACAACAGGTCAAAGATGTGTCCAAGAGAACATGTTTCAAATGTGATCAAATAGGACATCTTGCTCGTAAGTGTCCAAATCTGAAACCTGTTGGTGTTGAAATGAAAAAGAAGTTTGATGTTGTGAATCAGAAGTCAACCAAGATTGATTCAAAGCAAACTTGGAAGCCGAAAATGTCAAAGGCTGACTCACAACAAACATGGAAACCAGTGATACCCAAATTAAGAACAACACAAAGTTGGAAAACAACTATTGATGCAACAAAACCAAACTAGTTTTGGGAACCAAAAGTTGTTGTTCAGAATCAAAATGTTAAAAAAGATTCACATTTTTATAAAAGAGGGACTCCAAAAGGTCAAACATGGACAGTTAAGAAACAAATGACTTCGGTAAATGATGAAAAAGTTGAAGTCAAAGTTGAAAAAGTCTTTGTTCAGAATGACAAAGATTTTCCGAAATTAAATGATGCATATTGTGTTGAAATGCCTAAGGTCAAACAGACCTGGGCTAAATTGTTCAAGTAATTGAATACTTTGAATGTGCAGGTGCTTCCGAAGACAAATGAATGTCAACCAAAGGAGAATCGAAGCAGCCTGGCACGCGAGGAGGAGGCTACTGGTCCCTGCGATGGTTGAACAGGGAGTTTGTTTGATTTCTAGAAATAAATAAACAATATTTCAAAACTCTAAAAATAGAAAAATTTAAAAAAACCCAAAAATATGTTTTTATTTTGTCAAAAAAAAAAATTCAAAAATTCAAAATATGTTGATTGAATATGCCGAAACCCTCACTGTGGAACAAACATGATTACTTTCACAAGATTGAAAAACGGTTTTCAAACTGTAAAATATCAATGTGTTGTAAATCATGGGGGTACGTTATTTTTTCTGCAAAACAGAGCATGAGATGCAGAAAATGGATGGCGAGACAAAAGCTATGAGTGTCGGTTTGTCAAATTTTCTTTAAATGTTTTTGCATTTTAGGGGGAGTAAGAAATTTTCAGAAAATCCAAAAACATTAGAAAATTTGAAAAAGCCAAAAACATGATAAAATTCAAAAATGAGTTTTGTGTAAAAAGAGGAAATGATAGTACATCAGTAGATAATCACAGTACGCTAAAGAAATGGAATGTTAAAATGTGATAAACGGTCTCACTGATGATATACCAGTAGGTTTTTACACGATTAGTAGATTGTTTTCGAGATATAAATCTAAATATCAAATGCTTACTTATCTCGTGGGGAACATCTCTCGGATATATGGGTAACCCCCGAAATCTTGTTTGAATGGCTTTCTATTTCTGACATACTAGGTCTTTGTGCGTGGTGATATCTGTGGTATTATACCTGGACTTCTGATTTTGCAGGGGCAATAGCCTAGTCCTCGTATAATACTTTGCACTGCTTTAATCTTAAAGCCCACCCTCAGCATAAAAAATGATGAAAAATTGAAAAATGCTAATCATGTGTTGTTGAAGAAAAGATCCCCAAGGGGGACCCACCTAAAGTCGAGTCATCATCTCTCTGATTTTGCGGAAGCAATAGCCTGAGCTCTCATGGCCTCGCATTCACCCTTTACAGATATCATTAGTGTACATTCACCTATAAGACTGAATATAGGAGTCTGGATACGGGAGTATATTCTGGGGTGGGACACGCGAATAAGTTTAAGTCCATAAAACACTAATCTCGTATCTCGAATCAATTGAACTTTGTGTGAAAATTTAAGTGGATCAGTATACTGACAATCTAAGTGAATCGTTTAGAACTTAATGTGTTTAAAGCTCAACGGTACTAGTGATTTGTCATAAACTGATATGATCCTCTGACGCGAACTCAAACAAAAATATTGTCTGTAAATATGTTTGTAAATATTTCTTTACTGCTTTTTGTTTCAGAAAAATACAAAAAGATTTTGATTTCTGCTTTATTTTCGGCAACCGATGTCTGGATGCTGAGTTTCAAAATCTAAGTACGCTGATCGTGTTTCTGAAAAATAAAACAAATTCATTAATTTGAAACTTGATGTTTTAAAATAAAAATAAAAAACAGTTTGTGTTATCTACAAGGTCATTAATTTGGACTTGGATGATTAACTGTGAGGGATTTGGATTCTTATATTGTTAAAATCTGTAAAAGAGCCAGTTTCCGATCCTGTTCGCTAAAACTGCCAAATCTTTGAAGATAGTTGATAGAGGGAGAGAATCAAGTATTCCTGGATATATCTATATTATTATATCTTAGAGCCAGGATCTTGATTTAGAAAGTTTAATAGAGCCAGGTCACGATTCCTGGAAAACTGAAAATGCTTTCATTGTTGAAATGTTTTAGCTTATACTAAGAGACCCAGGGTTTTCAATCCTGGAAGTTCAAAACATTTTCACTTATAAATGTTTTAGAATTGCAGATGTTGTACCAGACTACGATCCCGATAGCCTAGTCTAAGGGGGAGTCTGAAGACGAGCTCATCGTAAGGGGGAGCGTGGATTCAAGGAGCCATGTAACTACCCCAAAGGAGCTTGTAACCGGAAAGCCAGGTGTCGATCCCAAAAGCACGGAAGCTTGACGAAAGGGGGAGCCTGAAGAAAGAGTTTATCGAAAGGAGAAGCTGAAGCTGAAGATAGATCCACGGGGATTCTATTCAAGCAAGAGGGAGTCTACGTTGCTGAAGATGATAAAGCTTCAAGAAGACTCAGAGAGAGAGAAAGATTAGTCGCTATGAGTTTGACTACGGATTGGCTGCGGCAATATCCAAGTGGGAGTCTGTTAGTGCAGTAATGTCTATCGCCTCCGTCAAGTTATCCGTAGCAAGAAACTGAAGAAAACAAGCCCTTTAGTGTTATATTTAGAGTAAAAGGAAAGGTGGCAATTCTGTAAATAATGAGATTTCTCATTATATCCCTTGGCCTATAAATAGAGGACTTAGGTGTTAGCTTAGAGACTTTTGACACTTTTGGCATTTTGAAGCTTTGGAGATCTAGACCTAGAGAGAGAAAGTCTAGAGAGAGAAAGTTCTGTCCGCGTGATTCAGGTGCTGTACGTTTTCAGATCTGTTAATAGAATCACCAATTATATTACATCCTCGTGTGTTCGGTCACGTTCGTGTATGGATTCCGCACGTCACACGTTTGGTTCGCAATCGTTTCGGAGTCAAAACTGGTCCTAACAACCAGCCACCTCGCACGAGGTGACGTGCGACCTGGCCAGGTCGTGCGACCTGGACCAGTTCGTGTGGATGGTTTGTGCGACCTGGTGTTCCCTATATATAGGAGGTCTTGGGTCTTCATTTGTAACTTTTAGATTCCAGTAGCGAAGCTCTGCTGAAGTGTCGCCAGATCTGTAAACGTTATCAAATCAATACAATCGATAGTTAAAGTGATTCTAAGTGAAAATCAAGCTGCTATAACATCAATACGTCTGATTCCTCCTTTCGTATTGATCGGGAACTCTTCTGATCGACTCATTTGATCGAATCACCGATCCTACAAGTGGTATCAGAGCTCAGGAGGAAGAGTTCTTACCATTTCAGCTTGATTTCTTCAGAAACAACTTCTTTCTACTCATTTTCTACACTTTTTCTTCAAGATTTCAACGATTTCACGGATAAAATGATCTGAATTTCACATATAACACGTAAAACTGAGTTTTAATCAATCCTTGAACAAATCAGGACCTAATTCAACCTAAAACTTGATAAAATTGACCAAACTGCGTGAAAAACATTTCAGATTGTTCGACAAATCAACAGATCGTTTGAAACTATGTTCCAGGTCGTGTGGTTTTAGTCAGGTCGTTTGAAATCTGACCAGGTCGCACGAAAATCTTGCCAAATCGTTTGAAAATACCTCAGGTCGCACGAGCTGAACAGTCCAGGTCGCACGGATTATTCAAGTCGTTTGGAAGTTGAATCAGTTCGCACGAGGTGTTCAATTCACTTGAAAGTTCATCAAGTCGCACGGTTTGATTCACTCAGCTCTCACGAAGTAACTCAGGTCGTTTGGAAGTTGTCAAATCGTTTGAAAGTGTTTCCAGGTCGTACGGATTTGAGATTTGCAGGTTTCAGAACATCAGGTCGTTTGGTTGTATTACCAGTTCGCACGGTTTGAGTTTGAAAATATCTCCAGATCGTTTGAACAATCAGTCATTGTGAATTTTTAAAACCGAAACATGGACTCTGAATTTTACAACGCATTTGCTACCCCGATCACTATGGCTCAGAACATGAACTTAGAGAATGAAATGGGAACCATGCAAAAACCGCCTAAGCTCATGAATATCGAGGAGTATAGTGGATGGGAGGAATGTTTCGTAAATTGGGTTCAAGCTAATTGTGACAACCCTCACTAAACCAGGTATCCGTACGACTTAATTAATAATTAATTACTGCTTAATTACTGTGCTTGCTTGAACTGGTGGATAAACTGCTACTTGAATACTGATACATGTACTTACTTGCATCATATTTTACTTGCTGTCACTACATTATTTACATGCTGAACCTTAGTGACAAACATGATGCACAAAAGCACAATAGCACTATAAACGGATAACCTATTGAACATGCTGATAGAGCCAGCATCAGGCAGACACTACCTCTAAGGCCTGTATGAGCCAGAAATATTTTACTACACTAGTGGTGAGTGTAGGGATACAAGGGTTGTAGAACTGCGTCTCTAGGAATAAGTTACAATGACTGGATGTGCCTAAAACGTGCTCTAAGCACAAGAATTCAGCACTTTAATAAACAATCCAGCTTCTAGCTAACTAATAAAGAGCCAAAACATGAGGAAAATATTCCTGACACTTTGGAGGAATAAGTTGTGTCACTAAAAATAATTATAACGACACTTTAAAGCTTTGTTTAACGCTTTAACGGATTACTATCCAACCGAACAACCGGACTATACCCGGAACATGAAAATACTGTTAATAATATTATTTGTCTTTTTCTGAGCCAGTTAGGGTCCCTGAATACCCTAACACCCGCTGTAAAGCACAACACACTACTAACCGGGTTAATCCCTAAACTTAACTAGATTAACCTAACTAATATCCTAACTACTAGTTGGAATCGGACCAAGACCCCCCCCCCTCAACCAAACCGTCCCCAAGAGGGGACACCCTTGTACCTTACTTGATTATAATAATCCTTGTATGCTTAATATCTAGCTAGCACTAAATCCATTGGATAATGATGGTGATAATTGTCTATAAGATCCATGCATAACACAACATAACTTTCCACCACACTTAGAAGTTTCACACAACTCTCTCTCCCTCTCTACTACTCTCGGCCGAACACTCCTCTACATCCATCCATCATTTCGATTTTGATCAAGCAATTCCAAGTATCTACAAGTGTTAAGGATCCCGTATAAGGAAGCTTGGTGCAATCGGAAGGCGAAGGACCTCACTCTCTTGCTTTTATCCTCTCATTTTGCGACTAGTTTCTTCCCTAGCCTCGAGCTAGTAGTAAGTTGCTTAAATCACCTTCTCGAACTATTTTGAAGTGGTTAATATGATTTGTAACGGTTAAAACTCGTAAACATACAAGATGAAGCATAAAAGTCTACTAAAAATACTAGTAATGGTGGATAAAAGCTCATATGTTGTGTAAAACTTGTAGTAATTGATTTGTGTGATTATTTGGACCCGATCTATGTTGTGGTAGCTCGGATCGTCATTTAACCCGGGTTGGTCATGATCATAGATCATGACATAAGGTTGTTTTGGAAGTAATAAGGGTTAAAGGATGAAACTCTACCACACACGAAGCATGAACTTGTGTAAAAGCGATTTTGCTTGTGAAATAGTGTTTAAAACTAGTAGATCTACATATCTACAAGCGGTATTTTCAAAGAACCAAGTATCAAAGAAATCATGTTTTCTAAAGACGGATCTTACACTAACACGAATGATTTTTAGAACACACAAGTGTGTAAACACTTGTGTAGCACACACTTTCAACAAAATAACTACTTTTGAAAAAGATGACGAGAAGTTGTAAAGATGGAATTTCTTTAAAAACGGGGTTTTTACGAAACCGGATTGATTTATATAAAGATCCGCTTAAAGTATTGGGATTTACATCATAATGTTGGAAAAACTACAAGTTCATATGATTTTTGCGATTTACATGTTTATGGACTAGTTGATGCGTTGAATATTGTTTTGATTGAGTAAGAAAATGGTTGATTGGATTTATAAAAGAAAATGATACGCTTGAAAGCGTGGCCACCTCCAGTTACAGAGGAAACTCTGGCGAAATTTTTCCAAAAACATAACACTTAGAATTATTTTCACTATAAGTGTTAGAAATACTTTTCGACTTGTTTTCAAATTATAAATTTCGCCACGACTTTATGTACAAAACATCGGAGGTGGGATTTCACAAAATAAAACTTGGTAAATATATATTTAGTATATATTTTTCATAAAGTCACTTGATATGTGTTTAAGATTATTTTGTGAAAATACTAGTATTATTTTTAAGGTAAAAATAATACTATCGAATGTTAATGGATCCAAAATAATACGAACGTCTCTACGATAAATATATAAGTTACACCGGTAATTACTATTACCACTCGATCATTAAAACGTAACTTACACATTTTGGGAGAATTATGTAATATAAAATATAATATTTTTGAGAAGAATATTTATATTTTGGAGTTAGAAATAAAAAATATTTTAAGTGAGACTTAATAATATATTTCGAATACACATGTATTAAATCCCCCATCCTTGGGAAGGAAAATGATTACCAAGTATACCGAATATAAACACAAAATAGTTGTCTAACTATTTCCCAAAAACTTAAACCTTAAAGCTAAGACACGGCCGTCCGTCTAATAGAGTTAGTACGTGTAGGTCGTCATACAGCTGCTTGATTTGGAGGTATACCTGGTAGAGACGCACCACTGTGAGTTCATATCCCCCTTTTCTCTTAACTGTTTTCAGTTTTCTAAACTGCGGGGGTGAAATACATGTTACTTTGATTACAAGTACTTTATACATGGTATGGTTAGCGTAAGGAGGTTTACTACTTAGATCATGTGAGTGGGTAGGCGGGAACTGGAGGCCATTAATCCTCATTGTAGGACCGAGGGACGTAAGCGGTAGATCTATCTGGGTGTAGCGAGCCCAACCCCAGGCCCAAACAGAACGGACCTTGGGGTGACTTTGTACCCATCGCGAAATCTGCTAGGTTTGAGTCTTCCTACTTGCACTTCACACATATCAATGGCCTTGCAAACCATTGGTGATCTCTTTTTTCCTTATTTGCTACATACCAGGATTTTTATACTTACAAAGGTTTATTTACTCACTTACACATGAACTCGCTCAACATTATTGTTGATTTTTCAACTTACATGTATTTCAGGGAATTAAAGGATCTGGCGCGGTATGACACGTTTTCCCGCTGCACTAGTTACGAGGTCATCCAGGTTTGGGGAATGTGACTCTTTCCTGGACAAGTCACAGTCCTTAAACTGTGTTCATGTCATGTTGATGTTTGTGTTTGTTGAACAATGTCGTTAGGATGTGTTTTCGTTAAGACAATGTTATTATATTTGGTTTTTAAAACTTAATCGAATGGATGATCTTGCATGGTTTTATTTCATATAGCTTTGTTATGGTTAAGCTATGGTATTAAGAAGTCACACCAAATTAACCACGCTTCCGCAAAGCCAGGGTGTGACAGCTTGGTATCAGAGCTCTGATCATAGCGAACTAGGATTCCTTCTCGAGTCTAGACTATGATCACTAGGGCTCTCACGAAAACATTTTTACTGCATACCATTTAAGTCCAGATCCAAAACTTTTTACAAACAAATGTTGAGCACATTTTATTTATTGTTTTTAGGCTCAGTCTTGAAGGCTGAGGCTCGGTCTTGGAGGCCGAGGCTCGATCTGAGAGATCGAGGTAGTTGGCTAGTGGGACTAGGAGAATTGGCTAGTGGGACTAGGAGAATTGGCTAGTGGGACTAGGAGAATTGGCTAGTGGGACTAGGAAAGAGCAGTCTGAGAGGCTGGGAGGCTATTGGGACTAGGAGAATTATTTGAATGCTTACCTGGTGACTTATGTGATTACTTGATTGTATGATTGATTATTTGTGCACATTTGTGTTTATGTTACAGACACATGGACTCGACCGGCACTGGTGATTCAGACACCACAGGCCCTAGACCTATAGTATCAGATGACCTAGAGTCTTCAGAGCGCGAGGTTCACACATCCGACGTTACTAGCACATACGAGGATGACTTTCAGCGCTTTGCTTTACCTGATGGTGCTGATGAGCTCGCTGATGGCCCGTTGGCCGGGGACCTACCATTAGTGGAGATCCCTGCTCCCGTACCACTTACTTCATATCCTGCTTACGATTTGCTTCCCGACGTCGATCTGTTTGATGACGAGCCCTTAGAGGATGAGGTTCAGGGCGAGGCCCTTCTTGCTGCTGGTGATCTCTTGATGATCACAGATGCTCCCGCTGAGGAGTCACCTGCTCACTCACCGGTCCCAGACTCTTTCGAGTCTGTGGCCTCCGCACCTTCACACACTCAGAGTGCGCAGCACTTTTCTCATGGATCAGATCCCGACCAGGCATCCTCTGTTGCCCCTATTCCTAGTTTTACTTTCGACCACGAGGATGTGGAGGATTCCGATCCTGTCTTTCCCCCAGGATTCGACCCAGATGAGGATATAGAGTTTATACCCATGGATCAGCCTATGGAGGTTCCAGTCGACCCAGTAGACCCAGTTGATCCCATCGACCCTGAGTTTGATTTTGAGATGGCCTTTGATGACCCCGAGCTTGCCATGGCCCCTGAACAGGTAGCCGCTCTAGACCCTGCGTTTGAGCACGACCCAGTTCATGCTGACGCACCTATTATTGAGCTTGTCATTGCTGACCCACCTATTGATGATCATCCTATAGATGCTCCGTTGTTGGAGGGCGATCATGTCATTGCTGCTGATCATGTTGATCCCCCACTTATTGCTGATGCACCAGTTGACCCTCTTGTTGCACCTCACCATGATCCTATGCCAGTTCAGTTTGATCGTACACTTTTTGAGGCACAGATTGACCCACGAGATGAGCACGCCCAGTGTGGGTGGATTCCTGCTGATGACGAGGTTCCACCTATTCCCCCTCAGATCACTGATACCCGTCACATTGATACCTCTTTTTCATTTCCTCGGTTTACACCTCCAGCGCGACCTGGAGAGGGTTCTTCGGCTCACCCTTTTGGACATGTACCGGTATATATCCCTGCCATACCACCGTCTGCTACTTTTCCCCCTGTTTCACCATTTCATGTGGCACCTTTCGATCCCACCAGTGAGCCGTTTCTCTGGTCATGACCACCTGCCATGACACCGACCGACCCTTACCATCGTTTCCATATGGGGTATACTATTGAGGACGTTTTGATGTCTTTTGTCGCCCAGCACGAGGCACACACGCAGCGCATTAAGGAGCTTGAGAGAGCCCAGCCGCCGCCGTGTCAGTGCCAGGGTCAGACCCACTCTCCTTTGCAGCCCTCTCGACCTTTACCACCAGACTATGCTGCACGCCTTTTGGCACTTGAGCAGCAGGTTGCTTCTTTCTTGCGTACCCAGAGAGCCATGGAGGAGGACTGGCTCCATTTGCGCCGTTTGTTCTACACTCACTTTCCCCCTCCTCCACCGCCATCCGTGTAGAGCTCTTCAGTACCGTATAGGTAGACGCTGGTGAGAAGACGGCGAATGCTTTTGACTGCACAGCATTTTTGGAGACTACATTATGATTCTGACTTTTGTTGACATGTATTTGATGTATTGACACTGATTTGATATAGTTTTTGGACTAGGGTGATGTAGCCCTTAGTCGACTGATGTTGTATGACACTGTGATGTACTTGTACGCTTACTACGTGGTCTCATTATATGGCAATCGCAGTATTCTCATCATATTTGATGCTTGATTTGGTTATTTATATTCTATGACATGGGATGTTGTGTGATTGATGTTTGTAACATGGGATGTTGTGTGATTAATATGATTATAACATGAGATGTTATGTACTATTACTATCATAGAGCGTATGTATTATAACATGGGATCTTTACTATGGCCTGACCGACGTAAACACATCTTTTAGAAGATGCCGCCGAGACGTGAGACACGCATGCCTACCAATGAGGCAGAACTCCAACAAGTCATCGCTGCTGCCATCGCACAATACGCCGCTTCGCAAGGAGGACCCAGCGGAAGCAGCTCAAACAACAATGGCAACAATAATCCACCTCATGGGTGCACCTACAAGCAGTTTCTAGACTGCAAACCGGTCAACTTTGATGGCACAGGAGGTGCTGTCGCCTTTGTTCGTTGGGCCGAGAAAACTGAATCTGTTCTTCGCATGAGAAAATGCGCACTAGATCAGCAAGTCACCTATATCTCAGGGCTATTCTTGGATGGAGCCCTCTCTTGGTGGAATTTGCAAGTACAGACACTTGGTGAAGCTGCTGCCTACGCGCAAACCTAGACCAAACTGAAGGAACTTATGCGCAAAAAGTACTGCTCTCGCGCGAAAATCCAAAGATTGGAAACCGAGTTCTGGCATTTGAAAATGGAAGGTCCAAAGATCGCAGAATACGTTCAAAGGTTCCATGACTTATCGCATGTGGTACCCTACATGGTCACTCCGGAGTTCAAGCGGATTGAACGTTTCATTTGGGGATTAGCTCCTCAAATCATAAGCATGGTGACCTCATCCAAGCCTGCGACAATTACTGAGGCAATTGATTTGAGCGTGGCTCTCACAGAGGAGGCCATTCGCCTGAACAAGTTCGATGATGCTGAGCCTAAGAAGAAAGAGACTCACGTCGAGTCATCAGGAGGTAACAAACGGAAGTTCTCGAACTTCAAGCAGGGCGCCAGTGTGGTTGTTAAGAAAGGAGAGCCAAGCACGCCAGCTCAGGGTACAGCTGGTAGTGGAAAGAAAGGAAAGGGATATATGGGCACCCAGCCCAAGTGCAACACCTGCCAGCGTCACCATTCTGGCCGATGCGGGCCAAAGGTATGTGAAGCTTGTGGAAAGACTGGACACTTGAAGGATTCTTGCTGGGCTAGTGCTGGCCGGGGAGGCCAAGGAGGATTTGGGAATAGAAATAATAATCGTGGTGGTATTGGGAATCGCCCACAGGGGAATAATAGAGGAAACGGGAATCGAGGCAACAATGGGAATCAAGCTGGTAATGCGAACCAAAACAACAACCAAGCTGGAAATGGAGGTGGAAACGGGCAAAGACTTGGATGCTTTAACTGTGGTGATATCGGGCACTTTAAGAGAAACTGCCCAGAGTTAAACCAAGCCCGTGGAAGAGTGTTCCAAATCGAAGCGAGGGAAGCGCGCCAGGACCCCAATGTCGTTACCGGTACGTTCCCTGTAAATCAATGCTATGCATCCGTTTTATTTGATACTGGTGCCGATTATAGCTTCGTATCGTTAGAGTTTAAGAATATGCTTGGTTTAGCCGCTAATAAGTTAGATATTCCCTACTCGATCGAATTGGCTAATGGGAAGTTAGTAGAAGCCAACGAAGTGATCAGAGGTTGTGTGATCGAATTGGGAGAGCGTGAGTTTGCTTTGGATCTACTACCAGTCCAGCTGGGGAGCTTTGACGTAGTAGTAGGAATGGATTGGTTATCAGGCAACAATGCTGAAATAGTTTGTCACGAAAAGGTCGTTCGTATCCCAACCGAAGATGGCGAAACAATTGTGGTTCACGGGGAGAAGCGTGATACGCCGTTAAGAATTATCAGCTGCCTGAAAGCGCGAAAGTGTTTGCAGAAGGGATGTGTTGCCTTCCTGGCACACATTGTGGATAAGAAGGCTGCAGAACCGAAGATCGAAGACATCCCTGTCGTGAGGGAATATCCAGAAGTCTTCCCAGAGGACTTACCTGGACTGCCACCTCAGAGACAAGTAGAGTTCCGCATTGACTTAGTTCCAGGCGCCGCGCCTGTGGCTAAGGCACCTTATAGACTTGCTCCGTTTGAGATGCAGGAACTGTCGACACAACTTCAAGAGTTGTTAGACAAGGGATTTATCCGACCAAGCTTCTCGCCTTGGGGAGCTCCGGTCCTGTTTGTCAAGAAGAAGGACGGTAGTTTTCGTATGTGTATTGACTGCCGGGAGTTGAACAAGCTGACGATCAAGAATAGATACCCTCTGCCAAGGATTGATGATCTGTTTGACCAACTGCAAGGCTCAAGCTTTTATTCAAAGATCGATTTGCGATCTGGATACCATCAGTTAAGGATACAAGAAGAGAGTATCCCGAAGACAGCCTTCAGAACTCGTTATGGACACTACGAGTTCCTTGTTATGCCGTTTGGTTTGACAAACGCACCTGCAGTCTTTATGGACTTGATGAATAGAGTTTACAAGCCGTACTTGGACAAGTTCGTGATTGTGTTTATCGACGACATCTTGATTTATTCAAGAACAAAGGCTGAGCACGAGCAGCATCTAAGAGCTATTTTGGAGCTGCTAAAGAAGGAACAGTTGTATGCCAAGTTCTCTAAGTGCGAGTTTTGGCTACGTGAAGTACAATTTCTTGGACATGTGGTGAATGGAGATGGAATCCATGTGGATCCAACCAAGATCGAAGCGATCAAGAATTGGGAAACGCCAAAAACGCCAACCGAGATTCGACAATTCTTGGGTTGGCTGGCTACTATCGAAGGTTCATTGAGGATTTTTCAAAAATCGCTCAACCTTTGACACTCCTCACGCAGAAAGATAAGAAGTTTGATTGGGGAATCAAACAGGAAGAAGCGTTCCAGATATTGAAGGATAAGCTCTGCAATGCGCCAATCTTAGCACTACCGGAAGGTACAGATGATTTTGTGGTATACTGCGACGCTTCGCGACAAGGATTGGGTTGTGTGTTGATGCAACACCAAAAGGTTATTGCTTACGCATCGCGTGAATTGAAAGTGCACAAAAAGAACTATACCACACATGATTTGGAGCTAGGCGCAGTGGTATTTGCATTAAAGATCTGGAGACACTACCTTTATGGTACAAGTGTACAATTTTTACAGATCACAAGAGTCTACAACACATATTCAACCAGAAGGAGCTGAATATGAGGCAAAGACGTTGGGTTGAGTTACTGAACGATTACGACTGCGAGATAAAGTATCATCCAGGGAAGGCGAATGTGGTCGCCGACGCCCTAAGTCGAAAGGAGAGGATCAAGCCCATAAGGGTTAGAGCTTTAGAAATGATTATTCGAACCGATCTTTCCTTGCGCATTCGTGCCGCGTAGAAAGAAGATCTCAAGGAAGGAAACCTTGAAGAATAATACCTCCGTGGGATGGAGAAGCTACTGGTACCAAACGAGGAAGGAACGTTATGTTTTGAGAAAAGGATTTGGGTTCCTCTGTTTGGTGATCTAAGGAAGGTTATTTTTTACGAAGCTCACAAGTCGCGGTACTCTATCCACCCAGGAGCGGATAAGATGTACCAAGATCTCAAAGATTATTATTGGTGGCCTAGGATGAAAGGCGATGTTGCTGTTTATGTGAGCAAATGTTTAACATGCGCCAAGGTTAAAGCCGAATACCAGAAGCCTTCAGGACTTCTGCAACAACCTGAGATTCCCAAGTGGAAATGGGAGCAAATCTCAATGGATTTTATTACAAAGTTGCCAAGAACGCCGAGAGGCCATGACACTATTTGGGTAATAGTGGATCGATTAACAAAGTCAGCACACTTCTTACCTATCAGAGAGAAGGATAATACGAGCAAATTGGTTGAAATTTACATGAGAGAGATCGTTACGCGCCATGGAGTACCTCTCTCAATCATCTCTGATAGAGACGGAAGGTTTGTGTCAAGGATATGGCAATCCTTCCAAGAAGCTTTTGGCTCACAATTAAATCTGAGCACTGCGTTTCATCCGCAAACTGACGATCAAAGCGAGCGAACGATACAGACTTTGGAAGACATGCTGAGAGCGTGTGTTATGGATTTGGGCGGTAGCTGGGACAAGCATTTGCCTTTGGTCGAATTTTCATACAACAACAGCTACCTCACCAGTATTGGAGTCGCGCCATTTGAAGCCCTTTACGGACGCAAGTGCCGATCACCCCTATGCTGGGCTGACGCAGGTGATAGGCAGCTTGCTGGTCCCGAAATCGTCCAAGAAACGACAGACAAGATTGCGCAGATTCTAAAACGCATCGAAGCAGCTCGCCACAGACAGAAAGCCTATGCAGATCCAAACCGGAAACACTTGGAATTCCAAGTTGGAGAAATGGTTTTATTAAAAGTTTCACCCTGGAAGGGTGTGGCACGCTTCGGAAAACGTGGAAAGTTAAATCCGCGCTACATTGGTCCTTTCAGAATTTTGGAAAGAATAGGACTGGTAGCATACAAGCTGGACTTACCTGCTGAACTCCATTCAGTTCACGATACATTTCATGTATCCAACCTGAAGAAAAGTCCAACTCAAGATACCATTGCCATTCCCATCGACGAGATTCATGTTGACGATACGCTCCATTTCGTTGAAGAACCGGTTGAGGTTACGGATTGGAAAGTAAACAAGACCCGCCGGAGCAGTGTCAAGCTCGTCAAAGTTCGTTGGAATGCCAGACATGGTCCTGAATACACCTGGGAGCGTGAGGACCGGATGAAAGAGAAATACCCCCACCTATTTCCTAAGAACCCTGCATCTACAAGCAGAACTTAAAATTTCTGGATGAAATTTTTCTAACGGGGGGAGAATGTGACAACCCTCACTAAACCAGGTATCCGTACGACTTAATTAATAATTAATTACTGTGCTTGCTTGAACTGGTGGATAAACTGCTACTTGAATACTGATACATGTACTTACTTGCATCATACTTTACTTGCTGTCACTACATTATTTACATGTTGAACCTTAGTGACAAACATGATGCACAAAAGCACAATAGCACTATAAACGGATAACCTATTGAACATGCTGATAGAGCCAGCATCAGGCAGACACTACCTCTAAGGCCTGTATGAGCCAGAAATATTTTACTACACTAGTGGTGAGTGTAGGGATACAAGGGTTGTAGAACTGCGTCTCTAGGAATAAGTTACAATGACTGGATGTGCCTAAAACGTGCTCTAAGCACAAGAATTCAGCACTTTAATAAACAATCCAGCTTCTAGCTAACTAATAAAGTGCCAAAACATGAGGAAAATATTCCTGACACTTTGGAGGAATAAGTTGTGTCACTAAAAATAATTATAACGACACTTTAAAGCTTTGTTTAACGCTTTAACGGATTACTATCCAACCGAACAACCGGACTATACCCGGAACATGAAAATACTGTTAATAACATTATTTGTCTTTTTCTGAGCCAGTTAGGGTCCCTGAATACCCTAACACCCGCTGTAAAGCACAACACACTACTAACCGGGTTAATCCCCAAACTTAACTAGATTAACCTAACTAATATCCTAACTACTAGTTGGAATCGGACCAAGACCCCCCCCCCTCAACCAAACCGTCCCCAAGAGGGGACACCCTTGTACCATACTTGATTATAATAATCCTTGTATGCTTAATATCTAGCTAGCACTAAATCCATTGGATAATGATGGTGATAATTGTCTATATGATCCATGCATAACACAACATAACTTTCCACCACACTTAGAAGTTTCACACAACTCTCTCTCCCTCTCTACTACTCTCGGCCGAACACCCCTCTACATCCATCCATCATTTCGATTTTGATCAAGCAATTCCAAGTATCTACAAGTGTTAAGGATCCCGTATAAGGAAGCTTGGTGCAATCGGAAGGCGAAGGACCTCACTCTCTTGCTTTTATCCTCTCATTTTGCGACTAGTTTCTTCCCTAGCCTCGAGCTAGTAGTAAGTTGCTTAAATCACCTTCTCGAACTATTTTGAAGTGGTTAATATGATTTGTAACGGTTAAAACTCGTAAACATACAAGATGAAGCATAAAAGTTTACTAAAAATACTAGTAATGGTGGATAAAAGCTCATATGTTGTGTAAAACTTGTAGTAATTGATTTGTGTGATTATTTGGACCCGGTCTATGTTGTGGTAGCTCGGATCGTCATTTAACCCGGGTTGGTCATGATCATAGATCATGACATAAGGTTGTTTTGGAAGTAATAAGGGTTAAAGGATGAAACTCTACCACACACGAAGCATGAACTTGTGTAAAAGCGATTTTGCTTGTGAAATAGTGTTTAAAACTAGTAGATCTACATATCTACAAGCGGTATTTTCAAAGAACCAAGTATCAAAGAAATCATGTTTTCTAAAGACGGATCTTACACTAACACGAATGATTTTTAGAACACACAAGTGTGTAAACACTTGTGTAGCACACACTTTCAACAAAATAACTACTTTTGAAAAAGATGACGAGAAGTTGTAAAGATGGAATTTCTTTAAAAACGGGGTTTTTACGAAACCGGATTGATTTATATAAAGATCCGCTTAAAGTATTGGGATTTACATCATAATGTTGGAAAAACTACAAGTTCATGTGATTTTTGCGATTTACATGTTTATGGACTAGTTGATGCGTTGAATATTGTTTTGATTGAGTAAGAAAATGGTTGATTGGATTTATAAAAGAAAATGATACGCTTGAAAGCGTGGCCACCTCCAGTTACAGAGGAAACTCTGGCGAAATTTTTCCAAAAACATAACACTTAGAATTATTTTCACTATAAGTGTTAGAAATACTTTTCGACTTGTTTTCAAATTATAAATTTCGCCACGACTTTATTTACAAAACATCGGAGGTGGGATTTCACAAAATAAAACTTGGTAAATATATATTTAGTATATATTTTTCATAAAGTCACTTGATATGTGTTTATGATTATTTTGTGAAAATACTAGTATTATTTTTAGGGTAAAAATAATACTATCGAATGTTAATGGATCCAAAATAATACGAACGTCTCTACGGTAAATATATAAGTTACACCGGTAATTACTATTACCACTCGATCATTAAAACGTAACTTACACATTTTGGGAGAATTATGTAATAGAAAATATAATATTTTTGAGAAGAATATTTATATTTTGGAGTTAGAAATAAAATATATTTTAAGTGAGACTTAATAATATATTTCGAATACACATGTATTAAATCCCCCATCCTTGGGAAGGAAAATGATTACCAAGTATACCGAATATAAACACAAAATAGTTGTCTAACTATTTCCCAAAAACTTAAACCTTAAAGCTAAGGCACGGCCGTCCGTCTAATAGAGTTAGTACGTGTAGGTCGTCATACAGCTGCTTGATTTGGAGGTATACCTGGTAGAGACGCACCACTGTGAGTTCATGTCCCCCTTTTCTCTTAACTGTTTTCAGTTTTCTAAACTGCGGGGGTGAAATACATGTTACTTTGATTACAAGTACTTTATACATGGTATGGTTAGCGTAAGGAGGTTTACTACTTAGATCATGTGAGTGGGTAGGCGTGAACTGGAGGCCATTAATCCTCATTGTAGGACCGAGGGACGTAAGCGGTAGATCTATCTGGGTGTAGCGAGCCCAACCCCAGGCCCAAACAGAACGGACCTTGGGGTGACTTTGTACCCATCGCGAAATCTGCTAGGTTTGAGTCTTCCTACTTGCACTTCACACATATCAATGGCCTTGCAAACCATTGGTGATCTCTTTTTTCCTTATTTGCTACATACCAGGATTTTTATACTTACAAAGGTTTATTTACTCACTTACACATGAACTCGCTCAACATTATTGTTGATTTTTCAACTTACATGTATTTCAGGGAATTAAAGGATCTGGCGCGGTATGACACGTTTTCCCGCTGCACTAGTTACGAGGTCATCCGGGTTTGGGGAATGTGACTCTTTCCTGGACAAGTCACAGTCCTTAAACTGTGTTCATGTCATGTTGATGTTTGTGTTTGTTGAACAATGTCGTTAGGATGTGTTTTCGTTAAGACAATGTTATTGTATTTGGTTTTTAAAACTTAATCGAATGGATGATCTTGCATGGTTTTATTTCATATAGCTTTGTTATGGTTAAGCTATGGTATTAAGAAGTCACACCAAATTAACCACGCTTCCGCAAAGCCAGGGTGTGACACTAATCATTTAGAGGCGTGGGAATGTGTTGAAGAACGATATGTTAGACCGATTGATGAATACGGAGAGATTGTTGCTATTAAAGATTTAGATGATAAAGAGAAAAAGAAATACAAAAGTGAAAAGATGATGATCAGTATTTTGCAACAAGCCATTAAGGAAGACATCTTGATTTTATTGCAACACAACGGAAGTGCACACTCAATGTGGAAAGCACTAAAAACGAAGTTTGTTGGAAGTTTAGACATGATCAAGAACAAAAAATCGCTTTTGAAGAAAGAATTTGATCTATTTCATGGATTGAAAACTGAAAACACCAAAATGATTATAGAAAGATATTGCAATTTGGTGGTTAACATGAAGCATTTAGATATCAAGAAAGATAGAGAAGAAAGGGTTGAAAAATTGGCCGATGCATTGCCACAAGATGT
Source organism: Helianthus tuberosus (assembly GCA_030545235.1). NCBI lineage: Eukaryota > Viridiplantae > Streptophyta > Magnoliopsida > Asterales > Asteraceae > Helianthus > Helianthus tuberosus. The sequence goes on along the minus strand of CM060449.1, from coordinate 83,359,876 downwards.
TTGGGGCACGCATCTTATGATTTTGAAGAATAATGGTGAATTTGCGAATCTATCGCTGAGCAAGTTTATTGAAAAACTCGAAGTTCAAGAGATGGAACAACGGAAGATGGCGAAAATGAAGAATTCTAATGGTGAACAGGACATTGGTTTGTACTACAAAGGAAGTACGATTGATAAGACCAACATTGCACCAAAGATCGAAACTGCATTTAACGCAAACGGTTCTTCTGGAGGGTCATCTCAAGGATCAAACAACAATATTGGATTCTCTTCATATCCATCATTTGATCCAAATTTTTCAGCAACCAATTCTAAACCGTAAAGCTCATACAACAATAATGGCCAAGTACTACAATGCAACATTGCATTACATCTTCAGAATGGTCAGAATTTCTCGGAAGAGTCTTATGATAGTTTGGTAGCCGGAAGGATTGGTAATCCAATGTTGACCAAAGAGGATTATGATCAGATTGATGCTGAAGAGATGGAACTAATGGATATAAAGTGGTGTATGGCTAGTGTGTTGAGAAGAGCTGAGAAGTTTAAACACATCACTGGAAGAGATGATTTCCGTGATGCTGGAACTTCACCTTTAGGTTTTGATAAATCTAAAGTTACTTGTTTTCGTTGCAGGGAGAAGGGGCACTTTAAGCGAGAATGCACAAATCGCGAAGCAAGTGGAGCTCAAAATCCATTCGGCAACAATGATTATCATCGGAAAGCGATTTATCATCAAATTGCCCAACAGCCGCATCAACAACAATCGTCACAAATTTCACATGCTAGGAAGGATCTGATCGAAGAGCCATCAAAGAAAGCTTATCTAGTTCATCAAGAAGATGAAAGAATTCCAGAAGGTTTTAATTGGGATCATTATGATCCTAACAGAACTTCAGATTCTAAAGCATTTGTTGCTCAAATTTTTGATGATTCAACTGCTGAAGATGAAATAGCATATGTTCATTACGAATCTCAGCAATTCAGTCCTAAAAAGAAAGAAGAAGAACCAGTTTCAACAGAAGAGGCTTCAGAAAAAGCACCAATCTTTGATCAATCATCAGATGAAGAGAGTGATGATGACAGTAAAGAAATTCGAAAACTTGAATATTATAAAAGAGAATTTTCACCTGATAGGTATAATTTGTATTTTGAAGGTAAAATGGAAGAGATCAAAGAAAGATAAGCTGCAAAAAAGAAGAATCATAAGGCAGCAACTGTTAAAGAAAAGGTCAAACCTGAGGAAAATGTTCGAGTATTAAAGAAGCAGGTTAAGGAAATTCCAGCTATCAAGGTTGAGAAGAAAGCAGATACTGAAAAGATACCTGAGAAGTGTGAAAATTGTGATACTGTGAACATACAGAAAGAATCTTATGATGTTTTAAACAAAGCTATGAATCAATATAGCAAGTCAAGCAATGAACAAGAGATAGCTATGAAGACACTCAATGGAGCGTTCATGACGAAGCAGAAAATCATCAATCAGTACATTGAGAAATGTGCTGAACTTGAACAAAAATTGGAAACTCAGAGGATAGAAACTGAGAGGGTAAACAGGTTATTGAAAAGTTATTCGTGTGCTTCTTACGTGATTGACATGATTTACCCTACAGTAGAAGGTATAGAAGCGTTTGAAGAGAAGAAATCTGAAGAAAAGAATACTGGTAAGAAACATAGTACCAATTATACCAAGTGTCCACCTCCGCTTGAAGAAGGATATTCTCCACGAAATCCTAATTCAGAAAGAGTCAAAAAGGCAACCAATTTAAAGTGGGAATCTGAACCTTCAGATGGATTTCCAGACAACATTGACATCACATTCACATCGTCTGACACTGATCATGAGTCTGAGTTAATAAAGAAAGTGGTCGATCAGGTGTTAGATAAAGATGAAACCGAGGAGTCAAAGTCAAAGTCAAAGTCTGACACTTCAAGTCCAACAGTTGAAAAGAGCAAAAGGGTTTACAATAATGATTTTCCGATATTAAGAAATAATTTGAATGACGAAACATTCAAAGTAGCATATAATTTGAATGACTCCGACAAATTATATTCTGATGAAGAATTTCAATAAGAAGTGTACAAACTGAACAGATTAAAAAGGTTTTCAAATTAACTGAAATTAATATTTCTGAAATAAAAGATAAAAATCTTTTGAAAAACCTAAACAATACACTTCAAGAGTTCAACAAAGGTTAAACAAGAAAAAAAGGTTTTGGTCCAAATCACCATAAGAAACCAAATCACAAAAATAATTTCAAAAAGAAAGGATTAGGTTTTATTCCAAAAGAAAATGAAAAATATGTTAAAGATTTTAAATCGAAAGTTGTTTTTGTATCAGGAACATCTTCTGAAGAAGAAAAAGAGAATTTGTTCAGAAACCAGACGAACAAAGAATTCCTTGCTAAAAAGCAAGAGGGAATGAAGAATGATGTTGCTCAGAAGAAGGAAATGAGAACCTGTTATCAATGTAAAAAAGTTGGGCACATTGCATGGAATTGTCCCAAGGCAAACCAAACAAAACAGGGAGTCTCTGAAAACTTAAAAGAAAAGTTGGTTGATAATGAACCACCAACCGAACAATTTAAAGTGTTCAAAAATTCAAAATTTGAGGTTGGTGAGAGTTCAACACGTTTTTACAAAAGAAGAGTGAATCTGAACAACCACAAGTGGGTTGTTAAGAAATCCGAGGCACTTTCTGGCAATGGATCTGACTCGTCAAAGTCAGAGGAGCCACCAGTTGAGCTAAAAAGTGATATTTCCATTCCGACAATGGATGATGAAAATTTTCCACCATTATCAAACGGAAACTTAAAGCAAAAAATTGGCAAAGTTGAGATTTCAAATCAATTCTTTTCTGAAAAGAAAGAATTAGTGGTTAAAAAGAAAAAGGGATTCATTCATAAGCTGTGGAAAGAACAAAATGATGAATTAAACCCCATGATGTGTAAAATCAACAAAACTAATTTTTCGGAAAAACCATTTTGATTAAAACAAACTTAAGTGTTTTGAAATCATAATGGGAAAATAGTTTGTTGTCGGGGGGAGTTCTGATTGTTTAAGCCAAGTGAATGGAGAATTGAAGCAATTCACATCAGTTTGTCATTTTATTTGTGCAGTTTATTGCGTTTATTTTCAAATTTTCCCGGAAAATCAAAAATTGAAACATATTTTTCATTTTAGGGGGAGTAAAAAATTTAGAAATTTTGAAAATTTGAAAAATCCAAAAACATGATAAAATCTAAAAACCAAAAACATCGAAAAATCAAAAATGAGTTTTGTTGTGAAAAAGAGGAAATGATAGTACATCAGTAGACAATCATAGTATGCTAAAGAATTGGAAAGTTAAAATGTGATAAACGGTCTCACTGATGATATGCCAGTAGATTTTTACACGCTTAGTAGATTGTTTTCGAGATATAAACCTAAATATCAAATGCTTACTTATCTCGTGGGGAACATCTGTCGCAACCCCCGATCCCTTATCTGTTCCGGGAACGGGCGGACGCGAGCTCAGATTTTTGATGGTATAGATGTTTAATCTTGCAGCGGAAATTACATCAGGACCGTAGTTAGAAAATGTTTATCAGAGTAAAACCACCTTCTTTCATATTAATAATCACATGGGCAAAACCCAAGTTTTTATTAAAATACATTTATAGGGACAAACCCTATTTTATTGAATTTAAAACATCGTTTATTAGGTAACTTTTATAGCCACATTTTCTCCAAGCCTTTAGTGCTCTCCAGCTGGCTTTCTACTAATTGGTTGTCACATTGGGTTACCTGAAACGTGTTTTAAAAACATTTGTCAGTGGGAAATACTGGTGAGTGAATCCCAATTTAAAAAAGTTTAAAAAGTCATAGTGAACAGTATTGAGAGCGATCACATTGTTTATTTCTACACAATTACTCCATTTAGTACTGTCAATCCACTGACTTGTGGGTCATATTACACATTGGCTAACTCATTGTCCAATGGTAACGTATTGTCATCCTCGACTTACTACTCACAGTGTAGTACATTTTGTATTCAAAACCCCAACATACCGGCAGTAATTGAAGAACTACAAAGACTCAATCACTGCTAATTTTCATAGTAAAACATTTAAGGATTGGTAAAACATTACCAAAAAGATTAACAAAAAGAGGATAAACTCACTTTGCTATCTTAGACTTCTCGTGAGGGTTTCCTGGATATAATCTATAATTTATACAAATGTACATTGGTTAGTACCATAACCCTTTGAACATATTAATGATACCCTCCCCGTGACGGCATTCCAACAACTACGTCGGGCAGAACCACGACAGTTGTTACGTAACCCTAAATCAATCGGGCAGCGTAACTATTACGAAACTGGGGTTATAATACTTACAACAGAGCAGAACCTCGCTAATTAGGGGTATAATACCCGCGTATAATAACTCTACTACTTCAGAAATTGAGATTGAGAATGAATTATGAGCGACGGAAAACGAAAACTGATGCATTCTATTTATAGTGCTGATATTTGGTCTTCATGCGGCCCGCGTAAGGATAAACATAGGGCTACGCGCGTCAACATCCGGTCAACGCATAGTGTAACACCCCAATACCCGAATGTTTATATTCGTTAAATGTTATGATATGGTGCATTAAGAAATGAATGACTAGGTTATTTAACCAAGTTAACAAAATGGTAAAAACAATTAAAAGAAAGAAAGTTGTGCCCCTTTATAATTAGTGGCAACTTGAGGGGTTAAAGTGGGTTAAGTTGAAAATTGAATTAATAAATAAAAATTTACACACACAAACACACACACGATCGTGTGTTCTAGAGGGAGCAGGAGCTCTCATGAAGTCAAAACCCTAACTCCATCTAATCCATCAAATTGGAAGGATAAATGAAGCTCAAATTCAGAACCGAACATGAATTTGTGATCACCTACACTAGGGAATCATAAGGTATGTCTTAGATTCTAGATTGGTGATTACCCACGAAGTGGGTTATGTTGTAAATCATGAATTGGTATGAAATTGGGCATGAGGATATGTTAGAATCATCATATAGAACATGGATTATGCATGGTTTAGGTTAATTTGATGTTTAGAGGCAAAACCCTTTAGTTATGGTAAGAATAATGACTTGAATCATCATCCATGTCTAATTCTTGTTGCATGTTGTTTGTATTATGAGGGTATGATGAATTCTTGTTACATGAATTGAAAGAAATATGGTGTTGATATGCTTGATGTTATGTATGAATGATAAACGCTAATTAGTGGGAGGATTGGATGAGTTATGCATAAGATTAGAAGAATATGCATATATTAGTTGTACATTGTGCTAAGATAGTGGTACGCACACCAAGCGTTTGATGAAACGCCTAGGTGAGCTTAATCGATGAAATTGTATGTAAGTAAAAGATGATATGTATATAGTGTTGTCCGTATAGGCTATTATGATGTTACGGGTATATAATGATAAGTCAAAAGTTAAACTAAATGAACCGTTGACTTCTAAAAGTCAACTGTGTATAAGAAGGATGGTTAGATGTGTTGTCATAATTGTAAGATTAAGGTAAGTTATATGGAGCGTGTTTGACGAATGTGTGTTTAATGCGATGACATGATGGTTTACATGAGTTTGAAATGATATGAATTTGGTCACATGTATTATGCTTGCTAGAAGTAACTAATGAAAGTCAAATAGGAATTATGCGATCGATATGATCGTTAACATGTACAATTATGTATGCTAATAAGAATGTGATTTCTATGACATGGAAGTATAGGAATCATGTCGAGACGGAATCAAGCACGGAAGGCTAACGGGTCAAAAAGTGGCGAGGAAACGAGTATGAACATGGACGCACGAGGTAAGTGATTTTTGTATTCACTTCTTAGTTGTTTATGTAAAGTTATGTGCAATTTAATTAAGTATGATGATCGAGGTCAAGTAGGAAAGAATTGTATGAGACCGATGAAGTATTAAACGGATCTTAGCTTTGATCCAAGCAAGGTATGTGTGATTAAGAATTGTAGCTAAGTAGTAGGATTGGTTACTTATGCAAGGGAGTCCTTTGTTGTTAAGGATAGAGCAAAGTTGACAAAAACGCCCTTGATGGGTAAAACGAGCAAATGGTCTTAAAAGTTGATTACAAACAAGCTATTTGATTAAATGAATGTTTTGAAAAAGCAAGAAAACGAGAAGTATGGTTTTCGTAAGCTAAGGACCTTAAAATGCGCAAATACCCTTAACGGGTCAAAATAAGCTCTTGAGCGAAAATGGGTCAAGAGAATGCAAGACATCCGAGAACTTAATCTTGTATGATATACAATGTTGACATTATTAGGTTCATAAGAAGTTATGGTCAAACAAACAAGTTATGTGTATGAATGCATGAACGGTTCGAATAAATCATAAATGAATAATAAGACGATAGCGTGTAAGTTAAGAATTTCCTTAATCCGGATGTGGGATTTTAAGTTCATATGATAGAATGTGAATTTACAAGCATGTAGGAAGAAACAGGAGGTTAAACGGGTAAACGGTTCAAAAGTTATGCGCGTTTTAGTGCGTACGGACGACGAAACGGAACTGCAGAAAAGTGCCATTTCTAGAGGTAGTCGCCGACGGGTTAAGGGTAGTCGCCGATGGGCTCTAGAAAGTTAGTTTTTTTGCTGACGGGTTATTTACCTGTCTACGGGGTTTTTGGCTACGGGAAGAACCACGGGTCGTCGCCGACGGGCCCTAGGGCCGTCGCCGACGCCCTCCCCAAGTCCAAAAACATGAAATTTGTTATTTAAGTTGATTCATGTATCGTAGGCTTCGGTTTGTTATCCGTGGACTACGGCGGGCTTCCTAAACATGATTTTGATCGATCCTTAGATGTTTATGGGCTATAAATCAAAGTCTAAGTCCCATGTAATCAACGCATGAGTATGTAAGAAGTATGCAAGATCTTGTACGCGTATGTAGATGTGTATGTATGTATGTATAAAGATATGTGTGAGTGTATACATGTATGTAAAGATGTAGGAAAGGTATGTACGTATGTAGATGTGTATGTAGGTATGTGTAAAGATATGTACGAGTGTATGCATGTATGTAAAGATGTAGGAAAGGTATGTACGTATGTAGATGTGTAAAGATATGTACGAGTGTATGCATGTATGTAAAGATGTAGGAAAGGTATGTACGTATGTAGATGTGTATGTATGTATAAAGATATGTATGAGTGTATACATGTATGTAAAGATGTAGGAAAGGTATGTACGTATGTAGATGTGTATGTATGTATGTATAAAGATATGTATGAGTGTATACATGTATGTAAAGGTGTAGGAAAGGTATGTACGTATGTAGTTGTGTACGTATGTATGAATAAAGACATGTATGAGTGTATGCACGTATGTAAAGTTGTAGGAAAGGTATGTACGTATGTAGATGTGTAAGTATGTATGTATGTATGTATGTATGTATGTATGTATGTATGTATGTATGTATGTATGTATGTATGTAAGTACGTATGTATGCATGATTTAGACACGTTGAGTGTTAACGTTATTAATGGTGTACCTTGAGAATGAAAAGTAATGCAGGTACGTTATTGAAGCCTCACCAGGAAATGGATAAGCAGATGAAATGCTTAAAGTTTGAAAAGGACGAAATGTGAAGTGTACGTGAAAGAATCTTGTTTATATAATGTGTGCTAATGTTAGGAATGTATGTGGTGAGTGCAGGTTGTACGGATCACGGGCGATTATCACAAGGAATAGAGATCGAAGACCGAGTCACAAGATAGATTGTACGGGAATAATCGAGTATGTACTTTAGTAAACGGGAGTTATGCTTTTGTTTTGTAAAAGAGATATTTTTAAAATAAACCTTCAAGTAAGTTAATACGTTTGTAATGAAAGAAATTTTATGGCACGAATTTCCGCTGCGACTTTTGTCAAATACGTGTTAGGGTCTTACACATAGCTTGTCCGACTCACCAAGTAGACCCGCCATGATGTCGACACGTGTCGGCCTCTGATGTCTCCGCGTTTATTGATCTCTCACGGCCCGCGTAAATGTAAGCTAAAGCTTACGCGGCCCGCTTGAACTTAAGAAATCAACGATATCAGGTTTAAACCCTGATACCGCCCGCGTGAATGGTTGGGGTGGGTCTACGCGGCCCGCCTCAACTTACTATTTCATGTTTTTAATTTATTTTATATATTATAACATATTTCGGGCTTGGTTTTCACATACGGGGTGTACTAAAAGACATATTGGGACATTTTTACAATATACTAGAGTGTTAGACATATTATGAGGGTGTCGGTTTTACCGAGGGTTGTTACATTCTCCCCACCTTGTTTTAGAGCTCGTCCTCGAGATCTACTGGAATAAATGAGGATATTTCTTTTGCATTTCTGATTCAAGCTCCCATGTGTACTTAGGTCCTCTTTTGGAGTCCCACTTTATTTTGACCAAAACTAATCTCCTATGCTTAAGATTCTTGACTTTTCTGTCTTCAATTTGTAGAGGTCTTTCTACAAACTTGAGTTGTTCATTTACCTCTATATCCTTAAGAGGCATTATCAGTGATTCATCAACTAAACACTTCTTGAGATTAGATACATGAAACACATCATGTATTCCTGCCATTTCCTCTAGCAGTTGTAGCTGATAGGCTACAGGTCCTATTCTTTTAATAATCTTAAAAGGTCCAATATACCTGGGACTTAATTTTCCTCGTTTGATGAATCTTACTACTCCTTTCCAAGGAGAGACCTTCAACAATACTTTATCTCCTACTTTAAACTCTAATGGCTTGCGTCGGTTATCAGCATAACTCTTCTGTCGATCACGTGCTGCTTTCAGTCGTTCCTTGACTTGAATAATCTTATCAGTTGTTTCTTGCACTATCTCAGGTCCAGATAGTTGCTTTTCCCCAATTTCTGCCCAACAGACTGGGGTTCGACACTTTCGTCTATAAAGAGCTTCTAATGGTGCAACATTGATACTTGTTTGATAACTATTGTTATAGGAAAATTCTATTAAAGGTAAGTGATCGTCCCAATTACCTCCGAAATCAATTACACAAGCTCTAAGCATGTCTTCCATTGTCTGAATAGTTCTTTCGCTTTGTCCATCCGTTTGAGGATGATAAGCTGTGCTCAATTTTAACTTGGTTCCCATTGCCTTTTGGAAACTTGACCAAAAATGAGAGGTAAATCGGCTATCTCTATCAGAAACAATTGATAAAGGAATACCATGTAAAGAAAGAATTTCATTTACATATAATTTAGCTAATTGTTCCATACTGAAAGTTTCTTTCATTGGTAGGAAATGAGCTGACTTGGTTAGTCTATCTACAATCACCCAGATTGTATCATTTCCTTTCTTTGTTTTGGGTAATTTAGTAACAAAATCCATTGTTATCAATTCCCATTTCCACATTGGTAATTCTAATTGTTGTAATAAACCTGAGGATTTCTGGTGTTCAGCTTTAACTTGTGAGCAAGTTAAACATTTAGAAACATAGGCTGCTATGTCCTTTTTCATTCCTATCCACCAGAAATTTTTCCTTAAATCCTGGTACATTTTATCACTTCCTGGATGCATCGTATATTTAGAGTTATGGGCCTCTTCTAGTATACGATTACGCAGGTTTCCTAATTTAGGTATCCACATTCTCTTTTTATGGAATCTCCAAATTCCATCTATTCCTTGTTCCAATTCTTTTAGCGTACCTTTTAATTTTTCAGCATCATCCTTGATTACTGATTCTTGTGCTTCTCTTATCTGATAATTTAAATCTACTTGCAGATTTAATTTAAGAGAATGTACTCTTTTTGGCTTTTCATGATACTTACGACTTAAAGCATCTGCTACTACATTTGCTTTTCCTTCATGATACTGGATATGACAATCATAATCACTAAGCATCTCCATCCAGCATCTTTGTCTCATATTCAACTCCTTTTGCTTGAAAATATACTTTAAACTCTTATGATCAGTGAATATGGTAAACTTACTACCATAAAGGTAATGTCTCCAAATCTTAAGAGCAAAAATTATAGCTCCTAGTTCTAGATCATGGGTTGAATAATTCTCTTCATGATTCTTAAGTTGTCTAGATGTATAAGCTATAACCTTTTGTCGTTGCATCAACACACATCCATAACCTAATTTAGAAGCATCACAATATACTACAAAATCTTCAGTTCCTTCTGGTAATGCTAATATGGGTGTATGGGTTAATCTTTGCTTAAGAATTCTAAAAGCTTCTTCTTGTTTTACTCCCCATTCAAACTTAACAGATTTACAGGTTAACTTAGTTAAAGGAATGGCTATTCTAGAAAAATCTCGAATAAATCTTCTATAATAACCGGCCAATCCTAAGAAACTTCTAACCTCAGTTGGTGATTTAGGGGTTTTCCATTTAGTAATTGCTTCGATCTTTGTTGGATCTACATGAATTCCTTCATGGTTTACTAAATGTCCAAGGAATTGTACCTGTTCTAACCAAAATTCGCACTTAGAAAATTTAGCATAAAGTTTTTCCTTTCTTAATAAACTTAAAAGTGCGTGCAAATGCTTTGCATGATCTTCCTTATTCTTAGAGTAAATTAGAATATCATCTATAAAAACAATTATGAATTTGTCCAAATATGGCTTACATATTCGGTTCATCATGTCCATAAATGCGGCTGGGGCATTGGTTAAACCAAATGGCATGACAGTAAATTCATAATGTCCATACCTCGTTCTGAATGCGGTTTTAGGAATATCCTCTTCCTGTACCTTTAATTGATGATATCCTGATCTTAAATCGATTTTAGAGAAAAATCGAGCTCCTTGCAGTTGATCAAACAGATCATCGATTCTCGGTAATGGGTACCGGTTCTTAATCGTAACCTTGTTTAATTCACGGTAGTCAATGCACAAACGCATTGATCCATCCTTCTTTTTAACAAATAGTATCGGCGCTCCCCATGGCGACGAACTCGGCTGTATGAATCCTTTCTCTAACAATTCATCTAATTGTTTCTTTAATTCTTGCATTTCTGCAGGTGCCAAACGGTAAGGTGCTTTGGCAATCTGTGCCGTTCCTGGTATTAAATGGATTCTGAATTCAACTTCTCTATCTGGAGGTTGTCCTGGCAATTCTTCTGGAAATACATCTGAAAACTGAGATACTACTGGAATATCTTTTAAATCTTTTCCTTTAGTGTTGGTGATTATAGAAATCAAATACACTATGGAACCTTTTCTTATATAACTTGAAGTTTTCATCACAGAGACGAACTTAGTGGATCTAGAGGGTCTATCTCCTTTAATTGTGATCGTTTTACCTTTTGGTGAATTTACTTGTATTAACTTTTGATCACATAAAATACTGGCTTTATTGGCTATTAAACAATCCATTCCTAAAACAACATCGAATCCTGCCAGATTCATGGGATAAAGATTTGCAATAAATTTCTGATTTAAAATTTCTATTCTTGCTCCCTGCAAGATTTCAAAAATTCTAACGGTTTCTCCATTAGTTGTCTCTACTAAGCATTCTCGTGGTAGTTTAGTTAATGATTGATTTAGAAATTTGCAGAATGATGTATTAATAAAACTTTAGCAAAAATATCATTAACTAGAAACGTACCAGCTATAACATCTGGAATCATCTTAGCTTCATCTGCAGTCAAAACAAATTCTCTAGCATTTTTGGTATTCTTGTTGTCTGCAGCTGGAACTAATTTCGGACAGTTTGTCCTGATAGGACCTTTTTCTCCACAGTTGTAGGACAATCCATTACTGGATTTCTTCCTGCAATTTTCTTCCTTGTGTCCTGGCATCTTGCAATAATTGTAGAGAGTGGAGCATTTTCCCGAATGCTTTTTCTTGCAGACCTTACAGAAAGGTGCAGAGGTAGAACCCATATTTCTACGGTTGTAATTCCCAGAACGGAATTCTTGAGTAAGCCTTTGGGTTAGGTTTCTCCTCTGGTCTTCTTCTCTAGTACGGATTAATTCATCTGTCAAGGTATTGGCTAGTTCTACAGCTTCTTCTATGGTTTGAGGTCTAGCTGCCTTGACTACATGTCTAATCTCTCCGATTAATCCCCAGATATAACGGGAGATTAACACTGGTTCTGGTGAAGCAAGAGTTGGCACTATTCTAGCATATTCAAAGAATATTTTAGTGTATCCCTTACTATCCACACCAATCATCCTAAGGTTTAGGAATTTGTTTGCTATTTGTTCCTTTTCATTAGGAGGGCAGAATTTCCTTTCTACCTTGTTCTTAAATTCTTCCCATTCCATATTGTAGGTTCTATCACTTCCTCTTGTTTGGAGGATAGTGTTCCACCATTCTAGCGTTGAATTCTTAAATAGATTGGAAGCAAACATGATCTTATCTTCTTCCGCACATTTACTTATCCTTAAGACTGCCTCAGTCTTTTCTATCCAGCGTAAGGTTGCAATGGGTTCTTCATTGCCCGAGAATTTTATTGGTTTACAGGACCAGAATTCTTTGTAAGAACAACCATGAGGCATGGTTCTTCTTCTTTTGGGAATGGGCGCTTGAAGTACCGGGCCATTGTTCACGCTGTGTTCTGGTTCAATTGGTCGCTTACTACTATGTTTACTTTTATTATCAGCATCCTTAACAGTTTGAAGAATAAATGGCATTGCATCTATAATTCCCTGGGCCACTATGTGTTGAATAGCACTATTATCCACTTGATTCCCATTGTTATTGATGCTTGGATTCTCATTAACTACGTTAATGTTACTCTGGTTATCATTATTCAGATTTCCTTGATTTCCTTCGTCGGTCATCTGAATTTTAAACATTTTACCCCGTTATTAATATCACAAGATAATATTTAATATAATTAATCACATGACACACATTTTTTCCAAAAGCGTCGATCATTGCGACTCGTACTCTATTTTCATATACTATGCGTCTATTACACACTAGTATTGAAATAAAGATTACAATACCAACAGAAAGAAATTTACACTAATATTTATAGGCATCCGTACACACATATTATTTATTATTATTATTACCGTTCCTATCATCACATCACGGATATGGATTTATCCAAAAATCCATATTGCGCTCATCGTATTTCCATACGAGACGCTCTCCCACCCGTCTCATTCTCTCACTACTTTCTAAAATTTCCTCCCTGAAAGTCCTAAGTTCTTGCACGTTTTCTGCACTCATTGGGGGTGCAGGTTCTAGGACTGGGTTCGGAATATGGGGTGCTGGTTCCAGATATGGGGGTGAAAGTTCCTGAAATTGGTAAGGATCCTCTAAAATCTCCCTAATATAATCATTTTGGTAATAGGGATCTAAAGGGTCCATACCTGGGTAAGCTTCTATGGGTGCGTTTTCATGGATAGGGTAACGTTGCACAAAGTCCCTATTGTCATCCCACCAGGGGTCGTAATTTGGGTCTAGTGGGTTTGGTGCAGGTATCCTAGGGATTTCTTCTGGGTTGAAATCATGCATCTCCACTTGGTTCTCAGGATTTTCTATCTCCATGGGTTGTTCTGGGTTTTGCAATTGTGGTTGTGGGGCTACTAATTGTTCCAGACTTGGGTCAGCAGCAGTTGTAGCTAGGATATGGAAATTTGCTAGGCTTCTACTAAGCATATCCTGCGTATGGGCATCTGTCTCTCGCTTAATAGCTGCTAAGGCTCTTTGCTGTTGCAACTTTCGCATTCTTTTCCTACGAGCAAAAGCTTCCTTACTAAACCATCCTCGTTTCTTATGAGGGAATGGCTCTTCTGACTGTGCTTTAAAAGCAAACACTCCTTCTTCCTGATCAGCAGAATACCCAGAAAGGGCAGGCTGTGACGAGGTACCTTCACTCCTAGGTGAATCAGACAACTGACGACTCATATCTGAGGGTCCTTGATCACTCATACTGTAAACTAACAGATAGTCAAATAACACATAACAAATAAATACAGTTATGCACATATTTCCAAAATTTATTTCCTAACAAAAAATTTAAATTTTAAGTGTCAGTAGAACACTTCTTTGGCTCAGACCAGTGGCTAGGCTCTGATACCACCTTCTGTCGCAACCCCCGATCCCTTATCTGTCTCGGGAACGGGCGGACGCGAGCTCAGATTTTCGGTGGTATCAGCTGTTTAATCTTGCAGCAGAAATTACATCAGGATCGTAGTTAGGAAATGTTTATCAGAGTAAAACCACCTTCTTTCATATTAATAATCACATGGGCAAAACCCAAGTTTTTATTACAATACACTTATAGGGACAAACCCTATTTTATTGAATTTAAAACATCGTTTATTAGGTAACTTTTATAGCCACATTTTCTCCAAGCCTTTAGTGCTCTCCAGCTGGCTTTCTACTAATTGGCTGTCACATTGGGTTACCTGAAACGGGTTTTAAAAACATTTGTCAGTGGGAAATACTGGTGAGTGATTCCCAATTTAATCAAGTTTAAAAAGTCATAGTGAACAGTATTGAGAGCGATCACATTGTTTATTTCTACACAATTACTCCATTTAGTACTGTCAATCCACTGACTTGTGGGTCATATTACACATTGGCTAACTCATTGTCCAATGGTAACGTATTGTCATCCTCGACTTACTACTCACAGTGTAGTACATTTTGTATACAAAACCCCAACATACCGGCAGTAATTGAAGAACTACAAAGACTCAATCAATGCTAATTTTCATAGTAAAACATTTAAGGTTTGGTAAAACATTACCAAAAAGATTAACAAAAAGAGGATAAACTCACTTTGCTATCTTAGACTTCTCGTGAGGGTTTCCTTGATATAATCTATAATTTATACAAATGTACATTGGTTAGTACCATAACCCTTTGAAAATATTAATGATACCCTCCCCGAGACGGCATTCCAAAAACTACGTCGGGCAGAACCACAACAGTTGTTACGGAACCCTAAATCAATCGGGCAGCGTAACTATTACGAAACTGGGGTTATAATACTTACAACGGAGTGGAACCTCACTAATTAGGGGTATAATACCCGCGTATAATAACTCTACTACTTCAGTAATTGAGATTGAGAATGAATTGTGAGCGACGGAAAACGAAAACTGATGCATTCTATTTATAGTGCTGATATCTGGTCTCCACGTGGCCCGCGTAAGGATAAACATAGGGCTACGCGGCCCACGTCAACATCCGGTCAATGCATAGCTTGTCCGGCTCACCAAGTAGACCGGCCACGATGTCGACACGTGTCGGCCTCTGATGTCTCCGCGTTTATTGATCTCTCGCGGCCCGCGTAAATGTAAGCTAAAGCTTATGCGACCCGCTTGAACTTAAGAAATCAACGATATCAGGTTTAAACCCTGATACCACCCGCGTGAATGGTTGGGGTGGGTCTACGCGACCCGCCTCAACTTACTATTTCATGTTTTTAATTTATTTTATATATTATAACATATTTCGGGCTTGGTTTTCACATACGGGGTGTACTAAAAGACATATGGGTACATTTTTACAATATACTAGAGTGTTAGAAATATTATGAGGGTATCGGTTTTACCGAGGGTTGTTACAACATCTCTCGGATATATAGGTAACCCCTGAAATCTTGTTTGAAGGGCTTTCTATTTCTGACATACTAGGTCTTTGTGCGTGATGATATCTGGGGTATTATACCAGGACTTCTGATTTTGCGGGAGCAATAGCCTAGTCCTCATATAATACTCTGCACTGCTTTAATCATAAAGCCCACCCTCAGCATAAAAAATGATGAAACATTGAAAAATGCTAATCATGTGCTGTTGAAGAAAAGATCCCCAAACGGGACACACCTAAAAGTCGAGCCATCATCTCTTTGTCTGAACGGAAGTTCTAACCTGAGCTCTCATGGCCTCGTATTACCCGTTTACAGATATCAATAGTGTACATTCACCTGTAAGACTGAATATAGGAGTCTGGATACGAGAGTATATTCTGAGGTGGGACACGTGAATAAGTTAAGTCCATTAAAACACGAATCTCGTATCTCGAAACAATTGAACTTTGTGTGAAAGTTTAAGTGGATCAGTATACTGACAATCTAAGTGAATCGTTTAGAACTTAAAGTGTTTAAAACTCAACGGTGCTAGTGTTTTGTCAAAAACTGATATGATCCTCTTACACAAACTCACAAAAATATTGTCTGTAAATATTTCGTTATTGCATTTTAACACACTGAAACTCTTAGAAAACCCAAAAAGAATGTGTTTTAGCATAAAATTTTGAAAATTCAAAAAGATTTTATTTCATCTTATTTTCGACAACTGATGTTGAAAAGCTGATTTTCAAAATTCCGAGTGCTAAACATGATGAACGACAACAGGGTTGGGAGAGTTTGTTTGAAATAACAATTGATTTTGAAATGATTAAATGGTTCATTAATTTGAAACCAAATTTGAGTGTTACGAATACAAGTGGTTAAGCAGAGATCATAAATGTGAGATCATGTTGATTTGAAAATGTCTCAAGTAGTGTCTATGAATGTTTTTAAAATGAAAAATCTTATGTTTTGGGTAGAGTATGTGCAGGTAAAAAGCTTTGAAAGAGCTAGGTTTCGACTCCTAAGGATTTTCCGCATAAGCATATGCAGATTAGAGCCAGGTTTCTGATCCTGTTGCTACGGAGAGCCAGGAATCGTTCCTGAACCTGTGAAAAATGCAGATTGTGAATTCCATACTACGATCCCAGCTTATCGAAAGGGGGAGTCTGAAGACATAAGAGTCAGATTTCAGATTACTAAAGAGTTTAAGGAATCAAGAGATCTGATCAAGAGAATAGAGCCAGGTTGAGATTCTGATAGAAGAAGAGAGAGATTGATGAGGATGCTTACAGAGAAAGACATTTTGGAAAGAGCGAGAAGACTAATCAAGACTGAAGAGTCAATACACTGAAGACTCGTCAACATCCAAGGGGTAGTTTGTTAGTGCATATGTCTGTTGACTTCGTCTTGTATCGAGTCATGTAATAGAGTAGATAGACCAGGACGCGTTGTACGAGAGAAACAGGAAACAGGTCTGAACCAGCCACCTCGCACAGGGTGACCAGTTCGTGCGAACTGGCCAGGTCGTGCGACCTGGACCAGTTCGTGTGGATGGTTCGTGCGACCTGGTGTTCCCTATATATAGGAGGTCTTGGGTCTTCATTTGTAACTTTTAGATTCCAGTAGCGAAGCTCTGCTGAAGTGTCGCCAGATCTGTAAACATTATCAAATCAATACAATCGACAGTTAAAGTGATTCTAAGTGCAAATCAAGCTGCTATAACATCAATACGTCTGATTCCGCCTTTCGTATTGATCGAGAACTCTTCTGATCGACTCGTTTGATCAAATCACCGATCCTACATATCTTATAACATCGAGTTTATATCAACTACCCCCACATACCTCACGAATCCAAAGTAATTTCCCGTACAATCCCGCTTTCGAGCGACGTAGGCATCCTTAATCACACCGTAGGGCTGGAAGGCCTTCCAAAGTAGCGTCTGTGAAACCCCCTGTGTAACAACAGTGCTTGTAATCACTATGAACAGTTCTATTATCAATAAAGCGATGTTATTTGATCCCAATGTTTGTTTGATTATGTTTTACATTTTTCATGTTTTGACTTTTGTTCAATTTCAAACTCTACATCACTTTCTGGAGAGTTATACGCAAACTGGTGCGTAAACGTACTCAGTTTAATGCGAGAAATACTCCGGAACATCAACATATACTCAACATACCTTAAATAACCTTTACATAACTTAGAAATAAGTTTTGAAGGCTTTGGTATGGCAAAAAACAAGTTAATTCGCTTACAGGGACTAAACTTGACAAACTGCGAAAGTATGACGATTCGTACTGGAACAGACATTCCGGAACATAACCATAAGTTAAACACACCTTAAATATCCTTTACATAGCTTAGAAATAGGCTTTGAGGGGTTCGGTGTGCTAAAATAAACTTTTGGGTCATTAAGGGACTAAAAGTGTCAAAAAGTGCACAAGTTTGCATTTTCGCGCATAACTTACGTTCTGAATACATCTGGACATCCAAAAATTTATGTAAGCATGACTATATTATATTTTAGTGTTCTCCATAAGAAAAATCCATTCGTTGCGTCATTTGGATTGTTTTTCGCGCTTATGCGCATTCCGTCGTAATTAAGCGAACATCGCGTTCGTACGACCAAACAAACTGACATCAGGCATATTTTTGAACATGTTTCATGTCCACAATGTTTAGGCATCATTTTAGGGCCTTAAAGTTGGCTTTACGGGCCTTAGAAGTGTCGGAAATGGCCTTAAACACGTGCAGGGACTGAAACTGTCATTTTTCAAACTTGTTGTCTGATCAGGACCCTCAGGCGGCCCGCCTGAGCTTCTGAACATCCTGAAGCGGGCCGCATGGCCCCTTCTGACCAGATTAAGTGTATTAAACAGCAGATTGCAGCTGTTTAATCCTCCCCCACATGTTCTCAATTGTCTAGTCAGATGATAAGGACCATTTTTAGCTTCCATAACCTTCCAACAAGTGTACGGATGTGATCGAATCACGGTTTCCATGAAACGATCTTAACGGTGGACCTTTTACTATAAATACCCCACCCCCATGCTTCAAAATCACAAGAACTTTGATTTGAGAAACTCTAAGTTGAAACTATTGTTTCATACCTGAGATTTTTGAATCGAAGTTAGCATTCGGGGACCCTTCGTAAGTATTCTTTCGTTCTTTTCCTTATTTTATTGCTTTTCGAGTCAGAAAGTCAAACATTGTTTGACAAGTCAAACTTTTTTTGACTTTCAGCGTTGACCAGTAATGGTCAATGCGAAGTTCGTTTGAACTTCGCAACGTGAGTGTAATCACGTTGGTTATAGTCCCTTGGGACTATGCCTACTGATTACCACGTTGTCTAAGGTCGTAGGGTAAGCGATCTAATGAATCGCTTATACCTCGAACCCGACCCATTTGGTCGATCATTAGGATCCGATCAAATACATTAGGTGACCATAGTAGGTAGGGAATAACCTTCCGAGGTTATACCCTATGGTCACATCGTTTGAGTAGTTGTATGATAGGTAGTTTATATGCCTTAGGTAAATTACCAGAATACCCTTTTCATGTATAATTGGTAATTAAGCATATGAAACCTAAACCTTTGCCACATAACTGATTATGTAACATGTTTAGGCATATAACACTTGTCATAGGGCTAGTTAGGCGGTCCGAACGCGTTTCACGCGAACGACGCGTTAAAGTAGCATAAGCTACCTAAACGGGTCGTAATGGGTCGTAAACAATTATGTTAGGTTTCATTTAGTATGTAGGCTTTGTTAAACCAAATGACACGAGTCTCTACACTCGTTTGGTTTACGAACCCTCATGCTACCCGATCTTCCGATTTAGGTCCGGTTTATTAACATAGCTACCTATATTAGGTGCCGTTTGATTCCGAGATCTATAGCATTACTTGGTGGTTATCTTTAGACAACTGAGCAATCTCAAGTGAGTACATAGACCCCTCTTTTACTTTTTTTCCAAACTGTTTTGGGGTGGAACACATGTGCCTACTTGTTACTCTCATGCTTTCCTGTTTTCACATCATATACATGCTATGTTCGTTAGTACAATATAGTACATGATTTCAATACATTGCATGCTAGGTGTGCCCATTGTGTGCATTACTTAGTACATCGTTTTACATTACATTTCATGCTAGGTGTGCCCATTGTGTGCATTACTTAGTACATCGTTTTACATTACATTTCATGCTAGGTGTGCCCATTGTGTGCATTACTTAGTACATCGTTTTTACATTACATTTCACGCTATGTATGTTCATTTGATTACATACTTAGTGCATCGTTTTCACATGCTTACATTTTGTTATGACATTTGGTTTGTTTACAATGGAACAATACATTCATTAACATTAATTACGCCATTCGTTAGTAGGTAGTGGTACCATAGGAATTGACAACTCCCGTTCCGGACATCCTGGGTATGGGGATGAAAGGAATGACCGAATTCGATATACATAACTCAGATGAACCGTTAATTTGTTTAAAGGTTTATCGCCACAGTCTCAAGGCTTGGATGTATGCATTATAACAATACCGTATAGATGTTTGTATCAGTATAGCATGCATTTGTTACACAAAACATAACTTTGATTTAAACTATGCTTTACTTCAATACCTTGTTTTTGTGCATTTTACATATGGTTTGGTTGATACATTTCACTTACCATACATGACATTTTTGTTACACATCACATGATTTACATTGAACATAAACATTTTGACATTGATATACACATTTGGTGGATTACATTGGACATAGACATTTTGATATGGTTTACACAATAACACTGGACAATTCATTTTTACATGAACAAGTTACATTGGTGGTTGTTTGGGTAAGTGATCTGAGTAACGATGCGTGTGTAATATGATACAAACATGGTGGATACGCCGCTGGTACTTCCTATAGATAAGTGTTTGTATAATATTACATAGCGTAACGTTATTTAAATCATTTCAGTATAGACATATTACATTTTATACAAATAACATACTTTTCTCAAGACATTGTTATACAAAACAGTTTATTTTATACAGCTCATTTTAAATGGTTATTCATTTACCCTTACATTATTTATATATATCATCTGATCTTATCGTTTTTCAAATGATTTACAAGACAAAGCAAAGTACAGGGTTCACGACTAAACATTTTCTCAAACATAAGTCATGAACCTTATTTTCATAAACCTATGTATCTCACAGGCATTTTTATGCTGACGTACCTATTTTCACATGTGTTTTCAGGTGCTTTTCCGTAGGATGTTCATCATGACACTAGGGCGGACCTGGGCCTTAGAGACTAAAAACGAAGATAGACTTGTTTAATTATGTTATAAACTCTTTTGTTTACTGTTCAAGACAATGTAACACCTTGTTTGATAAATAAAATACAACTTGTATGCCATGGTCATGAAACAATTTATTCTGTTACGACACGCCCCGATGTTTCCGCCGCGGTTTGTTGTTTTACGCGGTCGGGGTGTGACAGAAGAGTTGGTATCAGAGCCAATGGTTATAGGGAATTAGGTTATTAGTAATGCTTTGACCTAGACTATAACTTTTCTAGGACCCTAACACAAGTTATCTTGTGTTTAGATCTTAAAACATGTACATCACCTATCCTTAGGTGATTATCAAAACAAGAACCAAAATTTTTCCGAAACGATTTTGAAAAACAATCATCTGTTTTTGAATAATTTATTACAAGGTTTTGAACCCTCAATTCTAAGGTTTTGAACCCTTTTCAGTTTGGTTTTTGGCCTTGTGCCTTCAAATTTTCAAAATCCCGTCAAACGTTTTGGGTTTTAAATAATGTGAACACGTGCAAACTGGAAGGGTGAATGCCTGTATTCTGGGTTTTCTGTCTAGGCAAGCACTTCGTATACATCTCAACTAGACGCGAGACCAGTTGTGCTTACCTGGGAATTCTTGGGATGAGTGTTCACTTATAGGCGAGCATGTCTTCAAAATACATTATTTTTGATCCATTTACTTTGATTAGTCACTGTGTGTCGTTTGTTTACTTTGTGATACGGACAAATGACCACCATCTTTGCTTTTGTTGATTTCGTTTCATCTCATTTCTCTTCATCCAATCATCTCACTCGTTTCTTTACATGTTTTCCTCTTTTAGAATGCCTCCTCGACGCGAGAACCAGATAGCTACTGCCGAGCTGGCAGAAATCATTGCGCAGCAGATGGCTGCTCAATTTCCAAATCTCTTTGCTCAATGGAACCAGGCCAACAACAACAACAATGTTCCATGCAAATACAAGGATTTTAACCAGGCTAAACCACTCAAGTTTAGTGGTTCTGAAGGAGCAACTGGGCTTCTTCAGTGGTTCGAAAGCATTGAGAATACTTTTCGCCACGTGCAGTGCCCGGATAATCGCAAGGTCGAGTTTTCTTCGAGCGTGTTTCAGAAGAGGGCTCTTACATGGTGGAATGGGGTTATGAGAGACCGAGGTGCAGAAGTTGCTCTCGCACAGACATGGGCTGAACTTAGAGCCCTTATGATGAGGGAATTCTGTCCTCGCCATGAGCAGCGAGCTTTGGAGAAGGAATTTGATGATTTGAAGCAGGATAGTGGTGAGCACAGGGCATATACTGATCGGTTTTAAGAGTTGAGTTTGCTTTGCCCGACAATGGTTACCCCACTTGACAAGGCTATCGAAAGATACATCGACGGCCTACCTGACTCGGTACAAGACATTCTTACTGGTAGTGAACCTGCCACACTCCGTCAGGCGATCGAGTTATCAGCGACATTGACTGAGTCGCAGATCCGGAAGAACAAGTTACACAGGAAGGGTGACAAGGGCAAGAAACAGTCGGCTGACAAGGAAGATAGCAAGAAAGGTCAAAACAGGAATGGAAAGGACTCTGGTTCTTCGAAAAGGTCAAGGAAGCGTAAGGATTCCCAAAATTTTGCTGTCACTGCCCAAGCTAATCAGGCAGTTCTCAACCAACCTGCACAGCCTCCAGCAAAGAAACCCTATTCAGGGAATGCACCTTTGTGCAATAGATGCAACAGTCACCATCAGCCGCAACATCAGTGCCGTTTCTGTACTAGCTGTGGGAAGTCAGGTCATCTTGCTGATGTTTGTCGGTTTGCTCAGAATCGCGCAGTTCAAAACCCGGCTCAACAAGTTGCACAGCCTCCTGCTCAGCAACATGGTCAAGCTGCACGACCACAATACCCACCTGGTGCTTGTTATAATTGTGGGGATCTGACCCACTACAGAAACCGATGCCCAAGGCTAGCTAACCAGAATCAGGTTCAGGCTCCGGCTCGAGGCCGAGCCTTTAACATGAATGCCCAAGAGGCACAGGCTGACGATAATGTGGTGAACGGTACGTTCTTTATTAATAATCAGCCTGCATCTGTTCTTTTCGATTCTGGTGCCGATAAGAGTTTCGTGTCATTGTCTTTTGAGCCTATGCTTCGCGTGTCTAGAACAAAACTAGGCAAATCTTTGACAGTAGAGGTTGCTAGTGGTGAACCCATTATTCTTGATTCTGTTCTTCGCAACTGCCAGTTGAACCTTAACGACCATCTTTTTCCTATTGACCTCGCGCCTATGCAACTTGGAAGCTTCGACGTTATTGTGGGAATGGATTGGTTATCCAAGCATCACGCAGAGATAGTTTGTTCTAAGAAGATTGTTCGTGTGCCGCTTTCGACAGGCGAGATCCTACAGGTTCAAGGTGAGAAACCGTCTGGTGGCCTCAAGCTCATGTCTTGTTTTAAAGCTCGGAAGTATCTGCGGAAGAACTATGTGGCTTTCTTAGCACATGTTACAACAGATAATGTAACACCTGTGCCTCCAGGGCCATCAGACAAATACCAAATCAATGAAATATTGTACTTCATACTTGGGATTTGTTTAAATATGTGTATCAGTTGCACATATCAAATTTTGTTCGATTTCGAACTTTAAATCACTTTCTGAAAGGTTATACGCGCACCGATGCGTAAATATAACCAGTTTAATGCAACAAACACTCCGGAATAGTGACATAGGCTTAACATACCTTAAATAACCTTTACATAACTTAGAAATAAGTTTTGAAGGCTTTGGTATGGCGAAAACAAGTTAATTCGTCTGCAGGGACTAAATATGACAAACTGCGAAAGTATGTCAATTTGAACTGTAACGAACATTCCGGAACATAACCATAAGTTAAACACACCTTAAATATCCTTTACATAGCTTAGAAATAGGCTTTGAGGGGTTCGGTGTGCTAAAATAAACTTTTGGGTCATTCAGGGACTAAAAGTGTCAAAAAGTGCACAAGTTTGCATTTTCGCGCATAACTTACGTTCTGAATACATCTGGACATCCAAATGTTTATGTAAGCATGACTATATTATATTTTAGTGTTCGCCATAAGAAAAATCCATTCGTCACGTCATTTGGATCGTTTTTCGCGCTTGTGCGCATTCCGTCGTAATTAAGCGAACATCGCGATCGTACGGCCAAACGAACCGACATCCTAGATATTTTTGAGCATATTTTGAGTTCCCTATACTTTAACTTCATTTTAGATCCTTGAAATGAGGTTAACGGGGTTCAAACGCATCGAAAATCGCTTAAACAAGGTGCAGGGACCATTTCTGTAAAATCTGCCAAAACAGGGGCCTAGCGTGACGCGACGGGCCTTAGCGTCACGCGAGCCCCCTTCTGGACCAGATTAAGTGTATTTGACAGCTGGTTGCAGCTGTTTTGCACTCCCTAACCCCTTGCCAAGTGTTGATTCCTTATGGTGGTGAGTATTTTGAGGCACCACAACTTCCCGACAAGTGTACGCCTTGGATCGTGGCACGTTTTCCATGAAACGATCTTAACGGTTCTCCGAATACTATAAATACCCCATCACCCCAACCTCATTTCTTACAAGAATTCTGATTTGAGAGCTCTAAGTTGAAACCTTTGTTTCATACCTGAGTTCTTGGATCGGGATTAGCATTCGGGGACCCTTCGTAAGTATTCTTTCGTTCTTTTCCTTATTTTATTGCTTTTCGAGTCAGAAAGTCAAACTTTGTTTGACTTTCAGCGTTGACCAGTAATGGTCAATGCGAAGTTCGTTTGAACTTCGCAACGTGAGAGTAATCACGTTGGTCATAGTCCCTTGGGACTATGCCCACTGATTACCACGTTGTCTAGGGTCGTAGCGTAGGCGATCTAATAAATCGCCTATACCCTCGAACCCGACCCAGTTTGGTCGATCATTAGGATCCGACCAAATACATTAGGTGACCATAGTGTAGGGAATAACCTTCCGAGGTTATACCTTATGGTCACATCGTTTAAGTAGTTGTATGATAGGTAGTTTATATGCCTTAGGTAAATTACCAGAATACCCTTTTCATGTATAATTGGTAATTAAGCATATGTAACCTAAACTTTTGTCACATAACTGATTATGTAACATGTTTAGGCATATAACACTTGTCATAGGACTAGTTAGGCGGTCCGAACGCGCTTTGCGCGCACGACGCGTTAAAATAGCATAAGCTACCTTAATGGGACGCGATGGGTCGAAAGCAATTATGTTAGGTTTCAATTAGCATGTAGGCCTTGTTAAATCATATCATATGAGTTCCAATACTCATTTGGTTTACCAAGCCTCATCCTATCCGATCTCCCGATTTTATGTCCGGTTTATTTATATAGTTTTAGATTTGCCGAATGATTCCGTGCTCCCTCAAGCTTTGTTTGGTTGTTGTTCAAGACCTCTAAGCATTCTCAGGCGAGTACATTATTCCCCTCTTTTACTGTTTTCAACTGTTTTGGGGTGACTCATATGTGCTAAATATCTTAACAATGATTTCAAGAACGATTACAATGGTTTCAAAAACAAGTACAATGTAGTATCAAGAACGATAACAATAGTTTCAAGAACGATAACAATGATTTCAAAAACAATTACAATGATTTCAAGAACGATTTCAATAAGGTGAACGAACTTGTTGGTTGTAGTTACATAACCAATGACATTCATTAGCAATGATCGAGCCGACCAGTATTAGGTTATGGTACCATAGGATCTGACAAATCCCGTTATTCTCTATACCCATGGTTATGTGTGGATATTTTGGGTAACGACTGAATCTGTAATTATTAATTTACCCTTTGGTAAGGGTTTGTTAAGAACGAGAACGAGAGCGAGTTGGAACGATGAACGAGTCAAGAAGGTTTGAATGTTATTAGAGAATCGACCATTAAGTAGTTTCACAATCAAAACAAGGACGATTTGAACGATTAAAACAAGATGGTTTAACGATTGGGTAAACATTTGGACATGATTTACATTTGATCATGCATTTCCACGAAACATAGTATTGATTTAAACCAAGTTTTACTTCAATACTTTGCTTTGTGCGTTTCTCCTATGGTTTAGTTGATGCATTCCACTAGCCATACATATCATTTTGGTTACACATTACATGGTTTACATTTGACACAAACACTTTTGACATTGGTTATACATATTACATGTCTTACATTGGGCATGAACATTACTTTGGTGGTTTGGTTTGATTAAGTGATTAAGTAACAATGCGTGTGTAATATGATACAAGCATGGTGGATACGCCGCTGGTACTTCCTATATATAAGTGTTTGTATGGTATTACATATCGTAGCGTTATTTGAATCATTTCAGTTTGAGACATAGAACATTTTATACAAGTAACATATTTTTCACAAGACATTTATTTACAAACAACTTATCTTATACAAACTCATTTTACATGGTTATTCATTTAATCGTGCATTATTCTCTTATTTATACATATCACCTGAACTTATTATTTTTCAAATGATTTACAAAGACAAAGCAAATTACAAGGTTCATGACTAAACATTTTCTTAAACAGAAGTCATGAATCTTATTTTCACAAAACCTATGTACTCGCCAGCATTTCTTTGCTGACCTCGTTTTCACATATGTTTCAGGTATTGTTGAATGATATCGATTGATAAGATGCATGCTCACATAGGACTGGACAAGGCCTTAGTGACTCAATAACAATGATAGATTATGTTTAAATTGTGTATTTAGATTTCCAGACGATGTAATTATTCAATGTTTAATAAAACGAAACACTTTTTGGTATCCATGGTTATGAAACATTAATTCTGTTGCAACACGCCTCGATGTTTCCGCCGCGCTTTGTTGTTCTACGCGGTCGGGGTGTGACAGAAAGATGGTATCAGAGCCAATGGTTATAGGGAATTAGGTTATTAGTAATGCTTTGACCTAGTCTATAACCTTCTTAGGACCCTAACGCGAGTTTACTTGCGTTTAGCCATAAAACAAATACCGTCACCTATCCTTAGGTGACGACCACAACAAGAACATAAATTTCAAAACCTCTTTGAAAGCTAATCATCTGTTCTAGGATGATTGATTACAAGGTTTTGAACCCTCTATTGTAAGGTTTTGAACCCTCTGTTATATGGTTTTGAACCCCTGTTAAATTTTCAAAATCTCGACAAAGTTTTGGGTTTTAAATAATGTGAACACGTGCAAACTGGAAGGGTGAATGCCTGTATTCTGGGTTTTCTGTCTAGGCAAGCACTTCGTATACATCTCATCAGACGCGAGACCAGTTGTGCTTACCTGGGAATTCTTGGGATGAGTGTTCACTTATAGGCGAGCATGTCTTCGCGATACATTATTTTCGACCCATTTACTTTAATCAGTCACTGTGTGTCGTTTGTTGCTTTGTAGTAACAAACAAATGACCACTATCCTTGCTTTCATCAGATTTGTTTCATCTCATTCTTTTCGTCTAAATTCTCTCACTCGTTTCCTTTCATGTTTCCTCTTTTAGACAATGCCTCCTCGACGCGAAAGCCAGATAGAGACTGCCGAGCTGGCAAAAATCATTGCGCAGCAAATGGCTGCTCAATTCCCAAACCTCTTTGCTCAATGGAACCAAGCCAACAACAACAACAATGTTCTATGCAAATACAAGGATTTTAACCAGGCTAAACCACTCAAGTTTAGTGGTTCTGAAGGAGCGACTGGGCTTCTTCAATGGTTCGAGAGCATTGAGAATACTTTCCGCCACGTGCAGTGTCCTGACAATCGCAAGGTCGAGTTTTCTTCGAGTGTGTTTCAGAAGAGGGCTCTCACATGGTGGAACGGGATTATGAGGGATCGTGGTGCAGAAGTTGCTCTAGCACAGACGTGGGCTGAACTTAGGGCCCTTATGATGAGGGAATTCTGTCCTCGTCATGAGCAGCGAGCTTTGGAGAAGGAATTTGATGAGTTGAAGCAAGATAGTGGTGAGCACAGGGCGTATACTGATAGGTTTGAGGAGTTGAGTCTGATTTGCCCAACAATGGTTACTCCACTTGACAAAGCTATCGAAAGGTACATCGACGGCCTACCTGACTCGGTACAAGACATCCTTACTGGTAGTAACCCTGCCACACTCCGTCAGGCGATCGAGTTATCAGCGACATTGACTGAGTCGCAGATTCGGAAGAATAAGTTACACAGAAAGGGTGACAAGAGTAAGAAGCAGGGGTCTGACAAGGAGGATAGCAAGAAAGGTCAAAACGAGAAGGGAAAGGAAGGTGAGACGTCAAAGAAATCAAGAAAGCGAAAGGGTGGTCAGAACTTTGCTGTTACAGCACAGACTGCTCAGAACCCGCGGAACCCACTAGCTCAGCCACCTGCAAAGAAAGCATATGCCGGTACCGCACCTTATTGTGCACGCTGCAACGGTCATCACGCAGTACAACAAACTTGCTGGCAATGCACGACGTGTGGTAAACTTGGGCATTTGGCCAAGGTTTGTCGTTTGGGACAAAATCAGGCTGCTCAGGTTCAAGCTCCGGTTCAAGGGAATGCTGTGAGATTCCCACTGGGTTCATGTTTCAACTGCGGAGAGATTGGTCACTTCCGCCACAACTGCCCAAGACTGGTGAATGCGAATGCGAACGCAAACCCGAATGCGAACGTCAACGTCAATGTGAATCCAGCACGTGGTCGAGTGTTTAACATCAATGAGGCACTCAATGATGAAGGAGTGAACAATTAGTATTTTGTTTTTCCTCTGGTTGTTATCTTGTAACATTTAAAGACAATGCGGTTGTTATATAAATAAAAATTTGTGGTTTTATTTTCTAACTAATGCAATCGTATGAATGTTTGATCCAACCTTATGATGTCAACACAAAGACAAAACTACTCGTGTGGTTCTGTCATTTTTACGATCACTTGTGATCTCCCTAAGAACCTCAAACACTTGTTTCCTTTAAATCTAAAGTATCTTATCGTCTTGCACCGTGCAAGATGCAAGAATTATCAAAACAACTTCAAGAGTTGTCTGATAAAGGATTCATCAGTCCGAACTTTTCACCTTGGAGAAATTCCTGTTCTCCTTGTGAAAAGAAAAATGGATCTTTTCGAATGTATATCGATTAACGTAAGCCTAGTAAGCTTACCATCAAGAATCGATATCCCCTACCTTAAATCAACGATTTCTCCAATCAACTACATAGCGTTTCATGCTTTTTCCAAGATCGATTTGCGCTTTGGGTATAATCAACTTTGAATTCTCGAAGAAGATATTCCCAAAACGGTTTTCTTCACGAAGAATGGCCATTACGAGTTTACAGTCATGCCTTTTGGGTTGACAAATGCTCCAGCCATCTTCAAGGACTTAATAAATAGAGTCTGCAAGCCTTATTTGGATCAGTTCGTCATTGTTATTAATGACATCTTGATCTATTCATGTCCCGAGCCGATCGCGATCAACACCTTCGTTGACATTGGAACCCCTAAAGAATGAACAAACTTTTCGCCAAATCCTCCAAGGGGAAATTTTGGCTTAAAGAAGTTCAGTTCTTAGGTCATGTAGTCAACAAGCAGGGTATTCATATGGATCAATCCAAATTACCGCAATTAAGGATTTGATCCCTTGTATGCTTTAAATACCCGTGTCCAAAGTTAACAAATTTAATGGTCAAATTAAACAATTATGCAATTATGTGATATGTGTTTATGTGTTTTCCTCTATGTTCTTGTGTGGTACGATTTTCAAATCCTCATGGAATCTTTCATATCTTCATATGAGGGATTCATAGTAGGATACTCAAAAGGTACTACCTTAAATCCTTATGGGCTTCTACGTAGTAGTTAAGACCCTTGGGTTTCCAGGATTCGATAATAGACCCTTGAGTGGTCTAGTCTAAAAGATTGATTCACAATTTGGTTAAAGAACGACATCTAGTGATGTAGCTGAACAGACTCCTTGATAGTCTATTTAGATCATTTATTGATTTAATTAAAAGGACTCTATGGCGGTCTAGTTACACGCATCACAGGATTGTTCATTTGGTTTTACCCTACACATTATAAAATAGACTGAGTGAACTATGCAAGGAATTGTCTAATTATGGACGCGTACATAATTATGAAATTTAGTGCATAGAAACCCAGTAAGGTTTATTATGTGTAAGAACCGATAGTGACAACAATAACAAAAATGAGAACGATGTAATGGAGGTACGGTGGACGCACCAATGACGCTTCATATACTTGTATATAAGTATCCCTCTTACATTGCAAGCATAATGTTATTAAGGTTACTAGAAGTTCAGAACCCTAACCAATGTTGTTCGATCTTTTCAACTTCATGTTTTCAAGCTCTCACAAGTTTCCTCTAAATAAATTTCGGGACGAAATTTCCTAAAGTAGGGGAGACTGTAACACCTGTGCCTCCAGGGCCATCAGACAAATACCAAATCAATGAAATATTGTACTTCATACTTGGGATTTGTTTAAATATGTGTATCAGTTGCACATATCAAATTTTGTTCGATTTCGAACTTTAAATCACTTTCTGAAAGGTTATACGCGCACCGATGCGTAAATATAACCAGTTTAATGCAACAAACACTCCGGAATAGTGACATAGGCTTAACATACCTTAAATAACCTTTACATAACTTAGAAATAAGTTTTGAAGGCTTTGGTATGGCAAAAACAAGTTAATTCGTCTGCAGGGACTAAATATGACAAACTGCGAAAGTATGTCAATTTGAACTGTAACGAACATTCCGGAATATAACCATAAGTTAAACACACCTTAAATATCCTTTACATAGCTTAGAAATAGGCTTTGAGGGGTTCGGTGTGCTAAAATAAACTTTTGGGTCATTCAGGGACTAAAAGTGTCAAAAAGTGCACAAGTTTGCATTTTCGCGCATAACTTACGTTCTGAATACATCTGGACATCCAAATGTTTATGTAAGCATGACTATATTATATTTTAGTGTTCGCCATAAGAAAAATCCATTCGTCACGTCATTTGGATCGTTTTTCGCGCTTGTGCGCATTCCGTCGTAATTAAGCGAACATCGCGATCGTACGGCCAAATGAACCGACATCCTAGATATTTTTGAGCATATTTTGAGTTCTCTATACTTTAACTTCATTTTAGATCCTTGAAATGAGGTTAACGGGGTTCAAACGCATCGAAAATCGCTTAAACAAGGTGCAGGGACCATTTCTGTAAAATCTGCCAAAACAGGGGCCTAGCGTGACGCGACGGGCCTTAGCGTCACGCGAGCCCCCTTCTGGACCAGATTAAGTGTATTTGACAGCTGGTTGCAGCTGTTTTGCACTCCGTAACCCCTTGCCAAGTGTTGATTCCTTATGGTGGTGAGCATTTTGAGGCACCACAACTTCCCGACAAGTGTACGCCTTGGATCGTGGCACGTTTTCCATGAAACGATCTTAACGGTTCTCCGAATACTATAAATACCCCATCACCCCAACCTCATTTCTTACAAGAATTCTGATTTGAGAGCTCTAAGTTGAAACCTTTGTTTCATACCTGAGTTCTTGGATCGGGATTAGCATTCGGGGACCCTTCGTAAGTATTCTTTCGTTCTTTTCCTTATTTTATTGCTTTTCGAGTCAGAAAGTCAAACTTTGTTTGACTTTCAGCGTTGACCAGTAATGGTCAATGCGAAGTTCGTTTGAACTTCGCAACGTGAGAGTAATCACGTTGGTCATAGTCCCTTGGGACTATGCCCACTGATTACCACGTTGTCTAGGGTCGTAGCGTAGGCGATCTAATAAATCGCCTATACCCTCGAACCCGACCCAGTTTGGTCGATCATTAGGATCCGACCAAATACATTAGGTGACCATAGTGTAGGGAATAACCTTCCGAGGTTATACCTTATGGTCACATCGTTTAAGTAGTTGTATGATAGGTAGTTTATATGCCTTAGGTAAATTACCAGAATACCCTTTTCATGTATAATTGGTAATTAAGCATATGTAACCTAAACTTTTGTCACATAACTAATTATGTAACATGTTTAGGCATATAACACTTGTCATAGGACTAGTTAGGCGGTCCGAACGCGCTTTGCGCGCACGACGCGTTAAAATAGCATAAGCTACCTTAATGGGACGCGATGGGTCGAAAGCAATTATGTTAGGTTTCAATTAGCATGTAGGCCTTGTTAAATCATATCATATGAGTTCCAATACTCATTTGGTTTACCAAGCCTCATCCTATCCGATCTCCCGATTTTATGTCCGGTTTATTTATATAGTTTTAGATTTGCCGACTGATTCCGTGCTCCCTCAAGCTTTGTTTGGTTGTTGTTCAAGACCTCTAAGCATTCTCAGGCGAGTACATTATTCCCCTCTTTTACTGTTTTCAACTGTTTTGGGGTGACTCATATCTGCTAAATATCTTAACAATGATTTCAAGAACGATTACAATGGTTTCAAAAACAAGTACAATGTAGTATCAAGAACGATAACAATAGTTTCAAGAACGATAACAATGATTTCAAAAACAATTACAATGATTTCAAGAACGATTTCAATAAGGTGAACGAACTTGTTGGTTGTAGTTACATAACCAATGACATTCATTAGCAATGATCGAGCCGACCAGTATTAGGTTATGGTACCATAGGATCTGACAAATCCCGTTATTCTCTATACCCATGGTTATGTGTGGATATTTTGGGTAACGACTGAATCTGTAATTATTAATTTACCCTTTGGTAAGGGTTTGTTAAGAACGAGAACGAGAGCGAGTTGGAACGATGAACGAGTCAAGAAGGTTTGAATGTTATTAGAGAATCGACCATTAAGTAGTTTCACAATCAAAACAAGGACGATTTGAACGATTAAAACAAGATGGTTTAACGATTGGGTAAACATTTGGACATGATTTACATTTGATCATGCATTTCCACGAAACATAGTATTGATTTAAACCAAGTTTTACTTCAATACTTTGTTTTGTGCGTTTCTCCTATGGTTTAGTTGATGCATTCCACTAGCCATACATATCATTTTGGTTACACATTACATGGTTTACATTTGACACAAACACTTTTGACATTGGTTATACATATTACATGTCTTACATTGGGCATGAACATTACTTTGGTGGTTTGGTTTGATTAAGTGATTAAGTAACAATGCGTGTGTAATATGATACAAGCATGGTGGATACGCCGCTGGTACTTCCTATATATAAGTGTTTGTATGGTATTACATATCGTAGCGTTATTTGAATCATTTCAGTTTGAGACATAGAACATTTTATACAAGTAACATATTTTTCACAAGACATTTATTTACAAACAACTTATCTTATACAAACTCATTTTACATGGTTATTCATTTAATCGTGCATTATTCTCTTATTTATACATATCACCTGAACTTATTATTTTTCAAATGATTTACAAAGACAAAGCAAATTACAAGGTTCATGACTAAACATTTTCTTAAACAGAAGTCATGAATCTTATTTTCACAAAACCTATGTACTCGCCAGCATTTCTTTGCTGACCTCGTTTTCACATATGTTTCAGGTATTGTTGAATGATATCGATTGATAAGATGCATGCTCACATAGGACTGGACAAGGCCTTAGTGACTCAATAACAATGATAGATTATGTTTAAATTGTGTATTTAGATTTCCAGACGATGTAATTATTCAATGTTTAATAAAACGAAACACTTTTTGGTATCCATGGTTATGAAACATTAATTCTGTTGCAACACGCCTCGATGTTTCCGCCGCGCTTTGTTGTTCTACGCGGTCGGGGTGTGACAGATAAAGGCAAGGGTAAGTCTATTTCAGATATTCCTGTCGTTCGGGATTATTCTGAAGTATTCCCTGAAGACTTACCTGGTCTACCTCCAGCACGCCAAGTCGAGTTCCGCATTGATCTCATACCTGGTGCAAATCCCATTGCCAGGGCTCCATATCGTCTTGCACCATCTGAGATGCAAGAGTTGTCCAAGCAGCTTCAGGAGCTCTCCGACAAAGGTTTTATCCGTCCTAGCTTTTCACCCTGGGGTGCTCCCGTTCTTTTTGTCAAGAAGAAGGATGGATCCTTTAGGATGTGTATCGATTATCGTGAGCTTAACAAGCTTACCATCAAGAATCGATATCCCCTACCTCGCATAGATGATCTCTTTGATCAGCTACAGGGCGCTTCTTATTTTTCGAAGATTGATCTGCGATCTGGATATCATCAACTTCGGGTGCATGAAGAACTTGTTGGACCGTTCTACGACCTTTAAATGTCAGTTAAGGCAGTTCATCTTTGTGTATGAAGGCGGAATCAACATAAACAAAGTCATAACAGCTATTATCCTTTTAATCCTTCTTTTCTGATTGATATTTGTGCTTTTACAACGTATTCTGATACAAATCCGGCAGCACTTTGTCTCTCATACAATGACCATCTCTCTCTCAAATGAAACACACAACACATATATATAGGAGGATGATTTCGCTTGAAACAGTCTGAAGCGAAATCATGTGTTGTTGATTTCGCTTGAACTGATTTCAAGCGAAATCTTCAATCTTATCCACTACAAACCCTAATTTAACCCTAATGTGTGTTTAATCAAACAATTCTAGACACAAGACTTGATTATGACGTAATCAGCAGACATTTAGTGCACCAACAGACTCCCCCTTGGATGTTGATGAAGTCTTTGGCTTCAAGTCTTTGTCTTTCACAATCTTCAAACATTGTAAAAACTCTCAACAATCTTTATCTTCAATCTTTAAACTTTTAAACTTCAATCTTCCCTTTGGCTGTTGATCCAGACTCCCCCTTTCACAGACTCCCCCTCTCGATATGCTAGAATCTGAGATATCTGGTTCAAGCTTTGACAATTAACTTCCTTTGGAAATAATGAAATCCATAACCTGTTACTCAACCAACAAACATAACCATTCTATCTTTTCAACAATAAAACACAAACTCAATCAGCTTTAACAACCCACTCAAGTATTCAGGTTCAAGTTAATGACCCTGATTACTCAATTAATCTACCAAGTCCAAATTAATGACCTTGGTTGATTATTTGACGAAACAAACTGATTTTGAAAACAACAATTTCAAACATTTTCTGAAAATAACAAGTATCAAGTTAATGAACTTGTTTTTGACATATCAAACAATTCAAACTTCTTCAAAGTAAGCTCTCCTCATTCTACAATTCAGAATCTCCTGCATCTGCTTCAAACATCTAAGAATTCAACAATCAACTCTCCACTTTGGTTTGTCGGAAAATAAAGCAGAAATAAAATCTTTTTGGATTTTATCAAAGTGATCTAAACTAAGAAATGAAATACAGAAAACTTAAATTGCAGAAATTAAACAAAGTAAACTATTTACAAACATATTTTTGATGAGCGTGTCAGGGAATCATATCAGCTTTTCAGACAACTCACAAGTACCGTTAAGCCACATTTCATACTCAGACTTAAACAATTTACCTCGATTGTCGATATACTGATCCATCTTAAATTCCCACACAAATTTCAACTTACTCAGGATACGATTTAGATGAATTAAGAACTTAGATCATAAATGTGTCCCACCTCTTGAATATACTCCCGTATCCAGAATCTCAATAATCAGTCTTACAGGTGAGAATACTACAATGATATCTGTATATAATTTAGGTATGCGAGGGCCGAGGGATCTCAGATCGATACTTCCGTATACGCAGAGAGATATCAGCTTCGACTTTTCGGTGTGTCCCCTTTAGAGGATCTTTTTGCTTACAACAGCAGCATTTATCAATTTTATTGTTTCAGCATGCTGAGGGTTTAATGCTATGTTTCAAGCATTGCAGCAAGTATTAGCCAGGGACTAGGTCAGAACCACCGTTCAGCAGAAGTCCCGGAATAATACCCCAGACATCATTGAGTATAAAGACCTAGTATATCAGATTACGAGACCTTTCAAACGAGATTTCAGGGGTTACCTATATATCCAAGTAGTGTTCCCCACGAATTCACAAGTTTGAATTTAGGTTTATATCCCGAATAAATCTACTAAATGTGTGAAAACCTATCGACACATCATCAGTAAGATTGTTTAATTCTTTTATACTTTTCAAATCTTTAGTATACTGTAATCGTCTAGCTGATGTACTATCATATTCCCTATATACACAAGCTCTTTTTCAGATTTTATCATGTTTTTGTATTTTTGCATTTTTTACTGTTTTTGTATTTTCTGAAAATAAACTATGTACAAACATCTTCTCCCCCTAAATACCAAAACAAGTAAAAATTCGACAAACCATTGCAGATTGTTTCTCGTCTTCATCCGCAACAGTACTCTCATCAACGCCAATTATGCCATCCGACACCGACAGAATCTTCATACCATTCAGTTTTAACAAATATTGAAACCGATTTTTATCAAAAGCTTTGGTATGTAAATCAACTTTCTGTTCGTCAGTGTGGATTTTCTCAATTCGTATCAACTTTTTCTCAAAGCAATCACGAATAAAGTGATGACGAATTTCTATGTGTTTAGTTTTAGCGTGATGTACTGGATTTTTAGTTATATTTATTGCGGCCTCATTATCAACAAAAAGAGGTGTGTTAAGAAACTGCAAACCGTAGTCGCGCATCTGTTGCTGTATCCACAAGATCTGAGAGCAGCAACTGCTAGCAGAAACATACTCCGCTTCACATGTAGATAACGCCACAGACGTTTGTTTCTTACACTGCCAGGTAACCAATCTAGGACCAAAGAACTGGCATCCTGCAGTTGTTGATTTTGAATTGACTTTGCAGCATCCGAAATCCGAATCGGAATACCCTTCGAGCATAAAGTCGCCTTTTCTAGGATACCACAACCCCAATGAAGGAGTTCCTTTCAGGTAGCGCAATATCCTCTTCACAATGATCATATGCGATGCTCTCGGGTTAGACTGAAATCTTGCTGCGAGGCACGTTGGGTACATAATATCAGGACGTGAAGCAGTTAGGTACATTAGAGAACCTATCATGGATCGGTAAAACGTTTCATCAGCCCTGTCTCCGGTGAGATCTGGGTGAATCCCATGATTTGTTGCAAGTGGGGTAGCAGCTGGAGTAGAACTTGACATCCCAAATTTCTCTAGAATATCATGAACATACTTTGACTGATGAATGAAAATTCCCTCAGGAAGTTGTTCAACTTGTAATCCCAGAAAGAATTTCATCTCCCCCATTGATGACATTTCAAACTTCTGCTTCATCACTGATTCAAAATCTTTGCATAGATTTTCATTTGTCGACCCAAAGATTATATCGTCCACATAAATCTGAACTATCAGAAGATGACCATCGACCTCTTTAGTGAAGAGAGTGGCATCCACTTTTCCATGAATGAACTTGTTGGCTAGTAGGTGTTGAGACAAAGTCTCATACCAAGCTCTCGGGGCCTGGTGTAAACCATACAGCGCTTTGTCCAATAAGTAGACCTTGATTTTGTGGATTGGATCGGTGAAGCCCGGCGGTTGACCGACATAAACCTCCTCTTTAACCTTCCCGTAAAGAAACGCCGATTTAACATCCAACTGATAAACTTTAAAGTTCTTCCAAGACGCAAATGCTAGGAAAATTCTGATTGCCTCTAGTCGTGCTACAGGAGCATAGACTTCAGTAAAATCAATTCCCTCCTGTTGACTAAATCCCTGAACAACGAGTCGAGCTTTGTTCCTTACGACAATTCCTCTATCGTCCCTCTTGCACTTAAACACCCACTTAGTGTTTATTTTCCTATGACCATCCGACAAATCAACTAACTTCCACACTCCCAATTTCTCGAATTGACTAAGTTCCTCCTGCATAGCATTGACCCAAGAGTCTTCGGTAAGCGCCTCTTTGTAAGTTCTTGGCTCAACCTGCGAGATAAAACAACTTAATGAGAATTCAGTTTGCAAAGGAGCAACTTTTGTATAAAAACATGTAAGCCCTTTATCAATCTGATTTCGAGTGCGAACTCCAGCTTGCAATTCTCCTATAATCAACTCCTCTGGATGATATGAAAAAGTTCGCGGCATCACTTCACTTGGAACCTCTACATTTCCCTCCAGATTAGTAACATTCTGCTCTGCATCTTGCTCACCAACTTGGTTTGTTTGACTTGAAATCTGAATTTGCTCCCCCTCAGAATTTGAATCTGAATCACCATGATCAAATACTGGCATGTTTTCAGCTTCTAGATTATCATTCTGAGCCGACTGATTATCTTGAGCAACTTCATTCTGTTGGACATCATCATGTTCACCAGCATTACTTGGACCTGCTTCATCATCATTTGAAGTTTCCTGAGGTCTTCTCGAATACTCAGCTGGGAACCTTAATTGCGACTCATATTCACGCAAAATATCCAACTCATCAAAGAAATCTTCATCATCCTCTGATTCTTCTCTCATGTCAAACGAATCCCAAATTTTGTCATAATGATAACGCCATGAATCACCAGGATTCTGCGGCGGCATAGTATAACCTTGACATTCAACATTTGCAGCTTCGATAATCCGCTTTTCAGTTGGAATGAAGACACGTCGCAATGGATTTGAATAACCAACAAAAATTCCCTCAATGCACTTCGGACCAAACTTCCCAAAAGGTTCTATAACCGTACAAGGTGACCCGAACGGTTCTAGATACTTCAAATTCGGTTTGCGATTATTGATAAGCTCAAAGCATGTTTTGTTGAACTTCTTGACAGTAAGAACCCTGTTGAGCGTATAGCATGCGGCGGAAACAGCTTCAGCCCAAAAATTTATCGGTAACTTTGAATCTGCGAGCATAGTTCTAGCCTTCTCGATTAGTGTCCGGTTTTTACGTTCTGCGACTCCATTCTGCTGCGGAGTGTACGGAGCACTAAACTCATGCAAAATACCTCGTTCATCACAAAATTCTTCCATCTTGCTGTTCTTGAATTCAGTACCATTGTCACTTCGAATTCTCTTGATACGCCTTTGGTACAAATTCTCAATCTTCCTGAATAGACCCATCAAACTGTCAAATGTTTCATCTTTCGTCTTCAAGAAAGAAACCCACAAAAATCTGGAATAATCATCAGTAACGACCAAACAATTGTAATCTCCTGTAATACTTTTTACATTCACCGGACCAAACAAATCCATGTGAAGTCTTTCCAGAGGTCTCGAAACTGAATTGACTTGCTTTGTAGGGTGTGACTTTTTCTTCTGCTTGCCTTTGATGCAACTAATGCACTCCCCTTCCAGATGAAAACCTTTGATATTAACTCCCAATACCAAATCATTGTGCACTAAGTGATTCATTTTTCTAAGATGTATATGCCCCATCTTTCGGTGCCACAATCTTGATTCTTTCTCAGTTGCTCTAGACACGAAACAATGTGCTTGACCAGTTGTTGTAGTTGCTACAGACATATCTAACACATATAAATCATTCACTCTAGGTGCCCTCATAATAATCCATTCTTCAGGAACAACAAAACCAGGTTTCAAAATCAAACATTCTTTATCAGTGAAGTGAGTAGTATACTGATTATCACAAATCTGTGAGATACTAAGCAGATTGTTCTCCAGCTCAGTGATGTAATTAACTCTCTCAAACGTCACAATCCCATTGGATAACGTTCCTTCACCAACAATTCTACCACCTTCATGACCAGCAAATCCCACGTAACCACCATTAATGTTTCTCACATCATACAGCAACGCGGTTTTTCCTGTCATATGTCGAGATGCTCCACTATCCATGATCCATCTGGATATTAGTTGTGGAAGATCCTGCACAAAACAAACTACGACTTAAACAACTTTAAGAAAGATGCCGATTCATGCTTCGCAATCCAGGAAGCTCCGGCAATTCAAACTGCTTATTCGAACATTGTGTCCACCCAGGCCTCATCAGCCTTAGGTGTAACCTTGACTCTATCAATTTGAATTTTGAAATTTTCAGCTTTCAAAGGTGGAAAATTTGCATCATAATCAACCGAAATTGATTCTTCAGCCTTTTTCTCTTCAGAAGTTGAAATTTTCATTTCAGTTTTTGGTTTCCAAACTTGTTGAGATAATGCAACCTGTTTATAAAACTTGTCGTTTTTAGTTACCACTTTCTTTACAGGTTCATTTTTCACTTTTATATTGTTATTTTTCACACTCTTTTTCTCAACAATGATTGGTGCTTTACCCTTCACATCAACTTTCTTCTGTTGAAACTTCACATTTTCAGTCTTAGGCTTCTCATTGGTACACATTCGTGCAATGTGACCAACGTGATTGCATCTAAAACATGTTCGAGTATCAACGACTCGACTTGTGCCTTCAGACCGATAATGTGAAGCTCTTTTCTCAAAGAACTCTTTATTTGATTTTGAAAAAATTTCATTTTCCTCATCAGAAAGTGAACTTGAACTGTTCACAAACACCTTCTTTTCAGCAAACCTCTTGTTTTGAAAACTCTTTTTCTGATAACTATTACCACCTCGATAACCACCCGACCAACTGTTTCGATTGTTATTATAAAACTGTGGTGGAACAACAGGCTTTTTGTAGTAAGCTTTATCTTTCTCAAAATTCATTTGCCTTTTTGTTTGACTCAAACTGTTCACTTCTGACAACCCAACTTCAACTAACTTGAAAACATTTGTCAGCTTTTTCACATTAACATTCTCAATGGGAAACTCAGAATCCGAATACAACTTATCCGATCCAGCCATCTTGTACATTATAAGACCCGGTTCATTACTTAAGTTGTTTTTGGATTTTGATTTCTGAATGTATTTGTCTAAGAAACACCCATCATCTTCAGTTGAATCAGACATTAAAACACTTTCAGCTGTGCTCTTAACAATCTCTGTCTGAACACTATCATCAGATGATGTAAAAGTGACATCAATGTTCTCCGGAAGTTTAACTTCTTTTTCTTCCTCAATTTCAACCAACCCAGACTACTTTTTAGTGTAATTATCAAGAACAGGTGGTGGAACTTGATGAAACCCCACCCCAGTTCCATCACAATACACATCTTCGCCCGCTTTGTCTTTCCCAATGGGTTTAGGAATAATATGTTGCAAAACAAAGCTTGCGGAGCTGTAACTGTTAAGCTTCAACTGGATTCGCTCGTTTTCGATTCCAACCTCTTGAACTTTAAGTTTCAATTTAGCGATTTCATCCAGTTGTTGATTGATTGATTCTTCTTTTACTCTAAGCACTGC
This sequence comes from Helianthus tuberosus, assembly GCA_030545235.1. Lineage (NCBI taxonomy): Eukaryota > Viridiplantae > Streptophyta > Magnoliopsida > Asterales > Asteraceae > Helianthus > Helianthus tuberosus. Next base: position 83,318,743 of record CM060449.1, on the reverse strand, counting down.
TCTTAGATGTTCATTTTCTTTAAAAGTTTTACCATTTCTATCATCACAATCTTTCAATGTGCTTTTGAGTTTTTCAAATTTTTCAGAAATCTGACGGTTTTCAAGAATCAACTTTTCATTTTCTTGTTTAATTTTGTCATGATCAATTTTATCATTTTCAATTTGTTTAGTTAATTCTCTTATCCGTTCAGTTGAAGCTTTAACTGTTTTGTCACGATCAAGAATCTGATTCTCAACGCTTCTGACCTTAGCTGTCAGATCATCAACTTTCTTTCCGTTGAGATATGTGACTGTGCTACAAAATTTGCACTCTTTGTTGCAATTTTTGCAATCAGCATTTCCATCGATTTTCTTACCTGACACATTTGTTGACACATCTGAACTGACCTGGCTTTTTGACTCAGATACGGAGTTAGAGTCTACCTCAAGTGCCTTAGCAGCTAGCACTTTGTCAGCCATTCTTCCAAGATTCTCAGCAGTCAACTCCTGCGTTGTGTCAATAACTCCAGTATCAATCTTCTTTGCTTTCTCGATCTCTTCTTTCTCCTTTCTCTCTTTCTCTTCTGCAATCATTTTCGAAGTTGGAGTTCCCCACCATTTGTGTTGCCAATACTCATCATCTTCTTTGTATTGCTGGATTATGGCTTCAATATCAAGTGTACTATCATCAATTGCAATATTTCCATACTCATCAAGATAGCACTCTCTATCTGGATCCCATCTATTGGCTCTCCTTGCATCCAGATAGATACGAGATATTCTAATAATTTTGTTTTCAGCTATCATTTTTCTGTAACTATACTTTTGCTCTTCCGTTCGATCGTCTTTCCACGGAATAGGATCATCATTTCTTGCCATAAATGCGTAACCAACCGCATCTTCTTCCGGTAGAACCTCTTGACTCCAATCATATCCCTCATCATCGTAAATCACCGCAAGAGCTCTAGATTTCTCTCTGTTGTCTTCAACCTGCTTCAATCTAGGCGGCTCAGATTTATTCTGATGATAAATCGCCTTCTTGTAATAATCATCTCTGAAAGGGTTCTCCGACTCATCAGCATAAGCATTTCGGCATTCTCTCTTGAAGTGACCCTTTTGCTTACACTTGAAGCATGTCACTTTGGATTTATCGAACCCCAGCTTAGTAGAAGCACCACCAATTGTTTTTCTGCCAGTGATTTCCATGAATCTTTGTGCACGACGAACAGCACTTGCCATAGCCCAACGAATATCGATCAGTTCCATTTCCTCCGGATCAATCTGATCGTAATCTTCTTTTGTCAAATTTGTATTGCCAATCTTCCCAGCTACCAATCCTTCATACGATTCCAACACCGATACTAGAAAGATCATCTGCTGCTTAGCCGATTCCTCATCAAAGTTCTGAGCATTCTTCAAGTCTATTGCGATGTTGCATTGAAAACGATTCTTTGCATCAGAATGACTTTCAGAAGATGAAGATCCACTATGAAAACCACTGTGACTTCCACTTCTTTGACCACTTTGACTTTCTTTGCCGGCTGTCGACACATTTTCAACAGAAAACGCAGTTTTTGGTGAAGTTGCTTTGGCATCATGCTTTTTGGATAGTATAGATCCAGATTCTGTTGATAAGATGAATGATTAACTTTGTACGTCTTTTTCAACTCCAACTCATGACTCTCGAGTTTCTCAATCAGCAAATCTAATGTCAACTTTTCTGGTTCTTTGATAGTATTCTTCAGCATCAGCGCATAAAATCTCCAATCCAACTCGTCAGGCAACGAATCGAACAATTTGTCGATAAGATCTTCTTCAGGAATGTCGATATCATGTCTTACTAATTCCAGCTTCAGATGACCAAATCTTTCTATCATTTTACACACTGACTCGTTCTTTAAACATCCAAACAGATCAAACTCTTTTCTAAGAAGTTTCTTTTTGTTTTTCTTAATTTCTTGACTACCAGTACATTTCTTTTCAAGCTTTTCCCAAAGATCTTTTGCATTTGAATAGTCGATCAAGGCAATAATGTCTTCCCGGACTGACTGAAATAACAATGCCACACACTTTTGTTCAGCTACAAACGAATCAATCTCCTCGGCTGCTCTTCAAGTTTCACCATGTTTCTTTCCATTTGCATAACCGTTCTTTAAACTTTTCCAGCTAGTAAATGCGAATGCCATCAACCAGTCTTCGAACTTTCTGGACCACCGACTATACTCTTCAATAGCCATTAGCTTTGGAGGTTTATTAAACGTTCCGAAAGCGCTTTCCGATTCCCAAGCTTCCTTCTTCTTTTCTTTCGGAGTATTCTCGTTCTCATTCGTATTGTTGTTGTTTGTAGAAGTATCATCTCCCGAGTTTCCTGCGAATGCGTACATATCGCTAAACGGGTTCAAGAAAATATCATCCATCGTGAACGTACCTGAAAAATCAGTCAAACACTTAGAAAATTTTTAGGTTTTGAAAAATCAGCAAGTTCAAGCGAAATACTATGAAATGAAATGATCTCAAGCGAAATCAGCACTATGATACTGTTCAAGCGAAATCTGCTAACAAAACTGATTCAAGCGAAATCAACTATTTCGCTTCAACTGATCAGAACCTTCAAGCGAAATCCCACAAGATCTATTTCGCTTCAACTGAAACTCAAACTTCAAGCGAAAACTAACAGCTCTATTTCGCTTCAGATAAGCTCAAGCGAAATCCAAGATCACAACACTATTTCGCTTCAGGTGTTCAAACGAAATAGTCCAAAATCAATCCAAATTGTCTGATTTTTGAAGCGAAATCTACTATAACCTACGAACTCTTTCAAGCGAAATCCAGTTTTAGGTCAATTTTAACATGTTTTAATCTGAATTTTAGGCTGAATCTTTGTAGGCTTTGTTAAAACTACGTTTTACACAATATACTCGAAAATCAGACCATTTCGACCGTTGGAACTTGTTCAGATCTGAAAAATGTAAAAAGAAATGAGTAGAAAGAAGAGAATCCGCTGCTATGGTATGAACTCCTCGTCCTGAGCTCTGATACCACTTGTTGGACCGTTCTACGACCTTTAAATGTCAGTTAAGGCAGTTCATCTTTGTGTATGAAGGCGGAATCAACATAAACAAAGTCATAACAGCTATTATCCTTTTAATCCTTCTTTTCTGATTGATATTTGTGCTTTTACAACGTATTCTGATACAAATCCGGCAGCACTTTGTCTCTCATACAATGACCATCTCTCTCTCAAATGAAACACACAACACATATATATAGGAGGATGATTTCGCTTGAAACAGTCTGAAGCGAAATCATGTGTTGTTGATTTCGCTTGAACTGATTTCAAGCGAAATCTTCAATCTTATCCACTACAAACCCTAATTTAACCCTAATGTGTGTTTAATCAAACAATTCTAGACACAAGACTTGATTATGACGTAATCAGCAGACATTTAGTGCACCAACAGAAGATATTCCCAAGACAGCGTTCCGTACTCGATATGGGCATTATGAGTTCACAGTCATGCCATTCGGTGTGACTAATGCTCCTGCTGTTTTCATGGACTTAATGAATAGGGTCTGCAAACCTTATTTGGATCAGTTCGTCATTGTTTTTATTGACGGCATCTTGATATACTCTAAGACGCAAGCTGATCACGAGCAACATCTTCGTCTTACTCTGGAACTCCTAAAGAAAGAGCAACTTTCGCCAAATTCTCCAAGTGAGAATTTTGGCTTAAAGAGGTTCAATTTTTAGGACATATTATCAACGAACGAGGTATTCATGTAGATCCCTCCAAGATCAGTGCGATTAAGGATTGGGATACGCCTTCTACTCCTACTGAAGTTCGTTCTTTTCTTGGTCTAGCGGGTTATTATCGCCGCTTCATAGAAAACTTCTCGAAGATTGCAGTTCCTCTAACTGCTCTAACTCAGAAGAAAATGCCCTTTTATTGGGGATACAAACAAGAGGAAGCTTTTCAACACTTGAAGCAGAAGCTTTGCGATGCGCCTGTGCTATCATTGCCTGAGGGTGATGATGATTTTGTCGTGTATTGTGATGCATCGAAATTGGGTCTTGGTTGTGTTCTGATGCAAAGGAACAAAGTCATAGCCTATGCATCGAGGCAGTTGAAGATACATGAGAAGAACTACACCACTCATGATCTTGAGTTGGGTGCAGTTGTCTTTGCTCTCAAGATCTGGAGACACTATTTGTACGGTACAAAATGTGTGGTTTTCACTGACCACAAAAGTCTTCAGCATATCTTCAACCAGAAAGAACTCAACATGAGACAGCGACGTTGGGTTGAGCTTTTAAACGACTATGATTGCGAAATTCGCTACCATCCTGGTAAGGCGAATGTCGTAGCTGATGCATTGAGTCGTAAGGAACGTACTAAGCTTCATTGTGTACGTGTTCAATCTGTTATTCAAGCTCAATCCGATATTCAAGCACGCATTTCTCAAGCTCAACAATCTTGTGTTTCACAGGGTTTGATGGATAAGGAATTTCCCTATCACATAACACCTGCTCTTGAACTGAAGGACAATGGATCATATTACTTCATGGACCGTTTGTGGGTCCCAAGCCAGGATGATCTGCGTGCCTTGCTTATGGATGAAGCCCATAAGTCTCGTTATTCTATTCATCCAGGCTCAGATAAGATGTATAAGGATCTTCGTATTCAGTATTGGTGGCCTGGTATGAAGAAAGACATTGCCTTATACGTATCAAAATGCCTTACTTGTCTTAAGGTTAAGGCTGAACATCAACGTCCTTCGGGTTTATTGGAGCAACCAGAGATCCCAGTTTGGAAATGGGAAAACATTACTATGGATCTTGTTACCAAACTCCCGCGCACAAAGAAAGGTCATGATGCCATCTGGGTAGTTGTTGATCGTCTTACAAAGTCAGCACATTTCTTGCCAATCCGTGAGGATTTTCCTGCTGACAGACTTGCTCAAATCTATGTGGATGAAATTGTAGCTCGACATGGTGTTCCTTTGAACATCATTTCTGACAGAGATGCTCGTTTCACTTCTCATTTTTGGAGAACCATGCAATCTGCTATGGGGACCCAACTTAATCTGAGCACAGCCTATCATCCGCAAACGGATGGTCAATCTGAGAGAACAATCCAGACTCTGGAGGACATGCTTAGAGCTTGTGTGATCGATTTTGGTGGTAGTTGGGATTCACATCTTAAATTGATTGAATTCTCCTACAACAACAGTTATCACACCAGCATCAAAATGGCTCCTTTCGAGGCTCTCTATGGTCGAAAATGTCGTTCACTAGTCTGCTGGAATGAGATCGGCGAGGCTCAACTTACTGGACCTGCCCTCATTTTAGAAACTACTGACAAGATCAAGAAAGTTCGTGATAACCTTCAGGCAGCTAGAAGCCGTCAGAAGATTTACGCGGACCCAAAACGCAAGGCCTTGGAATTTCAAGTCGGTGATCGTGTATTACTTAAGGTCTCACCTTGGAAAGGTGTGATCAGATTTGGAAAGAAAGGAAAACTTGCACCTAGATACGTTGGACCATTCAAGATCGTCGAAAGAATCGGAAAGGTAGCCTACAGACTTGAGTTACCTCCTGAATTGGGAAATGTTCATCCAACTTTTCACGTGTCCAATCTCAAGAGGTGTTCAGCTGATGAGAACCTCCACATACCACTTGACGAAATTCGTGTTAGCAAAACACTGAAATTCGTTGAAAAGCCAGTGGAAATCATGGAACGTGAAGTCAAGTGGCTTAAACGCAAGCGCATTCCTTTGGTCAAAGTTCGCTGGGAATCTAAACGTGGACCTGAGTTTACTTGGGAATGCGAAGATCAAATGAAGGCGAAATATCCACATCTTTTTCCACGAGTTTCCTCTAAATAAATTTCGGGACGAAATTTCCACAAGTAGGGGAGACTGTAACAACTGTGCTTGTAATCACTATGAACAGTTCTATTATCAATAAAGCGATGTTATTTGATCCCAATGTTTGTTTGATTGTGTTTTACATTTTTCATGTTTTGACTTTTGTTCAATTTCAAACTCTACATCACTTTCTGGAGAGTTATACGCAAACTGGTGCGTAAACGTACTCAGTTTAATGCGAGAAATACTCCGGAACATCAACATATACTCAACATACCTTAAATAACCTTTACATAACTTAGAAATAAGTTTTGAAGGCTTTGGTATGGCAAAAAACAAGTTAATTCGCTTACAGGGACTAAACTTGACAAACTGCGAAAGTATGACGATTCGTACTGGAACAGACATTCCGGAACATAACCATAAGTTAAACACACCTTAAATATCCTTTACATAGCTTAGAAATAGGCTTTGAGGGGTTCGGTGTGCTAAAATAAACTTTTGGGTCATTAAGGGACTAAAAGTGTCAAAAAGTGCACAAGTTTGCATTTTCGCGCATAACTTACGTTCTGAATACATCTGGACATCCAAAAATTTATGTAAGCATGACTATATTATATTTTAGTGTTCGCCATAAGAAAAATCCATTCGTTGCGTCATTTGGATCGTTTTTCGCGCTTATGCGCATTTCGTCGTAATTAAGCGAACATCGCGTTCGTACGACCAAACAAACTGACATCAGGCATATTTTTGAACATGTTTCATGTCCACAATGTTTAGGCATCATTTTAGGGCCTTAAAGTTGGCTTTACGGGCCTTAGAAGTGTCGGAAATGGCCTTAAACACGTGCAGGGACTGAAACTGTCATTTTTCAAACTTGTTGTCTGATCAGGACCCTCAGGCGGCCCGCCTGAGCTTCTGAACATCCTGAAGTGGGCCGCATGGCCCCTTCTGACCAGATTAAGTGTATTAAACAGCAGATTGCAGCTGTTTAATCCTCCACCACATGTTCTCAATTGTCTAGTCAGATGATAAGGACCATTTTTAGCTTCCATAACCTTCCAACAAGTGTACGGATGTGATCGAATCACGGTTTCCATGAAACGATCTTAACGGTGGACCTTTTACTATAAATACCCCACCCCCCATGCTTCAAAATCACAAGAACTTTGATTTGAGAAACTCTAAGTTGAAACTATTGTTTCATACCTGAGATTTTTGAATCGAAGTTAGCATTCGGGGACCCTTCGTAAGTATTCTTTCGTTCTTTTCCTTATTTTATTGCTTTTCGAGTCAGAAAGTCAAACTTTGTTTGACTTTCAGCGTTGACCAGTAATGGTCAATGCGAAGTTCGTTTGAACTTCGCAACGTGAGTGTAATCACGTTGGTTATAGTCCCTTGGGACTATGCCTACTGATTACCACGTTGTCTAGGGTCGTAGGGTAAGCGATCTAATGAATCACTTATACCTCGAACCCGACCCATTTGGTCGATCATTAGGATCCGATCAAATACATTAGGTGACCATAGTAGGTAGGGAATAACCTTCCGAGGTTATACCCTATGGTCACATCGTTTGAGTAGTTGTATGATAGGTAGTTTATATGCCTTAGGTAAATTACCTGAATACCCTTTTCATGTATAATTGGTAATTAAGCATATGAAACCCAAACCTTTGCCACATAACTGATTATGTAACATGTTTAGGCATATAACACTTGTCATAGGGCTAGTTAGGCGGTCCGAACGCGTTTCACGCGAACGACGCGTTAAAGTAGCATAAGCTACCTAAACGGGTCGTAATGGGTCGTAAACAATTATGTTAGGTTTCATTTAGTATGTAGGCTTTGTTAAACCAAATGACACGAGTCTCTACACTCGTTTGGTTTACGAACCCTCATGCTACCCGATCTTCCGATTTAGGTCCGGTTTATTAACATAGCTACCTATATTAGGTGCCGTTTGATTCCGAGATCTATAGCATTACTTGGTGGTTATCTTTAGACAACTGAGCAATCTCAAGTGAGTACATAGACCCCTCTTTTACTTTTTTTCCAAACTGTTTTGGGGTGGAACACATGTGCCTACTTGTTACTCTCATGCTTTCCTGTTTTCACATCATATACATGCTATGTTCGTTAGTACAATATAGTACATGATTTCAATACATTTCATGCTAGGTGTGCCCATTGTGTGCATTACTTAGTACATCGTTTTACATTACATTTCATGCTAGGTGTGCCCATTGTGTGCATTACTTAGTACATCGTTTTACATTACATTTCATGCTAGGTGTGCCCATTGTGTGCATTACTTAGTACATCGTTTTTACATTACATTTCACGCTATGTATGTTCATTTGATTACATACTCAGTGCATCGTTTTCACATGCTTACATTTTGTTATGACATTTGGTTTGTTTACAATGGAACAATACATTCATTAACATTAATTACGCCATTCGTTAGTAGGTAGTGGTACCATAGGAATTGACAACTCCCGTTCCGGACATCCTGGGTATGGGGATGAAAGGAATGACCGAATTCGATATACATAACTCAGATGAACTGTTAATTTGTTTAAAGGTTTATCGCCACAGTCTCAAGGCTTGGATGTATGCATTATAACAATACCGTATAGATGTTTGTATCAGTATAGCATGCATTTGTTACACACAACATAACTTTGATTTAAACTATGCTTTACTTCAATACCTTGTTTTTGTGCATTTTACATATGGTTTGGTTGATACATTTCACTTACCATACATGACATTTTGGTTACACATCACATGATTTACATTGAACATAAACATTTTGACATTGATATACACATTTGGTGGATTACATTGGACATAGACATTTTGATATGGTTTACACAATAACACTGGACAATTGATTTTTACATGAACAAGTTACATTGGTGGTTGTTTGGGTAAGTGATCTGAGTAACGATGCGTGTGTAATATGATACAAACATGGTGGATACGCCGCTGGTACTTCCTATAGATATGTGTTTGTATAATATTACATAGCGTAACGTTATTTAAATCATTTCAGTATAGACATATTACATTTTATACAAATAACATACTTTTCTCAAGACATTGTTATACAAAACAGTTTATTTTATACAGCTCATTTTAAATGGTTATTCATTTAACCTTACATTATTTATATATATCATCTGATCTTATCGTTTTTCAAATGATTTACAAGACAAAGCAAAGTACAGGGTTCACGACTAAACATTTTCTCAAACATAAGTCATGAACTTTATTTTCATAAACCTATGTATCTCACAGGCATTTTTATGCTGACGTACCTATTTTCACATGTGTTTTCAGGTGCTTTTCCGTAGGATGTTCATCATGACACTAGGGCGGACCTGGGCCTTAGAGACTAAAAACGAAGATAGACTTGTTTAATTATGTTATAAACTCTTTTGTTTACTGTTCAAGACAATGTAACACCTTGTTTGATAAATAAAATACAACTTGTATGCCATGGTCATGAAACAATTTATTCTGTTACGACACGCCCCGATGTTTCCGCCGCGGTTTGTTGTTTTACGCGGTCGGGGTGTGACACCCTGGAAGGTTTGTTACGTAAAAGGTTGTTGCTTCAGCCCTCCTTTTCCGATAAATTACATTCGTCCAGTTTTCACCGTTCCTCCCGTCGTGTCCCCACATTCTCCCTTTGTTAGCAAGTTAAATATAATTTGCAGTTATTATAAAGTTCTTTTTAATATTATTTACAACTAGTAGAAAATTTCAAAGATTTTATATATAAAAGAGAGAATTACACTTTTTCCTTTACGTTTATTTATCACAACCCGATATTTCCACGGAACCCGGTGCGCCCGATGGGGAGTATCGTGACGTAGTTGATATCATCATAGACAATTAAACACAGTTATAGCACAACAGAAGGCTTGGAATGAAATTACTATTACAGACAGAATGTTAAAAGTTCAAAATAATAATTATACAGACAGTGGTGTTAAAGGATCCATAGGCGGATATAATAAATGTTCAAAATGATGTTCAACAGACATTTGGGCATCCTAAGGATTTGCAAGATCCTATATTGATACCAAGCAGCTGCAGGCCTATTGCGTTTAGTACCTGTCACTTAGTCTTTTGAAAATACGTCAGTTTACACTGTTAAATACAATTAACTCACACATTTGAAAATATTTCAAAAATTATTTAGGTGCACAAGGCACGAAATGTCTTTTATAACTTGGGACAATTAAAATTTTAATCTTGAACACAGTTTTACATGTTTGTCAATACATATGGGGCCTAGTATAGAAACCGAGACAAGATTAACCGACACACCACTTTATAAACCCACAAAGGCGTTATTCCCAACCTTGTGGGTATAATATATTTTTAGCATTTGCATCTGTTAGATGTATGCCTACACCACGTGCTTAATTCGTGGCCATTAGTAACTTAAATGAGCCGAGGATATCCAGGACACGGTCGCGCTAACCCCCAATGTTTAAGTTATCAAACAAAACAGGTTAAAACGGGTTTTGAAGATTTGATAGCCACAATCCGGCTAAGTGATCCCATACCCGACCAAGCGGTAATAATTTACCGTATCCCAAGCCCGTATAAGGGAAAATAAGTTAAAACTATTTACCTGAGTTATAACTTTATTTAAAAGAAAGAACTAACAACTCAGCCGTATAATTCACTTAGACACATGTAGATAGCTTTTACCGGGGGCTCTAGTCTAGAAAGGTGGAAATATTAACCAATTAGAATGATAACGGGTCCTATTTAAGTCATAGACTTGGACCGGCTAGCTTAAAGAATGAATTACGGTACAATACGCTAGATTAAGCGATGACTAGAATAGAATGTAATTTAGTCCCAAAAAGTATGAAGACTTGTATAATGTGGGTAAACTAAATACATTCTGGAATTTGAAGTTTAAATGATAAGGTTAAACCCGTTTCGGTTAACCTACGCAAACTAGTCACATAAGTCGAATCGAACGTGTATACGCATTAACGGGTAACCGGGTGAGTCGTATACAAGTTCCAAATGTTAATATACTTAAAACATGTTATAATACCAGTAAGATATCAACATGTATGCCCTTTAAGGTTTTAAAACCGAATTTAGCCTCATAAGGGCATTTTGGACATTTTATGACTTATAAAAGGAGCTTGCATGTAAACTGATGCTATAATCATAACCATTCTGGGAAAATATTTAATTTATGATATAATAGCAGTAGGATATCAAATATATGTGCGGTTTATTCTTTAAGACCAAACTACGCACCGTAAGGGCATTTTGGTCATTTCACACATAGCTTTAAGGACTTATTTGGGATTCTGAGTTCATGACTTATACCTACTGTAAAAATATTTAAAATGATTTATAAAATCAGTAGATAACAAGTCTTGGCTCATAAATATGGTTTAAAACCATACTATGCGCCTAAACGGCGTTAAAGTCGTTAAATGATGATAATTACGATGTGTTAGTGAATCTGATGTTATGACCAGCTTTGAATAGTTAAAATATATTATTTTTCATAAAATTTCAGTAAGTTAAAGATTTGCATGCATATTATGTTTAAAACCCATTTCAAGTGTTAAAAGGGCATTATCGTCATTTAATAACATTATACAAGAACATGTGCATAAACTCAGTATGTAATCTGACTTGACATCCCAAATAATCTTGAATATGATATTATATCAGTAGGTAATGAGTTTTGCCAAGAAATTATGTTTAAAACTCATTTTAGATGTAAAAGGGCATTTTAGTCCTTTTACAAGCATGATTTACGATTGATTAGGTAATCTCAGTTTATGACCAGATTATAAACATCAAAATATGCAAACCATGTTAACATATCAGAATATAATTCATTTGCATGCTCATTTATATTTAAAGCCTCATTTTTAAACAAAAGGGCAATTTAGTCAACATTTAAACATAATAACGGAACTTAGCAAATGAACTCAGATTACTATATGACCATGTAATATAACCTCAGAGGGTTATACTATAATATAATATGGTCACAAAGGAACCTTAAAACAGAATGAAACTATACTAATTCGGGTCAGAACTGAAAGTCAAAGCGGAAATCAAACTTCACGACTTTCAGTTGCGAACCGACCTTAAACCTGGAATTGTCAGGTTGAACATGTTTATACATGTTCTAATAATTATTACCGAGTTATTAAAGTGATAAAACATATTTTATAACACCTACATTATCAGTTATGAATTATTTTAAAAACTTACCCGTTTGACTTTTTAAATTAATAACTTTGACCCGACAATTAACCAAATAAACGTGATTATTAGGAGGTGCCCTTTTGAGGGATTAACACCTACCTAATTACGATCATGTAGCAATGTTCGCCCCAAACAATGGCTGGACCATAACGGTCTAAACCGAAAGTCAAAGCTTTTATCGAAAGAGTTTGACTTTCGGCTTTCGAAAGCCTAAAAACTTAAAAGTAGAGGCTAAGAACACTTACACAAGGTCTTAGCTCGACTTTGAACTCATGTGGGAGTCTCCCATAAGCAGGAATATCCAAGAAAGCAAGATAAGAGTGAAATTGAGAGGTGCAAGGAAAAGGGATGGATGAACACTCCTATTTATAGTCTTTTGGGATGATCTTGGATGATACCAAGTGTTTAGGGAGCTCCCAAGATTGTTCCAAGTGTCATAGCAGGTTATAAAAACCATTAATAAGCTCATGGTATCGATTTGAGAGTGCAGGGTGGTATGAGTGGGGAGCAAGGCTGCTTGCTGGCAGCTGTCTAGCTGTTTTCAGCGCTGGGGACTCTCTCGCGGCACACGATAGAGAGAGTAGGGTTTATCGCGGCCCGTGAGCCACTCCAAAGTCATCTAAACTTGTTTAAAGTTTGCCAATTTCAGTCCCAGGACTTTTAAACCCATTTTAACTTTCGTTTTTAGTACTTTTGTCCCTTCAAGTTAGGTTTTAGGTATTCACGGAAGTATGACAAACACCTTTAAGCTCTGGGTTGGTTAAAAGGTCACTCAGAGGTATAATTAAACATGTTCACGCTTTTTACCCTTAAGGAGTTATTCCCAACCTTGTGGGTAAAATGTATTTTTAGTATTTTCATTTGTCAGGTGTATGCCCAACCTTGTGGGTGTAATATATTTTTAGTATTTTCATCTGTCAGGTGTATGCCTACACCCCGTGCTTAAGTCATGGCCATTAGTAACTTAATGAGCTGAGGATTTTCAGGACACGGTCGCGTTAACCCCCAATGTTTAAGTTATCAAACAAAACAAGTTAAAACGGGTTATGCAGATTTGATAGCCACAATCCGTATAAGTGATCCCATACCCGACCAAGCGATAATAATTTACCGTATCCCAAGCCTGTGTAAGGGAAAATAAGTTAAAAGTATTTAACTGAATTATAACTTGATTTAAAAGCAAGAATTAACAACTCAGCCGTATAATTCACTTAGACACGTGTAGATAGCTTTTACCAGGGGCTCTAGTCTGGAACGATTGTAATATTAACCAATTAGAATGCTAACGGGTCCTATTTAAGTCATAGACTTAAACCGACTAGCTTAAAGAATGAATTACGGTATAATACATTAGATTAAGTGATGACCGGAATATAATGTAATTTAGACCCAACAAGTATGAAGACTTGTATAATGTGGGTAAACTAAATACATTCTGGAATTTGAAGTTTAAATGATAAGGTTAAACCCGTTTCGGTTAACTTATTCAAAGTAGTCACATAAGTCGAACCGAATGCGTATAAGCATTAACGGGTATTCGGATGAGTCGTATACAAGTTCCAAATGTTATTATACTTAACACATGTTATAATACCAGTAAGATATCAACATGTATGCCCTTTAAGGTTTTAAAACCGAATTTAGCCTCATAAGGGCATTTTGGTCATTTTATGCCTTATAAAAGGAGCTTTCATGTAAACTGATGCTATGGTCATAAACATTCTGGAAAAATATTTAATTTATGATATAATATCAGGAGGATATTAAATATATGTGTGGTTTATGCTTTAAGACCAAACTATGCACCGTAGGGGCATTTTGATCATTTCACACATAGCTTTAAGGACTTATTTGGGATTCTGAGTTCATGACTTATACCTATTGTAAAAATATTTAAAAAGATTTATAAAATTAGTAGATAACAAGTTTTGGCTCATAAATATGGTTTAAAACCATACTATGCGCCTAAACGGCTTTAAAGTCGTTAAATGACGATAATTAGGATGTTTTAGTGAATCTGATGTTATGACCAGCTTTGAATAGTTAAAATATTTTATTTGTCATAACATATCAGTAAGTAAAAGATTTTGCATGCATATTATGTTTAAAACACATTTCAAGTGTTAAAGGGGCATTATCATCATTTAATAACATTATACAAGAACATGTGCATAAACTCAGTATGTAATCTGACTTGACATCCCAAATAATCTTGAATATGATATTATATCAGTAGGTAATGAGTTTTGCCAACAAATTATGCTTAAAACTCATTTTAAATGTAAAAGGGCATTATAGTCCTTTTAAAAGCATGATTTACGATTGATTAGGTAATCTCAGTTTATGACCAGATTATAAACATCAAAATAGGCAAAACATGTTAACATATCAGAATATAATTCATTTGCATGCTCATTTATATTTAAAACCTCATTTTTAAACAAAAGGGCAATTTAGTCAACATTTAAGCATAATAACGGAACTTAGCAAATGAACTCAGATTACTATATGACCATGTTATAACCTCAGAGGATTATACTACAATATAATATGGTCACAAAGGAATCTTAAAACAGAATGAAACTATACTAATTCGGGTCAGAACTGAAAGTCAAAGCAGAAGTCAAACTTCGCGACTTTCGGTTGCGAACCGACCTTAAACCTGGAATTGTCGGGTTGAACATGATTATACATGTTCTAATAATTATTACCGAGTTATTAAAGTGATAAAAAATATTTCATAACACCTACATTATTAGTTATGATTTATTTTAAAAACTGACCCCTATGACTTTTTAATTTAATAACTTTGACCCGACAATTGACCAAGTAAACGTGATTATTAGGAGGTGCCTTTTTGAGGGATTAACACCTACCTAATTACGATCACGTAGCCATGTTCTCCCTGAACAATGGCTGGACCATAATGGTCTAAACCGAAAGTCAAAGCTTTTATTGAAAGAATTTGACTTTCGGCTTTCAAAAGCCTAAAAACTTAAAACTAGAGGCTAAGAACACTTACACAAGGTCCTAACTCGACTTTGAAATCAGGTGGGAGTCTCATATAAGCAGGAATCTCCAAGAAAGCAAGATAAGAGTGTAATTGAGAGGTGCAAGGAAAATGGATGGATGAACACTCCTATTTATAGTGTTTTAGGATGATCTTGGATGATGCCAAGTGTTTAGGGAGCTCCCAAGATTGTTCCAAGTGTCATACCATGTTATAAAAACCATTAATAAGCTCATGGTATCGATTTGAGAGTGTAGGGTGGTGTGAGTGGGTAGCAAGGCTGCTTGCTGGCAGCTATCTAGCTGTTTTCAGCGCTGGGGACTCTCTCGCGGCACGCGACAGAGAGAGGAGGGTCTGTCGCGGCCGCGAGCCACTCCAAACTTAGCCAAACTTATTTAAAGTTTGGTAATTTCAGTCCCTGGACCTTTAAACCCATTTTAACTTTCGTTTTTAGCACTTTTGGCCCTTCAAGTTAGCTTTTATGTATTCATGGAAGTATGATAAACACCGTTAAGCTCCGGGTTGGTTAAAAGGCCACTCAGAGGTATAATTAAACTTGTTGACGCTTTTTACCCTTAAATTCTCAAACTTTTGATTTAATTTCCAAACGGTTTCGTATGTCCAACATGTGGCTCGTTAATGAATATGAATACCGTAAAAAGGTCATTCAGAGGCATAGTTTATGCATGTTGACACTTTCAGTCCCTCCACATACATCTTTTCATCATTTGGCAACATTAGTGCTTTATAGTCAATGTTTGACTTCATTATGGTTTAGGACACGTGTCTTCACATTATTAGACACGATTTTACGAGGTGTTATATTATATTTAGAGGAATGTTTTATTCTTTAGATTTAACCCAAATTGTTTTTGACATTAAATCCACTCATATACCACTCATGTAAAAAAGTATTTTCATTATAAATATAAATATTTGTTCAGGTTCAATTTACTTGAATGGGGAGTAGTTCTCCAACGAATAAATATGTTATTATGAAAATATATTTATTAGATATTAAACAGTTAAGGTGTGTATCGACACAGGTTTTCAAACATGGTTTTGGGATGGAATCCTGATATTGATTGGAGTCATATATTTGCTAAATATATATTGTGTATACACACACACACACACACACACACACATATATATATATATATATATATATGTGTATGGGAAACTTAGATAATAATCACCAACGGGTAGTTAAGTTAAATGTTTTTCTATAAAGGTTAACATCTCATTGGGTTCGAGCAAGTTGGGTCAACAACGTGTCTGATAGACTTGTAGTGACTTATATGTTGTAGGAAACGTGTAGATTGAGTTTCATTTTCTTAGGCTTGTTCTATTGCTATCATTTGCATGGAGTTCAAGGTGAGTTTCACATCCCTTTTTACTGTTCATACCTTAGGGGAAAACATGATGATTTTATAAAATGCATACAAGGTTTATGAAAACATGCAAGGTTTGCAGAATACATGTTTCCATTTATGTTGTACGGTAATTGCGAATGAAATCTCCTGTATCAATTATGTAACATTAGTTATATCATGGGTTGTGAGCTCGAGAAATCCTCGTGTTGTTTCGAAACTATAACCATTAGTCTCTGTGAGATTGTGGAACAGTCAGAAAGTATTATTTGGATTACCCCCCCCCCCTCCGCTCTTGGTTGGTCGCTCCAACCCGATAAAGAAAAAGAAGTGCAATTGTATCTATGTTCGGTTACATCGTTGGGTGGGTACGGTGTAGGGATTGCAAAAATACCCGAGCCTGCGGGTATACCCGAAACTCGAAGCATTTGGGATGGGTATACCCGATACCCGACGATATTGGGTCGTGTATAGGTATGAGAAAAGAATATTTATTGCAGGTATGGGATGGGCATGGGATCAGATGATACCCGACCTGATTACCCAAAACTATATACCCGTTTATCCAAAATACATACCCGATAACTTTTAAGTTTTATATTTATTTTCCTTTAGCTATGTTTAGTAATGTTTCATTGTTGTAGCTTTCTAATTTGAAAAATAAACTTTTCATTTGAAATACATACTTTGATGACATCATTTATATTTATATGCTATGAAATACAAAATTATTTTTGAGATTAATACTATTATATATATATGTAGATTTTTAAATATATCAAATATTATTATGGTGATGATGATATGTATGTTATTTGTCAAATTTAATATATTATATAAATTTTTAAAACATAAAATTATAGAGGAATGTAAAAATATACATATACATGAAAATCCCAACGGGTACACCAGATACATGATGGGTAAATACCCGACGAGTAATGGGTAGGGTATGAGACAAGATTTTACAACAGGGTATGGGTATCGGATTAGTCATACCCGACCCATTGCCATCCCTAGTACGGTGTGCAAGGCAAAGGTTATTCTTATGGTTTTGTTATAGGCTCATGTAGGCCCATACATTAGTGTCAAAGCTATGCTTTGATTTGATCATCATGATTTTCATTGGCTTTACGTACATGTTCCTAAACATTTGCAATGTTGTTCAAATATCCCAGTGGGGATGGTTTACGAGTTTTCATGGGTGTCTCGGGAGAAGGACTTGTGTTGTCAAGTATTCCAAAGGGATAGTTTTTCACAGGTATTCCGGCGGAATTACTTGAGTTTTCAAGTATTTCCGGGGGAAAGGTTTTTCTAAATATCCCGGGGGGGGGGGGGGTTTCACGTATTCCAGGGAAATGACTTGAGTTTTCAAGTATTCTGAAGGGATGGTTTTCATAAATGTTTCAAGGAATATCCTATGAGGATTCAAAGGGAATGATCAAATGAAGCGATTGGACTAGAGTCGACGCCGGGATGAGGCTGAAAGTTGTTCAGCCGAAGCTTGCACCTCAAATTTGTTTAATTGACTAAGTATTGGAGGCGGAGTCAAGCTAGATTATGATATAATTTATTTAATTGTTTATCTCCTAATATTTAAGTGTTTGAGTCAGTTTCGATTTACTTGTTTAGCAAGATAGGTGTGGTATAAATACCCATGTTGGGGTATAGGTTTTACTTACCCTTGTAATCAATTCTCTTGAAGTTCTTATTAACAAAAGAAATGCACGAAGTTGTGCAATGACTTGAGTTCCGGATCTGGGTTTAAGGTCGGGTCCCATCCAGGGCGGATCTATGTGTATCTCAGGGGTGCAATTGGATTGAGAATTCGGTTAGTATCAAGAATTCGGTTAAATTTATATTATATGTTATATAAAATATGTATAATCTACTCCATCATGTATTATCATGTAGTATCATGTAAGTCAAGCATGGAAGTAGGATGATTTACATCCATTAAACCTCATTGTATGATTCACCAAAGTACAAAGTCATCAACTTAGTTGATGACCCGGTTGGTCATAAGTAAGAATAAAAATATAACTTGCTAGTTCGTCAAGTAGCCAAGTAAGATTAACCCGGGTGTTACATACCCAACATGGCAAATGTTGGAGGTGAGGCGGGGTTATGTTACTTTGATTCTTGGAAGCTACTTGGTACTACTCTAAGTCCTAGAAAACCAAGAGAGCAAGCTAGGTGCGTGCATCCCAAGCATGGAAAGTGTTTGGGGATGTGTCGTAGCCTTGTCTCTTTAGTAAAAGTTGTCTTGTGACTTAGGGTATGAACATATTAAATCATCAAGTGAGGTAGTGGAACAAGTTTGGAAAGCCAAAGCTTACATGGTTCACGCATTTAGACAACTACAAGACTCACCATATGAACAATGGTGAGCTTTGATGGTCACACTTGAAGGTTGCTTGGAACTTTATCAAAACAGAAAGTTTAGGAAGTCCTTGGACTTCTAAACTCATGGAAATCTACCTTATTAAAGCCCCATAACCATATGTTTGGTTAGAAGCAAGATAGGTGCAATATTTATTAAGTTAAAAGAAGTTAAGTAAAGTTTAAGTAAAGTTCTTCTCCAAAACAGAAAGTTGGACCTCAAAATGGTGATGTTCCACCTCAGTGTACCATGGTAAACTTGTGGAAACACTCCTAGAGGTGTTCTAAGCTTTCAAGAGGAAGAAGAAGTGAAGAAAGTTGAAGAAAAGTAAGGTAGATGATCAATTTTGTTTTTAGAGAATTTTGCCTCTAACTTGCAATTCCAACTGATTTGGGAGTTTTGTGAGAGTGTTTAGAGAGTTGGAAAAGTGCAAATGATGTGTAGGAGGCTTGTTTATGTAATGGTGAAGTAGGGTTTGGTGTTTAATGGAGTTATAAGGTGATTGGGGGAAGAAGAAAGGTGGAAAAAGGTGGCCAACCCGTGGACTTGAAACAAATGATGTGTAGCAAGTATCAGTTTGCAAGTAAACACGTAATTAACAATTGATTGCCTATATAACCCGTTTGTATAAAGTATGGAATTTCATTATGATCAAAGTTTCAGATTTACAAGGTTGGGAACGAGTACGAATACATGTTTCACAAAATAGGAGTACGATTACATCTTTCTAAATAAGGAAAGGACAAAAATGCAGAGCGTTACAGTCTCCCCTTCTTTCTAAATAAGGAAAGTACAAAATGCAGAGCATACTATCTAAACGAACAGATGCGGATGCTTGGTCTTCATATCACTCTCGAGTTCCCAAGTGAATTTAGCACCACGTAACCCTTCCCATCAAACCTTGACAATGGGAATTCGATTGCGCCTAAGCTGCTTGGTTCCTCAGTCCATGATTTCGACCTATCTCTCAATGAAATGTAGAGACTCGTTGATTTGTAAATTGTCGATTGGAAATTGAAGTCCTTTTTGTCTAGGTATTTCTTGAGATTTGAAACGTGGAATGGCGGATGAACGTTGTTGAGTTCATGAGGTAGATCCTGTAGGTACGCTACCTTGCCAATCCTTTCGAGAATCTTGAAAGGACTTACGAAGCGAGGCGCGAGCTTGCCTTTCGTACCAAATCAAACCACTCCTTTCCAAATGGATACCTTGAGGAATACGTGATCACCAACATTAAATTCCAACGGTTTGCGTCTTCTGTCAGCGTAACTTTTTATCGACTACTAGCTTTGAGTAGGTTGTCACGAATCTGTAAGATCTTGTCCGTCGTCTCTTGTATGAGCTCGGGATTGGTGATTTGAGCTTCGTCGGTCACGTGCCAACAAATAGGCGAATGGCACTTCCGACTATACAAGGTTTCAAATGGAGCCATTTGAATAATATCGTGATAACTGTTATTGTACGAGAATTCTACCAAAGGTAAGTGTATATCCCAGTTTCCACCAAAATTGATTACGCAAGAACGAAACATATCCTCGAGTGTTTGGATAGTATGCTCAGTTTGACCATCTGATTGAGGATGAAAAACCGTGCTAAGATTGAGGTGAGGACCAAGAGTGGTTTGAATGGTTTGCCAATGATGCAATGTGAAACGACCATCACAGTCAGAAATAATGTCAATGGGGATACCATGACGACAAATGACTTCATTCGTGTAGATACGAGCTAATTTCTCAACTCGGTAATCTTCACGAATGGGGAGGAAGTGGGCGGATTTGGTCAAATGATCGATGATTACCCAAATGCTATCATGACTGGACGAAGTTCAAGGAAGTTTAGTAATGAAATCCATAGCTATACTCTCCCATTTCCAGACTGGAATTTCTGGTTATTCGAGTAAGCCAGATGGAGGTTGATGCTCGCTTTGACTTTGGAACACATGAGACATTTCAAAACGAAAATGGCGATATCTTTCTTCATACCGGGCCACCAATAAGGCATACGAAGGTCTTGGAACATCTTGTCGGCACATAGATGAATAGAGTATCGAGACTTGTGTGCCTCCTTCATTAGGAGTTCATGAATTTAATCACAGTTCGGTATACAGATGCGATCGAGATAGTAAAGAATATCGTTGAATTTGGACACGAGTTGACTTTCGGCACCACAATTCATCTCATTGTATAAGTTATCCTCATTAACGGATGAGTATTGTGCCTCACGAATGCGGTCCTGGAGGTCGTTTAGGATTTGGAAACAATGCATACTCTTTACATTAGTTTTTCGACTAAGAGTGTTGGCCACGGCATTCGCTTTACTAGGGTGGAAGCAAATATCGCAATCATAGTCGTTGAGCAACTCTACCCATCAGCGTTGACACATGTTGAACTCTTTTTGGTTAAAGATGTGTTGAAGGCTCTTACGGTCGGTGAAGACTACACACTTAGTACCGTAAAGGTAGTGTCGCCAAATCTTTAACGCAAAAACAACCGCACCAGGTTCAAGGTTGTGGGTAGTGTAGTTCTTCTCATGTATTTTGAGTTGTCTCGATGCTTACGCGATAACCTTGTCTCGTTGAATAAGAACACAACTGAGACCTTGGTTAGATGCATCGCAATACACAAAAAAATCATCGTTACCATCGGGAAGAGCTAGAATAGGAGCATTGCATAGCATGTCCTTGAGCATTTGAAAACGACTCATCTTGTTTGGAACCCCAAACAAAAGGTTTATCTTTTTGAGTCAACGAAGTGAGAGGAATGGTGATTTTTGGAAAGTTGGAGATAAACCTACGGTAATAACCCGCCAATCTAAGGAACAAGCGAATTTCAAACATGGATTTCGGTGCAATCCAGTTCTTGACGGCATTGATTTTAGCGGGATCCACGTGTATGCCTTTCTTGTTCACAACATAACCGAGAAATTGAATTTCCTTTAGCCAAAATTTGCACTTGGAGAATTTGGCGTATAGTTGTTTGGTACGTAGAAGTTCGAGTATTAAACGCAAGTGTCGATCGTGTTCGGCTTGAGTCTTAGAATAGATGAGAACAGCATATATGATAACAATCATAAAACGATCCAAGTATAACTTACACACACGGTTCATCAAATCCATGAAGACCGTGGGTGCATTAGTTAACCCGAAAGGTATGACTACGAACTCGTAGTGACCGTATCTAGTACAAAACATGGTTTTAGGAATGTCCTCTTCGAAGACTCAAAGTTGATGATAGCAAGAACGAAGGTCGATTTTAGAAAAACACGTTGCACCTTGGAGTTGATCGAAGAGGTCATCAATACGAGGAAGGGGATAACAGTTCTTGATGGTAAGCTTGTTGAGTTCACTATAACACCCCATTTTATAGACAAAAATACATATATATAAATTATATTTTATATATTGTCGAACAAGTAGGTAGCGAGTAAGATGGTGATTTGAAATGTGATATATTTAGACGAAGATTTAGTATTATAAGATACCGTATAATTATTATATTCATAAAATATATTATTTTTTACCTTACTCTGTTTTTAACGAAACTTAGGTCAAAACATAGAGAAAAATAAACTCGTTCCAACAATATATTTGCAGTTTTATAAAACATTATATTTTAAAAGTTATACAAGAAAAAAAGTAAAGCAGCTAAATTAATTATAATATATACATTAATAAAACTTAAACCTTAAGTTTTGTGATTGTTGTTGTGTGTATTCGTATCATATATAAGAAAGTTTGAGGTGTGTATATATAAGGTTGACATGTGTTTTGGTATGGTACAACGTGTGTGCATCTAATGAATGCATGTGTATTTGTTGATCTTCAACATTAAGATTTACTAAAAAATAAAGCGACGTATGAAAGTTTGTGGGAATTGGTGGTGTAAAATGTTTCTATAAATAAGTAGGTTAGTTTCATTTCATAATTCACATATTCATTCAAACATCAATCTAATTCGAACAAGGTATGTATGTTTTTAATAAAAATTATAAATTTAATATTTTATATTAATAATAGATATAATAGTAGAAGTAGATATAATACTAGAAGTAGAGTTTAGGTTCATAGCTAGGGTAGGTGATGGGTGACCTATCCCTAATTTAGGCATGGACTGATAACCCATGCTTAAACTAAGAAGGGTTCTTTAAAGTCAACCATGGTAATGACTAGCTAGTAACCTAGTCTTTATTTGACTAGTTTGTAAGATTGTCTCATTCCGGAACCAAGTTCGTATTGATTATATTAAGCGCTCCTAGAACAAATGTGAGTTTTATGAATGCATTCCAAACGTGAACATGCTTGTCCTAAACTGTAATAACATGGCATAACTGTTGTACGCATGTATATAACCTTAGCATGACATACACATGATATTTGTGGTCCCTTATACGTGCCGCTAAGGCGGGATTTGTCAGTACTACACCCTTGGTGTAGTGGACATTAACTGTATGCTTATGTAAGTTACGTGGTGAAGTTGGGTTATGATGACATGGGCTGGTACAAGTCATGATTTAATAATGTAATTTATAACTGTGTATATTCGTGAACTCACCAGTAATAGCTGACGTCTTTTAAGCATGTGTCACAGGTGATAAGGCATGATCGTTGCTCATAGTCCCAGACTTGTGATATTCTGGTAGAAATGTATATCCCGAATCGGTGTGATCTGGTGGAAGTTTTGTTACATCAGGCTAGACTTTGATTATAAGTTGCAATTTGAGTTTCCAAGAATTGTGCAATATGTTTATTATCAATAAAATAATCACTCTTTGTATCAACTGTGTTATAAAGCATCCTTATCGGGTGGGGTGTCACATTCACGGTAATCGATACACATGTGGAAAGATCTATTTTTCTTTTTGAAAAACAAGGCCGGAGTGCCCCAAGGAGAAGGACTAGGGGGTATAAAGCCTTTATTAGGTAAATCCTGAAGTTAGCTCGATAGCTCTTGCATCTTCGATAGTGCGAGATGGTATGGAGATTTTGCGACAGTTGTAGCCCCAGTAATGAGGTCAATTCGAAAGTCAACAGATCGAGGAGGAGGAGGAGGACCATATAGGTCTACGGGAAAGACGTCTGGAAAATCGCAAACAACTAAAACATCACTCACGCCTTTTCCTTTGTCATTCTTTTCCATGATGTGGGTAAAAAAGGCAAAGTACTCTTTGCGTAAGTACTTTTTCGCTTAAGTGCACGACATAAGTTTGATACCCTTTAGGGTTTCTCACCGAAGACGTGTAACGAGTCACCAGATGGAAGGGGAAGGCGAATAAACTTTTCGGAGCAAACGACTTCGGCACTTACCTTTCGAAGCCAATCCCTGCCTACTATGATGTGAAAGCTACCCAATTGCATGGGTATAAGATCGATTTGGAATTTTTGCTCGTTGAGGTTAAGAGTACAATTATGAAGGACATAATCGACGGTTATAGATTTCTCATTAACGACTTTGACGATGAAAGATTTTGGCAACTTAGAGCATTCACACTTAAGAAATTGTTCAAGTTTTACGGATACAAAACTTTTATCCACATCAGTGTCAAATAAAAAAGAAGTATAAACATCATTTATGTGAAACGTACCATTGATGACGTCGTTGTTGTTCTGCGCCTGAGTGGCAGTGATAACGAAAGCTTGTCCACAAGGAGCTTGTTGTTGCGCCTGATTGTTGCGTTGCGGGCATGCGTTGCTGAGGTGGTTTGGGTTGCCACACTTGTAACAGGAGCGACCGGTGTTCGTTGGTGCTTGATTGTGGTTTTGGGCTGGAGCGGGTGTTTGATTGACAAACGAATTTTGGCCATTTCAGCATTGGGTGTTAAAGTACCCAAACCTATTGCATGTGATGCAAAGGCGGCACGATGTGTGGGTTGGATGGTGATATGTTCAAGTACTAAACTTGGAATGAGTCCCAATGTAGGCTCGCTTAGCAGGTTCGGGGTTTTGGGTTAGGGCGAGTTGTTATTGTTGTGGAGGGTTTTGCGGAGTAACCACCACACAGTTTCGATTTGAAGCCTTCCGCTTCTTATCATTAGGGTTGGTTTTAGGTAACAGTTTGGATGGTGTGGGTTCGACGATCAGTTCGGTAGTGGCTTGGTGCACGATTTTGGTAGAACCCTTTGGTTGGAAAGTTCCATCCAAAATCCTGTTGTGGTTGAACTTGGCGGCTAGTTGGTATGTGTCCTCTAAGGTTTTTGGTTGGGCGGATTCCACGAAGTTGGAAACCGATGGTGGATGGGCATGGATGTATTTGGCTATGGCCTTATCGGTGGAATCGACTTGGCCAGAACACAAGGCGCTAAGTTGTTTGAACCTAGCAATGAGTCCAGGGTTGTCCTTCCCTACTTGCTTGATGTTCCAAAAAAGTTCTCAAGTTGTTGGAGTTCATGGGGAGGACAAAATTCATCGTTCATGAGGTTCTTAAGCTTAGTTCAAGTCAATGCGTAAGAGACGTTGTCCCCGCGTACGTTATGTTTGGCGGGCCACCAATCGAGTGCCCTTGACCGAAAGATGCCGGTGGCATTGGTGGTGCGAAGATGCTCATGGCACCCACTCTGATGAAAGGTGACCTCTATGGAGTCAAACCATTAGAGCATCTTCGTCACTCCACATTCCCCCGTAAACGGCATCTGGGTGCACTAATTGAATTGCTTAAAGATGAAGGTTGACTTAGGAGGGTCAACCTTGGAGTTGATAGAAACATTAGGGGAGTCGGTGTTGTTTGGGGAGAGGGTGGCGTTGACTTTGCTTACTATAACAGGGATTACATTGGCCATTTTCTTGGCCATGAACTTCATCATCTCCTTCTTCGACATCGACTCAGAGTTGGACTTGGAGCTTTTCTTAGAGTTTGAGTTACAGTTGGAAGACATGTATAAGATTGAAATAAGGGATGAGCCTTGATCAAAATGCGTTTAGAAAATACCGTTTGATTTGCATAGGTGAGCATAATAGTAATTCACATAGCACGTAAGTTTCACATAGTTTGTATAGGCATAACACGTATTCACTTTGCAAAATCACGAATAAAGACATAAGAAAGGTAAATTTCGTTTGTTCTCAGATATTAGTATTGTTTTAGATTGTGAGTAACATGCGATTCGTGCTTTTGAATTTGAAATGAGAAATGTATCAAAAGTAAAACACATTGAAATTGATATAGAATAAAAGAGATTCAACATAAACTTGGAGTATCTTGGAAGGAAACTAAGACTGTTCCCAAGTGGTCGAAAATTCTTTTGAGTTAGGGAAACATGCTTTTGCCTAATAGGTAGAATACTCTCTCCGAGGAGCGGTTAACGGTATTCACCCTTCTGCTTACTACATGTCCCTATTCAATTGAAAATTCGAGACTTTGGCCGAATTGAAAATCGAGGAGTGGGACTAGTCACCAAGATGGGGGTTTCACCCCTAACTTAATAGCATCGTACCCTAAATGTGGTTTGTACTTGCTGAACATGTTAAGGAAATAAATGTTCATCTCGTCGGTAAGGGTCCACTAGATTTAGAAAGGGGAAATTCCCCATCAAGGTGTGGATATCATGCCTAACTTAATCGTACAATTTCATGGAAATCGAATAACTCGGATTCTCTCAAGACACTCAACAGTTTTCTTGGTCTTCATCATGTTGCCTCCAGCTATGGAGTCAAGCATTCTCTTAGTCGCTTCAGAAACTCCGTTATAGAATTTCTCCATGATTCTCCACTCCTCAAGACCATGGTGAGGGCACTTGTTGAGAAGTGCCTTGAACCTGTCCCATGTCTCGTAAAAGGACTCCCTCGGCTACTCAGTAAATGCGTAAATGAGATTTCTAAGGCGAGCGGTTTTCGCAGTGGGAAGTATTTCTGTTGGAATTTAGACTGAAGATCGTTCCAAGTGGTGATGGTTCCCTGTGGGAGGGAGTCCAACCATATAGCAGCCTGATCAGTGAGTGAGAATGGAAACAAACGAAGATGAACGGCCTCCTCAGTGACGCCCGTAAGGCAGAAAGTACTATAGACCCTACCGAATCTAGTCAGATGAGCATGCGGGTCCTCGTCTCGCAGACCATGGAACTGGACCGAATGGGTAATGGTTTTGATCAAGGTAGGTGGGATGGTCCAGTTGTTCGCCTCTACAGTAGGAAGGGTAATGCTCGAGCAAACGGTGGTGGGAGCAACACTAATGTGATCAGCAAAGGTCCTACGTTTAGCCATAACTACAGAAAAGACAAGATCAGAAAGAAGTACCTGTGGCTAGCGTAAACGACGGTGAAACTCGCGTTCGGGTTCAGAGAATGGTGAAGTATCAGGTATGCCCCTGGAACGTGTGTGCTTACACTGAAAAGCAAGTAGAAACGACACGAATCACACACAAGCTAGCTAAATAAGTAGGCACACAGAACTAGCGAGTATTCTAAGAAAGCAAACAACTATTTTTTTAATTTATTTGATTTTTATTGATTATTTTTTTAACTAACAATAAAAAAACTAATCTAAGAAAGCAGTAAAATGGCTAAATCCCCGACTCGGGTCGTCCTCAAAAGCGAACTGTGTCCCCGGAAACGGTGCCAAAAACTTGATGTGTGAAATGTATATTAATTAAATTCAACAAGTTTTAAAAATTGGAAAAACCCGTAAACCACACACTAGCGACAAGTGTACCGGTCGTAAGTAGTATCACAAGTAAGTCCGAGTATCGAACCGTGGACACAATCTAGCGACTCTCGATACTAAACCTCTATCGAGCCCTAGCCTAATAATTTGTTTGTTTGAGAGAATGGTTTTTACTAAATACTAAATAAAGCAAATAAATAAACTCAGACAAAACGGAGCAGAAGACTTGTGAAACTGGAGAAAAACTTGATGCTTGGAGAAAACAGCTACCTAGGTCTAAAATCCTACCCGTAACTCACAACTCTCGGAACTGGACAATGGAATGGCTAACGGGTTCCTAAAAATATGACCAACTCAAGAAAACCCTAAAGACTGCTAGATCACATCTCAGTCTCACTAACACCTCTTGGACAATCCTAAGATGGACGTGTAAATCACCGGTTACTAGATCGGATCACCTCCCGGTCTCACCTCACTAGAGAATGCTAAGTTACTTAAATGACTCGCTCATCTCCTGGTCTCGCTAATCACAACACACCCTAAAGTATCAAGGAGTTATCTAAGGTTATTGACAATAACTCGAGTTTGCTAGGAAAACTAAGATAGCTAAGTAAGGATCTCCTCCCGGTCTCACCTTTACCCAAAACCTAAGAATAGAGAAACCGACACTCTATCTCCTCCTGGTCTCAAGAGTGGAAAAACACTAATTTCAAAGACTCACAAGGTTGCTTATAGGGTTATCTACGACAAGAAACCTCTAGATTATACCACTAACACAAAGTCTATGGAAAATCATGTGTAACCCCATATCTGAAACTACCAAAGTAACAAACGTAGAGAAAACGCAAACTAACAATCATGCAATTCAATTACTAGTAGCATTCATACGCATTATCATCAACAACTCATAGATATTTTACCAAAACATTAAGACAAACATTATATTATCCAAACCTGAAAGTTATATGTCACAAAATATTCATAAATACGACCTAGGTAACATAAATGTCTAGCTACTCATGTTCATAAACTGAGTACAAATAAATTTAAAGTTATAAAATTCAGCAAACATGTCTAGTATATCAAGTTTCAACAACCCAAAAATACTAAACGATGTCTAACCGAACAAAAGCAATCAACTTTATGTTAAATCTTCAATCCCGATCCTTCTCTTTCTTCGAAACATCGCAAATTTGTCCCTGATGTGCTCCCTAATTCGTTTGATGTATTGCAGCCTTCTCTCCAATCCCTCTCTCCTCTACCGTCGAATGATGTATTATATGGGTAGCAGTAGGTCTCCCAATTTAATTGTAATACCAAATATTATCCACCTGGGCTTGACACCAAGGCCCTAATTGAAGTTTGCAATTTAACTCAAAAAAACATCTTCTATTACATCAAATTTACCCTAGTAAGCTCCATAAGTCGCCCCCTAAACTTTCTGGCGGCTCGACGATGACGGTAAACCCAGATTAGCGTGCGGAGTTCGGTCGTTCTTGCATATGGGTTGTAGATCTTTATTTTACTCCTCTCCTAATTTGTTTTATCTAATCCATTCGCTGCCTTTAGTTGTTATGGAGGGTAGGCCAGGAGTCTATGGGAGGCAGAAGAGAAGACCAGGAGACCACGGGAATATCACAAAGTTTTACTTTTCAAACCTTCCTACTCGATGCACCCCTTGGGAGTTGTCTTCGTTCCTTGGAGTGTTCGGGGAGATTGCAGGGACGTACATTGCTAGGAAGACAGATAAGGAGGGTAACAGATTTGGCTTCGTGAGTTTTAAAGATGTGAGGAATAAGGCAGATTTGGAACGAAACCTGCTCAATGTGAAGATGGGAGGTAACAAGTTAAAGATCAATATCGCAAGGTTCGCTGCAGAAAATGCTGACTATCTGGCTAAGGTGGCTGCTACGAAGAAGAAAATGGTAGAAGCGGAACCTGTCCAGCAACCCATCCCTGAGAGACAGGTGAGGGGCCAGGCTTGGAGAAGGCGAAAGGTGGTCGGCTAGTAAAACGGAGAAGGTTTTGGTGATTCCCTCGGAGATTAGTGTCACACCCCGACCACGTAAAACAACAAACCGTGGCGGAAACGTTGGGGAGTGTTGTAACAGAATTATTGTTTCAAACCATGGATACAAAGAGTTTTGTTTTATTTAAATATTAAACATTTTCTTAAAGTTAAACAAACAAGTCAACCATAGTCTATCATCGTTATTTAATCACTAAGGCCTCGTCCAGTCCTAAGTGAGCATGCATCCTATTTGCAATAAACATTAAGCAACTTCACCTGAAACATATGTAAAAACAAAGTCAGCAAAGAAATGCTGGCGAGCACATAGTTTTTGTGTGAGTGTCAGATTCATGGCTCGTTGAAATATCTCGTACAACTTCATTAATCGATATTTGAAACCTTGTTTTGTAAAATGTTTGTATTGTAAAATGAATAACCAAGTCAAAACGGATTGGTTATAAACTTTGATGCCATGAATCTTAACCCAAAACATTTGTTTATGTAAACCAAATCATAAATCGTTCTCGTAATAAAACTCGTATGGTTTATATCGTTTAGTAAAGCTCGTTGTGTAACATTGTTTAACTCGTTCTCGTTATAGATCATCGTTCACTTGTTTAAATCGTTCATAATCGTTCAAAAATCGTTCTTGTTTTAATTGTGAAAACTACTTTTGGTCGTCTCGCTAATAACATTCAAACCTCTGTGACTCGTCCATCGTTCAACTCGTTCTTGCATTAACAAACCTCCAAAGGGTAAGTTAACAATCATCAGATTCAGTCGTTACCCACCTAACCCATACATAACCATGGGTCTGGTCTGATAACGGGATTTGTCGGATCCTATGGTACCATAACCTAATACTGGTCGGCTTGATCAATGCTAATGAATGTCATTTGTTATGTAACTACCACCAACAAGTTTGTTCACATTATCGAAATCGTTATTAGTTTTGTATAAACCATCTCAATCGTTTTGAAACCATCGTTATAATATTGAAATCGTTTTGATACATATGAATCACCCAAAAACAGTCGAAAACAGTAAAAAGAGGGGATCTATGTACTAACCTTTGGGTGCGTTTTTAAATGTTAACACAATCCCTCAAATTGTTTATTCGTCCTAAATTAAACAAGAATGATTTAATAATCAAAACCCACAAAAATACCGAAGTTTCTCCGATACTTAGAATTTTCACATAACTTGGAGGGATGTAAAGGATATTTAGGGTATGTTTGGCTTACGTCACAGTTCCGGAGTGTACGTCACGTTAAACTGATTGCGTTTATGTACCAGTTTGCGTATAACCTTCCAGAAAGCGACTTAAAGCTTGAAATCGGAATCGAATCAAATTGTAAAATTATTAAACACAATTGCACGTATAATAACACCAAAACACATATAATAACACCAAAGCATATTGTTTTATTGATAATCAACATTGTTTTACATTATACGATGATTACAGAACACAGTTGTCACAATTAGTGCTTTCAGTGAGTTGTATGGGGAGGCGTTGGTAGGCAGGGCTTCAAATTGGGAGGTCTTAGTCTCCATGAGGAAACTGTTCGTCAACTTAGGAGTTTTGCTAAGTTCTATCCATTATCTGGGCGGCCTGTCTATTCTGCTAAACTTTCGGAGTCCCGACGAGTCGAGTGACTTCCTGTGCAAACACGACGAGTGGAAAGATTGGTTTGGACAATTGGACGTGTGGCAGGGGCAGTTAATGCCGTTCGACAGAATTGGCTGGCTTAAAGTTCTTGGCGTCCTGATCAACCTGGTTGATGAGGAAGTCTTTAGAAAGATCAGTCAAGAATTTGGTAAGGTTATCCATGTTACAGGTCTGGATCCGAAGATTGAGGACTTGTCGGTGAATCGGGTTGGTGTGCCCGTTAGAGATGGGAATAGAATTAGTAGAGAGATCTCGCTGGTGTGGAAAAATAAAACTTTTAATGTTTGGGTTTCTGATGAGATGGATGACTGGGTGCCGGATTGCATGCAGCCGGCCGGTATCTCAGGCGATGAGGGAGAAGGAAGTTCGTCCGGTGACTCTTCTTCTGAGTTGGATTCATCGGAGGAAGATGAATACTCTATTCCGTGAGTTTAATTTCAACACGCATCCTGTGCATGAGGAGAGAGTTAATGGCCCGGTTATCGAGGAATGGGGCGAAAAGTCTTCTGGGAAGCTGGATCCTATTCCGTTGGAACATTCTCCTATGGGGACCACTGAAGAGGTTTTTATGGGTGGGGACCACAACCATGCTTATTTTTTTAATTCCAAAGATAAAGGTAAACGGGCTCTCAAAAGGCCCAAGTTGTTCACTAATGTCCGTAGGAGCCAGGCCCAGTCTAGTAATGACTCTCCCTCTATGGATCAGAGGCCCATGAAAAGAACTAGGGTGCAACGTGATGAGTCTTCCCCTTTCAATTTCAGTTTGGGTGGTCAAGTGGGTTCTGGTATGGAGGCTAATGTTGTGAGAGAGGTGGATAAGGACACTGGAGATGGGGGTACCGATTCATTTGACTTGAATATCAGAGATGTGTCTGAGCACTCTTGCTCAAGTAGAGTCATGGAGTCTCAGGGAGTTAACAACGGGGATGGGGTAACCGTTGGGATTCCAGTGGAAGATTCTAGGAATTTAATAGAGAAGGAAGCGGAGAGCACGATAGCGGTTGGATTGGGAATTGGCTTTTCTCTTAACGAGCACATCGATCTCATCAGGAAGGCGATCTTCGAAAAAGGTAACAATGGGGTTAATCAATGAATGTTATGTCGATTAATATTAGAGGTATTGGGGTGACACCAAGCCAGGTTGGATTAGAAGTCTCAAAACCAAATTTGGCATCGACTTTATAGCTTTCCAGGAATCGAAGAAGGGGGATGTGTCCGTGGCGGAGTTAGCTAGGTAGTGGGGAAATAACAATTTTGGCATGGAAAGTGTCAATCCGTCCGGCCATTCAGGGGGTTTGATTTGTTTGTGGAAGAATTCGGTGTTTAATCAGACAGGGGTGACTAAGGAGAGGAATTTCCTGCATATCAGGGGTAGTTTAGTTGGTGTCGATAAGGCAGTGAATATTCTTAACGTATATGCCCCTCAGGGGATTCCAGCGAAGAAGGATCTGTGGGAGGTTCTGGCCGCTCTCACATCTGTTAACGATGGGTTATGGGTGGTTACCGGCGATTTCAATGCGGTCCGATTTCCGGAAGAGAAGAGAAATTGTGCTTTCAAACGGACTTGAGCTAATAATTTCAACTCATTCATTTATGATACTGTCTGCTCGAGTACCCCATCAATGGGAGACAGTTTACCTATTGCTCGGAACATGGAAAGAAGATGAGCAAGTTTGACAGATTCCTTGTTAATTCGGAGTTTTTCAACCTATGGTCGGAAGCTTGTTTTCAGGTGCTCCCAAGGATGTGGTCTGATCACAGTCCGATTATTCTGAATTCAAAGGCTGTTAATTACGGTGCTCGGCCGTTTCGGTTATTCAACTCATGGTTTGGTAAAGAAGGTTTCGAGGAGACTGTAAATGAGGCGTGCAACAGTTTTGTCAATCCTAGTGGGCCTCCTGATGTGCAGTTTATTAGGAAGCTCGGCCACATTAGAAATAAACTGAAATCTTGGAGGAATGATATGATTAAGAAAAAGGGTGAAGCGGTTTCGGGAGCTAAAGAAGAGTTGGAGGAAATGGAATCTTTGCTCGAAAGGAGGGATCTCACCAAGGAGGAAGAGTGGATTTTTTTGGAAAATAAGAAAATCGTCCTCGAAGCGGAATTATCGTTAGCGAAGGATCTCAAACAGCGTTCCCGTTTTAAATTGGCCAAGGATGGGGACGAAAATTCCAAGTTTTTCCATGCCATGATTAATAGTAGGAAGGCCTGCAACGCCACTCGTGGCTTGGAGGTGGAAGGCAGGTGGGTTTCTAAACCATCCTTGGTTAAGAAAGCAGTTTTTAAATTTTTCAGGAGCAAGTTCGTGGAAGAATGTTAGAATCCCCCGTCTCTCTTCTGCCCCAATTTGAAGAAACTTTCGGTTACGGAGGTTGCTGGGCTGGAAGTTCCTTTCTCGAGGAATGAGATTAAGGTTGCCGTCTTTGAATGTGGGGGAGATAGGGCCCCGGGCCCAGATGGTATGAATTTCCGGTTTTTCAAGCATTTTTGGGGGCTGTTCGAGGAAGATTTTGTCGGTATTATGGCTTCTTTTTTTGAAAGTGGGTCGATTAGTACAGGGTGTGGGTCGTCGTTTATCACCCTTGTCCCGAAAAAAAGAGATCCGGCTAGTTTGAACGACTTCAGGCCTATTAGTTTGGTGGGGGTGTTAAACAAAGTGGTCTCCAAAATCTTGGCCAACAGACTTAAAATGGTCATCGGTTCTGTCATCTCGGTCTCTCAATCAGCCCTTTTAAGCGGTAAATACATTCTTGATGGTCCATTGATAATCAACGAAGTCTTGTCTTAGCTTAAAGTCGTAAAAAGAAGGCTTTTTTCTGAAAATTGACTTCGAAAAAGCTTATGACATCGTCAATTGGAATTTTGTGGTAAACATTCTTAGGTAAATGGGGTTTTAAGACAAATGTTGCAGTTGGATTTACGGTGTTCTTTCCTCGGCTTGGGCTTTAGTGTTAGTTAATGGGTCCCCGACCTTTGAGTTCAAGTGTGATAAAGGCATGAGGTAACGAGACCCCATTTCTCCGTTTTTGTTAGTGGTAGTGATGGAAGTGCTTTCTTGTATGCTTCAAGTTATGCGCGGTTAATATTATGAAAGGGGTTCATCTCCCCGAGGACGGGCCGTTAGTGTCGCATCTCTTCTATGCCGATGACATGTTGATTATCGGGGATTGGTGCAAGGAAAACGTGCTTAATGTGGTTAGAATTTTGAGATGTTTTTACGCATGTTCGGGCTTAAAATTCAACCTTGGCAAATCTAATATATACGATATAGGGGTTGGCAGTTCTGAAGTGGATAATATGTCGGTGGAGGTTGGGTGTAATTCGGTTTCTCTGCCGTTTGAATATCTGGGCCTAACGATCGGAGCTAACATGAACCGGATCGTTAATTGGAGGCCGGTTTACGAGATTTTTGAGAAACGTCTCCCGCTATTGAAGTCCGTTGTTTTGTCTATTAGTGGGAGGGTGATGCTTATCATATCATTTCTCGAAAGCCTCCCTTGTTATTATTTTTCGTTATATAGGGCTCCAGCTAAGGTTATTGCGGACTTGGAGTGTTTGATCAAGAAGTTTCTGTGTGGGAGCTCGAGTGGGGTTAGGAAAACTCATTGGGTTGCTTGGGAGAGGGTGGCCTTGCCTAAAAAGGTTGGGGGTTTGGGTGTTTCTAAGCTTTCGGATATTAACACGTCATTACTATGTTAATGGGGATGGCGTTACAAAACCGAAAAAGACAATATGTGGGAAAAGGTTATTAACGCTTTGCATTCGGGTGGGTCTGAGTGGGTTTTCTTGCCGTTTAAGAAGTCTCAAAGAGGGGTGTGGTCCAACATTGCTTCGGTCCTGAATAAAAGCATTTCTGGAGCTACTCCGACTAGAAATCTGTTTAAAGGGGTAGTGGGAAATGGAGAGAACATTTTATTCTGCTTAGATCCTTGGTTGAAGGATATCCCTCTGAAAGAATGCTATCCTAGTTTATTTTTACTTGAGGTAGTTAAAACGTGTTCGGTTAGGGATCGGATGGCTGGAGAAGGGCTGTGGTTGTGGCAGAACGATCCCGATTCTGCAGAAGAGGTGGCGGAGTGGGTCGATCTGCAAAACGCTCTGAGTGAGGTGGTGCTTTCCAGTAGGAGAGATGGTTGGATTTGGCTGGGTGATCGTTCCAAAGTGTTCAGCGTCCGCTCGGTTAAAAATCTTATCTCGGGCAATTTTATGCCAGCAACAGGTTTGTTTTCGAATGGAGCAAGTGGGTGTCGAGTAAATGTAATGTGTTCGCTTGGAGGATGGAAATGAACAGGATTCGAAGGTCAGATGCTTTGAGTAAAAGGGGTATTAATGTGGGTTCGAGTTTATGTCCGTTGTGCAGCAGTGAAGACGAGTCTGCAGAACATTTGTTCATCTCGTGCGGCGTCGCGGCGGCTGTTTGGCAGAAAGTTAGCAGGTGGTCTCATCCCTAATATTTTTGCCTTTTCTATTAGTGATCTTCTGGAGGTGCATAAGCATGGCAGGATTGGGGGTGCTGAGATGTATACGCTTAAAGGAATTGTCATAGTGGCGTGCTGGTGTTTGTGAAAGGCTAGGAACAAGGTTGTTTTCTCTTCGGGCCAGGCGAAAGTGGATGATATTTTCAGTGAAATCAGATCGTTGGGCTTCCTTTGGTTCAAGAATAGATCTAAATTGAAGTCGGTTAGTTGGTCCGATTGGTGTAAATTTGTAATTATGTAGTTCGGGTTGTGTTGTGTGGTCTTTGTGTGGTTTTGCGTCCCGTTTTTTCGGGTGTCGCGTGTTTTCTAATGAAGTTCTCCTTTAAAAAAAATTAAAAAAAAAATAAATGAACGATGACATGCATATGTAAATATTGATATTCATTAAGGGTAGACTCAGCAATTCATGATGTGGTCGAATGGCAGCTTCTCAAATCTCAATTATATTGTGTCAAACCACTTCTTTTTTTTTTCCTTTAAGAACTGCCATCATCGTCAAAAATATATGCATTCAAGTCCTCAAATTGCATCCAAAGATTCCCTTTATCATAACTAATAATACTGCCTACATTTATCATAAGAAGTTATTAAGCATCGAAAATCTATTTAATTATAGTTATGGCATTCTTTCTTTTGGTGTCTCACGACACTTGGACATAATTTACTTTTAATCATCATTAAAATGGATTTAACCAATGTACATTCAATAATTTGATGATAATTAACTTTATATAAATGAATTAATTATTTTGCTTGTTTTCTCTTAAAATCATCTAACTCTAAATATGAACCAGTTTCGAGTGTAATATAATAAAACAACTCTACATCTACTAAAAAGTGTAGGAATAATTATATAAAAATACGTATATTTTAGACCATATCAAATATCCCCACACTTAAACATTTTTCGTCCCTGAAAAAGATATACGCTACGGAATCATAGTCAAAATAAAGTCGATCTCAAAATTTAGATTATTTAATTAAAAATCAAACACATGTTAACTTACGATTGCAGGTGTACGATCCACCTAAACTCCACACCGGTTCCTAAGCCCTTATCATGTTCAATTATGTCCAAGTTCAGTTAGTCAACCTAGGGTCTCACACTAGAGAGTCACGGTTCCACCTAATCCGGTCTCAAGCCTATGAAATAAAAGGAGCAACCAATTTGGCTATTTCCTAACCGTTTTATACCAAAACTCAAAGAATTTAAAATAAAGCTTTTTTTTCTTTCATGCGCACTAGACTTTTTGCATACCTAAACCAGAGGCTGTCTCAACCAGAGTCACCTTCCCCGAGAGCGACAACGTAAGCTTCGGTAATTTAGCATTTTTCTTAACACAACCTAGAGGAAATCTAAATCAGAGTCACCATCCCAACAAAGATTACATAGGCCCCGTTTTTATTCAATCTAGCTCATTTTTTAAATGTTGCATAATTTTTTTCTTTTATTAAAAATTCTAAGACTTTTAGCTTATAACGGTATTCCGTATACTATTATTAGCGGTTTCGGCTTCTCTATTTCTCCTAGATGAATACCCACTAGTGTCCTAACATATTAAGTATTTTTCAGCTCAAAGGAACCTAAAAACCGGAAGAGCCTACCCACACATCCCAAATCAGATACGTGCTCAACCTTTTATACTCATATTTTATTATTATTTGAGAACCGAACATACCCGACTATACTATCATTTTTCGTATTTATTTGCAAACTCTAAGTCAAAGGTATTTTCTAATTTTTTTCAATTTTTTTTGGATTTTTCAATTTTTGGATTTCTTTTTAATTTTTTCCGACACAACTCTATCTAAAAAGTAGTTTCCCATCCCCACACATAAACTCTACATTGCCCTCAATGTAGGATGGGAGACCACTAAAAATAAATAAGAAATAAAAACCTAAAATAATATAGAAAAATACAACGAATCGGAAAGGACTTAGCTGGTTAGGATAAAAATCAGTGCCAGCTGCGCGCGTCTTCAATCCGAACCCGTACACGATCGTATAGCATTTCTTTCGCGATCGTCCAAACTGATATGTCGGGGCTGCCTTCTACAATATGATATAAGCTCGAAATCTCCGCCCGAATGGAGATTGAGTACGGGCGGTATCCTCCAAACCTGCACAAACAAAACCAAGCAAAACCACGCATAATATCGACTCTAAATAAAAAAAATCTGACTCAATACTGACTCAAAAATAAAATAAAATTAAAGAAAAATACTAGATGGATGATACAAAACTCTACAACAATAACCATGCATGCACCTGATGTGCTAACCTTTGAGGGATCAACTGTCGTCC
Organism: Helianthus tuberosus; assembly: GCA_030545235.1. Classification (NCBI taxonomy): domain Eukaryota; kingdom Viridiplantae; phylum Streptophyta; class Magnoliopsida; order Asterales; family Asteraceae; genus Helianthus; species Helianthus tuberosus. The sequence continues at coordinate 83,280,799 of CM060449.1, read as the reverse complement.
CTTGTGACTCCTCAGCTCCCTCGGACGGTTCTAAATAATAGCCACGTCCTCGCGATCATCTAACGTCCCTCCAAAGTAATGCTTAAGACGGTGACCATTCACCTTCCAAGCACGTCCATCATCCGCCTCGATCTCTACCGTCCCATATGGGAATACCTCTCTCACCACAAACGGACCGGACCATCGGGATTTCAACTTACACGGGTATAACCTCAATCGCGAATTATAAAGCAAGACACGATCCCAACACTTAAATTCTTTCACCTTTCAAGTGGTGATCGTGTAATTGCTTTGTCTTCTCTTTGTAAGCCCACGATTTCTCATACGCTTCATCGCGCAACTCCTCCAACTCATGTATCTGGAGAAACCGTTTCTTACCCGCAGCGTCAATATCAAGATTGACCTTTCGCAAGGCCCAATACGCGCGGTGCTCCAACTCAACCGGAAGATGACACGCTTTCCCATAAACATCCTGAAGGGTGTGGTCCCGATAGGTGTCTTATACGGAGTGCGTAAAGCCCAGAGTGTGTTATCTAAATTGTCAGCCCAGTCAATGCGACTCTGTCCGACAGTGTTCTCCAAGATACGCTTAATGCCACGATTGGCATTCTCCACATGTCCACTCGTCTGAGGGTGATAGGCAGTCGAAAGCCGATGGGTGACCCCATAGCGCTTCAACACCTTCTCCATCTACGAGTTACAGAAATGGGTGCCACGATCACTAATGATGGCCTTAGGAGTGCCGAACCTAGAAAACAACTCTCTTAGAAACTTCACTACAACCCTAGCACTATTAGTGGCCAAGGCTTTCGCCTCTACCCACTTAGACACATAATCGATAGCTACAAGGATGTAACAACTCCCACGCGACATGGGGAAAGGTCCCATGAAATCGATGCCCCAAATATCGAAAATCTCAACCACTTGGATATGGTTTTGGGGCATCTCATTCCAGGATGAGATGTTGCCCGCTCTTTGTGAAGCATCACAGCTACGGACAAACTTGTGGGCGTCAGATGGTGGGCCAATAAAATCCCGAATCAAATACCCGCTTAGGGGTATACGCTCCCCCGTAATGGCCACCAGCCGACCCCGAATGGCAATGCTCAAGAATACTATGAGTCTCGGGTGTAGTCACACACCTCCTAACCATCTGATCCGCACCTATCCTAAACAAATAAGGATCCTCCCATATGTAGAATTTAAGGTCGGCAAAGAATTTCTTCTTCTACTGGTATGGCATCTCATGTGGAAGATCTCCTGTGGACAGGTAGTTCGCAAAATCTGCGAACCAGGGATAACTCTCCTCCTGGGCCCTCACATACATCAACATCCCGGTGGGGAGTATCGTGACGTGGTTGGCAACATAATAGTCAAACAACACAACATTTAATATGCACAGCGGAAGCAAATTGTAGGATATAATTCAACCGAATATAATATTGTAATATCAAGTATCACAACTGTCGATTGTTTATCCACAGACGGATCGAAAATAAAATGGAAACAATAGTTCAACAGACTTTAGGCATTTTAAGCTTGCGAGACTTCTATTGATGCTAAGGAGAAATCCCAGCCAATTACGCTTAGTACCTGCATTTAATCTTTATGGGAAAATACGTCAGTTTACACTGGTAAATACAATCAACTGACTCATTTTGGAAAATGATTAAAAATTGGTTTGGATGCACACGGCATAAACATTTTATAACTTGGGATAATTATTTAAATATATAATCTTGTGAACGAATTACATGTTCCTTATGCGTTCAGTAGCCTGGATCGTGTCCGGGTTAAAGATCAATAGACACACCACATCAACTATTTATGCACCGACGAGTGTACGCCTACACTCCGCGCTTAGGTCGTGGCCATTTCGTAAAATGATGCCAAGGATATCCGGGACATGTTCATTAACCCCCCAAAGGCTTTTAAGTAAACAAGACTGTTTAAACGGGCCGATCAAATTATTCAATTAACCACCCAACGATGGAAGATTTGATGCCCGACCAAGCGGTATTTTATATACCGTAACCCAAGCCCGTATAGGGAAAATAAGTTAAAAGTATTTACCTGAGCAAAGTAATAATCACAATAAGCAAATTGCAAGTAGCTTTTACTGGTCCTCTTAATCTGGAACGAAGGTTTATAATAACCTATTAGAATCCTAACGGGTCTTTAGTTAAGCTTAAGCTTAGACCGGTTAGTTTCAATGATACGGTTCGTACGCACGATTAAGCGAAGACCGGATAGAATGTGATTTAGACCCGACAAGTTTGGAGACCTGCTTAGTATGGGTATTTCATACACATTCTGGATTTTGAGATAAAACCGATAAGGTTTGACCCGTTTCGGCTAATTTATGTAAACTTGTTACATAAACCGAACGCGTAAAAAGCGTAACGGGTAATTATTAGAGCCATATACAGGTTTCCTAAGTTAATATGCTTCAAATATGTTGTGACATCAATAAGATGTCTTTTATTATGCCCGAAACGAATTTAAACACAAACTATGCCTCGTAGGGGTAGTTTGGTCATTTTCAAGGTTATAAAAGGGTCTAAGTATTAACCTGAGTTACAGATCTGATATAATCAGCAAAAATACTTAGTTTACTAAGTTATAACAGTAGGGTAAAGTATATATGTGAAACTTATCAATTATAACCAAACTATGCACCGTAGGGGCATTTTGGTAATTTCACATAAGCCGAAAAACTCAAAACTGAAGTCTGAGTTTAACAACTTTTTCTTACTGTTAAAATATTATAATTTACCTAAAATATCAGTAGGTATCAACCCTTGTATGTTTAAAATAGTTTTAGCACATACTATGCGTTAAAAACGCTTAATAAGGCGATTAGAAGAGATTTCCGGGTTTGATACATAAAGCTGATATTTTTATTATTCCAGAAGGCTTAAAATAATTTATTTATCATTTAATATCAGTAGCAAAAGGTTTGGAGTCGATTAGATATGTAAAACTCATTTTATGGGCCGTTAGGGCAAAACCAACAACTACCGGATTAAGCCTACGACTATGAGTTATGCTCAGCCTAAAATTAATTAAAAATATTCAAAAATCCCAAAATAATCTATTACATCAGTGGGTAATAAGCTTGATATCAAAAAGTAGGCTTAACTAGGCTATACGCTAATTACGCCGTTTAATTAACATAAAGCTTTCAATTTACGCTAATGAGCATAACTCTCAAACTATACCTCAAACTGATGTCAAACTTTGGTTACAAGTTTATATCTCAGTATCTAAGGTTTCTACACTTTTACATTTGCAAAAATCACGTTTTAAGGTGATAAGGGCATAATGGTCAACATATGAGCAATTAACGGAATCATGTGTATTCATCGGTTAACTAATGAACCATGGTGTATAATCACAGAGGGTTATACTAGCATGTAACCTGGTCCAAATGAAGCTCTTAGGTATTTCTAAATCATACCAAAACGGGTCAGAACTGAAGTCAAAGCAAAAGTCAAAGCTTTGCGACTTTCGGTTCCGAACCGGGTCTAAATAGTAAATTGTCGGGTTGAACATGTTTAGGCATGTTCTTACACTAATTAACAAGTTATATTAATGATCAAACAGGTTGTATGTGTTCTACATTGCTAATCATGCATAAATTAGAATTTAAGTATCCTGTTGAGTTTTTATTAACAAGTTTGACCCGACATTTGACCTAGTTAGTGTGGGAATCAGGGGGAACCCTTTTAAGGGTTTATTACCCACATAATTACCAACTTATAACTACTTTTGATTCGACTAATCACTGGACCATTAGTGATTAATCTTAAAGTCAACCGTTAATTACGACGGTTTGACTTTTAAGCTATAACTAAGCAAAACTTAACTAAGGAAGGATTAGCAAACTTACTGAAGTCCTATGCACGAAATGTGAAGCTTAGAGAGAAGTCCTTAGCTCCAGAAATGCTCCAATGTGCAGATGGAAGGTGTGAAGAACTTGGTTGCAACTCATGGCCTTTTATAGTGATCAAATCACCATAGATTGTTGACACACAAGTCTACAACTGACCACAACTCATCCACAAGTGTCCCTAAGTGTCTAGGACTGTTTAGGGGTCGCCCACATTGTGATAATATCTGTTAAAGGTCAGCTATGCGCGATTACAGACTGCTGTCTTCTTTTTCTGCATCTGATGGTCTGACGCGGCCCGCGTAAGACCTTAAGGTCACTTACGCGGCCCGCCTGAGTCTCGAAATCAGATTATGCATTTTCTAGTTTCCACATCTTTGTCCCTTGGCTCTTCGAAAGGTCAACTAGCTTTTATTTTTGCACTTTGACCCCTTCTTATTTATCTACAAGGGCCTTAAGACTTGTACCCACTTTGCCAAGTCCCTGGACATTTCTGGTTATCCTGAAAAGTCATAACTTTCAATGTTAACGCTTTAACCCCTCGCATACAAATTTGATCATAACTTTCTCATACGATTACGAAACTTTATGAAATTTATATCGTGCATTCTAGTGAGCATAATTAATCGTTACAAAGCTTCGGGTTTGTCAAAAGGTCACTCAGAGGTATAACTTAAACATGTTGACACATTTAACCCCCGTAGTTTGTAATCTCTCATTTTTAGCTTCGTATGATCCATGATTTATTCGTTTGGTGATATAAACATCACGTAGGGTTAATGTACAATATATTTATTCACTGTTGACATTTAGAACTCGTATATTCACATACTTTCTATGTTTGTCAACTTTAGTCCTTCTAGAACATTCTTTCACACGTTCAAACATATGACACGTGTCAACACATTACTGGACGTGAATTTTCGAGGTGTTACATCCTCACCCCCTTAAAAGAAATCTCGACCCGAGATTTACTGAAATAAATAAGGGTATTTTTCTTTCATTGTGGATTCAACCTCCCACGTATATTCGGGACCTCTACGGGCATCCCATTTGACCTTTACAATAGGTACATGCTTCCTTCGAAGCTTCTTAACCTGTCGATCTTCAATCGACAATGGTTTTTCCACAAATTTTAAGCTCTCATCTATATGCACATCTGTATGTGGTATAACCAGTGATTCATCAGCGAAGCACTTCTTCAGATTGTAGATGTGGAACACATTTTGAATTCCACTGAGCTCTTCAGGTAAGTTTAACTTATAGGCAACTGACCCGACACGTTTGATAACCTCGAAAGGTCCTATGTATCTCGGGCTTAGTTTGCCTTTCTTACCAAATCGCATCACCCCCTTCCAAGGTGATACTTTAAGCAATACCTTATCACCTACCTCGAAGTGAAAGGATTTACGCTTTGGATCTGCGTAACTCTTCTGCCTATCTCGGGCAGCTTTGAGACGGTCACGAATCTGGACAATCTTGTCCGTCGTTTCAAGGACTATCTCTGGTCCTGATAATTGGACATCTCCAACTTCCGCCCAACAAACGGGCGTTCTACACTTTCTACCGTATAAGGCCTCGAAAGGCGCAGCCTTTATGCTGGTGTGGTAGCTATTGTTGTAGGAGAACTCAATCAAGGGTAGGTGGTTTTCCCAACTACCTCCTAAATCAATCACACATGCACGTAGCATGTCTTCCAAAGTTTGAATAGTACGCTCACTTTGACCGTCTGTCTGAGGATGGTAAGCCGTACTAAAATTCAAATGCGTGCCCAAAGATTGTTGGAAACTCTTCCAAAAATGTGATGTGTATCTAGTATCTCTGTCAGAGATAATAGACACAGGTATGCCATGTAAGGCTACAATCTTATTCACGTACAATTGGGCTAGCATGTCGGAGCTATAAGTCTCCTTGATGGGTAAGAAATGTGCTGACTTAGTCAGTCTATCAACTATAACCCATATTGTATCATTTCCTTTCCTTGTCTTAGGTAACTTGGTGATAAAATCCATAGTTACCATTTCCCACTTCCACGTAGGAAGTTCAGTTGTTGTAGCAAACCTGACGGCTTTTGATGTTCTGCCTTGACTTGTGCACATGTCAAGCATTTAGCTACATAGGTGGCTACAGACTTCTTCAAGCCTATCCACCAATAATTTTCCCTTAGGTCCTGGTACATCTTATCAGCTCCAGGATGAACGGAATATTTGGAACTATGGGCTTCTTGAAGAATAACATTTCAAAGTCCTCCATAAATTGGAACCCATATTCGTCTATTCAATCTCAGAATTCCGTCTTTGCCAAGAGATAACTGCTCCTCAGTTACTCCCAGCTTTTCATTAGGATAGTTAGCTTCCAACACAGCTTCCTTCTGTGCAGCTAACAACCTTTCAGTCAAACTGTTCTTTATCTCCATGTGCTTGGCATTGATTCGGATGGGTTTCACCCTTTCCTTTCGACTCAAGACATCAGCGACTACATTCGCCTTGCCGGGATGGTATCTGATTGCACAATCATAATCATTCAAAGTCTCCATCCACCGGCGCTGCCTCATGTTTAAATCCTTCTGATTAAACAGATATTGAAGGCTCTTGTGATCAGAATAGATCACACACTTGATACCATACAAATAATGTCTCCACAGTTTTAGTGCAAATACAACGGCACCCAACTCCAAGTCATGGGTGGTGTAATTCTTTTCGTGTACCTTTAACTGTCTTGAAGCGTAGGCAATAACTTTGCCTTTCTGCATAAGCACACACCCCATGCCAGTGTGTGATGCATCGCAGTAAACTACGAATTCTTCGGTACCTTCAGGCAATGTCAGTACAGGAGCGTTGCTCAACTTTTGCTTCAGAATATCAAAGGACTCTTGCTGCTTAGGGCCCCAAACGAACTATACTTTCTTCTTAGTCAAGGAAGTTAGGGTTGCAGCAATCCTTGAAAAATTTTCAATGAAGCGCCTGTAATATCCTGCCAATCCCAGGAAGCTACGAATCTCTGTAGGCGTCTTTGGCTCTTGCCAGTTCATAACTGCTTCGACCTTAGCGGGATCCACTTGGATACCACGCTCGCTAACCACATGTCCAAGGAATTGGACCTCTCGAAGCCAGAATTCACACTTAGAGAATTTGGAATAGAGTTTCTCACGATGCAGGAGTTCGAGAATACAGCGAAGGTGTTTCTCATGGTCAGCTTGGTTCTTCGAATAGATAAGAATGTCGTCGATGAAAACGATGACGAATTTATCTAAGTAAGGCTTGCATACGCCATTCATGAGATCCATGAACGCGGCAGGTGCATTAGTGAGCCCAAAAGGCATCACTAGGAACTCGTAATGACCATAACAAGTCCTAAATGCAGTTTTATGTACGTCTTCATCTCTAACCTTCAGTTGATGGTAGCCTGACCTCAAGTCAATCTTCGAGAAATAACTTGCTCCTTGCAATTGATCGAACAAATCGTCGATCCTGGGTAAAGGATACCTATTCTTTATTGTGACCTTATTAAGCTCACGATAATCGATGCACAGACGCATCGATCCATCCTTCTTCTTGACAAACAAGACTGGTGCTCCCCATGGAGACGAACTAGGTTTAATGAAACCTTTAGCTAGCAATTTGTCCAGTTGTGTTCTTAATTCCTTCATCTCCGTTGGCGCCAACCTATAAGGTGCTCTAGCAACTGGTGCCGCTCCAGGGATAATATCAATCCTGAATTCCACTTGCCTATCTGGTGGCAAACCAGGTAGTTCTTCCGGAAAAACTTCAGGGTATTCAGAAATGATTGGGATGTCTTCAATCTTGGGTTTAGGCTCATCAATAATCACTTGTGCCATGTAGATGACACAACCCTTTTTTAAGCACTTTGAAGCCTTGAGCATAGTCACTTGCTCAGGCAGCCCATATTGGGTATCCCCCCGAATGGTAAGTGATTCACCAGACGGAGTCTTAATCACCACTTGCTTTCTGTTGCAGACAATTTGGGCCTGGTTATGAGATAACCAGTCCATACCCAAAACTATGTCAAAACCGGCTAATTTAAATGCAAGTAGAGACAGAGGAAAAGAGTGGTTCTTAATGGATATAACACATCCATCTAACACAGTTGAGACGGTTTCTATGGTGCCATCTGCTAACTCTACCTCATACTTCACGTTTAAGGTTTTGACAGGTAAATTCAGTAATTTGCAAAACTTATGATCTACGAAAGACTTATCAGCGCCTGAATCAAAAAGTACTCTTGCATAGACATCATTTACAAGGAAAGTACCTGTAATCACATTGTCGTCTAGAACCGCTTCCTTTGTATCCATTCTAAAGACCCTAGCATTGGTCTTCTTGGCCTCTTCAGGCTTCTTGGCGTATTTAGGGCAGTTGGTTTTAATGTGCCCTTTCTCATTACAGCTGTAGCAAGTTGCATCTTTCAGCTTTTTGCAATCCAAGGTTTTGTGATCCTTGGACTTGCATATCCCGCAAGCAAAAGTTTTTGACTGAGTCTGCGAGTTCGACTCGAGTCTGCACTTTCCAAAGTGCTGTTTCTTGCAAATCTTGCACTTGGGCTTCTCACCAGACTGATGCCCATCTTTCCTTGACTCAGACCCCTTCTTGTTGTCACCGTTTCCACGGTGCTTCCTGCTCGACCTCCGTGAATTATCGTCTTCACGTTTTCTCTTCTCAGCATCTTTGTTCCTCAGCGATCTTTGCCTGACCGCATCCAGAGTGAGGGACAAAGATATGTCAGCTACAGATCTAAAAGTAGTTGGCCGAGAGGCCTTCACGCTTGCCTTTATCTCGGGGGCTAAACCACCGATAAAACGAGCTATTCTTTTTGGTTCCGGGGTCACCAGATACGGAACCAACCGGGACATTGTATTAAAGCTCGTGAGGTAAGCTTGACAGTCAAGGTTTGTCATCACCAGTGATAGAAAATCAGACTCTATCTTCTCCACCTCATGCTGAGGGTAGTAATTTTCCTTGATAAGGGCAACAAATTGCTCCCAAGACATGTTGTACAATGGGATTTTCCCGGTGGCTTGAATCAGTGATCTCCACCAGGCTAAAGCCTCGCCTTTAAAAGATTGCGACACAAACTTGACTATATCCCTCTCAGCGCACCCGCTGATATCCACTACTGTATCCATCTCATCTAACCACGTCATGCAGTCAATGGCTCCCTTTTCCCCAGTGAAATCCCTGGGCTTGCATGAAACAAAGTATTTATAGGAGCAACCCTTAGTACGGGGTTCTTGATTTAGTATAATCTGTTGAGATGGAGCACTGTGGTGGTTTGAGGAAAGTCTATCATCATCTTTCTTCGGTTCTTCCTTCTTGGAAGGTGGCTTGCTGTGAGCCTCAGAGTGTGTTTTAAGCTTTGAATGCGGCTTAGATAGGGTCCTACTTCGAGTCCCACTATACTCTTCATACTGCCGCTCTAAGGCTTTTGTAACTGTGTCGTCTACCAACGCTTTCAATTCAGCACCCGTTAAATTAATTCGGGCGTTATCGTTATTCTCCACTGGGTGACTATTTATCTCATCTGAGTCAGCCATTTTAATTGAACTATTACATAAAACAAGGACAATAGTTTATTTGGGAGTTTATTATGGAATTGTCTTTTATGGCAATTCATTAACCATGGTAACAGAGACCATATTTGGTTAATTTATTAATCACATTTATTTAGGATTTCTATTATAATTTATCCTAATTATAAAACAATAACAGTTTTATTAGTGGCACAAAAATGCCTAGTCACAATGACATTTATAAATTATAAGCTATGATTTCAGAGAATCAAAGCTTTTAAGGCTTGAACATAGTTTATTACCTTTTTCGGACAGGGAGTCATAGCTACCACTGTCTTTTGGCTCATGCAGAAATGAGCAAGGCCCGTAGGCACCTTATTACCACGTATGGTCAAAATATGATCATCTTAATTGATGATTTAACCCATGATTCAGAGATCATTAAATTGGGTTAGGAATCTTTTGAAGAATCCTTATATAAGAATGACGTGTGTGATTTTAACGGATCACATCTGCCAGGAGTGTTAACATGTTTACAGATGTTAACAGGGATTTGAATCTTTTAAACAGGTCTTACCATCATGGCCAGGTCTTCATAATGACACTCAGGCTAGGTTTCACTCTTAAGATTCTTATTTAATATTTAATATGCAGATCATTTCAAGAGGAATGATTTTAATTTATTTATTTCATATATAATTTATTTATGCACATAATGGCAACCATGAAATTTATAAACTTACATTCCATTAATTATTAAAATATTACACATCGCCCTAAACGGGACTTTTTAGACAAACAAGTTACCCACACAGGGGTCAAGCAACATACTAGTCCACGCAGGGACTTAAACAAACATCATACCCTCGTAGGGGTTAACAGAAAGATTGACCCACGCAGGGGTCAAAACAAATAAACATACATACCCACGCAGGGGCTAATACAGCAAGACAGGCCCACGCAGGGGCTCAACAACATTTGGAAGGATTCAGTGGTCCTTCTTGTTCTTCCCTTTGATCAAGCTTGTCAATCCTTGGAAGAAAGTCTGTCGCTCCCTGCGATCGCGGTGAAAGTCTCGCTCAACCTGGTCCAGTCTCTGAAGAATTTCCTCCCGTTCTGGGGGAGAAAACCGTGGCGGCTGCGATTGCGTCCATATAATAGGTCTGGCAGGTATCTGGTCCCCATGAGTCGGGTACCCCACTCCCCATGGAGCTCCATACTGTCCTTCCGGGTTAAAGGCGTTGTAATTAGACGCTACCAAGTACGGGTCCGCCTCAGCGTATCCGTAGTTGGTGTGAGCTGGTTGCTCAAACGGGTTATACGCCAAAGAACCTGTGTATGCCGGAATCGGGTTATCAAAACCCATAGGTGGTGGTTGCGGTGCAACTGGGTGTGAAGGTCCACCCATTTGTGGATCTTCTGGAAGTGGCAGATAATGACTGCCACTCGATTGTCGAGGAGAGCTAAAATGAAAGTCTCCTCCTCGCGCGGACATCCGCGCTCCGGTTCTCCTACGCCTCGGCGGTTGCGGAGCTGCCGGTTGAACTGGTGGCGGTGGAGGCGGTGGCGTGACTGCCACAAAACGTGAATCCACAAAGGGATCCTGCTGCTGCTGCTGTTGATGAGGCGATGAATGGTGCAAGGGTGTGAAGTACCACTCATGCTGAGTAAACCTCGTCTGAAAGCTGTCTGGACCACCGTAGGGTGATTCGTGAAAAGAAGATCCATCTGAGATCTCTATGGGATGGTTCGGTGTACCACTGGCAGGTTCGACGGGATCCGTGTCCTCGTCCATATCTATAGCATTGTCTCCCGAGAAGTGATCCTCCGGTCCCAATGGGTTAAAACCCACTGGTTCTTGTATAAAATTTGCCGGGTTAAATCGGCCCCTGAAAACAGGTGTAGGGTCACCAAAGGAGTGGTGCGATAAAGATCGCTGTAAAGGTATGTAGGAAGGTTGTGGGTTATTGGGCTCATTTTCTGAGTGTGGCCCATAAGAGTTATGAACAGGAGGTGTCGAACTGTGCGAAACCGACCGTCTAGCCGGCTCAAAGAGGTTCCTCCGGTTCTGTCGAGGATCGTCACTCTCCGTGGTAGAAGGAGCTCGCATATGCGAAGGTCCTGCCTCGTCGTCATTGGGGGCGGGGATTGGCCCCTTGCCTCGTCCTCTACGTCTAAGAATCTTGGCGGCATTTTTAATCCTGTCAATATAGCATGAGATAACAACAACCATATATAAAATAAAGACACAATTAAAAATAAACCGAAACAAATTTGGATTGTTCCTATGTTCTTTGTCTAGACTCGAAAATTTGAAATGTGCAATTGTGTAACTGAGATTAAACACAAAAGGCTAGTGTTTAATTCACTCAGTGTTGGCTCTGATACCAACCTGTCACACCCCTGATTTCCACGTGTCACCGGTGGGCCCGGTGGGGAGTATCGTGACGTGGTTGGCAACATAATAGTCAAACAACACAATATTTAATATCCATAGCGGAAGCAAATTGTAAGATATAATTCAACTGAATATAATATTGTAATATCAAGTATCACAACTGTCGATTGTTTATCCACAGACGGATCGAAAATAAAATGGAAACAATAGTTCAACAGACTTTAGGCATCTTAAGCTTGCGAGACTTCTATTGATGCTAAGGAGAAATCCCAGCCAATTACACTTAGTACCTGCATTTAATCTTTTTGGGAAAATACGTCAGTTTACACTGTTAAATACAATCAACTGACTCATTTTGGAAAATGATTAAAAATTGGTTTGGATGTACATGGCATAAACATTTTATAACTTGGGATAATTATTTAAATGTATAATCTTGTGAACGAATTACATGTTCCTTATGCGTTCAGTAGCCCGGATCGTGTCCGGGTTAAAGATCAATAGACACACCACATCAACTATTTATGCACTGACGAGTGTACGCCTACACTCCGCGCTTAGGTCGTGGCCATTTCGTAAAATGATGCCAAGGATATCCGGGACATGGTCATTAACCCCCAAAGGCTTTTAAGTAAACAAGACTGTTTAAACGGTCCGATCAAATTATTCAATTAACCACCCAACGATGGAAGATTTGATGCCCGACCAAGCGGTATTTTATATACCGTAACCCAAGCCCGTATAGGGAAAATAAGTTAACAGTATTTACCTGAGCAAAGTAATAATCACAATAATCAAATTGAAAGTAGCTTTTACTGGTCCTCTTAATCTGGAACGAAGGTTTATAATAACCTATTAGAATCCTAACGGGTCTTTAGTTAAGCTTAAGCTTAGACCGGTTAGTTTCAATGATACGGTTCGTACGCACGATTAAGCGAAGACCGGATAGAATGTGATTTAGACCCCACAAGTTCGGAGACCTTCTTAGTATGGGTATTTCATACACATTCTGGATTTTGAGATAAAACCGATAAGGTTTGACCCGTTTCGGCTAATTTATGTAAACTTGTTACATAAACCAAACCGAACGCGTAAAAAGCGTAACGGGTAATTATTAGAGCCATATACAGGTTTCCTAAGTTAATATGCTTCAAATATATTGTGACATCAGTAAGATGTCTTTTATTATGCCCGAAACGAATTTAAACACAAACTATGCCTCGTAGGGGTAGTTTGGTCATTTTCAAGGTTATAAAAGGGTCTAAGTATTAACCTGAGTTACAGATCTGATATAATCAGCAAAAATACTTAGTTTACTAAGTTATAACAGTAGGGTAAAGTATATGTGTGAAACTTATCAATTATAACCAAACTATGCACCGTAGGGGCATTTTGGTAATTTCACATAAGCCGAAAAGCTCAAAACTGAAGTCTGAGTTTAACAACTTTTTCTTACTGTTAAAATATTATAATTTACCTAAAATATCAGTTGGTATAACCCTTGTATGTTTAAAATAGTTTTTGCACATACTATGCGTTAAAAACGCTTAATAAGGCGATTAGAAGCCATTTCCGGGTTTGATACAAAAAGCTGATATTTTTATTATTCCAGAAGGCTTAAAATAATTTATTTATCATTTAAGATCAGTAGCAAAAGGTTTGGAGTCGATTAGATATGTAAAACTCATTTTATGGCCCGTAAGAGCAAAACCGACAACTACCGGATTAAGCCTACGACTATGAGTTATGCTCAGCCTAAAATTAATTAAAAATCTTCAAAAATCCCAAAATAATATATTACATCAGTGGGTAATAAGTTTGATATCAAAAAGTAGGCTTAACTAGGCTATACGCTAATTACGCCGTTTAATTAACATAAAGCTTTCAATTTACGCTAATGAGCATAACTCTCAAACTATACCTCAAACTGATGTCAAACTTTGGTTACAAGTTTATATCTCAGTATCTAAGGTTTCTACACTTTTACATTTGCAAAAATCACGTTTTAAGGTGAAAAGGGCATAATGGTCAACATATGAGCAATTAACGGAATCATGTGTATTAATCAGTTAACTAATGAACCATGGTGTATAATCACAGAGGGTTATACTAGCATGTAACCTGGTCCAAATGAAGCTCTTAGGTATTTCTAAATCATACCAAAACGGGTCAGAACTGAAGTCAAAGCAAAAGTCAAAGCTTTGCGACTTTCGGTTCTGAACCGGGTCTAAACAGTAAATTGTCGGGTTGAACATGTTTAGGCATGTTCTTACACTAATTACCAAGTTATATTAATGATCAAACAGGTTGTATGTGTTCTACATTGCTAATCATGCATAAATTAGAATTTAAGTATCCTGTTGAGTTTTTATTAACAAGTTTGACCCGACATTTGACCTAGTTAGTGTGGGAATCAGGGGGAACCCTTTTAAGGGTTTATTACCCACATAATTACCAACTCATAACTACTTTTGATTCGACTAATCACTGGACCATTAGTAATTAATCTTAAAGTCAACCGTTAATTACGACGGTTTGACTTTTAAGCTATAACTAAGCAAAACTTAACTAAGGAAGGATTAGCAAACTTACTGAAGTCCTATGCACGAAATGTGAAGCTTAGAGAGAAGTCCTTAGCTCCAGAAATGCTCCAATGTGCAGATGGAAGGTGTGAAGAACTTGGTTGCAACTCATGGCCTTTTATAGTGATCAAATCACCATAGATTATTGACACACAAGTCTACAACTGACCACAACTCATCCACAAGTGTCCCTAAGTGTCTAGGACTGTTTAGGGGTCGCCCACATTGTGATAATATCTGTTAAAGGTCAGCTATGCGCGATTACAGGCTGCTGTCTTCTTTTTCTGCATCTGATGGTCTGACGCGGCCCGCGTAAGACCTTAAGGTCACTTACGCGGCCCGCCTGAGTCTCGAAATCAGATTATGCATTTTCTAGTTTCCACATCTTTGTCCCTTGGCTCTTCGAAAGATCAACTAGCATATATTTTTGCACTTTGACCCCTTCTTATTTATCTACAAGGGCCTTAAGACTTGTACCCACTTTGCCAAGTCCCTGGACATTTCTGGTTATCCCGAAAAGTCATAACTTTCAATGTTAACGCTTTAACCCCTCGCATACAAATTTGATCATAACTTTCTCATACGATTACGAAACTTTATGAAATTTATATCGTGCATTCTAGTGAGCATAATTAATCGTTACAAAGCTTCGGGTTTGTCAAAAGGTCACTCAGAGGTATAACTTAAACATGTTGACACATTTAACCCCCGTAGTTTGTAATCTCTCACTTTTAGCTTCGTATGATCCATGATTTATTCGTTTGGTGATATAAACATCACGTAGGGTTAATGTACAATATATTTATTCACTGTTGACATTTAGAACTCGTATATTCACATACTTTCTATGTTTGTCAACTTTAGTCCTTCTAGAACATTCTTTCACACGTTCAAACATATGACACGTGTCAACACATTACTGGACGTGAATTTTCGAGGTGTTACAGTCCCCCCGCTAGACACCTCAGTCTCTGAATTCTCAAGCCTAGATAGGTGGTTAGCAGCATGTTCTCTGCTCCCTTTTTATCCCTAATCTCTATGTCGAACTATCCACCTAATCTCTACATCGTAAAACCAATCTGGAGAACTTCCAGTGTTGGTGTAGTTTTCTTCTTGAAAGTAGACATAGTAAGATTCAAGCACCATTTTGGTTCTTTTGTTGTAAACTCTATACGCCTTTTGAGTAGATGAATAGCCCATGAAATAACACATATCACCGTCTGCTTCAAACTTGATTAGATTATCTTGAATGTTGAGAAGCGTGCATGAGCATCCAAAAGGTCAAAAGAAATCTATCTGAGGCTTTTGTTTGTTAAAAAGTTCATAAGATGTTTTTACGTGAGGTTTAAGAATTAGAACCCTATATGTAGCATGCTGTGTTGACTGCTTCTACCCAGAAGATGATTGGAAGCTTAGAGATTATGAGCATCGTTCGAGCAGCTATGATGAGTGTTCTGTTCTTTTGTTCTGCTACGCCATTCTGCCGAGGAGTTCTAGCTGCATTGTACTGAAGGCGAATTCCTTTTTTTTAAATAGAAGGAGATAAGTGTTTGATTTTTGAATTCAGACCCATTATCACTTCTAATTGACTTAACCTTCAAGTTTGGTGACATTCTCGATCAAAGGAATGAAAGTCTTGAGGATGAAAGTGGCTTTACTTTTAGCTTAAAGAAAATAAACCCATGAGAATAGAGAAAAATCATATGTAATCACCCAGCAATAAGAAATTTTAGCCAAACTTTTGACACTAATAGGACCAAAGAGGTCCATGTGTAACAATTGCAATGGTGCAGTTATCGTATTCACTGCTTTAAACTTGTGAGGCTTTTTGTATTGTTTGCCTTGGGCGCATGCAATACATTTTTCTGAAAAAGGAAATTCTATCAGTAAACCTCTTACTAAGTTTAAGTTAGAAATCTTATTCATATTTTTGAAGTTCACATACCCCATTCACCTATGCCAAAGCAGTTTATTCCGATTTTGACGCTTTAGAAATTAAGCAGGTCATTTGTTCAGTAGATTTGGCATTTTTCATATTAAGGATATAAGTATTGTTTTGACGAGGAGCTGTAAGCATAATCATTTCGGGAGGAACAAAGTAGCTAGGCTTGAGAAAGATGCATTCTACATCGTTGAAGAGCACATATATTCCTTTGTCACAGACTTGTGATACACTCATAAGATTGTAACACAATGCTGGTACATAATTGACATCTTCCAAAGTTATAGCATCCGAGACAACATCTCCAAGTCCAGCTATTTTCCCTCTTTTTTCATCTCCGGAAAAAGACACGAAGTTTCCGTCAATGAATCTGAAGTTCTTTAGTAGTTTTTTTTAACCCCGACATATGCCTAGAGCATCCATTGTCTACGTGCCAAATGTACTCCATTAGCATTCGAAGCCATTTTTGAATGTTATTCTGTTATACAACAATAAACAAAGAAGAAATATGTACAAGTTACTTAGTTTTCGGAACCTAGACTTATTTGATTTTTAATTTATCATGATTTTCTTTGAGAATGTCTTCTTTTCATTTCCAAAAACAAGTTGTTTTAACGAGATTTCTAACCGATTTCTTAAAATTATCAAATTACTCCGTGAAATTTTTGGCAAAATTTTGTTCTGCTTTAGGACATTTCTTGCTTTTGCAATGTTTCGTAGTGTGTCCTAAATGACCACAATGAAAACATCTGATGCAATAAGCCTTTTTCTTTTTGAAGGTTGATGCGTTGGAAGATCACGTATGTGATAAGAGTCTTGAACTGCATGATGAGTTGTCCGATGATGCAGTGGAGCTTTAACTTTTGATTTTCTTTATTTTCTTGTCTAGACGACTCTCATCTTCTAAGCAATCTTCATCATTCTCGATGTCTGATGAAGCATCCGATCCTTATCAGACTCTGACATACCTGTATGAGATGTAACAAATTCTGGAATTTCCTCAGTGAGGAACTTTCCGAATCTGTTTTGTTTCAATTCAGGAACAAACATAGGAGGTTCACACACACCTTTTTCATCACAAAAAGTAGATTGCAAATCAAAGCATTCAAACACTACATTCTCATGGTAACGGTTCATAGGTTTAGGCACATGCCTTTTATAGTCATCCTGAATATTTGAGCTAGGTTTAATACAGTTATCGGTCCTAGTTAAATTATTACATTCATCCTGAATAAAAGTCTTGTTTGTTTTATCACAGTTCCAGGCGAACCAGTTAACAGTAGAATAACTGTTGCCTGAATACCCTATTCCTTTTGATCCACCACAATCCTCATCGCACACATCCTCCTCACTCTCAGTCACATCTGCATTGCTTTCAGAAATGTTAGTAATTTTATCATTTTTCGCAAATGATATCTTGGGCAATTAAATCATTTTCATCAGTTAAATCATTATCTGGATGAGGAGATGGCATGGGTACATAGTTTTTGCTGTGATGTGGAGGAAAAATTTTTCTTTCATTTCCCCACTTATCTTTGTACCCAATCCCATCCTTCACGTATATCGGTCATTGGCGATTTTTGATATAAACCATTGTCGTTTTGCTTACATTCCATTTACCGATTGTGATTTGCAATTTATTGTTTTCCTTTTTAGATTTTTCTAACCTTTCTGTTAAATCTTTTATAACAAAATCTTTTCTTAAAACAAATTCCTTTAAAGTCTGCATTTCAACTAAAGTTGAGTTCAACTTTCTCTGATATGTTGCTTCGTTTTGTTTCAGTTCTTTTTTTAAATTGCAAAACTCTTTCTTTTTCTCTGATTAGGTCACGGTTGAGGGATTTATAATGAACCACGACATTGACACGCGGCTATGAACACAGTTTTACTTTGAGTTCGTAGAGTATGCTTTTTACCAAGTCCTTTTCCTCTTTTTCCTTGGCGGACTCGACTTTCATTGCTGCTACCTTCTTGGTCTTCTACTTTGACTCAGATTTTGCAGCCTTTTTTTTCCTATGTCAGCTGCTGGCTTGGTCATGTCGACGATGCTTTTCAGTCCTTTGTCAGCAGCTTCATCTCCCTTGGGAATACCTGCATTTTTGTTGTCAATGAAGTTTGATGAAATTAAGGCTGATCCATTTGAAATCTTTGCCATGAGAGCTTTGTCAACTTCCTCTTTTGCTTCAGCGATTTCCTCAGCCCAATCATAATCTTCCACTACCAACGCCTTCGGAGTGTTGGGAGCAACATTGTCATTTCCTTCAATAGCAATCGCCCTTCTAGCTGGAGAAGCTTTAGTGTTTTCATTTTTAAGTAGTGGATAGTCTCTTTTGAAGTTCCCTAGGTTCTTGAAGTTATAGCACCGAGGCTTGGATTTATCAAAGCCAACTTTCCCAAGTGACAATTTCTTTCTCGTCTTATCTTGAAATTTCTTCAACCATAGAGTTATCATAGCCATCTTCCACTTCAAGTCCATCTCCTCCATATCATCTGGGTCTACCTGATACATGTCTTCAGCGGCAAAAAGGTCTCATTTCAGCTCTCCTGACATAAGGGCTTCAAAGCTGCTTAGAAAAGTGTTAAACAGAGCAATATGTTCAGTAGAGATCTTGAGAGCTTGAATATCACCGACCACAATAGCTTTCTCGTTAGACTGTTGAGCTTTTGCAGCGCTTGCGGAAGCATTGAAGTACGAAACATTTGTAGCTTGTGAGCTTGAACCTTCTGAGGCAAGGAATGCTACATTCTTGAGACCAGAAGTTGATTGGATAGATTTCTGAGAGTATCCAACTTGATTCATTTCTCGTTTGGTGACATTCATTTCGAAGGATTTCAGAGTGTTGATCAGATCTAAGAGCATGACTAGATTTGGATTGTTTAAGAAGTCTCTTTTAATCATCAAACATTGCAAGCTCCATTCTTTTGGAAGAGAGTCCAAAAGCTTCTTGATTGCAGCACGGTTGGTAATGGGGTTACCAGCCTTTTTCATTTTTGTTATCATGTTCAAGAATCGACTGATGTGGTCTGACAGGCTTCCTACGCAAATGCTTATGAACATATCATATTCTTTCCGAACCATGTCTCTCTTGTTCTGAATCATTTATTCGTTCCCTTTATAGTAGTCAATCAAGGCCAACCAGAGTTTAGTTGTTGTAGTGTATTATTCGAACATGTTGGATCAATGCCTTATCATAATCGGTGAAGGTCGAGGGATCATTGTTGACCAAACACATATCATCATGAACTGTCATTGGGACATGAGGTCCGACAGTAACAAAGATCCATTGATTATTTTCCGAATACTCGAAGAATGATTTTATTTGGTTATTCCAACTACTGAAATCAGCTGGTCCTTTTAGTTTTGGATGTCGAGTTGCGGTTCCGGTTCCAAGTTGAGCTTGTGCAATTGGGTTAAGTTGATTAAGCAACATTTCGATCCGATTTTAAGCTCAATTTGTTAACAGCGGGTTAATCACGCTAGTTTTTGTGAAACTGGCACATATACGTTGGTTTTAGCTAAATACGCTGGTGGACCAGTTCTTATATCACATTCAATTAGGATGAAATGAACAACTACGCTGGCTTGAAAGAACCTATTTTTCTGGACCGGCGACAAAGACAATTACGCTGACAAAGGAATACGCACAAGAACTTGGCTAAAAACGCCAAACACCGTGATAAAATCGCAAAAGATTTATATCCTTGACCCTGTAGTCGCCTTCGGATAAATAAGTTGACAGACCAACTACACTGAAAACACTAATACGCTGACTAAACACCAACGTAATTGCAACTACGAAGCCTTCAAGCGTAATTACGCTGAATTCAAAGATATCTACGCTGCCTTCAAACTTAATTACGCCCAGAAGGGTTTTAGTACGAACAAAAACCCTCTAATCACACTAAAACAACCCAAAAACCATGGTATTTTGCATCAAAATGACCCAAATGTTAACATAAACACTGATTAACAACAACCCAATCATTAAACATACCAAATCAAGCCATTTGAGTCTAAAACTTTTGAAAAACTTGAAAACTTTGAAAAACCTTTAATAAGCTTCAAAACCTTGAAAATCTTAACAAATATCAGTCAATCAAGAGCATAAAGGTTCTTATACCAAATTGTGAGTCCCAAATCAGCTTTGGATCACAGTGATAATGATTGACAACCACACAAACACCTATTGATTAGGTGTTTAAGTGATACAAGTAAGAAAAACAAGTAGAAGATGAAGAATCTTAGCCAAGGATTAATCAACCAAAGTTGATTTGGAATCCCATAATGTATAACACAATCAAGGAGCCTGGATATCGTATTTAAACACAAGAATCAGAGGATTTGCACAAGATAAACCAAAATAACCTTAGTCCAAGAAACTTGGAGACTAAGAATTCATCACTTTTATATATAGAGTCTGGCTACCCAACGTATTTAATAAATATGTTGGGTAATTAAATACGCGGCCCCTAATGGGATATTTTACAACTTTTACAATTTCAGCCCTCCTACCTTTTAAACTATTACAAACAAGCCCTAAACTATTAAACTCAAGTACCAATGGTCTCAAAACATTCTAACATGCGACATGTATTTAACAATCAAAATTTCATTTCATTCCTAAGGCAAAAGTATAATGTTTGGAAACAAATACAACACCTTGAACAAGGAAGCAAAATACAAAAACAAGTACTAAATTAAAATGTGTTTCTAGTCATCATACTAGATTCCTTTCAACGTCTCATCATCAAGTTCCTGCAATACATATTAAGGTACATGTCAGCACATAAAGTATTGGCGAGCATACAAGTTTGAATTACTAGCATAAGTATAAAACGGTTAAATGAATCCACATGGCATAATCGTAATCTAAGACGTATCATAACAATACTAGCATGCATCTCCTACTTGTCAACCTAAAAATTCCCACTAGCGTGATCTTGTCGTCGCAATGAAAAAGACCATTTTTGTATAACTTAACATGACCTCAAGAATATAGGTGGTGTGTTACTCCTATAGCGCTATACATGTTAAGGGAGGCTTGTACGAAGTTAATGACAAATATAAAGAAAATAAGTATTCTAGCATGTATGAGTTCTAGCATCACGTAGTAAGCATGTATACTGGATTGTTTGTTTGTGTCAAGCATGTTTATAAGTGTATGTGTGTGTTTTAATAAAGAATAAGTATTGCACCCAAAAGTGTCGAAAAGTAAAAAGGGTCATGTACACTCACAGTTTGCTAAGCTTTCCGATTAACGCGAGTTGACAAGTTGATGAGAGTAAAGCACCAAAGTTACACTACATTGGGGAAACAAAGGTGTATGAGGATTCAGAGTTTGTAGAGAGTTCGGACTCGGAATTAGGTATAAAGAGTATATGTACATGGAAATATATCTTGTCTAAATTCTCGTTTGGACACTAAGTTTGTATGTGTTTTCATGGGTCCTAACTTGCCCATTAGAATCACAAACGAGGAGTCTAGAACTAAGATAGTATAACCTAAGTCCATGACATCTAACCATAATCCGGTTAGTATCAAGAATTCGGTTAAATTTATATTATTGTTATATAGAATAAGTTATAATCTAGTCCATCATGTATTATCATGTAGTATCATGTAAGTCAAGCATGGAGGTAGAATGATTTCCATCCATTAAACCTCATTATATGATTCACCAAAGCACAAATTCATCAACTTAGTTGATGACCTGGTTGGTCATGAATAAGAATAAAAATATAACTAGCTAGTTTGTCAAGTAGCCAAGTAAGATTAACCCGGGTGTTCCATACCCAACATGGCACATGTTGGAGGTGAGACAAGGTTATGTTACTTTGATTCTTGGAAGCTACTTGGTACTACTCTAAGTCCTAAAACAACCAAGAGAGCAAGCTAGGTGCGTGCATCCCGAGCATGGAAAGTGTTCGGGGACGTGTCGTAGCCTTGTCTCTTTAGCGAAAGTTGCCTTGTGACTTAGGGTATGAACATATTAAATCATCAAGTGAGGCAGTGGAACAAGTTTGGAAAGCCCAAGCTTCCATGGTTCACACATTTAGACAACTACAAGACTCGCCATATGAACAATAGAGAGCTTGGATGGTCACACACTTGAAGGTTGCATGGAACATTATCAAAACAAAAAAATTAGGAGGTTCTTGGACCTCTAAACTCATGGAGATCAACCTTATTCAAGCCTCATAACCATAAGTTTGGTTAGAAGCAAGATAGGTGCAAGATTTCTTAAGTTAAAAGAAGTTTAGTAAAGTTTAAGTAAAGTTCTTCTCCAAAACAGAAAGTTGGACCTCAAAATGGTGATGTTCCACCTTAGTTTACCATGGTAAACTTGTGGAAACAATCCTAGAGATGTTCCAAGATTTCAAGAGGAAGAAGAAGTGAAGAAAGTTGAAGAAAAGTGACGTAGATGCTCACTTTTGCACTTAGAGGATTCTTCGTCTAACTTGCAATTCCAGCTGATTTGGGAGTGTTATGAGAGTGTTTAGAGAGTTGGAACAATCCAAATGAGGTATAGGAGGCTTGTTTATATAATGGTGAAGTATGGTTTGATGTTTAGTGGAGTTATAAGGTGATTGGGGAAGAAGAAAGGTGGAAAAAGGTGACCAACCCGTGCACTTGAAACAACTCACTGCGGATCGAGGACCTTGGCGTTGCGCGAAGGTGATGAAGGAGAGTTTCGCGTGACGTGGTGCTATGTTTAACCAATCAGTTTTGTTTTATTTTATTTAGCCCCGAACTTTGGTTTGTTTATTTTTTATGTTATAACTTCACAATTTAATATGTATTCAAGTCTGGAACGCGTAAGTATCTACAATTTGCGTATTGTGAATGTGTGGATGACATTTTGAATGTATAACAAGTATCAGTTTGTAAGTAAACATCTAATTAACGATTGATTGCATGTATAACACGTATGTATAAAGTATGGAATTTCATTATGATCAAATTATCGGATTACAAGGTTGGGAACAAATACGAGTACAGGTTTCCAAAATTAGGAGTACGATTACATCTTTCCAAATAAGGAAAGTACAAAAAATGCGAAGCGTTACACCTAAATTGTTGGACCGGGCCTAATTGGACCTTACGTCCTTACATAGTTCGGAGGTCGTAGTTTGGAGAGGCTTGACCCGACGGAGAGCTTAGAACGTGCATGTAGGTTTGGTTCGGTGACTCGGATGTTGCCTCGTCAAGTCCCCTAGTCCATGTAATGTAGTGCGAGCTACATTATAATGCACTCGTTTCTTATCATTGTCAAATACCTCTTCGATTATCATAGCGGGTAGTCTGTTTCTAAGCACTAAGTGGTGTTCGAGTCAATTCTTAGGATTGCTCTAGTTCGCCAGAGGTTCAATTGAATTTTAGCACCATTTGCTTTATCTAGAAGTGTTCCACAACATGTATCTATGTTGTAGATTACTGCAAGATGAATTGTATAAAGGAATGCCTGATACGTCGCGATGCCCCTTTTAGGAGTATTCGTATGCTCATTGTTTGAAGATGATCCACTATCATCTATCCATGCTGACTCGGATCTTCTTACACAATTATGATGGTACGTGCTAAGTGTTTATTGTAGACAAGCCGCATCAGATCTGAACGCCAATCGTAAAATTAAGCAACTTAAGCCTTATTTGCATAATTTTTATGTCGTTATTAAAGTGTTACGTTAGGACGTCTTTCAAAGTGATTTGGCCGAACTTTGTGAGATTTTAAGTGGTCTAACTCAGACTGTTTGTTGATAGTTTGTATGCTACGACCTTCCCAATTGGCGTGGGGGATGGGTTGAGACCCATATATAGGTTTTTGTTCGAACATTTTTTATTTGTGCACTAATATATAAATAGCATACATGTCTTTGCATAGCGTGCGTCCACGCTGTTCTCGATTAATCGTATTACCTGTTAATGATAGCCTTTCTTTAGCTAGGCTTGCACATACATGATTTGGTGATAATTATCCATGTCTTGCTAAAACATGAATATGGGTCGTATAAAAAAGTGTTATGTCTTTAATTAAGGCTTTTTCATGAAGCATCTCTCGTGCTTTTAAATCCAAGGCATCGCGTTTGTGCCTGATCGGATTATAGATCATATATCTACGGCAAGGTTAGCGCCTATGGTAGTTCGAGGTATCTTATCATTGTCTACCCTTTGAAGGAATTACATGGTTTGGTAACCCTTTATCTCGATAACTCGACCTTGAAAAAATCTCACTTTTGTTAAGACGTTGGCGGTGATCCAGAGCATTTTTCCTTGCTTACCTGAATCATCCAATGAGTATTATAATTTACATCTTTATCCTTAGTAGATGATCCGTAGCTTGTATTTAAGTTGTTACGGATCTATGGTTCATATTCAAGAAAAGCTCTCGTATGCCATGGCGCCCCTATGCTTTTTAAACAATAAACAGTTTGAATAAGGTTGTTTCTTTATGATGAGTCGTACCCGTATGTTTTTGGTGAGACCTTTGGTCATGGAAAGCGTCTTTAGGCATATAGCCAATTGGTAATGTGGTTTGTAGTTGGATATGGATGTGGCATTTAGCCAATATGTATAGGGGTTGTATCAACTTCCTGTATGTAATGGAGCATATCCGAAGATTTTAACCAACATTGGTGCGGTCCGGTGATAGTTGACACTTTTGGCGATAGTTTTTTTACACCATGTAAGCCCCCAAGTTCATTGCTAGTAAATTATGTTAATAGGAATGAACTTATGTGTAGCAAAAAAATGAACAACTTTGGATAAGTGCATATAATGTATAAGGAATTTGGACCTTTCATTTTGAAACGTGATCTCCTTGCCGCCATTTTGAGATGCATCTTCCGATCTTATAAAGTGTTGTACCCTTTGCTTCTAGAAAAGAAAAACAAGATCGGACTAAAGCTATGGGGAGTCGAAGGAGATGTTTGAAGGCTCCATTTTTCACTTCAGAGGTGAAGTCGGTGCAGGATAAAGGGATTCATTGCTCCATTCTCTCTAATCTTTGGCACTTCTTGTTGAATGCTGAACTTCCATTTTGGAACCTGGTCTTTTTACCCCCATTGTAAATTGGGTCGTGTACTCGTGTTGTACCATTTTCTTTAAAAAGCTTGAAGCTTTGGTAACAGCGGGAGATCAATGTGTGGTGGGAGTATTTTTTTTACCATCCTGCCTTGTATTCCTTACCGCGACCAGACCAAAGCTACAGAGATCTACTGCCAGAGGTGAAATCAGCGCATATAGACTTATTCCATACTGAAGCCCTTCTTTTCAATGGCGTAATATGAGTTGACAAAAGTCATTACCGAAGGGTTAAATATTATTTCATGCATGAGCTAAACCACCGTATTCGGCAACTCATGTTGATATAGTTGAAGATGTAAAATCCCGCCACGAGGGGCAATTGGAGCGACACAACAACTTTAAGAGAGAGACTGAGCTTACATCACCTTCTTCGATACATTGCAGACCTGCACATCTTAGCCTAAAACTGTTAGAAGGGGACCAAAGACCCGGGTCTCTGGACCACCCTCCGACACTCAAGTCGGTTGAGTATTCATGATAATCAATAATCAGAGCACATATGTAAAGTGAGAGAGAAGATGGGATTAAATGTGTATATTCTTGGAGAAGAGAAGATCCTTTGTAAATGGGATGTGATATATATATATATATATATATATATATATATATATATATATATATATATATATATATATATATATATATATATAGGACTCAAACAGGGGCCAAAACCATTGTTGGGCCATATGTGTTGGGCCCTAAATTGTTGGACTGGGCCTAGTTGGACCTTACGTCCTCATGTAGTTCGGAGGTCATAGTTTGGAGAGGCTTGACCGAACGGAGAGCTTAGTCCGTGCATGTAGGCTTGGTTCGGCGACTCGAACGTTGCCTCGTCATGTGGCGAGTCAACCTTCTTCTTATATGGATATATAACTTCGTGGCTAATCGAGTAGAGATATGAATTCAAAATAAATACGTTATATTGAATTCCAATTAATGGTGCTTAATTTTAGGTAGTCATATATTATGTAAATAATTATCGCTATACGCTTTTCCTTTTTTATCTACTGTACCATCTCTATATATTATTGTGAGTTGAATGTAAATCATCAAGGCAAATATTGCTTTCTTATATGGTATCAGCCTAAGCATCGATCCCTCTTCTTCTTCTTTTTTTCCATGGCAAACTCCTCTTCAACTGATTCAATCCTACCCATGAATACCCTCCTCCACATGCTAACAATCAAACTCTCATCCTCTAATTATCTACTGTGGCGAAATCAAGTCATTCCCCTTCTTACTCATCAAAAATGGCTAGGTTATGTGGATGGTTCGCTTGCTGCTCCAAAGTCCACTGTGCTTGTTGATAACAAAGAAGCCCCGAACCCGGATTATGCTTCTTGGGTTGAAACCGATCAGCGTGTTCTCCTTCTCCTTCAATCCTCGCTGACGGAAGAAGCCATGGCTGAGGCACTTGGCCTCTCCACTTCTTGTCAAGTTTGGCGTGCCCTAGAGGCAGCTTATAGCCACGACTCAATCGAACGTGCTCAAAATCTTCTGGATTCCCTTCGTCAACTACAGAAAGGTACACAATCTGTTTCTGAATTTGGCAAGAAATTTAAATTGTTGTGTGATCAATTGGCAGCTATCGGTAAACCGGTTCCCGATTCCGACAAGTCGCACTGGTTTCTTTGCGGCCTTGGTCCAACTTTTGAAGTTTTTTCTACGGCTCATCGGGCGGTTCAACCTCGTCCATTATTTCAAGATCTACTATCTCAAGCGGAAAGTCATGAGTTATTTTTAACTAGCCTCCATGGTTCAAACTCTCCTGCTCAAGTGGCTTTCACGGCTGCTTCTCAACCTCGTGGTCAGCCAACTCGTGGTCGGAATGGTCGTCCCTCTCGGGGCGGTTTCTCAGCCGCTCGTGGCCGAGGTCGTCGTGTTCCCCACTGTCAACTATGTCGAAATCAAGGTCATTACGCCAACATGTGTCCAAATCTTCAATCTTATGCTCAATCATCTTCTTATGACAAAGCAAATTTAGCTAATGCCTTTAATGCAACTTGCAACATTCATGAGCATACACCAGATTGGTGTGCGGACTCGGGCGCAACTGCCCACATGACTTCAACCCAAAGCCGTCTTGACTCGTCTTCTCCTTATTATGGCACGGATAAGGTGGCATTTGGTAATGGTAATATTCTCCCTGTTACTCATATTGGCAAAAAATCGATTTCTTCTAACATTGCACTAAACAATGTTCTTGTGGTCCCTCACATCACAAAGAATTTGCTCTCTGTTAGCAAACTTACTACCGACTATCCTATTGATGTTTTATTTTCACGATATTACTTTGCCATTCAGGATCGAACAACAGGGAAAATCCTAGCCAAAGGGAAGCACAAGGACGGTCTTTATATTTTGAGCCCGAATCTACATGAGGCACACATGGCATCTCCCACTATTTTGAAGAATAAAGCCTCGTTTGAACTTTGGCATAGTAGATTAGGGCATGTTGCCTTTGATATTATTTCATTATTGCATAAATATGGATATTTGTCTCTTACTTCTATTTTACCAAAACCAAGTATTTGCACTTCATGTCAATTATCAAAACAACATCGTTTGCCATTTACTGTTAATGAAAAACGTTCATTACATGTCTTGGATTTGGTTCATTGTGATTTGTGGGGACCGGCTCCGGTTGTTTCTAAGGATGGTTACCGATATTATGCCATTTTCGTCGATGATTTTTCGCGTTTTACTTGGTTTTATCCACTAAAATTGAAGTCAGATTTCTTCCAAGTTTTGAAGGTGTTCCTTACCTTTGTTCAAACGCAATTTTCTCGCAAATTAAAGGTTTTCCAAAGTGATGGTGGAACCGAATTTGTAAACCACCAAGTTCGAAACTTATTCTTAGAAAATGGAACTCATCATCAAATGTCTTGCCCTTATACCCCTCAACAAAACGGAAGGGCGGAACGAAAGCATCGCCATGTAACTGAAACGGGACTTGCAATGTTGTTCGGTGCGCATGTCCCGGTGTCTTTTTGGGTAGAAGCTTTTTCTTCAGCTACTTATATTATTAATCGGCTTCCTACCAAGCTTCTCGACAACAAATCTCCTTTTGAACTGTTATTTCAAAATCAACCAGATTATAGTAATTTTCGGGTTTTTGGATGCCGTGTTTTTCCGTTTTTGCGAGATTATTCATCTCACAAACTTGCCCCACGAAGTATCCGGTGCATATTTCTTGGGTACTGTACACAGTATAAAGGCTTCAAATGTTGGGATCCTATTAGTGACCGTACGTATATCACACGACATGCTCGATTCGATGAGTCAAATTTTCCTTTCACGGGCACATCTTCCACTCCTAATCTTACATCCTTATTCCTAACCACTTATAATGATCCAATACCAGCCTCATCATCACACTTACAAACGAAGTCTCCACCACCTTTGAATTTGCATCCCCATGCATGCACCCATCCTTGTTCCCTATGCCACACAAATCCCATTTCAAACCCTCACCAATCAACGACACCCTCCACTTTTTCCCATACATCCCTTACCCAACCTTCTACTACACCAACGATACAGTCCACCACCCCAACTAACCCACCACCACTTACACCCACTAACCAATCCCCACCCGTAATTCTTCCTACTGCCATTAACCAACCCACCATCTCTACCCATCGCATGGTTACGAGATCACAAGTCGGAACTTTTAAACCCCGACACATCGCAGATTTGGCCACCTTATCTTCTCATCGCCTTCATTATTCATTGTTTGCCGCTTCTGAACCAAAGGGTTTTAAGTCAGCGTCCAAACATGCTCATTGGCGAGAAGCTATGAATGACGAAATTATGGCGTTACACAAAAATCAGACGTGGACTCTCGTTCCTCGTCCATCTTCCTCCAATGTCGTTGGCTCCAAATGGGTGTTCCGAACAAAGTTTAATTCCGATGGTACGATTGAGCGCTACAAGGCTCGCCTCGTTGCACAAGGCTTCACTCAGTTACCCGGATTTGATTTTTCTCACACATTTAGTCCGGTGGTTAAAGCCTCAACTGTTCGGATTGTTTTATCACTTGCAGTTGCAAATTCTTGGTTACTTCACCAACTTGACGTAAAAAACGCGTTTTTAAATGGCCATTTGAATGAGCTTGTCTTCATGGAACAACCTCCCGGTTTCGCCGATCCTACACGGCCGAATCATGTGTGTCGACTAAATAAGGCCTTATACGGTCTTAAACAGGCTCCACGTGCTTGGTTTCAACGTTTAAGCACTTTTTTGGTACGACAAGGTTTCAAGTGTAGTCAAGCCGACACATCTTTGTTCGTATTTCATCGACAATCTTGCGTTATTTATCTATTAGTTTACGTCGATGACATTATTCTCACGGGTAATGATACATTATCAATACGCCGTTTTATTGATCGACTCCAACAAGAATTTGCCATAAAAGATCTTGGAAGGCTAAACTATTTTTTGGGTTTGGAAGTCACACACACCAAACAAGGTATTTTTCTTAGCCAGGCAAAATATGCCCATGACATTCTTAGTCGTGCTGGGCTTCTTGATTCTAAACCGACTTCCACACCGCTTGGTACAAATGACGTGTTCACTAGCACCGGCCAACCCTATGGTGATCCTACTTATTATCGCTCCTTAGTTGGTGCCCTTCAATACCTTACAATCACTCGACCGGACTTATCCTACGCGGTAAATCAAGCAAGCCAGTTTCTACACTCCCCTACTATGGATCATTTCCGGTTAGTTAAACGGATTCTTCGTTATGTGAAAGGCACCATCTCCCATGGCTTACGGTTTACACGACCAAAAACGTCTTCATTATTGGGTTATTCGGATGCCGATTGGGCTCGGTGTATTGAGACTCGTCGATCAACATATGGGTACTCCATCTTCTTAGGGGGAAATCTTGTCTCTTGGAATGCTAAAAAGCAACCGACCGTAGCTCGCTCTAGTTGTGAGTCCGAATACCGAGCTATGGCAAATACTGCTGCTGAAATTGTTTGGATTACACATCTTCTACGTGATCTAAATGCGTTGCCACGGGACCGTCCTACACTACTTTGTGATAATGTTAGTGCGATCTTTCTCAGTCAAAACCCTGTTTCTCACAAGCGCGCCAAGCATATTGACATTGACTACCACTTTGTACGTGAGCTCGTTGCCTCGGGAAAACTCCATACAAAATTCGTGCCAACCAAGCTCCAGGTGGCAGACATTTTTACTAAACCTCTTCCTAAGCCCTTATTTCAGTCTTTTCGAGACATGCTCCGGGTTTGTCCGCCACCCGGTTCGCTTGAGGGGGGGTAATCGAGTAGAGATATGAATTCAAAATAAATACGTTATATTGAATTCCAATTAATGGTGCTTAATTTTAGGTAGTCATATATTATGTAAATAATTATCGCTATACGCTTTTCCTTTTTTATCTACTGTACCATCTCTATATATTATTGTGAGTTGAATGTAAATCATCAAGGCAAATATTGCTTTCTTATAGTGGCCATCCTTTTAGTATGACCCTCTCATATTATACATCGGTGAGAACAAATTATTTGAGATGAAAAACGAGTGAAACTAAATCGGAATTCAGATGCGGCGACCAGCTATAGTGTTAAAAGACTGTTGATAATAAAGATCACCTGAATACACTATATTACTTTATGTTGTATTGGGCCTTCTATAAAACTCAAGTAAGGCCCACAATTTACAGAAAGGTTAAATAAAGAGCTCACAAAGTAAGATAAATAAAAATGTAAGAGATAAGTTTGCAGTAAAATAGCCAGGCATAATTTATAAAAATATTATTTAATTGTACATGTATTGTTAAAGAATTAATCCATTAAATACCAACTAAATTAACGTTAAAAGAAGTTGACAATCTTTTTTGTATTTTTGTTCATGTTGTTAAAAAATTATCCGAGAATTAAATTTAATCTGGACCCCTCATAAAGTATGTTCTGGTTCCGTCACTGCTGAGTGTGGTGAAAAATACCCCCGGAATATATTGTATCAAGCCAAAGTGATAGAATGGGCTGTTAAAGATCCATGTGCTGGTCATTCGGCCATTGTATCATAAAAACTCCTACAAGCCCAAAGTGACCTGAATGGGGCTGTTGAGAAGGCCCATAAATGGATTGTTTAACTAAAAATCAGTCTGATGAGCATGTATAGCATCCAGCCCAAAAAATTGTCACTAAAATGACTATTGGGCTTGTGAAGAGAGCTAGCTGGGGCATGAAGTGTTGCCTGAATAGAGGCACGTGGGTCATGGATCAACCATGGGTCAAGAGGCGTTCTAAATAATCCATAAAATCACATACAAAACTAAACAAGCATTTCTAAAGTATTAATTGTCAGTTTGCTATATACCAAAGCAGTTAATGTGGTAAAATATCAGATATCGGTCGATATTTGAGATATCAGTTATTGCGGTGGGCAGGACGGAACCATATAGAACGGGTCGGGGTCCCTAGACCCCAATGTTAAAAAAAAAAAAATAGTAGATCCTGGAAATCATAGATAGAAGAGTAAAGCTGGTATGGTGGTAAACCTCTCTCTTTACCAACAAAAGGTCATGGGTTCAATCATTGTATAGCATGTTTTTTTTTTAAATCTAATTCAAACTTCGCTCTGACCCGACCCGAACGAGGATCGACCCAAAATTTTTAACGTTTTGTTATGAAAAGTTTGAAAACCGAAAAAATAGACCCCATTGGAAAAAAATCCCGAGTCCGCCATTGGCGGTGGGATATCCACAATTTTAATATCATGCTAGATTTTTATATATAACAATTTAACTCTAACAATTCAGTATATTCTCATACCATTAACAAATGAACCTTTTGCAACTTCCAAAACACTAACAATTGTAGTAAGTAGGAACTGCTTAAGACTTAAAACACTAATAACAATAATAAGAAGAAAGACAGATGGTAGAACTTAGAAAAAAAGGTATTGATATCGGGAAAATCGGTGATATATCGGTCAAATATCAGTTCAATATCGATCAAAATTGTTGATATTATCGGGTACCGATATCTTGCACTGATATCTCGACAGGAGACCAAAAACTGATATATCAGAATATCAACTACATAGCTATATACTTACAATTTACTGTTTCATTGGGATTAAGCATTTTGTGAGCATCACACATATCTCCCACATGTATTTCTTTATCCCCTTTTCTTATCTTTATTTTTTCTATTGTCTTGACTTTATTGGTGATTTAATGATCTACTATTGAATGTTCTCTGCTAATTAGGATTTTCTTTATTACTTTACGTAATTAATATTTTTCAATAATTTGTAAAATGTTCGTTTTTTGTTTAATTATCTAACTTTAACTCAACAAACAAACCAACTATTCGAATGTGTCCATACTTTGTATCACTACTATTTTTTTTTTTTTTTTTTGTTTCTCTTTCTTTTCAATAGCGGATGTACCGTTACCTACCGAATTATCACCCGTCTAATTACGCGGGTTTAAACCCACTCGTTATAGTAAAACTGCTAACTATCTTTTGACAGAACCAGTAGAATCAATCAAGAAATTGAATCTTATGAAGCAGGAATGATGTTGATAACTGCTCTTGCTGATAATTGCCACAATAGCTAGAGAAACCATATATAAGTTTAAAGAAAGGAGTGTTAAGTAAGCGTTATTATATTATGGTTCGACACTTACAAAATAAACTCGTCACTCTTATCTATAAAACAATGTGACATTAAGACTAGCAACCAAACTAATTATAGTCAGGTTCACCTATTACAAAGGGGCAAGTACACCTCAACTATAATGAGAGAATAATAATGATAGAATAATGATGGCAATCTCTTAACATATATATATATCCTTATATTGCCACTAAAATATAACTGTCTTCAAAGGGACGCAGCACTCTTAGCCTGTGAAACATGGCTCGAAGGATTGCTATGAGCTTGTGAACTTTGGCTTGTCGATGACTCGGTGAAGAAAACAACATCATCGTTGTTCTCAACGAATAATCGGAGTGCTCGTGGCTTTGGAGGCATGTTAACATCTAAAACGCCTTCTAGAATTTGTTCTACCTGACTCATCGAAGGCCGGTTTTCCTCATCGTCTTGTATACACCAACACGCAACTTTAGATAGTTTTGTGAGTTCTTCTACACTTGCTTCTCCATCCAATCTAGGGTCTAGTAGGGTAAGAATATCCCCACCATCTATGAGCACGTTTGCGACTTCCATGGGGAAGAATTTCTTTTTCCCGTCTTCAGCATGTTCTGAGTTACGTGCGCCACTTATGAACTCAAACATCATCATCCCATAGCTGTAAACATCAGCTTTAGTTGTGATGGGGACTCCTGATAACCATTCTGGTGCTAGATACCCTCTCGTTCCCCTCATGGTCGTTAGAACTCTGCTGAAGTCGCGACCAACTAGCTTCGCGAGACCAAAATCTGCAACTTTTGGACACAAGTCAGCATCCAAAAGAACGTTTTCTGGCTTTATATCGCAATGGATTATACAATCGCGACATTTCTCGTGAAGATAAACCAGCCCCCGGGCAGTTCCAAGTGCGATCTGATACCTCGTTTTCCAATCTAGAAGGTTGTTGCTTCTGAAAAGATGCGCGTCTAGTGACCCATTTGGCATGTAATCATACACTAACAATTTGCTATTACCATCTGAACAGAATCCACGAAGGCGTACAAGATTCACATGCTGAATGGTCCCAATTGTGCTTACTTCTGTTCTAAACTGTTTCTCACCTTGACTAACACTTTCAAGTTTCTTAACGGCTACAACACTGGAATCAGGCAAAGTACCTTTGAAAACAGATCCGAACCCACCACCACCTAATTTCTCAGAGAAATTCTTCGTAGCGGCTTGTAGATCTCTATAAACAAAGGACACCAATGAGCCTTCTACTGATGTTTTTCCAACAGATCTATTTCGGTATATCAGAAACCATATCAAGCCCACGATTAAGACCACACCGATGACTGAACCAACAACCGCGCCAATAATAACCCCGTTGTTCTTCTTTTTACTTGGAAGATCTTTTGAAGCAACTTTGACATTAATTGTTATCTCATTGCTATTATCTTCAGAAAGATCCAAGAGTTCTCTATCCCAAATAGAACACCCGTTGTTGTCATAAGAGTAAGCGTTACAAGTGCAATTATTCAAACACGAACTCTCGCACTCTCCAGAGCTCCCAACAGCCAAAGAAGTCGAATTCGGAGGCTTGTTACTCCTTAAAGATGAAATCCTGAGAAACCCATATTTTTCAGAGGTTCTCCCACACTGCAACTCAGTTTTTCTCACACATCCACCAGAGAAATCATTCACATCCCAATCGGTTTGCGATCTAGGACTGAAACCAGTTAAGCAATTGCAAAAAGGCAATACACTTTCTCTACATGAACCAAAAGCCCCACAATAATCATAAACCTCACATTGTTGTCTAGGTTGCGACCAAAACAAATTCCACTGTGCTGTAGCATCTAACCATGACAATTGTTTCACTTGACCAGAAACATCCATTATAAATCTCGATATAATCGAAGGATTATACAACGAATAAGTGAAATAACTCTCGTTTTCATTTGAAACATAGCTAAAATTATAAATATAATTCAACCTCATTTCTGGAACCAAAGTAAAAAGCTTGTCCCTTTCATTCCAAGAACCACTAGTCCAATATCGAGTAGTTCTATTCCATTTAATCAGATATTGTTTCTCAATTGGATCAAGCTCTAAAGAAAACAACCCTTCTGCTGGATCATCTGTACTTTTCCATGAAGTTAGAAGCGTTTTTGTTTTAGTAATATTATTATAAGCAAGTCTAGCACCAGGCAACCAGGTATGAGCAGGAAAATCAAAACTTTGCCAAATGTTTACATTAGAATTGATCCCACTTCTCAAAACTAAGTTACCATCATCAAGAAGAACAGCAATAACTGAATTTGAGCTAGAAGAATTAGTTGACCAAATTTGTGACTTTGATTCATTTAACAAGACCAAGTTGCCATCAATGATTTTTAACTCAGAACTGAATCGATCACGAACTGGGGTGTCTCTATTTGCCACCCAAGCAACTGTTGAAGGGACAGTGGAAACTTTTGTATACCATATACCTATGTAATAGTTTGAAGAGTTACCTGCTTTGAAGAATCCCAGTGTAAAATGATCATCTTTGGATGTGATTGTTTGATCTCCAGATATAGATTGGTTGGCGGTGATTGTGTCAGCTCCAGATGAGAGAGAAATGATGAGAGAGAAAGAGAGGAACAGCAGAAACGCCATTAAAGTATCGGTGGAGCACATGATTTGAGAGGATTTGGTTGGGAAAGAATATAAAAGATGTGTGTTGTTCGTGAGAGATTTATGTTAAATTCAGGTTTTGGTTTATGTTTGTGTGGGTGGGTTGGTTTGAAAAGTCTGAAAGAAAATTGGGTTGACTTGTAGAGGGAATTGGTCAAGTCATCTAGATGATGCATGATTGGAGTGATTTATTATCTCCACACAAATCTACTTATACAAAGTGCATAGAATTTATGGGTTTGTTCACACTCAAAAAAGAGTAAACTGCAATTTTAGCCCCTAAGGTTAGGGGTCATTGGCACCCTTACCCCTCCTAACGAAATAATTACAATTTTACCCCCCACTGTTCACTGTTCTGTCGCAACCTTACCCCCCGGCCTCAGTCAACGGTAGTTTGACCCTTATAGGTGAGGGTATTTTGGTAATCTTACCCTATATTTATTATTATATTATTATTTTTATTATTATTGTTATTATATATATATATATATATAAAATACATAGTTCTTCTTCTTCAATATCCCTGAAGGAGACAGAGGAGGTTCACCATCACAACCACCGCAACTTCACCACCACTGCCACCACAATAATCACCACCACTGCCACCGCCATTCACCACCACAACCACCGCAACTTCTGCCGCCACACAACCACCACCACAACCATCCGGAAGGAGACAGAGGAGGTTCAATGGTCGCCGGAGTGGATGACCGGAGACGGAGATGGAGCTGTTGTGACGGTGGGATCTGGTTTAATTGCTTACCTGTACTCCCGTGTCTTAACAGATCGGTATTTTCTAGTTAGATCTCAGATCTGATCTGATTAATTTACAAGTGAGTGGTGTGGTGTATTAAGAAGTACCTGAATAATATAGTGAGCAACGTCAGCAAAGTTATTAAGAGATGCCTACTGAAGGGGGTAATAGCCATTACCATCCGGTTGAGAGAGTTCAGCACCTTCCGATAGGTATATTCAGTTATTCATAGTCTGCTTATATCGTTTTAATCTGTGTATATCGTTTCATATAACTAACTAACTTGGGTTTGTGTAATCAGATGTGGATTTCCAAGGGTGAATATGACGAGTCTGGCCCGTCCATTGTCCACAGGAAGTGCTTCTAAGTATGGATTTTGTTGGTTTTGAAGGTTGAGTTTCTTTGGTTTTCTTTGGTTTTGAAGGTTGGTTTTCTAGATATGTTTGTAGTGGGGAGTGGTTGTGAAGTCGTTTTTATTATGAATTCAAACCGTCTGTTTATTTGTTTGTTGGCAATAATTATGTCAATGTCTATTGTATCAGAAGTTATGTTAGACTCAGTTTGTGGTCATTTTATTATCATCTATAAGGATTCTATTTATTGCTGATGCTGGCTAGAGTTGATTTGTTTCATCTCGGACAAATCCTTGATTCCACTAATATATATTAATCATTTGATATGATGTGAGATTCATGAATCATTACTATATCTGTAGTTGCCTTGCCACAGTAAATGTCTAGTGTTGATTCTTGATACAAATGGAGTAATGCTTGCTGGATGTATGCAGTATGTGATGATGGCATGTGTTCATGATGATTGACAGACATATAACAATACAGACGTCTGAACATACACTTGCAGCAAATATCCATACTAGAGATAGCAAAGATGGCAGTCGTTGGAGAAGATGACCGGAGTTGCAGGTTTCCGGTGACGGAAGTAGTGGTGGTGTTATATATGAAAGGGATATTAAGTTGTGGTGGTGGCTGGAGGTGGCAGTGGTGGTTGTGGTGGTGAATGGCGGTGGCAGTGGTGGTTGTGGGGGTGAATGGCGGTGGCAGTGGTGGTGAATGGCGGTGGCAGTGGTGGCAGGGGGTAATATCACAGAGTGCACAAAACACAGGGGGTAATATGAAAGGGCATTATAGTCATTTCAAGTTATAGTCAACAGATTAGTCAACAAATTTGAGGCCGGGGGGTAAGGTTGCGACAGAACAGTGAACAGTGGGGGGTAAAATTGCAATTATTTCGTTAGGGGGGGTAAGGGTGCCAATGACCCCTAACCTCAGGGGGTAAAATTGCAGTTTACTCCTAAAAAAATGAGAATATTTTTTCTAGTCTGGTGGGTATGGAGAAACACCGTTTGTCACGTAAGACCAATGACGCCCTTGACATCATTGTAGGGCGCCATATCAAGTGGCGTCATTATGGGGTTTGCAAAACCCACTGGCATGTGAGGAGAGAAAAAAAGGGGACCATATGACCATTGCCTATATATATATATATATTGTTGGGATTGAACCCTACCAGAGGAACAGATAATGAAAGCCAAAACCAGGTCGCAACAGTGGATTCACAATAAGCAGCAGTTTACATTAAGCTTTCCCCTTGAAAGTGATTTATAACAACTGATGGACTCTATCCACTGTTCATATACAACTACTGCTGCCTCTTCAACTGCTGATCAAGCCCTGAAGTAGTCAACACTGCTGGTCCTATCTACTGATGATAAAGCACTGCCCAATCAAGGACTGATCAACCTTGAGGAAAGCACTGATGAAGGAAGAAAGCAGTAGTTTAGAGTATTACTTGTTTTATGTATAATCAGTGGTTTAGAATAGCAGTGTTTGTATAGGATCAGTTGTTAAAGGTTGTTAGACGTCGCTTTCATGGTGACGTCAGCTGAGATGCATCAGTGGATTGAATTGTCTATAAATGGAACAGTACCCTGTACTGTTACATTTGATTCGTCTTGAGTGAATTCTTCTCCTCAATTCAATCATTTCATCTTGTACAATCCAACCTTGAGGTATCAAGCTGAGGGGGAGCTTAGTTTGTAAGCATGCTTTGTAATCTTTTGACTGACTTTGTAATCTTTCGACTAATGCAAATCATGTGTTTATCAAAACTATTTTCTTCCTTGATTGTGTTTACAAAGTTTGTTGTTCATTTCCGCTGCACTTAAACTCTGTTCATCTCTATTAATTATACAATTTACACAAACAAACAAAATCATGAGAGCCTCAGATCCTAACATATATATATATATATATATATATATATATATATATATATATATATATATATATATATAGTAAGGTTTATTTGAGAATCACCTTTATTGTGAGAACCATGAGAACCAATTTGAACACATCAAAAAAACCTAAAAAAAAGACCTAAAAGAACCTAACCCCCCAACCCTCCCCCCCACCCCAAAACCTAACCCCCCCCCCCCCCCCCACACAAAAAAAAAAAAAAAAAAAAAAACCTAAACCCCCTCCCCCACCTCCACCCAACCAAAAATGCTAAAAACTAAACCCCCAAAAAATCTAAAAAAACGCACATTTTTTTTAAATATTTTTCACCTCAAAATCGCTACTTTTAGTAGTTAAAAAAAATTGTAACGAAAATTAGCGAATTTGAGGTAAAAAACATTAAAAAAAATTGTGTGTTTTTTAGATATTTTTAGGTATTTTTGTTTGTGTTCACATTGGTTCTCACGGTTCTCGCAATAAAGGGTGGTTCCTAACGGATCCTTCTCATATATATATATATATATATATATAAATATATATATAGATAGAGAGAGAGAGAGAGAGAGAGAGAGATGCTAGTTAACGTACAATAGGGCTTATCGTACGATAAGTACGCGATCATCCCAACCATACGATCTTTGTAATCTTTCGATTGACTTTGTAAGCATGCTTTGTAATCTTTCGACTAATGCAAATCATGTGTTTATCAAAACTATTTTCTTCCTTGATTGTGTTTACAAAGTTTGTTGTTCATTTCCGCTGCACTTAAACTCTGTTCATCTCTATTAATTATACAATTTACACAAACAAACAAAATCATGAGAGCCTCAGATCCTAACAATTGGTATCAGAGCTTGGACAATCAAATTTGATCTAACAATCAATTTGACATAACAGTTCAGCTCAAATTTCATTGATACTAAGGTTGGTCGTATTTGTTGAAAAACAGAGTAACGAGTAATAACGTTCAAAGTTGTTTATTCAAAAACTCTGTAAAACAACCAAGATGTCATAAGACACCCAAAATTCACATAACAAGTGATGTCATGCATAAATCACCAATAGTTTCAGATCTGGAAACTTGTCTGGTGACTTTGGTGTGATTATTCTCGTTACAAAATTGATTTCAAATGTTATTATGAAATTTGTGTTGTTTTCATCATAACTGCAGCTAAGGTGTTCACCTCATGGTTGACAAAAGCCTATGTGCGGATAAAAGCACTAGTGTCTTTGTTAACATAAAAAGAGGGAAATCAAAACTTTAGTGATTTGAATCCTATGTATTGAAAAACAGGTTGAGTGTCCTCTAAAAGGACCAAAATCAATTGTGTTAAGAATACATTAAGAAAATCAGCAGTCAAAATATCCAGATCATGAGTAATGTGAAATTTGGCATAAGCATGTGCAGAAATGACCAAATCTCTCAAAACATTGCTGAAAATGATTTTGGATTGAATATTTTTTTCCTTGAAAACCTTCCAGTAAAAGTTTCAATACTTTTCTATGGTAAGGGTAAAAAGGGAAAGAAGAAAAATTACAAAAACTCAAAAGTGTGTTTATCTCAAAACTTTTGAAATCAAAAGAAAAGAGTATAAACATAAAACACTTAAGAGTCCAAAATTGGGTGAATAATGGTCATCAAGCAACTATGTGCATTCATTGATTCAGGGAAATTCAGGATGTTACTTTGCAGATATCTCATTATCACCATCAAAAGATGTTGGAAAGTCATGTGCCTTATAGCACTGAAAGACTAAAAGTTGGGTAGCTGTCATTTAAGAGGAGCTTCAGCAGTTCAGTGACAACAAGTTTGAAAACCTTGTGCCACAGCCAAAGGATGAGTATCTATTTGGCAAAAAGTGGGTCCTCAGAGAACATTGCATATGCTAGGAGCATGATTGACAAGTTTTATCAAACTCAAAACAAGTACAAACATCAAGGTGTTATTGACTGTGCACATGCAGTAGATATTTCCAACCACAGATTGAAGAATAATATGATGCTGCTGCTGTTGCTGAAAAGTCCAACTGTTTGTAACTTCAAAATATGTTATTGAATTTTGGTATAGTTGCTCAAAAGATTGTTTTTATGCAGGGCAGTTAAGTAGCTGAAATATATCATCAAAAAGTTCAATATCTCATTAATTCACCATCATTCATTATCAGACATCACTTTGTGAGGGATTGCTATAAAAAGGTTTGATTTCATCTTTAACATGTCCATCCTAAAGATCAGGTGGTAGATGTACAAACTTAAAAATTGGATTCATCTACTGTTAAAAAACTTGATCCCTATGATTGGAGTGCTAAACATGGATTAAAGCAAGCTTTCTTGTGTTCCATGGGTAAATAGCATGAAAATGTTTTTAGAAAAATAAAAAATAACCTTAAAAATAGTTTAAAATTGAATTTTTCAATAAATCCTCAAAGTCTTTTCAAAGCACTGATGGCATTAAAACTCTGTTAATATAGTAAAATCTATCCACTACCAAAGTGTATCCTCTGTTTGTGCAAAACACTGATTTACAACAGAGGTTATGTGACATTCTAGGTTTTCCGAGCGAACACCTTGTAATCACGATGTGTGTATATATGTGTTATTAAATGAAAAGTTGCGTTTTATCTTAATGTGCTATGTGTTGTATGTATATGTATATATATGTATGTATGTTATATGAGTGGGCCGAGACCCCAAAGGACCCGACTCGAGACCACCCTCGGTCTCGAGTGAACAGTAAACACTTGGGCCGGTTGGGCCGTAACCTTAGCCCACCCGGAAACCCCTAACCCACTCGAGTTATATAACCGGCCAACCCTCACAACTTTCACCATTTTGCAACATCACTCTCACACTCCCTCATCTCACACACTCTCCCTCCCTCTCTCTAAAAACCCCAAAACCCTAAGGTTCTAACATCACCCTCTCCTCCTCTCCTCTCCCTCTCTCGGATCGAACCGGCGACAACAAAAGGGACTCGGATCATCGCGGATTAGCTCGAGATCATCACTCGGAACTTGGTTCATCAATTTCTTGTACCACTCCATCCAACCGGTTAGTGTATTATAGTTGTTTGACTTAAAATGATGGTTCATGATGCACAAACTATTTGATTAGTTGGATGTTTGATTGATTATGTGCTTGTTAGGTAATAGAATTGTTATCAAATGCAAATGAACAATGTGTGTTGCTTATGAGCCAAATGAATGACTTGAAATAACTAAAAGATATGAGCAAGCTAGTGTGCTTAGAACAAGTGATTCATGCTAGAAAAATGAAGGGAAATGTTGCTTTGGTATCTAGTCTATGTGCTATGATTTTTGCCCGAAAAATACAAAGTTATGTAGGATGAGGATATGATGATTATATGTTGAATATGCATGAATATATGATGAACATATGAAGAACAAGTTTGAAGGTGATATGAATATTCAAATATGCTTGTTTTGATCTGATTTTGTTATGAATTAGACAATAAAACATGTTTAAGAAATTCTATTGGTTAGTACAAAATTTCATGAAAACAGAATTGTATTGGTTAGTACATCCGCCAGGTTCTAGAAGGATTCTTGTGCACGTATCCGAGGTTGCGACTCGAAACCCCCGGTTACGACTCGCAACCGAATCATAACAAGTCGAAACATCCGGTTACGACTCGCAACCAGAGCATGACAAGTCGAAACATCCGGTTACGACTCGCAACCAGAGCATGACAAGTCGAAACATCCGGTTACGACTCGCAACCAGAGCATGACGAGTCGAAACATCCGGTTGCGACTCGCAACCAGAGCATGACCAGTCGAACCATCCGGTTGCGACTCGCAACTGTTAGTTATTGGGCCCAAGTGTATTAACTGTACATGCTGGTTACTGTTTAGGTGGGCTACGTGTTAACTGTTAACTGTTGCTGTTAAAGAACTTAGACGGGCCCAATGACTTATTGGGTAATTATATGTTGTGCATGCTATGTGTTAGTTATGTGTAGATTATACGTGTTTACTTGTACCCCAACTTAACCTATATTGGTAACCATGCTAGGACGTGGTGACCAACGTGATCGACCGGGTAATTAACCTACCGAGAAACCCAAGGTGAGTTCACAACCTAAAGCATGTATTCCCGGTGGTTTGGGAAACGGAACTAAAAACAACACTATCCCCTTATGAGGGATACAACTTACTTTTCTTCCCTTGTTATTGGGAACCTTTTAGTTAATTACTGTTTATACGGATTGCAACAAACGGCACTAAACGAAACTCTATCACTTAAAGTCCCTACTACATAATACCGATTAGTCGCCGGGGCCAGGCGAACGGGTTATTAGTTGATAGCGCTATTTAGGTCTTACCAACCTCACACCGTGCCAAGGTATGGGATCGGTCGTGAACTAATGTACTCAGGCATCCGTCAATGATGATAGAACATTGACATCGGGGCACTCTGCGGATACGCAACGGTCACCTAGTGTTCGGTATTGGAAAAACAGTTTAGTCGCTAACTTTTGGGGTAGCTCCCCATGGCATGTATAAACGGATAAATTAACTGGTGAAACAAGTTTTTGGTAATTAAAACTGGACAACTAGTGAACTCACTCAGCATTATTGTTGACCCCTTACTGCA
Organism: Helianthus tuberosus; assembly: GCA_030545235.1. Taxonomy (NCBI): domain Eukaryota; kingdom Viridiplantae; phylum Streptophyta; class Magnoliopsida; order Asterales; family Asteraceae; genus Helianthus; species Helianthus tuberosus. The sequence continues at coordinate 83,237,452 of CM060449.1, read as the reverse complement.
TGCTTTGCAGGTAACCAGTGACTCAGGAGCTTGTAGCTTGGGAAGTGTAGTGGTCGTCTGAACCCGCGTGTTGGGTTTCAAATAACTTGAACTATGAACTTTGTTTAAACTATTTTGCCTATGCTTCCGCTATTTACTTAAACTGTTATTGAACCTGACTTTCGAACTTTAAACTATGATGCTTACGAACTATTAAGGTTGGTGATCATCTTTATTATTATCCAAATACTCAGTATAATTGGTGGCTGGATCCTGGTCGGTCACGCCCTCAAGCGGACGGTACTCCGCAGGTGGAATTTGGGGGTGTGACAGATTGGTATCAGAGCCATTGGTTATAGTGAACTTGGTTTTAAAAAGGAAAGTCTTTTTGAGAAAAACCAGACTATAACCCGTGACTCGTGACGACACTACACTCCAAGGGCAAGACTCGGCATATCAGACCTCATAGCTCGGACTTGTGCTTACATGCTTATTTACCTTATATTGACTGCTCTACTATACGTACTAGTTTGCCTGATTAGATAGATACGCATCTCTCTTCTGTCTTATTCTCGCTACGTTACGACATCACACTCATACTGTGTTTTCTGGTTATGAAGACAATGAGTGGACGCGGAAGAGGAAGCGTTAACATGACTCAGGCTCAATTCGCCAACTTGCTCAACACGGTGGCTGCAGCTTTCGCAGCTCACCCTGGAGGTAAACTCGTTGCTATAGGATGTTTAGATCCTACCCCCACATCGTCTTTTCACCTCTAAACCTATTCGCTCCATTTCTCACAACAGGTCAGCTTGCGCCTGCGCAACCACGTGTTTGTACTTTCAAAACCTTCATGGATGGCAAGCCTCTCCCTTTCAACGGCACTGAGGGTGCCATAGGCCTCCTGCACTGGATTGAAAAGTCCGAAGCTGTCTTCGCTGTCTGCGAGTGTCCCCCTGCTAACTGGGTTAAGTACGCAACTGGTACGCTTGAAGGAAACGCACTTTCGTGGTGGAAAGCACAGATTCAGATGCTTGGTCTGGAAACTGCTAATGCTACTGCATGGGAGGATTTCAAGGACATGATCAAAGAGGAGTACTGTCACAGGGATGACATCCACAAACTCGAGAACGAGTACTATGCGCTCAAGATGGTCGGATCAGAGATTGAGACCTACACTAAGCAGTCCAACGACTATGCTGCACTTTGCCCAAACATGTCCCAGCCTATGTATCGAAGGGTCGAATTGTACATCAAAGGCTTGGTCCCAGAAATCCAGAGCCATGTGACCTCGGCCAACCTCAACACCATACAGCCCGTGGTTCGTCTTGCTCACAAACTCACCAATCAGGCTGTGGAAGAGGGCAAGCTGCCCCAGAGGATCGGTGCTACTGCTGGAACTTCTGGCGATAACAAGCGAAAGTGGGATGGAAGTCAGGGAAAGGATGCTAACCCCACTCAGGCCCCAGTTCAACAAAGGAAGACTGAGAGCAACAAGGGCCCTCAGCAACAGGGTGGCTATCGAGGAAACCACCCTAAGTGTAACAAATGTAACCGACATCACAGTGGGCCATGTGGAAAAGGTCAATGTCAGCGATGCAACAAGATGGGGCACGAAGCCAAAGACTGCCGAAGCCAGTTCCCAGCTAGGCAGAATCAGCAACAACCACAGCAACAGCAGCAACAAGGAAACAACCGTGGATGCTTCAAGTGTGGAGCAACGGGGCACATGCGAAAGGATTGCCCTGAACTGAATCAAAACAACAACAATCAGGGTGCTGGGAACAATAACAACAATGCTGGAAATGGTGCTAGAGGAAAAGCTTTTGTGATTGGAGCTGGGGAAGCAAGGAATGACCCCAACGTTGTGGCGGGTAAGTTCCTACTCAATGATCGTTATGTTTCCGTACTATTTGATTCCGGAGCAGATGCTAGTTATGTATCCCTACGTATTAGAAAGAAACTTAAGCTCACTCTTACGCCGCTAAGCTCTAAGCACACCGTTGAAATAGCTAATGGTAGAAACCTCGAGGCCTCACACATAATTCGTAACTGCAAATTAGAGTTGTCTGGTCAGACCTTCTATATTGATCTTTTCCCCATCATTCTTTGAAGTTTCGACGTCATTATTGGTATGGATTGGTTATCCAAACATCGAGCTGAAATCCTCTGCCAGGAGAAAGCTATTCGTATTCCCCGTCCCCCTGGCAAACCTCTTATAGTTCAAGGCGACAAGAGCGGAGAAGTTACATGCATCATTTCATTCTTAAAAGCCCAGAAGTATCTACAAAAAGGGCACACCGCTATCTTAGCACTCATTACCGACACACAGAAAGTGGAAAACAGGATTGAAGATTTTCCAGTTGTACGCGACTATCCTGAGGTATTCCCGGAGGAACTGCCTGGACTCCCACCTCACCGTCAGGTCGAATTCCAAATCGAGCTAGCTCCCGGAGCAGCACCTATAGCTCGTGCACCTTATCGCCTAGCTCCTGCAGAACTCAAGGAACTCTCTACCCAGCTACAAGAACTTTTGGACAAAGGTTTTATCCGTCCTAGTTCATCACCCTGGGGAGCCCCAGTGCTCTTCGTCAAAAAGAAAGATGGCTCATTCCGAATGTGCATTGACTACCGCGAACTTAACAAGGTTACCATCAAGAATCGTTATCCACTTCCCCGTATCGACGACCTGTTCGACCAGCTGCAAGGGTCGAGCTATTATTCCAAGATCGATCTGCGATCGGGTTATCACCAGCTGAGAGTCCGCGATGAGGACATCTCTAAGACTGCTTTCAGAACCCGCTATGGTCACTACGAATTCCTTGTTATGCCTTTCGGAATGACCAACGCACCTGCAATCTTCATGGATCTCATGAACCGAGTATGCAAACCCTACCTCGATAAGTTCGTAATCGTGTTCATCGACGACATCCTAATCTACTCGAAGAGCCAAGAGGAGCATGAACAACACCTACGTCTTATTCTCGAACTTCTTCGCAATGAACAACTGTACGCCAAATTTTCGAAATGTGATTTCTGGCTTAGAGAAGTCCATTTCCTTGGGCACATCGTCAATCAGGAAGGGATTCATGTTGACCCCGCTAAGATTGAGTCCATTAAGAATTGGCCCGTGCCTAAGACTCCGACCGAAGTTCGCCAATTCTTGGGATTGGCGGGATACTATCGAAGATTTATCAAGGGATTCTCTAAGATCGCTCAACCACTTACGACACTCACTCAGAAGGGTGTTGCTTACAAATGGAGTAATGCTCAGGAATCTGCCTTCCAGGAACTAAAGAAGAACCTTTGTAGTGCTCCTATCCTCTCCTTACCCGAAGGTACCGACGACTTCGTCGTCTACTGCGACGCTTCTATTCAAGGACTTGGCTGCGTATTGATGCAACGCGAGAAAGTTATCGCTTACGCCTCGCGACAACTCAAGGTCCACGAACGGAACTATACGACGCATGACTTAGAATTTGGAGCTGTGGTCTTCGCGCTCAAGCTTTGGAGACACTACTTGTACGGCACCAAGTGCACGATTTACACTGATCACAAGAGTCTCCAGCACATAATGGGACAAAAGGAGTTGAATATGCGGCAACGCCGATGGGTCGAACTCCTAAATGACTACGAGTGTGCAATCAAATATCACCCAGGCAAGGCTAATGTGGTAGCCGATGCCCTCAGCAGAAAGGAGACCAAACCCAAGCGTGTTCGTGCCTTACAGCTCACTATCCACTCGAACCTCCCTAATCAAATTCGGAATGCTCAGGTTGAAGCATTGAAAGCCGAAAACATCAGGGCTGAGTCCCTACGAGGATCGAAACAACGATTGGAACAAAAAGAAGACGGTGCTTACTACGTAGCCGGACGCATATGGGTTCCGCTTTATGGAAATTTACGTGACCTTGTGATGGATGAAGCTCATAAGTCCCGTTACTCAGTACATCCGGGTTCGGATAAGATGTACCACGACTTGAGGGCTACCTATTGGTGGCCTGGCATGAAAGCCCACATAGCAACGTATGTCAGAAAGTGTTTAACCTGCGCAAGAGTCAAGGCTGAGTATCAGAAACCATCAGGCCTGCTCCAACAGCCAGAAATTCCGCAATGGAAATGGGAGCAGATTTCCATGGATTTTGTTACTGGCCTGCCTAGGTCTCAACGAGGAAATGACACCATTTGGGTAATAGTGGATCGCTTAACTAACTCTGCACACTTTTTGGCTATCAAAGAAACAGACAAGTTCTCTACCCTAGCAGAGGTATACTTAAAAGAAGTGGTCTCGAAGCACGGAGTGCCTACCTCTATTATTTCCGATCGAGACGCACGTTTTACTTCTGAATTGTGGCAAGCCATGCACAAATCTTTTGGCTCACGTTTAGACATGAGCACCGCTTATCACCCGCAAACGGATGGGCAGTCTGAACGCACCATCCAAACCCTCGAAGACATGCTTAGGGCATGTGTGATCGATTTTGGCAAAAATTGGGAAAAGCACCTACCGTTGGTGGAATTCTCCTACAACAACAGCTACCACACCAGCATTCAGGCAGCACCCTTTGAGGCATTGTACGGCCGTAAATGTCGATCGCCTCTCTGCTGGGCTGAGGTTGGTGACAGCCAGATCACAGGCCCGGAACATGTAGTCGACACCACAGAAAAGATTGCCCAGATTAGGCAACGCATGGCGGCAGCACGTGACCGTCAAAAGTACTACGCCGATAAGGATAGGAAACCGCAAGAGTTCCAGGTTGGTGAACGGGCTCTACTTAAGGTCTCACCCTGGAAGGGTGTGGTTCGTTTTGGAAAACGGGGCAAGCTTAATCCAAGATATGTCGGACCCTTTGAAGTTACCGAAAAGATCGGTACGGCCGCTTACAGATTGAATCTGCCTGAAGAACTGAGTGCTGTGCACAACGTCTTCCACGTGTCTAATCTGAAGAAGTGCCTGTCAGATGAAACACTCGTCATTCCTTACAAGGAACTTACTATTGACGAACAGCTACACTATACTGAGGAACCGGTTGAGATCACGGATCGTGAGATCAAAACCCTCAAACGTAGCCAGATACCTCTCGTGCGAGTTCGTTGGAACTCACGCCGTGGCCCAGAGTTTACCTGGGAGCGAGAAGACCAGATGAAGCGCAAGTATCCCCAGCTGTTCCCAAATGAAACCCCCAGCACTGAAGCTACAACTGAATTTCGGGACGAAATTCCAAACTAACGGGGGGATGATGTGACATCCCGTTGAAACGTTCGTATTTACACTAGCTTGTCAGTGGCTGCCTTAACTTTCGGGACGAAAGTTCTTAAAACTTGGGGATAATGTGACATTCTAGGTTTTCCGAGCGAACACCTTGTAATCACGATGTGCGTATATATGTGTTATTAAATGAAAAGTTGCGTTTTATCTTAATGTGCTATGTGTTGTATGTATATGTATATATATGTATGTATGTTATATGAGTGGGCCGAGACCCCAAAGGACCCGACTCGAGACCACCCTCGGTCTCGAGTGAACAGTAAACACTTGGGCCGGTTGGGCCGTAACCTTAGCCCACCCGGAAACCCCTAACCCACTCGAGTTATATAACCGGCCAACCCTCACAACTTTCACCATTTTGCAACATCACTCTCACACTCCCTCATCTCACACACTCTCCCTCTCTCTCTCTAAAAACCCCAAAACCCTAAGGTTCTAACATCACCCTCTCCTCCTCTCCTCTCCCTCTCTCGGATCGAACCGGCGACAACAAAAGGGACTCGGATCATCGCGGATTAGCTCGAGATCATCACTCGGAACTTGGTTCATCAATTTCTTGTACCCCTCCATCCAACCGGTTAGTGTATTATAGTTGTTTGACTTAAAATGATGGTTCATGATGCACAAACTATTTGATTAGTTGGATGTTTGATTGATTATGTGCTTGTTAGGTAATAGAATTGTTATCAAATGCAAATGAACAATGTGTGTTGCTTATGAGCCAAATGAATGACTTGAAATAACTAAAAGATATGAGCAAGCTAGTGTGCTTAGAACAAGTGATTCATGCTAGAAAAATGAAGGGAAATGTTGCTTTGGTATCTAGTCTATGTGCTATGATTTTTGCCCGAAAAATACAAAGTTATGTAGGATGAGGATATGATGATTATATGTTGAATATGCATGAATATATGATGAACATATGAAGAACAAGTTTGAAGGTGATATGAATATTCAAATATGCTTGTTTTGATCTGATTTTGTTATGAATTAGACAATAAAACATGTTTAAGAAATTCTATTGGTTAGTACAAAATTTCATGAAAACAGAATTGTATTGGTTAGTACATCCGCCAGGTTCTAGAAGGATTCTTGTGCACGTATCCGAGGTTGCGACTCGAAACCCCCGGTTACGACTCGCAACCGAATCATAACAAGTCGAAACATCCGGTTACGACTCGCAACCAGAGCATGACAAGTCGAAACATCCGGTTACGACTCGCAACCAGAGCATGACAAGTCGAAACATCCGGTTACGACTCGCAACCAGAGCATGACGAGTCGAAACATCCGGTTGCGACTCGCAACCAGAGCATGACCAGTCGAACCATCCGGTTGCGACTCGCAACTGTTAGTTATTGGGCCCAAGTGTATTAACTGTACATGCTGGTTACTGTTTAGGTGGGCTACGTGTTAACTGTTAACTGTTGCTGTTAAAGAACTTAGACGGGCCCAATGACTTATTGGGTAATTATATGTTGTGCATGCTATGTGTTAGTTATGTGTAGATTATACGTGTTTACTTGTACCCCAACTTGACCTATATTGGTAACCATGCTAGGACGTGGTGACCAACGTGATCGACCGGGTAATTAACCTACCGAGCAACCCAAGGTGAGTTCACAACCTAAAGCATGTATTCCCGGTGGTTTGGGAAACGGAACTAAAAACAACACTATCCCCTTATGAGGGATACAACTTACTTTTCTTCCCTTGTTATTGGGAACCTTTTAGTTAATTACTGTTTATACGGATTGCAACAAACGGCACTAAACGAAACTCTATCACTTAAAGTCCCTACTACATAATACCGATTAGTCGCCGGGGCCAGGCGAACGGGTTATTAGTTGATAGCGCTATTTAGGTCTTACCAACCTCACACCGTGCCAAGGTATGGGATCGGTCGTGAACTAATGTACTCAGGCATCCGTCAATGATGATAGAACATTGACATCGGGGCACTCTGCGGATACGCAACGGTCACCTAGTGTTCGGTATTGGAAAAACAGTTTAGTCGCTAACTTTTGGGGTAGCTCCCCATGGCATGTATAAACGGATAAATTAACTGGTGAAACAAGTTTTTGGTAATTAAAACTGGACAACTAGTGAACTCACTCAGCATTATTGTTGACCCCTTACTGCATGCTTTGCAGGTAACCAGTGACTCAGGAGCTTGCAGCTTGGGAAGTGTAGTGGTCGTCTGAACCCGCGTGTTGGGTTTCAAATAACTTGAACTATGAACTTTGTTTAAACTATTTTGCCTATGCTTCCGCTATTTACTTAAACTGTTATTGAACCTGACTTTCGAACTTTAAACTATGATGCTTACGAACTATTAAGGTTGGTGATCATCTTTATTATTATCCAAATACTCAGTATAATTGGTGGCTGGATCCTGGTCGGTCATGCCCTCAAGCGGACGGTACTCCGCAGGTGGAATTTGGGGGTGTGACAGGTTACACGTGGACAGATGTTTTTCAACAGTTGTGTGCATCAGATGCCATCATCACTTTTTCAAATAAATGGCTTTACACCTGAAAACATTTACAAGGCTATCAAAAATTTCCAAAACAAAAGCAGAGGTACCTGAGCAGAATTTAGCAGCTACTATTGCTCCTCAGGTATCTGCTGCTGAGCCCACTGCTCAAGGTGATCAAAGTAGCAGCACAACTACTTTGAAACCCACACCTAAATCCACCAAAAGACCAAAATAAAAGAAAATTCAAAAAGCCCCCAAAACCTGAAATAAAGGCAACTCTGGAAGATGAGATCCAAGAGCAACTGCCAGTGACAACACAAAAGTCACTAGAAACCATTGCTGCTACTTCCTCACAGCAGATGGTAGAAAGGTCTCAACCCATGCCTCAAACTCCTCCTCCTTCTTCTCAAAAAGAACAGGTTGTAAAAACAGGGACACCAAATTATGATGCTCTAGAATCACTTGATTCCATGATCCACAATCCACTGCCCGGGGCAAATTCACTTTCAACTCCCATCATCACTTCACAAATACCACTTCAATAATGACCTTGTTGCATGCTTTGGATATAACTCAGACATAAATCAGTTCCTCTCAACCACCTATCACTGAGAGTACACTCCAACAAGTGACTGAGTCTGATGCTTATACCTTTGCTATCCCAGCAACAACTGAGGAGGTTACACCCCTTGAGTTACAAGTAACTCTTGGTGGTAGTTCAAGTGAAGCAGCTACTACAAGTGCTGAACCCACTGGTTTGCACTTGGACAGTAGTTTCATCAATAAGACTTCCTTGAAGGCAATTTCTTCACTGGGAACTCTTGTGTATCCAGTCTTCACTGGTTCACTAAAAAGTGTTTCTCATTATGAAGAAAGAAGTCCCCAGTACCAAGACAAAGGGGCAACATTGGATGATTTTTGGGATACACTTCCTCAAATCAACCACTGTTACAACCACTATTAGTGGGAAATCAGATGACCCCATTAAGTTGGGTGATGGTTTAATGTACCAAGAATTGACGGCTAGAATTGATAAACTGGATACATCTGTTGCAGAAATCAAAGACATGCTGCAACAGTTGTTGAAAGCACAAACGGTACCATCCACTACTGCACCATCTCCAACAGCTACTTCATCATCTGCTCCTACTCCAGATGAGCTGTGGAATTTATTTCAACCCCTGCACTATCTTCGAAAGAGTTGATGATGCCAAAAAGGGGGAGAAAAATGACTCTGAGGAAAATCTCTCAGTAACTTCTGCTGAAACATCTGTCAAAGAAAAGGAAAAGGGAGGTGATGAAACCCTGAAAATTCAAGCAGATGATGAAGATACACAAATGAGGATCGTTCAAAGTCAAGTCAATTCAGCTGGTCTCAAAACCACTGCTGATATTAAAAGGGTAAGGGATGAGAGCAGAGCTTTGGTTGAGAAAAAGTTAGTTCTGCAAAAAGGAAAAAGAAGAGGTTGGTACTTCATTAAAGAAGAGTCCTGTTAGAAAAACAAGGCAATCAACCACCACAGCTTCTAAAACTAAGCCAGTTACTACTTCAACCACAACTTCTGTTCCCACAAAATCACTTACACCTCCACCATTAACAACATCTGTCACTCAAACAACTGCCACCAATACTACATCAACACACACCACAACCACTGCCATCCCCACTAAATCAACCACCACAAACACCACCTGCTGCCATCCTTCATCAAAGAAGGAAACAAAGTAGATGGATGCAGAAATATCAAAAGAAGAACAAGCTTGAGAAGAATATAACATGAAGATGGTTCTTCAGACACTTAGAGCAGAACTACAAGAAACAGCAAAATCTCAAGACACTGCTCAAAGTTGTCATCACCAGGCCTCAATCTCCAAACTCATCTATCAAATAAATCACTCCCAAGAAACCCATTGGGTTCGAAAGTACTAAAGTGGATGTCTGATCAAAAGACCCACGTATTGACATCCAATGGCGAAGTGAAGTACATATCAAGGAAAGAAGCACTAGGACTTAGTATTGAAGATTTGCAGGATCTCCTTGAACTTTCACTGTGCAGGGATGAGGATGACACCAGTTCCAAAGAATTTGAAGAAGAATTTAAAAGACTTGCAAGGGAACTACTGATGAGGAATAAAGATCCAGAATAATGAATGGTTTTGGCATTATCTGTTCCAGGGGGGGATTGTTGGGATTGAACCCTACCAGAGGAACAGATAATGAAAGCCAAAACCAGGTCACAACAGTGGATTCACAATAAGCAGCAGTTTACATTAAGCTTTCCCCTTGAAAGTGATTTATAACAACTGATGGACTCTATCCACTGTTCATATACAACTACTGCTGCCTCTTCAACTGCTGATCAAGCCCTGAAGTAGTCAACACTGCTGGTCCTATCTACTGATGATAAAGCACTGCCAAATCAAGGACTGATCAACCTTGAGGAAAGCACTGATGAAGGAAGAAAGCAGTAGTTTAGAGTATTACTTGTTTTATGTATAATCAGTGGTTTAGAATAGCAGTGTTTGTATAGGATCAGTTGTTAAAGGTTGTTAGGTTGTTAGACGTCGCTTTCATGGTGACGTCAGCTGAGATGCATCAGTGGATTGAATTGTCTATAAATGGAACAGTACCCTGTACTGTTACATTTGATTCGTCTTGAGTGAATTCTTCTCCTCAATTCAATCCTTTCATCTTGTACAATCCAACCTTTAGGTATCAAGCTGAGGGGGAGCTTAGTTTGTAAGCATGCTTTGTAATCTTTTGATTGACTTTGTAATCTTTCGACTAATGCAAATTATGTGTTTATCAAAACTATTTTCTTCCTTGATTGTGTTTACAAAGTTTGTTGTTCATTTCCGCTGCACTTAAACTCTGTTCATCTCTATTAATTATACAATTTACACAAACAAACAAAATCATGAGAGCTTCAGATCCTAACATATATATATATATAGTAAGGTTTATTTGAGAATCACCTTTATTGTGAGAACCATGAGAACCAATTTGAACACATAAAAAAAAACCTAAAAAAAAGATCTAAAAGAACCTAACCCCCCAACCCTCCCCCCCACCCCAAAACCTAACCCCCCCCCCCCACACACACACAAAAAAAAAAAAAAAAAAAAAAAAACCTAAACCCCCTCCCCCACCTCCACCCAGCCAAAAATGCTAAAAACTAAACCCCAAAAAAATCTAAAAAACACGCACATTTTTTTTAAATATTTTTCACCTCAAAATCGCTACTTTTTGTAGTTAAAAAAAATTGTAACGAAAATTAGCGAATTTGAGGTAAAAAAAATTAAAAAAAATTGTGTGTTTTTTAGATATTTTTAGGTATTTTTGTTTGTGTTCACATTGGTTCTCACGGTTCTCGAAATAAAGGGTGGTTCCTAACGGATCCTTCTCATATATATATATATATATATATATATAGGGAGGGGCTCATGCGAGAACCACCCTTATTGTGAGAACCTTGAGAACCAATGTGAACACAACCTAAAATAGCTAAAAAAACCTAACCCCCACCCCCCAAGCTAAAACCTAAAAAAAACCTAACCCCACCCCAGCCCCCCCCCCCACCCCCCACCCCCAAGCTAAAATGCTAAAAACTAAACCCCCAAAAAACCTAAAAAAATCTAAAAAAAATCTAAAAAATAAAAAAAAAATCTAAATTTTTTTTTTGATTTTTTTAATATTTTTTAGGTTAAAATCGCTACTTTTCGAAGCCAAAAAAAAAATTTTTTTTTTGGCTTCGAAAAGTAGCGATTTTTTTATAAAAAATATTAAAAAAATTCAAAAAAAAAATTTTTGTGTGATTTTTAGCTATTTTTAGGCATTTTTGGTGTGTTCACATTGGTTCTCGCGGTTCTCACAATAAGAGGTGGTTCTCGCATGATCTTCTCCCTATATATATATATATATATATAGGACAAAGATCCGTTAGGAACCACCCCTTATTGCGAGAACCGCGAGAACCAATGTGAACACAACAAAAAATACCTAAAAATAGCTAAAAAACACACAAAATTTTTTTATTTTTTAATTTTTTTTATAAAAAAATCGCTACTTTTAGTAGCAAAAATTTTTTTTTTTTAAAATAATTTTTTTTTTGGCTTCGAAAAGTAGCGATTTTAACTTAAAAAATAGTAAAAAAAAAAAATTTTTTTTTATACTTTTTTTAGATTTTTTAAGATTTTTTTAGGTTTTTTGGGGGTTTAGTTTTTAGCTGGGGGGGGGGGGGGGGGTTGGGGGGTTTAGGTTTTTGGGGGTGGGGGAGGGGGGTTTAGGTTTTTGGGGTGGGGGGGGGGGGTTAGGTTTTTTTTAGGTTTTTTGGGGGGGTTTAGTTTTTAGCATTTAGCTTGGGGGGGGGGGGTTAGGTTTTTTTTAGGGGGGGGGGGGTGGGGGGGGGGTTTAGGTTTTTTTTGGGGCGGGGGGGTGGGGGTTAGGTTTTTTTAGGTTTTTTTTTTAGCTATTTTAGGTTGTGTTCACATTGGTTCTCACGGTTCTCGCATGAACCTTACCCTATATATATATATATATATATATATATATATATATATATATATATATATATATATATATATATATATATATAGAGAGAGAGAGAGAGAGAGATGGCAGTTAACGTACAATAGGGCTTATCGTACGATAAGTACGCGATCATCCCAACCATACGATCTGGTGCGAATTCAATCTTCAACATACGATTTTGTCCATCTACACACCCCATGCCATTTTTCACATTTCTCATGCAAGCCATTTCATTTGCATGGATTTCACATGCGATTTCATTTGCATAGGATTTCAAAACATGCGATTTCATGCAAGCCATTGATTTTGTCCATCTACACACCCCATGCCATTTTTTCACATTCCCCATGCAAGCCATTTCATTTGCATGGGATTTCAAAACATGCGATTTCCTTGCATTTTCAAGCCATGCGAATTCATTTGCCTTTTTATAACATGCGAAGATTGAATTCGCACCAGATCGTACGGCTAGGATGATCGCGTACGTATCGTATGATAAGCCCTATTGTATGTTACACTATATATATATATATATATATATATATATATATATATAGGATTAGGTTCAAACGTGAACAAAATCCCAAGAGTGAACTGCGTGAACTGATCTGGGCCCTTGATTTTTATGATCTTAAGATTAAAGTAAGTGGCATGATGGTAATTATTTGGTTAATTTTTTTCATTTAATTAAATACAAAAATGGTATATGTGTAATTTCAATCTTAAATTGATTGCATAAATCTCTCACAAATCAAATGAAGGATTAGGAAAGATGTAACTTAATTCAATTATTAAAATAATTATTTGTTTAAATGCGATGTACACATGTGTATTCTGATTTTTTGCCCTCTTTTTAATGCGATGTACACATGTGTATATCGTCTGTTTTTGTGATATCTCAGAATTTTTTTTGTATTGAATGTTGATGTACACCTGTGAATTACTGTACACATATGTACGATGCTGAGTACACATGTGTACTGTTCTATTTATATCCAAGTACACATGTGTATACCGTTGAAATATGAAGGTTACGTGGATCTTAAAAATCAAAATTTGAATTCTGGTGATGAAGTCTGAAATAAAAATTAAAATTGAAATCTGGGGATTTGTTGTTTGTTTTGATAATTATCTTATTAATAAATAAACATAATGTGGATAATGAATTTAAATTAGGAAATATGTAACTTAATTCAATTATTAAAATAATAATTTAAATCCAATTTTTATATAATTACAATCCTACCCTTAACAAATAAAAAGGAAATCAAGGGTCCATATCTGTTCACGCAGTTCATTCTTGGGAGGTTGTTCACGCTGGAACCCTACCCTATATATATATATATATATATATACACACGAGAAGGATCATGTGAGAAGTAGTATGCTAATTGAAAAACCTGAGAAGCATTCTGAACCACACATTTTCCCTAAGCAAAAAAATGTAAAAAAATGCTTTTTTTTTGGAAAATCGAAGTTTTTTTAAGGTTTTTATTAATTTTTTTAGGGATTTATACACGTGTATATTGTTAATCTTTTAACTATACATATGTGTATATTGTCAATTATATATATATGTATATACATGTTTAAAATTAAAAAATAAGTGTTATTTAGGGTTTAGCATTAGTATTTAGTGTTTAGTATTATGGTTTAGCTTTTGAGTTTAGCATTACGGTTTAGCTTTAGGGTTTAGCGTTAGCTTTTGGGTTTAGCTTTAGGGTTTGAATTAGGGTTTAACTTTAGGGTTTAGCATTAGGGTTTAGCTTTAGCATTAGGGTTTAGCATTAGGGTTTAGCTTTAGGATTTAGGGTTTTGGGTATAGGGTTTAGGGTTTATAACACTTATTTTTCGATTTTATACATGTATATACATATATGTATAATTGACAATATACACACACGTATAGTTAAAAGATTAACAATATACACATGTGTATAAATCCCTAAAAAAATAAAAAAATAAAAACTTAAAGAAAAACCTCCGATTTTTCAACAAAAAAAAGTTGCTTTTTTTAACCTTTTTTTTTTGCATTTTTTTTTTGTTAGTGAAAATGTGTGGTTCAGATTGTTTCTCAAGTTTCTCAAATAGGGTGGACTTCTTTTAGGATCCTTACCCTATATACATATATATATATATATATATATATATAGGGAGAAGATCATGCGAGAACCACCTCTTATTGCGAGAACCGCGAGAACCAATGTGAACACAACAAAAAATGCCTAAAAATAGCTAAAAATCACACAATTTTTTTTAATATTTTTTATATAAAAATCGCTACTTTTCGAAGCAAAAAAAAATTAAAAAATTTAAAAAAAAAATTTGTCCACTAAAAGTAGCGATTTGAGCATAAAAAATATTAAAAAAAAATTTAGATTTTTTTTGATTTTTTTATATTTTTTTGGGGGTTTAGTTTTTAGCATTTTAGCTTGGGGTGGGGGGTGGGGGGGGGGGGGGTTTAGGTTTTTTTTTTGGGGGGGGGGGGGTGGGGGGTTTAGGTTTTTGGGTGGGGGTTAGGTTTTTTTAGCTATTTTAGGTTGTGTTCACATTGGTTCTCGCGGTTCTCACAATAAGGGTGGTTCTCGCATGATCTCTTCCCTATATATATATATATATATATGGGATGATTATCTTGAAAACGCTAAATATTATGATAACTATGAGAACGAATGAGAAAACCAATAAACATCAACTTTTTTAATACAAACCTCATTATAATTAAAAATAAAAAATTACAAAAAGAATTTACTCTTTAAATAATTCATCTCTCTATTTAAAATCACTCTTAATAAGTTTTTTTACACATGTGTAAATACAACAAATTTACACCTGTGTAAATGGCAAAATTAAACATATGTAAATTTTCTTTATTTTGGAATACATATAAATTTAAACGTGTAAATTTAATTCCTAATATTGTATTCAGATAATAATGATACGTGTAAAAAGAAATTTTGAATTTAAATTATTTTTTACCACTTTGGTGAATTCTGCAGACAAGATTTGTTGTGCCTCCTTATCACTCTTTCCTTCGCTTTTGTAAGCAGTAATATTTTCAGCCTACTTGAGTTTTAAATCCAGATACTCTTGTACATTCTTAGGCTTTTTATATCTTTTAAGAGAAGAAAATGTCACTTTTCAGTTGTGGAGTAGAAGGACTCTATCTCTTTTGAGACATGTTGTAACTCCAGTGGGTCAAGTAGATTAGATGGAGGTGTTGTATGTGGATGAATGGGAGTGAGTGTGCAGTGGTTGTAGTGGTAAATATATGATATGTAGTTGTGGTAGTTTTTGTTTGGATAAGAGATGAATCAGGAGTTTCTTCATCATCATCTTGGACAATGAATTTGGTTCTCCTCGTTCTGGTTTGTGATTTTTGTGTTTTTGGTGGTGGGTGTGGAAGTGATGTAGTTGGTTTTCTGTTCAGAAGTCCTTTGGAAGACTTAGGAGATGGTGAAGAGATGGTTGAGTAGTTGTAACCTCTGTTGTCACTTTTGTAGTGGCAGCAGATGTTTTGATAATGGAAGCAGTTGTGACTTGAGTAGTGGAGGTGGAAACAGTGGTTTGTGTTGTGATAGGTGAAGCAGTGGTTTAGATAGGTGCAGCAGTGCTTTGACTAACCTCTGTTGGAACCTCTGTTAAAGAGCCTTGGTTTTCTTAGAATAATTTTCTTTTGATGATTTGCTACATTGTGATCTGCATATTAGCTTCCTTTGTATCCCTCTTCTTTTGATTCTCCACTTCTTTAGTAATTTCTTCCTTTCTTGCCCTTTTAAGTGCAACAATGTCAGGCCGCTTTCAAGCTTTTTTGACATGGGGTTGAAGCTTGGTCATGCATTCTTCTTTCTCTCCCTTTTTGGCATTATCATATTTGGGGTGAATGAGAGCTTTACCGATGTTTTCAAAGATAAAATCTTTGATGGCTTTAACTTCTGCTTGTGTATCTTGGTACTTGGCATCGACTGTTTTTCTTATTAGCTCTGCTTGCATGGCATATCTATCTTCTGCATGCTGCTTTTGAAGAAGTAGGAATGGTTGAACATTGACCCATATTTCTTTTGCAATGTCTGCATTTGATGTGTGAGGTCTAGAGTTTTGGATCAAGATTTTCGTCATATCTTTGATCTCTCCTACAGATGTTTCCAAGTTTGTAACCCTCTCCGTAAATTCTGGATAGTTTAATCCATCACCTGAGTTAATAGGATAATCTGAATTCCCACCAGAAGTGGTTGAACTTGGTTTTAGACCAAGTTCCCCTTGTTCTTGGTAGTGGGGACTTCCAACTGGTGTAGAGACTATTGTTTCAACAGTTGTTGCCTTCAAAGGGGTCTTACTAATGTAACTACTGTCCAACTGTGAGACTGTAGTCTCAACGGTTGTAGTAGTTGCCCTACTTGAAATACCAACCTGTGTCTCTTTGGACACAAGAGGTGTTGCCTCCTCTGCTTATGGAAAAACAATGATCCTTGAACTTGCCCTAGTCACTTGTGGGAGTGAGCTCTCTGTGATTTTTTGTTGAGAGGAACTAGGTATATCTAAGTTAGATCTATCAATCGCATCAAGCAATTTCTGAAAAGGTGAAGGGACTATTGAAGTGGGTGGAGGTGTAGAAAGAGGAGCAGCCTTGGGAGAGGGGCTTGAAAAGAGATAATCAAGTGATATATCTCCCCCTTGATTTTGGTCCCCTATGATTACAACACTCTTCTTTTGTGAGGATGAGTGAGGAGTTTGGATAGGTGGAGATGTTTGCATCAGTTGTGAGGAAGTAACAACAGATCTTAAGTGCATTTGTGTTACAACAGATATCTCTGGAATCTTAACCTCCAGATACCCTTTCTTTTTGGGTTTTCTTTTGGATTTGGGGATGGTAATGAAAATTGTTTGTATGGAAGAGTCTAGTGTAGCTTCCACAATGTTGGGTTGTACAATCTGGCTACCAGGAGCAATGGGCTCAGCAACAGATGTGGTAACATCTATTGCTTGATTTTCCAAAATGTTTTCTTGTACAACATCTTCCTGGCTTTTGACCATCATGCGTGTAAAAGTTTCATTTGAAAGACTGTTACTTTCAAGTACTTCACCTTGTTCAAAGTTTTCTTTTCTTAAAACTTCTTTTAGGTGAAAGCTTAACAACCTTGGACAGATGAGAAAAGGATTGCCAGGTCATCTCTTGATTGCCATTAAATTTGCTACCAAATCTAGAAATAGTGTCTGGATAGCTTATGATTTAA
Source organism: Helianthus tuberosus (assembly GCA_030545235.1). Classification (NCBI taxonomy): domain Eukaryota; kingdom Viridiplantae; phylum Streptophyta; class Magnoliopsida; order Asterales; family Asteraceae; genus Helianthus; species Helianthus tuberosus. Next base: position 83,219,960 of record CM060449.1, on the reverse strand, counting down.
ATTTCTCAGAATAGCATACCCTAGGCACTGAAATTTTAGGGGTATTTCGTTGAAAGTAGTGGTTTTAGCAGATAGGGAAACCAAGAGAGTATGGAAAAAGAATTTCATTTCTGGTGGGAACTTTGGTTTGCAACGTGTTGCTTCTTGTCTGACCTTCATAGCCCCTTTCTATGAACTCAGCATGTAAGTCATTTTTGCGGTAAGATTCCATACATGTCATATCCTCTAGTCGAAACGTAGTGGAGATGGATTATGCAGTAATTTCCACATGTTCATTTCTTATGCTGGAGGTTATGAGAAATGGCTTTTTTGTTTTGAAGTGTAAGCTTCACATTTGACCAAAATTCTCTGAGTGTGGAAAGATGGATAGGGGCGTTTGTAGTGAGAATGAAATGATATTTTGATGAAGTAATTATGTCGATGATGGTGTGAAAGTCCGTAGTCTTGTCATGCTTCACAAGGTACGACAAGTAATTGTGAGGGGTTTTCATTTCGAGGGCTATGAAGAACTATTGTTCAAATCTTTTGAAAATATTTAAGCAGATAATCTTTTGATCGAAAACAAAGTTTAATGGAAGCTAATTCAGAGTTTTTGTCATTTATAAACGCTTTGACTTTGGCAATGACGGAGGATAGAAGTAAACTTTGTTTCTCGTGGGTTTTTATACGGTTAATGGAACAGGGATGCCAGTGTGGATAACGGTTACTTTTTTAGTCCACGTGGTCAATTGCTATTTGTCGTAGCAAACCTCTATTCAGAAAGTGGGTCCTACAGAGGAAACCTTTGAAGAAGACATGAAAGATTTGTTTCAAAATATTTGTTTGAAACCTCTGTTGTGCTCAACAGATCTTTGAATAACTAGATCAGTGTTTTGAAATGTCTGTTTGACACTTGGTCAGCAGAGTTTTGAAAAACCTCTGTTTGAAACCTTTATTGGGTTGAACAGAGTTTTGAGTGAAACAGTGATGAAAGTTTATGGAAACAATGGCTCTGTATGACTTTTGTAGTCAAAGAGTGCTGTTAAAAAACAATAGTTTTTGCCTTAAATAGTGGTTATCTCCACTTAAACAGACTTTTGAACCAATAAAACAATTGTTTTACTCTTTTGAATAGAGTTTTTGTTTTTTGTGATTTTATCAATCTTTTCTTGATTTTGAAACAAACCTTTTGATTTTCTGACAATATTTTGACAACAAAACAGCAAAGACCAAATATTTGGTGTATTTTTCAAAACAATTTTCTTTCTTTTATTTGGATAGAGATAGATGTACATGTGTCCTCTATTGGCACTTTCAAATTGCCAACAGTGGTTCTTGTAGATGGTTATGAATGGGTCAATTCTGCAGATGATCCAAAGCTTTGTTTGCCTTAGATTTGGTATTATCAACCCCTGCAATGGCTCCTTGCGATTGGTCATTGGTCGCAAGGAGTTTTTGAACAATCTCCAACTAATGTTTTTGACCCTCTACAAGTGTCTACACACTTGGGTCAATTGGAAGTTGGTTTTATCCCAACAAGATGTTGATACCCATGGGGATGCTTGTTTACCCTTGGCTTTTGGGTTTGAGGCACAGGTGCTACATACCTGTAAGGTACCCTGTTGCATGGTGGTCACGCATACCCTCTAGGTAGTGGGTTTGGTGGTAAAACAGAGGTTTGACCTGACCTCATGTGCAGGATGTTGGTTTGACTTTTGGGAAGAGTTTGGGTATTCCTATTATCAGACCCGTCTTACCTTTTAAAGTTCATTTTCTTTCTTGAGCTATTTAGATTTACATCAAATGGTTTGAGAAAAGAAAATTGTTGAGTCAAATGGTTGAGTTTTCCACAAATGATACACCCAGAAGTGGATAGACAGACACAGTTTGTTCTGTTAATATCATAGGCTTTTAACTTAAAACAGTCTTTTGCCATATGATTTAACTTTCCACAGAAATCACAGTTCAATGCTAGAACCTTATCTTTCTTTTTAGCCTTATCTCTCTTTTCAGAAACATATGTTTTATCATCTGTTTGAGAGTTGGTAAGAGGAATAATTTCTATCTTAGGTGGGTCAAGACCATTTGGGTTTGTAAAATCAATAGGTTTGAAATTTTTCTGAACATCACATTCGTCTGACCAAATAGGTTTAAACTCATACTTTAGTTTTTCAGCTTGAATGGAGCTTAGTGGCTTTTTAAGAATTATTTTCTTGCCACTATGTTCAATGATTTTTATTTCATTCCTAGTCGATGTGGCTGGAATAGCATAAACCATTTTAGAGTCAATGATAGCTTGGGTTTCTTGTTCTTGGTCATATTTTCTAAAACTAACCCCAAACTTCACATTACTCTTGATTTGTTTATGCAGAAGCATCTCATAACCATGACATGATTCTACCCATTTTACACAGATGATCTGTGTGGATTCCAACTCCTTTTACAGTTTTGATATTTTTCTTTCATAGACTGGATTTGGTCCTTGGTTATGGATGCTTCATGTTTCAGACTACTTAGCTCAAGGTCTTTTTCAGCTATTCTTGTTTTAAAATATTTTTTTAGTTTTTCAAGAATAAGTTCATTGATTCGCACATTTTCTCTAAGATTTTTATCCACCTCCTTTATGTTAGCAAAAGCTATGATGCATTTATATGAACACAACTCTTTAAGAGTTTGAGATGATACCTTAAAGGCATCCATTTTGATCTGATCTGCACTAATACAATCAGTGGAACTATTGGAATGCTTTTCATCCATCCTTAATGCATGCTCCTGGTCATCAACAGATTTTTGACCAGAGCTTTCAACAGCATTACCAACAATTTCTTCACCAACCACAACAGTTTGAACTGAATCTACATCACCTGTAACATGCTCAAGAGCCATAAAACAAACGTTTTCATGTTCATCACATTCATTTGCTATTAAAGTACAATTTTCATCGGTTATATTTCCTAGCAAGTTACTCCAATCAACATAGCCTTGTGTAAAGAAGCTATATTGATTAGGTTTTGTTGCTGCCAGAGTAGGAGTAGCTTGGGGTGCTTGAACATGGGATATTGGCATTTAGACATACTGAACCTGAGGGACATGTGGTGCAAGGACATAGTGCACAGGTATAGGATTTATATTTTCTGCAAAGTGGCTTGTGTTTTACACATTTGTTCTAGGGGTATTTTGGGGATAAAACTATTGTTGTGTGTTAGATTGAGTTTTTTTATTAGGATATGTGATCATTGGTGTAGAGTTATTTGTTTGACTCTTACACTCTCTAACAAAGTGTCCCAGCCTATAACACTTAAAACATTTAACCTTTGATTTATCCAACCCCACCTTAGACCTCCCACTTAATCCTGGGTAAGTCCTACCAGTCATTTTGTAAAAATTGTTAGCTCTTAGACTGAGTAGGGCTACCTACTGCAATATGTCCATCTCCTCAAGATCAGTAGTGTCACACCCCGATATTTCCACGTATTACCGGGGGGCCCGATGGGGAGTATCGTGATGTAGTTGATATCATCATGGTCAAACAACACAATTTAAATGCACAGCGGAAACAAAAGATGAATCACATTACAAACCGAATAAATAGTAATATCAAAGTATCACAACGGACTGTAATGGATCCACAGGCGGATCGAAAGATAAAAAGATTATTGTTCAACATACTTTAACATCTAGAGCTTGCAAGACTTGATTAATGATGCCAGGAGTAGCCAGCCTATTTCGTCTAGTACCTGCACTTAACCTTTTTGGAAAATACGTCAGTTTACACTGGTAAATACAATTAACTGACTCATTTTGAAAAGAGTTTAAGAAAATTGATTTGAATGCACAAGGCACAAAATATCTTTTATAACTTGGGACAATTATTTAAAAATAATCCTGTATACAGTTTTACTTATTTGCCGTCCGTCAGGGACGGTTGGTAGAGCCAGTCAAGATTAACTGACACGCCACAGGTATAATGCCCACAAGGTTGATTCCTTTATAGTGGATTACCAGTTTTTACATAATGCAACTGTCAGGTGTATGCCTACACCCCGTGCTTAGGTCGTGGCCATTTCTTTGAATGATGCCAAGGATATCCGGGACATGGTCATTTAACCCCCAAAGGCCATACACCAAATAATACAGATTAAAACGAGTTATGTAATTACATTAATCACAATCCGATTTAAATGACTACATACCCGACCAAGCGGTATTATTATAATACCGTATCCCAAGCCCGTATAAGGAAAATAAGTTAAAAGTATTTACCTAAGCAAGTAAAATTCACAAAGAGCAAGTGCACGTAGCTTTTACCGGGCTCCTAATCTGGAACAAAGGTTTTTAATAACCTATTAGATTCCTAACGGGTCTTAAATAAGTCTAAACTTAGACCGGTTAGTTTTAAAGGAAGATATACGGTTCAAAACGCACGATTAATCGATGACCGGATTAGAGTGTGGTTTAGACCCAAAAATTTTGTATACTTGTATAATATGGGTAAACTAACCACATTCTAGATTTTGAGATAAAAACGATAAGGTTTGACCCGTTTCAGCTAATTTATGCAAACTACTTACATAAACCGCACCGAACGCGAATTATGCGTGACGGGTAACCAAATGATTCATGATCAGGTTTCCTAAGTTAATATGCCTTAAATATATTGTGATATCAGTAGGATACCTTCCGTTATGCCCAAAATGGATTTAAATTCAAACTATGCCCCGAATGGGCGTTTTGGTCATTTTAAAGCTCATAAAAGAGTTTAAATATAAATCTGAGTTTCAGGTCTGATGTATTCAGTAAAAATACTTATTTTTATAAGTCATAACAGTAGGGTATGGTATATAGGTGAAATTTACCTATTATTACTAAACTATGCACCGTAGGGGCATTTTGGTAATTTCACATAGGCTTTTAAGGTCAAAATAGGGAATCCGAGTTTAAAAACTTTTCTTTACTATTAAAATTTATAAATTTACTTAAAACATCAGTAGGTATCAAACCTTATATGTTAAAAATAGTTTTAACTTATACTATGCCTTAAAAACGCGTAAAAAGGCGATTTTAAGCGATTTCCGGGTTTTATATGAAAAGCTGATATTTTTATCATTCCAGAAAGCTTAAAATGTTTTATTTATCATAACAAATCAGTAGAAAAAGGTTGGGTGTCCAAATGTTTTGTAAAACTTATTTTATAGGCCAAAAGGGCAAAACCGACAATTACCGAATTAAGGTTAGTACTCTATGTTATGCTCAGCTTAAAAATAAATAAAAATCTTCAAAAATCCCAAAATATTATTTTACATCAGGGGGTAAAAATTTTGGTGTTAAAAATTGGGTTTAGATAGGTTATATGCTAATTATACCGTTTAATTAATAAAAAGCTTTCTAATTACGCTATTGAGCATAACTCTTAATCTAGACCTCCAATTGATGTGAAAATTTAGGGACATGCTTATAAATCTGT